>CM053625.1:196158276-196200626 GCA_028646595.1 Phalanger gymnotis
ATACTACAAGCAGCCAGAAAGAAACAATTTGAGTATTGTGGAAATACAATCAGGATAACACAAGATCTAGCAGCTTCTACATTAAAGGTTAGAAGGGCTTGGAATATGATATTCCTGAGGTCAATGGAGCTAGGATTAAAACCAAGAATCACCTACCCAGCAAGTATCATGCTCCAAGGCAAAATGTGGATTTTCAATAAAATAGAAGACTTTCAAGCTTTCTAAGTGAAAACACTTAAGCTGCATATGAAATTTGACTTTCAAACATAAGAATCAAGAGAAGCATGAAAAGGTAAACAAGAAAGAGAAATCATAAGCAACTTACTGAAGTTGAACTGTTTTGTTTACATTCCTACATGGAAAGATGATGTGTATAATTCATGAGACCTCAGTATTAGGGTAGCTGAAGGGAATATGCATATATATATAGGCATAGGGCACCAGGTGAGTTGAATATGAAGTGATGATATCTAAAAAAATAAAATCAAATTAAGGGATGAGAGAGGAATATATTGAGAGAGAGAAAGGGAGAGATAGAATGGGGTAAATTTTCCCGCATAAAAGTGGCAAGAAAAAGCAGTTTTGTAGGAAGGGAAGAAGGGGCAGATGAGGGGGAATGAGTGAATCTTGCTTTCATCAGATTTGGCCTCAGGAGGGAATAACATACACACTCAATTGGGTATTTTACCCCACAGGAAAGGAGGAAGGAGATGGAAAAGGGGGGACGACAGAAGGGAAGGCAGATAGGGGGAGGAGGTAATCAAAAACAAACACTTTTGAAAAAGAACAGGGTCAAGGGAGAAAATTGAACAAAGGGGGATAGGATAGGAAGGAGCAAAATATGTAGTCTTCCACACTATGAGTTTTGTGGAAGGGTTTTACATAATGGTACACATGTGGCCTATGTTGAATTGCTTGCCTTCTTAGAGAGGGTGGGTGGGGAGGGAAGAGGGGAGAGAATTTGGAACTCAAAATTTTAAAAACAGATGTTCAAAAAAATTTTTTTGCATGCAACTAGGAAATAAGATATACAGGCAGTGGCGCATAGAAATCTATCTGGGCCTACAAGAAAGTAAGGGAAAAGGGAATGAGGGGGAGTGGTGTGACAGAAGGGAGGTCTGACTAAGGAATCAGACTATATGCCATCTTGGAGTGGGGGGTGGGTGGGTAGAAATGGGGAGAAAATTTGTAATTCAAACTCTTGTGAAAATTAATGTGAATTCCAAAAATATTAAATAAATAAAAGATGTGCTTTCTCTCTTATTTCTGTTAATGGCCACTACCATGTTGAATGTTGGGTATGATTAAAAATTTGTCTCCATAAAATTGATCTAATTTTTACTAATATAATCTGTTTACAAGGGAAATCTACTCTTTTTGTATTTGTATTGAATATGTAATATTTTCTTGTAATAGAAAAAATTAAATTTTTCATTAAAGTAGAAAGAGAATTAATATGCTTTCATGGAAATAGGAGCAGATTTGGAATAAGAGAACCTTAGTTCAAATCCCATCTCTTTCAACTTAGTATCTGTGTGACCTTGGGCAAGTCATTTAACCTTTCTGGGATTGTAGTTTCACCTTATGTGAAATGAGATGGTTCACTTAAATGATCCCAAAATCCTGCAAGAAAATAAGTGAGGTTGGTACCAAATTCATAAAGATTCAAACAGCCGTATTTTTTCCCTACAGGGTATAGAAATATCAAATAATCAGTTTGTTCTTTGGTCTCTCTTGAAGCAAATTGCAAAAGGCATGGAGTAGGCATCCATCAACGTCCCTTTTTTCTCTAAAATCTTTTGAAATATAAATGTAGGAGACACATTTAAGTTTAAATCCCCATGTAAACCCTTTGAAAATAGTTGTTTGGTAACATCTCGTTTTTCCACAACACTATAAATTTTTACACAAGTAATAACCAATAAATAGGCTGACCAGTTGCTGATGGATTTCTTGGCTATTGTAACCTGGGAAACAAAAGTGCAAGACATCTTTTAGTCCTGTGAGGCTATTTTCTACTTCTGCAGTAATGGAAGCAGAATGGCAAAAAGTAGGGCAGAAGGTTCTCAGAATCACATAGCTGTGGACCATTTATAAACATTGTTAGTACTCTCAGTGTGAAATGCCCATCTAATGTCCATATGAAGTAGATATGAAGTAGCTACAGCAGCAGCTCTTAACCTGTGGTTTGAGAAGTTATTTAAAAAATATTTTGCAAACTACATTTTAATATAATTGATTTCCTTGGTAATCCTTTGATTTTTTGTAAAATATAGCATAAATAATTCTTCTGTTTCTTCCCACTTTGTTGTGTATCAATTCATACCAATCATTCATTGTCTCTTTGAGATCATATTTTCCCTCATTTCTAATAGTACAATAGTATTCCATTAAATTTTTACATAATAATTTGTTCAGCTATTCCCCAATTGAGGCCTATTCTGTGAAAGGTCCCCACTGCTTAGCTAGACTACAAAAGGGTTCCATAAGAAGGCTAAGAACTACAATGTAGAAAAATTAAACGATATTAATCTTGACATAGAAGGAAGTTGCAGCTAAGTAGAAGGATGGCTTGCAAGCTCTGCTTGGAAAGAAAAATAAAGGAATTGGTAGAGTGGTTATTATCTTGTAATGTATTTATCTTGTCCAAAGCAACAAAAACATCATTTTATAGGACATGACAGTCTTGCAGAATAGTATTCATTATTAATATCTGCAAAAGATCAATCTGAAATAATTACAGCTTATTCACCAAAATTCACTATGGAAGATGAAGAGAAATTCTACAAGGAACTTAATAAACCCCTACAAAATAAAGTGGTATATTACTGATATTCTGTGACTTCAAAGAAAAGGCATGCATAAACAAGGATGGTGGGAAAGTATGGCTATCATATAGAAATGAGAGAGGAATAGCTAAGATATATAGATGATAATACATAATATATATTATGAATTCTTTCTTGGAGAAAAGAATTGGAAGGGTTTGGTCATGGAAATCAGAGTAGCAAAAACATGAAATTGACTATATTTTAACAGATAGGAAATGATTTGTTACCTGCATGGGAATCATTCCTAAATTGTGTACAATTAGATTGCTGACCTGGTTATAGCAAAGATTAAAATGAATAAAACATTAGGAAAAAATAAAATTAAGAAACAGATATTGCATATGATTAGAAAAATTCTAAGCTGGCTTATTTAAACAACTTACCGATCTTGAAAAATGGAATACGGACAGAGGGAAGTACATTGACATAGACTATAATAATTTTATTTGGAAACTTAACTAATATAAATCAATTAGTATAATAAGATCAAAAGAGTTCACAAATGCTCTTTTTGGTGAACACTTGAGTAACTTACCCAACAAAGGTAAAGGCTGCAAAAGGCAACATGAATGTAGGATATAAGCTTGTTTGCAAAATCCTACATAGAAGGCTGGTGGAAAAAAAAATTATAAGCAGATTTTCCTCATGAAACAGAGGGAAGTGGAGGGAACAATTAGTTTAAAGAAAGCTTTGTGAGAAACTAAACTAAGCAAAGTCACCTTGAGGGGAACGTTTGAGAATGAAGCTGAAAGAAAAACAAAAGGGAAAAAAAGATGGAAATAATCTATGACAGTATTTATATAAACTCTTTTCAGTATTGAGAACAGCAAAGCCATACATTCCAAGATGCATTCACAGAGGAAGATGCACAAATCACTATATAGAAAAAAGATGGGGGACACAGTTGGCTCTGACCACGTACATGTAAAAGGCATATATTCCAGAAATGAAACAATTTCTAGGGCAAAAGATGGATTCCTAAGTTATTTGAAGGATACTAAAGGTATGGAAAAAATGTAATGACCTTTTAATCTACAGGTGCATTAAGGCCATTGTTAATCAGAACATCATCATTAGGGAAGAGACAAGCTTCTGTGGGTGATATTTAACAGTAGTATGTATCTTTGTCAGCATATATCTTTTTGAAAGATACAGATAATAGGCAATCCTGCTATGTTTGTCCTTTATTGACTATTCAAATGATTCATCAAAATAAAAAGTTGTCTGAAAGGCTCACTTCCAACAAACTATCTTCTACTTGTATTTAAAAGTCATACAGATTCTGTGATAGACATAACAAATAAACTCATTTTGTGCCAACCTTTGATGATCAATGTGAAGTAAAGCATAAAGAAGGGAAAACTGTATTCACCAAAGGCATTTGCCACCCTCTTATGGGAGATTCATTATAGATTCCAAGTTAAAGAGGGATTACTTATACATGGTGGATTGCTTTGGATGTTTCTGCTTGTAGATTGCACTATTCTGATTGCATCAGACATCTAAACATTGCTTGGTTTCCTAGATGAGATCCATAATCACTCAAAAGTAACTGTAGACCAACTGCCTTTAGAGGAGGAACCAAGCAGATAAAGGATATTCGTTATTGAGGCAAGTGATTTTGCTACACAGAAGATGATTAGAGAATAATAATATGTCTTATTCAAAGTTAGAAAAAATAGTGTGGAAATGATGCCCTATGGAGAATTCTGAGAGATTCTTGTCAAAAGTACAAGTTTGCCTCATGTAACTTTGCTGGTCCTACTTTAATTAACCCTATTTTGATCCTTTGCTCACTGATTTTCTGATTATTAAGATGTATTTAAAACAGTGAGCCATATGGTTCTCCACAATGTCTTAGAAGATGCTCTATGCAGAGGCCAACTAGATTATGATATGTAGTTGGATGGTCAACTTATAGAACTCAATCATCAGTGTGTGTGTGTGTGTGTGTGTGTGCATATATATATATATAATATAAATTATATATAATTCTATCTATAAACTCAGATAGTAAAAGTTATTAATAAGTTGACTCCATAATCAAATAGAGGGAAGAAGATGCTGGGTTGCCTTTGGGGAATTTTAAAGTTCTTTCAATAATCCAAAAACTTCTCCCTAGAACTAAAGGCCTATTTTTAAATACCAATGTTCTTTCAATGCTATATGGCTGTTATTCATGGAACACATTGGTCTCTGAAGAATTGAAAATAAGGATCAGCTAAAGGGCAATAAAGAGGTGCATGGTGGGTGTGAACAAGATGTAACACATTGCAAATGTAATACGTTATTGCACCCACCCATAATTGGGGTGACTTGAGAGATGGTGGGGTTAAATGGGACTAAATAAATGTAAATAAGGAATATAAAGGAAAAATGGAATACAGGATGTCATTGTAGAAATAAATTTGCAAAAAAGATGTGCTTCTTTAGATGGCAAGATTGAGATAAAAGTCTATAGATTAGTCCATGTACTCTTTTAGTATCCTTATGATGTCAAGAGCCAGTAAAGAAAGCAGGTCCACCATTGCTCAGTGGACCTACTGTGCTAAACTTATGGGATGACATGAATAGGAGTCACGCAGAACGAACAAACACGAATGGGTCACAGTCTGCCTTGTTGTAAAGAGAACCCATGTGGTCAATCATGGATACATTTGAGTATTTGATAATAACAGTAATTTTAAAGGATAATAGATTTAGATTTGGAAGGGAAATGAATGAATACATGAATGAAAAAATATTTAAGTGCTTACTTTATACAATTTGCTATGTTAAGGTCTAAAGATATAAGTCAAACAGCAAAGTCATCATTGTTCTCAAAGGAGTTAAATTCTAATGGGGAGTGACATAAGAGGGTTATATGTATATATATGAGAGTTTACATGTAGGACAGATGGAAAGGTCTGGAAATTTTTAGGATGCATTGGATAGGAAGACAGTGTATTCTCTGTGTCATTTCCATTGATAAAACCATATTTATTTCTCATATCAAACCATTTGCCAATGCCAAGGACTTTAGTGAAATCTTTATTTTCCACATATTCAGTAGGAGGAGGCAGGGATTATAGAATTTCCTTACAAGAGGCAGTTGCCACATTGTGGTTTGTTTTCCTGGTTTATGACCAGGGTTAGGATGGTGGGTATGGGTTTAGGATTGGAAGTTGTTTTTTTTTTCTCTATGGATTATTAGACCAACATCTTTTGAGAATCTATGGATCTCACTGATACCCCTAGTATACTGGGCCTTGTAGGGTGATGTTTTTTCTCCAAGCTTTTCAGTCATTGGGAAGGTAGTGGTTGACATGGTGGCAATGTTTTAGCCTGCCTCCTATATTCTGTTTCTAACTTGGTGCCTTTCTACCTCAACTAGACTGGCCTGACTGCTTGTTAGGGGGAGTTGGCCTGTGGCTAGCAGTGGTAGAGGTGGTGAATTATCTTCCCAAGAATGGATCCCATTAACGATGACTGTGATCTGGAAGCTAGGCTAGTACTCTGGGGGATGCTACTATTCCCAGGACTCTCAAGTACGCAGTCCTGGGATTCTTCCATATGATTCTGAGGGATTGTAGTTCAACTTCCTTCTTTTAGAGATGAAAAAAGTGAAGTCCAGGGATAAAGCAAATTTCCCAAGGTCACATAGATCTTTTGCACAATGGTAGGGACAAAATTAGTACCAAGATGTCCTTTCATGAATGCATTTAGAAAGTCTAATAAATTCTGTAACCTCTAACTTTGGTAATAGTATGTTTTGGCAGTTTATACCCACCAACTCATGAGGTCCTCCTTTGAAAATAGGATCATACAATTATACAAAATTACAAAAATTAAGTATGCACTGTGGGGAATTTTATTTCACAGTTAATATGTAAATTATGATTCATCAAACTGGCAAATTAGCTCAATCAACCAACTACTTTCATTGGGAAGCAATAACAATAATAGTGACTCATATGTATTAAAGTTGATCAGAGAACACATACACCCAAAAGGAAAAGGAAAATGGCTTTAATTCCCAAGATGAAAAAGCACACCTACTTTTCACTAGAAAAGTTGGATGAGAATAGAGGCTACGACTTCTAAAGAGTGTATCTCCAGGAGATGGGACAGAACACTAAAGATACTTCCCCCTGGTTCCCATTGCACCATTTTCACTGGTATGGTATATTATATGGTATTTTGGAAAAATCCTGGATTTGACATATTGGGGGTCTGGGTTCAAATCTCACCTCTGCTACTACTTGCGTAACTTCAAGCAAATCATTTTACTTCTTGGCCTTTGTAAAATAAAAGATTAGAAGGTCTTAGTTCTCTTCCAGCTTAATAGCTCTAAATCAGTGATCCTGATTAACTAGAGGGAGACATTCTTTGAAACTGTGTGTGTGTGTGTGTGTGTGTGTGTGTGTGTGTGTGTGTGTCTGTGAGAGAGAGAGAGAGAGAGAGAGAGAGAGAGAGAGAGGGAGAGAGAGGGAGGGAGAAAGAGATCTTTTTAAGGCAAACTCATTTGACATTCCCTGAAAGTCTCTTTTCAGAAGAGAGTCCTGTCCAAGTCAGTGAATCAGCTTCATCTATATTCTCCAGGCTATAAAATGCATGGATATAATTGGTCCCTGTTTTCCTGTGGTAGAAAATCAGAAGTGTTTTTGTGATATCATCTTGTTCTCTGCTGCAGTTTGGTCTTGCAGAATTTTCTTTTCTATGTAGGCAAGTTATTTCATTGCACAAAATATCATTAGAGAGTGCTAATGCATCTTCTTTAAAAATGAGAAAAATTTACTGTGTAAGGGATGCCCTATGGAGAATTCTCTAAGATTCTGGTCTATAAAGCTCAAACTAATAAAAGCAGCTAGAATTTATATAGTACTTTAAGTTTTGCAAAACACTTTGCAACATTATCTCATTTTATCCTCATAATAATCCTGCAGGTAGGTGTTATTATTCCCATTTTAGAGATGAGGAAACTAAGTCAAGTGATTTGCCCAGGGGACTTGTAGTAAGCTGTGTCTGAGGACAGATTTGAATTCATCTCCTTGACTTTAGGTCTAGCATTCTACCATTGTGGCACTCAGCTGCCTTTGACCTCATCTAACTTTGTTGGACCTACTTGTTTTTTTCTTTTTAACTCTGTTCTGATCCTGGGTACTTCTGTCCAATAATCCTCTAATTATCATCGAAAGAGGTTTAAAACAGTGAAGTACGTCTTTTTTTGAGAGTGTTCTGGAGAATGTCCTGTGCTGAAAACCTAACCATAAGGAAAATGCCCTGCCTGTCAAGGTTGTCTCTATAGCTCCTGTTTACAGATTATACCAAGCCCCACTATATATCAGGGACTCTTCTATAAGATCCATGGACATTCAAAAGAGATCAGCCTAATAATGCTTGCAGGAAAAAACAAGTAGGTGAATAATATTTATTGTTTTGAGCTTTGCTTGCAGTATTTTTTGGCAACTCGCTAAGTTAGTAATCAGGGCATATACTTTCGAGAGGCATGAAGACTTTGAGTTGGTCCCTGAATTAAATAGACGGAAGAGAATCGACATGATTCCTTTAGTAAATTGCTAGATGGTGTCATGTTAATGGAATGGGAAGATCATGCCTACCCATTAATAGGCCTCATCGTGGAGCCCATTAAGGGAAGCTTGCTTAGGGGAGGCTTGCTTGTAGGAAGGCTCACACCTTTCACTAATTTCTGATTAGGTACTGAGTCACGAGGGTTGTGCTGTCCTCTGGCTCCGAGAAGTGTATATATGTTCTGAGGTGAAGTTTTGCTTTGGGGGCTTGCTTATGAGAGGGATCTTGTGATTCTCTGGTCAAGACTCTGAGTGGTCATATATTCAGAGCTCTCCGACTGCTCAGAGGTAAAGGCTCTCTCAATCCAGTGACGTGTGTAAAGTGTATAGCAATATTGTTTTGATTCAGTCAGTAGAGCCCTTTCTGTTGGTCTTTATTTCTCTGCCTATATTTTCTCTGTATTTTTGCTGTTTGTATTTTCTCTGAAGTTCAAGGTGCTGCCTCTTCCCCTGAACTAGTGAATGTAATTAAAGATTGTTGACCCCTTTAAAAGCTTTCTTCCCTAGTAAAGCAGATCTGAGAACCTGTGCTAGCAGCTATCCTGGGTCTGCCAGTGTAGTTGTTACTACAGATGGTCCCAACCTACCCCAATTCAATTCAAGAAATGTTCATTAAGTGGACTCCTCTGTATTGGATATGGGAGACCCCAGACAAAAACAAAAGATTACCTTCCCTCGAGGAGGGGGGATACAACATATGTGAAGATAAATGGTTACAAATTATGTCCAAAATGATAAAAAAATATGTTTAAGAGTGGGAGAGCTCTAACAACTGGAGGGAATAAAGAAACCAGTGATGGCCTTGAACAGGAGCTGGCACCTAAGTTCTATTTTGAAGGAAATGAAGAATTCTTTGAGGTAAAGGTGGGGAAGGATTACATTTCAGACATGGGTTCACTATTTGTGGAAAGGTATGGAGGTGGGAGTTAGATTGCTTAATTTGGGCAATTACAAGTAGATTAGTTTGGCTGGAATATAATATGTATAAAGGATAAAAATATGAAATAAGACTATAAACATAGGCTTCATCTAGATTAGCGGTGGGGAATCTGTGGCCTCAAGACTGCAGATTCCCCACCCCTGATCTAGATTGAGAAGAGCCTAAAATGTCAAGTGGATGAATTTCTATTTTATCCTGAAGGTAAAGGAAGCACTGAAAGTTCTTGAGCAGGGGAGTGAAATGGTCAGACTTATGCTTTAAGAAGTGTAATTTGTTAGTTTTGTAGAGCATGCAAAAGAGTCATTTGACTGAAACATCAAGAGTGTGAAGAGAAATAACATGAAAAAAGACTAGAGAGGTAGCTGGGGGCCAGGTTGCTGAGGGCGGTAAGTGTCTAACTTAAGAGTTTGTATTATATCCTAGAAGCAAATGTAACCATTGAAGATTTTTAAACGGTAAGGTGCCTTGGTCACATTTGTGTTTTAGGAATATCAATTTAGCTGCTGTATGGAGGATGATTTGTGAGGAGACAGACTGGAATTAAGGAGTCCATTTAGGAAGCCGTTGGAAAGAGTCAAATGAAAGGTGATGAATATCTGAGGTAGGGAAATAACAGTAGTTGGCCCTTGATGAATTGAGGAAGCTGTGGATCATTGTATAATTTCCTTAAGTAGTGTGCATATTCTCCACCTCTTATTTAATTTAGCACCCAACTCAATGTACAGGTGCTTCCCAAAATATATAACCTAATTACTAACTTAATGGGGGAAGAGTTGGAGATGACTGCAAAAGATGAACCTGACTGACAAGGATAATGGTGGTGCCCACAATAGAATTACAGAAGTTTGAAGGGGGAGCATTTATTAAGCACCTAATATTTATAAGCCTGGGCTGAGTTCTGCGGATATAATGGCAAAAATGAAAGTCTTTACTCTCCAACGAGCTTTCGTTCTATTAAGGGGACAGAACAGATACACATACTGTAAATACAAGGTAATTTGTTGAAGGAGAGAACACTAATGAAACAAGGCAGGATAGACAGCTAGGTTTGAAGTTTGGAGTCAGGAAGACCTGAGTGCAAATCTGGCTTCAGATGCTTACTCTGAGCAAGTGACAATCTCTGTCCTAGTTTATTCATAGGTAAAATAGGAACATTAATAGTACCTACTTTGCCAGGTTGTTGTGAGATCAAATGAGATAACGTTTGTTAGGCACATAGCACAATGCCTGGCACATGTTGTTGTTGTTCAGTCATTTTCAGTCATGTCTGACTCTTTGTGACCTCATTTGGGGTTTTCTTGGCAAAGATACTAGAGTGGTTTGACCTTTTCTTTTCCAGCTCATTTTACAGATGAGGAAACTGAGGTAAACAGGGTTAAGTGACTTGTTCAGGGTTACACAGCTAGTAAGTGTCTGAGGATAGTTTTCAACTCGCAAAGATGAGTTTTCCTGACTCCAGGCCCAACTCTCTATTCGTTGTACCACCTACCTGTCCCTATCTGGTACATAGTGGGTACTTTAAGTCTAGCTTGTAGTAATACTTGATACTGGAGGATCAAGGAAGGCTTCATGGGAAAGGTAACATTTGAGCTAAACATTGAAAGAAGATAAGGATTGAGAAGTGGAAATTAGGAAGGAATACATCTCAGACCTGGGAAGATCTTGTGTCAATGAACAGAAACAGGCAATTTAATGTTCTGCTTAAGAAGCAGGTAATTGTTCAATTTAGTGAGAAACTAGAATGTACGATGTGAAATAAGACTGGGAATGTGGCTTGGAGGAAGATTGTGGAAGTCCTTAAAAGCCAGATCAGGAATTTCTATCTTATCTTAAAGGCAAGAGGGAATCAACACAGGTGGTTATTTTTTTATAGGAGAGTGGGTAAGACTTATATCTTAGGAAGTTTATTTTTACTGTCGATGGAAGATGGGAAAGGCAAGAAACTGAAAGTAGCAAGACCACATAGGAGGCTATAACAGTATTCCATTTAAGTGGTGATGAAAATGTGAACTAGGACCCTATGTATATGAGGAGAGAGAAGGACAAGTGTGAGAGGCTGTGGAGGCAGAATCATTAGAAACTGGCCAACAATTGGCTATGGTGGGTAAGGGAGCAGGAAGAATCAAGAATGATTTGAGTTATGAACCTGGAGGATTAAGAGGACTCTTGTGCCCTTAGCAGAAGATTTGGAAGGTGGGCATGTTTCAATATTAATTCTGTTTTAGAGATGTTGAATTGGAAATGCCAATGGAATATCTAGGTGAAGATGTCAAATATAGAGGCAGCAATGTAGGGAAGAAAAAATGTTTAGAAGGAGCTCTGGATAGATGTGTAGAATTGAGAGTCATCTATATAGAAAAGATAATCGAACCCACAGAAGTGGATGAGATATTCAAGGGAAGGAGGGTAGAGAGAAGGGAAGAGGGCCCTTACCTTCAGGAGATAAGAGATGGCTAATGATCTAATCCAGCAAAGGAGTTTGTGATGGATCAGTGAGAAAGGCAATAGGAGAACCAGGAGAGAATAAATGAATGCAATAGCTAAGTCAACTAAGCTTGGGAAGGAGATGGTATCCAGAAGTATTGGTGGTTGATACCATGTAAAAAGTTGTGCAAATACCATGGAAGATGAGGACTGAGAAGAGGCTAGCATATTTAACAATGAAGAGATTTCTGGTAGCCTTAGAGAAATCAGTTTCATTATAGTAGTGAGACTAGACACCAGATTGTAAGTAAGCTAGCAGTGAAGCAGTGGAAGCATTCAGTGTCTATGACACTTAGATGGAGATGAGTCTAGCAAGAGTAAAGGATAACAGAGGGAGAGCCCCAGAGCAGCACTGGCTTACATGGAATGTTAAGAGATCAGTAGGCATTGAGCATGATGGGTAGATCCCCTAAAGAAGTTTCATAGGAAGATATGTACCAGAATTGTGCAGGTCGAGAGGAGTGAATAGGGTGGAGGTTGTACCAGGGCAAGATATATCAATATTGAAAGATGGAATTTTATTGAACTGCTGAAATATTTGATCCTGGGCATGGCATTGCTTGAAAATGATTAATTCTTAACTATGGCACCATGTTCGCAAGCCTAGTCTTTGGTTTCTTACTTTTCTTGCTGCCAAATAAATGGCTTACTAGGTCTGTGGTCAATGTGGTAGAGACTGACACTTTCAACTGTGTAAAAACAATGATATCTATTTCCTTTTTAAGGTGCTTCTCAAGTCTGTATAACTAGTCTTAGAGTTCCACCTGAGATTAATTTAATTATTAAGAAAGTCCCTAAGGGTCATATGGCTTTAGTATGTCCTTCATGAGCACTTCAGTAAGCATTGGACTGTTACTCTTGAATTTTAGTTGGGTGCTTATTCCACTACTCCATGTTGCTCGCCTACTTTTAACAGTCCTTTAATTGGCATGTGTATTCACCTTCACTGATATAGATGACTTTCCTATGCTTTTTCTTTGAGTGGCTGAGGCCTAAAGTTCAATAATGGGCTAGTGGGGTGACACGTCTGTCCAAATTTAGCTAAACTGATGAAATTAAGAGACAAATTGTTCATCACTAGTCTTGTACCCCAAACTTTCCAATTTGGCATGTGCTGCTAGAGCTTGCAATCCATTGGCAAAGCCATCAACAAGTCGATCAACATGCATTTATTAAGCACCTTCTATGTGCCAGGCACTATACCTTAAGTACCCAGGGTCACCTCCATGCTTTTGTGAGGCATTGGAAAATGACTTTTGTTGAGGGCATGCTTATAAAAATAGGTTAGTGGGTAGGACCACATGGTGGGACACAAATTGGTTTCCTTTGCATGGTGGTTCGTAAGAATGTAGGAGATCTGATTTGTCTAACATAGAGAAAGCTGCATTGCCCCAATGGGAAAGGGGTATGATCAGGAGTATAAATAGACTTTATATTCTATGGGCCAAGTTTGTTGGCAACTAGAGGTATAATGTATAGGAGTTCAAATCTTGCTACAGACTAGCTCTTTGGCCTTGGGCAGGTCACTTAACCTTCTTTAGCCTCAATTTCCTCATCTACAAATGGGAATGATAATGTTACCTACCTTGACAGGTGGTTGTGAGGATCTAATGAGATGACACATGTTAACCTAAGCACTTCACAACCCTTAGAGTGTTGTTTAAATGTTAGCTGCTATTAGTAAGTGCCATGGACCACCTTCTACGACCCTACTTTCCTCAAATGGTAAAGATAAATCTGCGTGTAGCTTCATCTTTTTCTCTCTACTTCAATATTTTTATACTGCTAACAGAGTTAGTGCATTGATTTTCTTCAACTAAACTTATTTCTTAATTCTGCATGGAATTAAGAAGGTTTTTGAAGGTCAAATAATTTATTAACCTGTGAATGTTTTATCTGTGGACTTTTTATACATGTTGCCTACTATTCCATTTGTAACTTACTGTATTTAAAATATCCTTTTGGATTTTTATGGCCAATGGGGAAAATGCCAAGGATACCACCAATGCAACCTATAAAACATTATCAAAATAGATAATTTTTCATTGATACAGCATTAGTAATTAAATATATAATCCCCACCCTGTTAATTAACTGCAAGTGGAATACTAGGGCCCAATATGGAATAGTAATTACATTTCTAAGGCGCCATAGAATAGAATAAGGACCAACTGCTTTGTTGGCACTTGCCTCATTTAAGGCAAAGAAAGTATTGAAAAGAATATAAGCACTAGCTTGGGGTCAAGCCATTATAGTCCTGAATGTTAAACATCTAATTTACTTTGCAAAAGAAAATCCTCTTTCTTCTAGATAACAGTGAAAAATAGATGCATCTGTGTTGCCTCGGAGATAGAGATTATATAAGAAAAGATACTGCAATAAGAGCTATGTGCCAACTAGCCCTGTAATTTCTAATGGATTAACCTATTTAAAAAAACCCCTCCTCTTCCCTCCCTATTATTTATTCTGTAAGAAAAGGGACCATTCAGTTTTTATTTATGACTTTCAAACTCTTGGAGTCATTAAATTTTCTTTAACTTTCACATCCCTCAAAGCTCATCCTTTATCCCAGCTGTTTTTTCATTTTAGTTTCTTGCATTATTAAATTAAATAAGTCAGTCAAAGAGTACTGAGCTGTAAATTTCCTGAGGGAAGGATCCAAGTGTGCCTAGCACAGTGTCTTATAGTAGGTCTTCAATCAATATTTGATGAATGAGGAATTATCTTTATGTAAAGTCTTTTCTCCTCAGTTACAGATTTCTTTCTTTTTTGTTTGTTAACTATTAGGAAAGATGAATAAGCATCAATGCTGGGAGAGTGGATGAAGTTTGGAAATTTTAAATTAAAGATAGCATAAATAATAGTGGGCTTGACATGATTGCCTTATGGGTATCTGGTGCCGTTTCTACTTAAATTGATTTATTTGTGGGTGTCAAACACATAGGGACCCTACCACAACCCAATACTTCCAAATGTAGCCTGAACCAGAATAAAAGGTAATTGGGACTTATTCAATACAAAATACAGTAAAATATAGATAATCTTAATATATGATTTAAGTCAATATACAGGTCCAGGGATTCTTACATAGAATTTAGTGTCCTTATTTCTATTTGAATTTGACACCATTGTTTTATTCTATTTAGAAGTTCTCATTTTTCAGAAAATGATGCAACTGTGATCTGTTGCTTTTGCAAAAGTCTGCCTGTTGCATTCTCATATTTTTTCATCAGGGAGACTTTATATTTATATGTAGATCATTCTGATGTTTTTTAAAGATGAGAAGGGAGGCATATAAATGGGTAGTTATTGATACAGTCTTGCTCGTATTTTAATAATACCTTTAAAAACTGTCTTGTATCTTCCCTTCTCCAATATTTCTGTAAAGAATCAATCCTTTAAAGTCTTTAAAATTGTTTTACTTCCTATATTAATTTCCTTTTTGTATATTTGGTCTGGCTCAGCTCCTCCTTCCTGTCTTTCTTTTCTTAGTGCCATTTCTACTTCTTCATTTAACAAATTGGGGAATCATGTGATAAAGAGTACAAATGTGGCAGTTTCAATAGCATTAATGATAAAGAATACTTTGTTATAGAAATACTGAAAGATCTTTTCATATATATGCACACATATACATAGATATACATGTACGTGTAGATATATACATGCAATCACATACGCATATTCATATGCACAAGATGTTGATAGGTATATATGTATATAAATCCATGTGTATATGTATATACCTGTGTACATAATGCAAGTGTATATATATTTATATATGTTACTTTTATATGTGTGTTTGCGTGTGTGTGTGTATGTGGCCTAAGCTTTTCATTGCTATCCATGTAATGTACTTTAATAATGATCTTCAGTTCATTGCGTGGAGCCTCTGTGGAGGATTTATGTAAGAACATAGGTGGATAAGAACTGTAGAGAATGAACATAGATGACTTTTGCTCATTAGTGGGGTGGGGTACTCATATCCTTTGAGAAATTGAAGCATAGGAATTCTGGGTTTGGCAGTAACCATGCAGGTAGAAATAGAACTAGAATGAGAACCAGGAAGAGACTTCTTAGCCCATCAGTGGCTAGCCATAAGAAGTGGAGCAAGTCTTGACTTAACTTCTTTTTTTGTCTTTTTCCTGACTTGTAAAATGGGGTTGACCAGATCATGGATTCTTTACCATTTTTATGTTATAGACCCCTTTGGCAGACTGGTAAAGCCTATAAACTCCTCAAAATAATTTTTTAGTCATAATTAAAGGAAATGCTAAATTACAATTAGAGTTAGTGAAAATAAAGAGGTAGTTATTTTCCCATTAATATTTATAGGCCCCATGCATTCCATCCATGGATCACTGTGGGAAGTCTGTGGACCCTACTGCACTTAAGAATTTTTATATTAAATGATCTCTGAAGTAATTTCTAGTTTTTATGTGAACCCACAAACAAATTGGGGAGCACTTATATATCACTATGGCTTTAAAAATTAAAACCTGATAGTAGAAAATCGTAAGAAGTCATGGACTTGGAATTTAGAGACCTAGGTTCTAGTCTTGGCTCTACCATTAACCAGCTGTATAAGAGGAAGTGTATATAATGGATGTGGCCCTGGACTTGCAGATAGAATGATCTAGACTCCAATCTGACCTTGGATCCTTATTAGATATATTACTCTGGGTAAATCATTTAACTACTCTGTGTTTCAGTATCATCTTCAAAATGGTGTGCATATGTGGAGATGGGAGAGGAAGAGTAGTATCCTTGTACCTGATGGACTCTCAGTTCCATATTTGCTCTAAATCCATGAACTATGATCTTACAACCTTGGGCAAATCGTTCTCCTCTCTCTGTGCTTCAATTTACTCATATGTAATGTGAAGGCTTTGCACAGATGATCTTAAAGTTCTCTTATAGCCCTGACATTCAATCATTCTCCTTCCCACTCAGGGCATGTTCCTCTAGGGAACAAATAGATTTTTTTCTAGTGGAGTAGTTAACTTACATAAAACTAATCTGTAAGTAATATCCAGTGCAGCATATCAGTGTTTTTACCTCGTGACATTTTAGCACAACAGTGGTAAAAAGTTTGTAGTTTTTCTTGTATTCTTACTCTGTATCTTGTACAAAAGTTGACATTTAACGTGTGACTCAGTGGTCAAAACAACAACAAACAAACAAAAAGCCTGGATCCCATATTAAAAAAAAAACTGGAAGACAGAGAAAATATCAAAATGAAAATTCCTAGGATCGTAGCCATAGCTTCCAGATCAAAGAAAAAAAATATTGCAAGAATAACAAAGAAAGAACTAGAACATCAAGGAGCCACAATCAAAATTCCATGAGAGTGGGAAGCTACCTCCTACCAAAGATAGTAGAACTTGTCCTATGATATTTTAAATAGACAAAGATAGAGCCTTAAAATGAAGAATAATTTACCTGGCAAAACTGAATGTGATCTTATTGAGAAAAGGGACCTTTAATGAAAGAGAGAACTTCCAAAGATTCCTGACAAAAAGACCAGAGCTAAGTAGAAGCTTGGAAATGCAAATATACTATTCAAGAACAGCATAAAAAATACGTCTGGGCAATTGAAAGGAACCACACAAGAATAAAGTGTTTCTATTCTAAGAGGAGAGGAGGAGAAGAAATGAATGACCTCTCAGAACCCTAATGTCATTCAGGGTCCTAGAGGGAATTAAGTAAAACAGAGTGCCTAGGCTTTGGTTGTTGGGTTTTGATGATCTCATGAGAAGGAAGCAAAGGAACACTTTTGGGAAAGAAGGGCACAATTTAATATTTCGTATAATTGAGGTATAGAAGATGAAGATTATAAATATGGAGGAAGGCTTAGGGGTAGTAGACATCACTTGAATCTCACTTCATCTGAACCCCCCGTCCCCCAAGGAAATTAGGATACATATATACACATGTGCATACATGGAAGCATATGCAAAGACACACACAAAGCTTGGTGTGGAAGTATATTCATTTCAATAGGAAAATAGGAACCATGCAGGAGAAAAGAGATTGGGGGGGGCGGAATCAGAGGAAGAATAGATTCAGGGAGGTCTTAATGATAGATAAAGTAAAGTTCAACTTTGGAGAGTGTATTATGAAGAGGGATTTAAAAGGAAAGAAAAAACAGCAATAAACTCTGATTGTGGTCTGAGTGGGGAGAAGAGGGACAGGCCGACAGAAGCAGAAGTAGGATAGGTCAGTAATCACTGATAACTTTTTGGGTATGGTGGGGAACAATTAGAGGGAAAAGTATAAAAAAATACGATTGAGCGAAAAACAAAATTAGTGATCCTAAATATTAATGCGGGTGAAATAAAAATCCATGAAACAGGAGAGCCAAATGTGTTAGAAAGCACAATTCATCAATACATTGATTATAAGGAATATACTTGAAACAGTTAAAACAAGGGGATGGAACAAATTCTTCAGGAAAACTCAATCATGATCTCACACATGGCAAAAGTTAAAAACAGGCTTGGTTAAAAGAGACAAATCAGAAAGCCAAATTATGCTTAAAGACATTTGAGATACCATTTAATACCTACCACATTGGCTAAAATGTTAGAAGGTGAAAATGACTAATGTTGGAGGGGATGTGGAAAAATTGGGATACTAATTAATTGTGGAATTGTAAAATGATCCAAACATTTTAGAGAGAAATCTGGCATTATGCCCCAAAGTATTAAAATACCTATATTCTTTGGGCATAATAAGAGAACATTGTATACAGTACCAGCAATATTGTTTTGAGAACAACTATGAGCAAATAAATTATTTTGTCTATTATAAATACCCAAATTAACTATCAAGGACATATGAAGAAAGATGCTATTTGTATCCAGAGAAAGAACTGATAAATAGAAGTACATATAAAATAATTTTACAGGTATATACCAATTTGTGTCTAATGGTAATCATCTTGGCAGGGGGAGGGAAGATAATTTTTTTTTAAAAAAATTACATGACAATTTTGTTTTATATTTGAAAAGAATAGCAACTTGTGCATAGTAAATTGGTAGTTTCATGTACAATTTTTTTATTGTGCTACATCACGGAAATACCAGTTTCATTCCATAAATTAAAAAAAAACACTATAAATAATGAGTTAATGTAGTCAATTCTTAATCTATAAGGACCAACTGGCATAGCAATTAAATACATAAAGAAAATTTAAACAATTACATGGAGAAAGAGATTACAAGACTAATAATCAGGGCCTATCAGGTCCCTATAAGATGAAGGCAAATCCACCAACCACCAACCATGAAAGAAGTTAAGGATCTGAATAGAATTTTAGAAAATTTAAATAATATAAATCTCTGTTGACTATTGAATGGGAATAGAAAAGAATATACATATATCTCAGCTCTGTAGGGCACTTTCGTAAAAACTGATCATGTGTTATGGCATAGAAACCACGCAAACAAGTGCAGAAAAGCAGAAATATTGAGTACGTACTTTGCTAACAGCAACATAACAAAATTATGTTTAACATAGGCACTTTATAGAAAGGATTGAGAATTAATTGGAGACCAAATAACTTAATACTAAAGACCTTATGGTTCCAGGAACAAATCAGAGAAACAAAATTTTACATGACCATAATGCATTCTGAAATCTTTGCAATGCAGGCAAAGTAGTACTTAGGGGAAATTTTACATGACTGCCTATAGAAGCAGTGTGATCTAGTCCAAAGATGTTAAAATGCACTACTCAGGCTTCAATGAGGGGCAACGCTCCCAAGTGTTGCTGAACCAAATTAAAATGTAATTGGGACATATTTAATAAAATAAATAAAAATACAATAGAACATAAGTAATGTTAAAATATGGTTTTCTAAGACAATATGTAATCCACAATGATCCTTATATACAATTTAGCAACCCCATTTCTTTTCATTTGACAGAACTGGCATTATGCCTTGGATATAACAGTTTGAAGCTTACCTTTGACATTTACCAACTTTATAATCATGTTTAACTCATTTAATCTTTTGGGCCTTCAGTTTTCTGACTACTAAAATGGAAGCGATAATACGTGAAATGCTTACCTTGTAGAGTTATTAGAAAAGCACTTTACAAACCTCAGGAATGCTATACAAATGTGGGTTGTTATTAGCCTGTGAGCTCCATGAAGATAGAGACTATCTTGTCTGAACTTTGTATTTTTTCAGTGACTAACTCAAGGCTTTCTACACAGTAGGCAAATCAATGAAATTTAATAAACTTTTATTATTAATCAACTACTATGCCCAAGCCCTTGGGAAACAAATACAAAAAGAAATTTTTCCTGATCTTAAGCCATTTTACATTCTACTGGCACCAAATAAATGGTGTGGATATTTGACTCTAGTTTTTCCTCTCCTCCTCCCCCTCCCCCATAGAATCTTCCACCAGCATGAGTTTAATCATCAGTTACACATGAAGTGAATAAGAAAGAGATATTCTTTTAACTGTTTATGTTTTAGCTATGAATCAGGATTAATAATGACATGACTAGAGTATTTATATAGATTTATATTGTGCAGTCCTTGTTATATTCTTATCCTTGGCGAATACATTCACCTTCTATTAATGCATCTTGTAATTGGCTTTAGTCCAAGCTCGGGTTAAGGTTGAGAAACTTTCATTGTTATCAGCACCATTCTAGATAAAGTGGTTTCAGAGCTTTGCCAGAAACAAATGGTTCTAAAGCAAGTTTAAATAGATGACTTAGAAGCTAAAGTGTACCACCTTTCCTGACTGATTTGTCAGTACTAAAAGTATCAGAATTAGCTTCAATTTGCAAGTTGGAAATAAAAAATGGACTGCTTTATATCTGAAGAAGACGATGTAGCAGGACGTAGATTTAGAGGTATATACTTTTTTTTCTGGTTGCAACTTTGGCTTTATGCTGAGCAACCAGATTCTAAGGCTGGTGTCCCTGTATTCACCACTTATGGTGAAAATGGCTGTGGAATGGAATTCATGGCATCACAGGTCTAGAACTGGAAGGTATCTCAGAGGTCATGTAGCCCATTTCACATCTAGTCTCGTTTTACAGATGAGGTGTAAGTAAGGCAGATTTTAGTGTGTGCAAAGTGGATTTTTGTTATTATTTCTTAGAGTTCAGTTTCCCAGGATCTATGGCCACAACAACCTCAGTTTCCCGGGATCCATGGCCGTAACAATCTGTTTCCCAGGTATTAGAAATGGGCTCCCAGGCCCATGGTTCAGAACATCTCCACCATGCTTGCATAGCGAGATATTGGGATGAGGTGATGTAAACTTGTGAGGCTATTGTTGGCAATATGCCTTCTTTGTCTGGTGCTCTATAAAACAGGCCTTTGGTCAGTGGATTGGGGAACCTTTATGGCTAAATACACAGGTTGGGATGCTATGCACCTTGACTGGCCCCTATCAAGGGTTATACAATGTTGCCAGCAGCTGCTGTAGGGGTGTAAGATCAATTAACACCAACACATAAGAGGGCTGCTCAGCACAGGTTCTTTGATCTGCTTTTCTAAGGAAAGCAACTTTAAGGGATTAACAGTCTTACTTTAATTAAACATACATATATCATTCACTTAGTTCAGGGAAAAAACCAGCATCCTGAACTTCAGAGAGTATACAAACAGAAATTACAAACATACATTATATAAACAGAGCAAATAACACAAACCAGTCTATCCATAGCAATATGTACATAGTTACCAGAGAGATGCAACAACATCTGGATTTTTCAAAGCCGGGAGGCTACGCAGTATCTTGTCTGGCCAAATCACCAACATGTCCAATGGTATGCCCTCAAAGGTGAAACACTAACCTCACACATACACACCTTTTTCAGGGTCTAAGGGAGTCAAAACCTTGCAGCTCAAATGCATGTGAACTAGGCCTTCCCTTGACATAAGCAGGTCATCAAAGACTCCGTATTCAATCAGATTCCTTAGTGCTGAGAAGCACTCCAAAAACAAAGATAACAAAAAGTCTACTTTACTTGCCATCACATTTGAAAGGCAAGACTCATTCAAGGCACTTGATGGCCTTAGGCTTCCAAAAGAGAAGAACAGCAAAAAGTCCCCCCCCCCCCCCCCCCGCAAATACCATAACACAGGAAGTGAATGTCTGAGGCTGGATTTGAACATATGTCTTCTTGACTCCGGGTCCAGTGCTTAAACCACTGCCACAACTAATTTCCCTCTTCTTGACTTCAGATTTCTTCCTCTGTAAAATGGGAAGTTTGGGTTAGATCCCCTCAAAATTCCCTTCCAAATCTAATCTCTGTCATTCAAAATTTCAATCGTGGTCAAAGTTCTAATTTTATAGCATTCAATTTTGTTATTTTATTATTTTCATTTTGTTTTGCAGTATCATTGTAACATAGGGGTAGCATGAGATAGTAGATATGATAATAGGATGAGAGTCGGGAAAACCGGAATTCAAATGCCATTTCTGACATCTGTTTCCTATGTGACCTTGGACATGTCAATTTTTATATCCTTCAGGCAACTCATTAAGTACTTGGTCATAGATGGATGAACTGTACTGGTGGAAAGAGTTTCCACACCAGGAATTCCTAATGAAATCATCTTTTGCTTTTTCTGCATTTATTGAACCAAGGGCAATCTTAAAATTTCACCATGAAATATAGATATTTTAAAGTAAAAACGTGAGTTTCTGGTTTTACAGATAAGGAACCTGAAGTTGTGGAGTGATTAAGTGACTTTTTAAGCATCACATACTTAGTCTCAGACATAGGACTTGAACTCAGCTCTACTTGGGCCATCTATCTCCATGGTGAGCCAGCTCAGGAGCTAGTGGTTTGTTTTTTCACTAGAAACACGAAGAAAGTCTGTCTCTTCCCTGTCTTTCATGTCTGATCCATGTGAAATGAGAGGTTTACCTAGGTCTCCCATATCTAATAGGGCTGGGCAAAATCACAACATAGAGCTGTTTGGTGAAAAAAAATTCAGTGACTATAAAAAATGAATATCTGTGGTTTTCATAATAATTTCATGCCTTCTTCATGTTTGTCTTTCTAATTAAGATACATCCTCAGATGGTGAGGAAATGACTCTGCTTCACTGTTCTTTGTTTAAGAGAGAAAATACAATCGGCTGAAACTTTTAGACTTACATAGCATTGCAATCTTCAATTATTACTAGTAGTTTTTATTCAGGACTTGTATTTATACTAGATTCAGGGATTAACAGAGAAAAGTGTAACAAAGAAAGCTCTCATTCATTTATATACGTATATGTACACCCATACATACATACATATATATATAAGAATAACACTTATTATTCTTAATAATATGTCTCTCTGTTAATCCTTAAATTCAGTATCTGCATGTGTGTGCATTTAGTGCTTTACATGTATCTCACTTATTCCTCACAACAATTCTTTTGCAAAGGTGCTATTTTACAGATGAGGCAACTGAGGTTTAGACTAGCCTCATAGCTAGTAAATATCTAAGTCTGGATTTGAACCCCGGCATTTCTGACTCTCTGTCTGGCTTCTTATCCATTCTACCACATTGCTTCTCTTATAAACTATAGTCTCTGCCATTCGGGAGCACTGTATCCTCAAAGTGGAGAATAGGCCTATGCTTAATATCAAAAAATAAGAAAAATTCAAATAACAATTAATCCCCAGATTCAAGAACCATATGTAACAACAGAACATAGCAGTAACACAACAACTATGTTGTTCTTAAGTTTCTTTTTGATCTGCTCTTAAATTTAGATACATCTACCCCCAGCCATTCATAGGAAACATTTTTTTTTTGAAGAACATAGCCTTAAGTACAGCAGACAATAGCTCTTTGATACAGCCCAGTCTCACTCCTCAAGCACTGCATGGCTTCCTCCTATGCTTGGGACCCAACACTTTTGTACGTATACAGAATGATTGCTTCTTTATCGATCAGCTCTCTTTTTTAAACAGACAATGTGCAGTAAACCTCTTGTCCTACAATGCATAATAAACCCATCAGAGTTAGGGAAGGACAACTTTTTCTGCAGTGCTATTATTCAGTAATAACAATTTTGAAAATTTCCTCTCTAAAATGGGGGTGGGGGTACAAAGGGGAACTGAATGAAGTACTAGGCTGGGGGGAAGCAATACCCATGCCCACTCACTGGCCAAACAGGTAGTGAGTTGCCTAAGGCATGCAATTAACATTATTGCATATATTTATACATATGTATTATATACAATATATACATATATGCACATACAAAAACATATACTTCTCAATTTTCTCTGAATTGCTCATAGTCAGCATTTCTTGTGGTGCAATGATATTCTGTTTTGCTGTTTCCTAATTGATTGGCTTATTTTCATTTCTAACATAAAAAAGTGTTGATATGAATATTCTGGTATATGTGGGATTTTTCTTTCTTTGATTGTCTTAGGGATGCACATACACACATATGTGTATATATGGCAGTGGAATCTTTGGGTTAAAGGGCACTATTTCTTTTTTTTTACTAAAGGGCATTTTTTTTTGTATAATTCCAGATTGTTTTCAAAAATGTTAGGATTGATTTCACAGTTCCACCATCAGTGTATTAGTGTTTCCTAAACCTTCCAACATTGATTATCCCTAACTGCAAAGCTAACTTTAAAATACCCTTTCATTTGATGATTTAACTGATCAATTGATAATGAAGGTAGTATGATATTTCTATAGCCCAGAAGAGTTGAATTTTGGCCTGTTTCTGCCTCTAATTTACTTTGATATTACTTTTCTTTCCAGAGTCTCTATAAATTGTAGGGTAGAGAACCTTGGATTTACAAGTGGAGTTCTTGGATTTAATCCTGTTTCTTCTACTTACTGCACACGTGACCTTGGACAAGTCACATATGCTTTTGGGGTCTCAGATTCTTCCTCTATAAAATGAGGGAGTTGGTTTAAATTACCTCAATGGCCCCTTTCAACTCTAAATCTATGATCCTATGATGTTGAAAGTCCTTTCTAGATCTAGCATTCTGAGCCCAAGTGTATTTTATCTCCTACTATGTACTCAACATTTTGTATCTCCCATACTACCTCATAAAGGAATCAATATAAGGCTTCTCAGGAGCTAAAACTGAGTTGCACAGATAAAACATATACACATATTAAAGGGTATCATTTCCTGGCTTGTGTTAAGTGCTGAATGACTGACAGATATAATAAATGTTGAGGCACTTCAGAGGACAGAGATCTCTAGGTGCCCCAGTGATCAATGGAGTCTTATGGAGGAGGTCAATTATTCTCTGGGCCTTGAAGGATGAGAAAGATTCAGAGAGAGAAGGGAAGGGGGATGAGGGAGGTGGATGTTGTAAGCAGGGAGAACTCTCCCGCTAGCAGTTTGATATTCAGGTCTGGAGTTCTGTAGAAAGGGAAGAGTTGTAAGGATTTGAGAGTCATCAATATAGAGATGATGTTTAAAGCTGTGAGAATGTATGAGATTCCTAGAGGAGAGAGTATGGAAATAACAGTAAAGACTTAATGTCTCTGGAGTATTTCACAGTTAGGTGGTAGGAGGAGAGAGAAGAGTCACTTCACTTTGCATCTGCTGCCTTTCTGCTTTCAACTCCATAGAACAAGATGTCCCTCTCAGGATAAGCTCATCACTTCTTCAGTCACCACTAACTCAAGCCTTGATTAAGTCCACCTCCCTCAGGCTCCTCTCCCCTCTGGAAGACTGGAAGGTAGGGTACCAAACTCTTCCAAGGCCTTCCTTTGTAGAGGGTAGAAACTGGACTCTCAGATCACTTTTCTTTGCATGTGCTGCCCTATCTGGTTTCAACTCTGTAGGGCAAGATGCCCCCATGCTGGGTACCCATTGGTACCTCTTCCCTACAGCCTTTCCTGCCTCCTTTTATGTGTTGTCTTTCTCTTTAGATTGCAAGCTTGTCGAGGGCATGGAAGCTCTTTCTTTTTATAAATTGCTATCCAAGTGCTTAGTAGAGTGACTGGAATGTTGTAGGCATTTAATAAATGTTTATTGGCTTGGATCGAATTGACTGAAGGAAACAGAAGAATGAATAGATAGAGCCTGAGCGAACTGGTACAATATATTGTCGTGACAGCTAAGAGAAGGAAAGATTCATGGAGGATCGGATCCTTTCATCAATATGGACTGATTATTCGAGTCCCCTTAGAGATCATTGACTTCAACCTCCTCGTTTTATATATGAGGGTATCGAAACCCAGGTGGCAGACTTGGAAAATAATGACAACTAATATTTATACAGTGCTTTAAGGTTAAAAAAGCACTTTACAAATGTATCTTATTTGAACTTTACAATAACCCTACAAAGGAAGTGCTAATATTATTACATTTTACAGATAAGAATTCTGAGGCTGTGAGAAGCTAAGGGACTCCTCCAGGGTCACACATCTAGTAGTTATCTGAGCCAGGATTCAAATGCACATCTTTTTGGACTAAGAATCTGATATGCTATCCACTTCCCACACCCTCTTACTCCAAATCTAGACGTTTTTCTATTATATCACACTGTCTCTGGGGAAGCAGTAAATAATTTCATGTGAAAAGATATTATACACATGTATAAGCATTTTATTTACTGCCTTATGTTCAGGGCAAACTATACATAGTTATTTTCAAATATATGATGTACTGTTAGATGCTATCGACTATCTATACCAAGAAAAGAGACTAGGAGTTTAGTTTCCTCACAGCAAAAGTTCTTATTTATTGAAATAGGTTACTTCGAGAGTGGATAGAACTCCTTCCCTGGGGGGTCTTTCAAATTGCAATCTCATTTGTCTTGCTTGATTTAAGTTGTGGTCCTCATGAAGGCAGTGAGTTAGACAGGAGACAGACAGCCTTTTAGGGCTCCTGTCAGCTTGAATATATTGTGATTTCCTGCTTAGGTCCTAGAAGGACTTAGCTTCTCTTTG
The DNA here is from genome assembly GCA_028646595.1 of Phalanger gymnotis. Taxonomy (NCBI): domain Eukaryota; kingdom Metazoa; phylum Chordata; class Mammalia; order Diprotodontia; family Phalangeridae; genus Phalanger; species Phalanger gymnotis. Next base: position 196,185,027 of record CM053625.1, read on the forward strand.
CATCTGAACCATCCTTGTTACTAGCAAAATTAATTTCCAGGGAGTCTTTTCCATATGCCCCTTAGTCTTTGTGGAATAAATTAAAAAAAGAAATTCCCAATGATGGGTAAAATGATAGGGTAAAAACATACTGAATATTATGAACTGAAGAATCTCTTAATACAGAATGTTAAAAATCTTTGTTATCTGGGGTCTAGTCCTGAAATTTTATCATTATGGGGAACTTGACAAATTCCCTTTACCAGTGCATATTGGCCCCATTACTGCACTCTATACACTTGGTGGGAACACAAACTGTCATGATGTTCTCAGGGTCACAGAGCTTGTATGTGACAGAAAGAGGTATACCCATCGATTCTGCAGATATCCCTCTAGACTCTGTACGAGGCTTTCACAAAATGATGAACATCATTCCTATTTGTCCAAGAAGTACAAATAACTTTGATGCCTATGAATCAAATACTTAACAAACATTTATTAAACATCTACTGTGTGCCCTACGTTAGGTACTAGAGATAAAGAGTACAAAGAATGAAACAATTTCTCCTAGAAACGAGTTTACATTCTAATGGGGGAGACAAATACATTGGGAAATAAATATATATATATACACATTTACAATACACATACTATACATGTTATATATAATATAAATATAAAGTGAATCTATAGTATAAATATAAGTATAGTATAAATATAAAGTGAATAAGTAGTTTGGGAGAAAGGGTGTTAGTTGCCTAGGTGAATCAAGAACGGTTTCATGTAAATGGCGTTTGTGCTCTTTCTGAAAGGTAGGAGGCCAAGTTAAGAAGGCAGCATATTCCAGGAATGTGGGACAGCCACTGACAGAACACTATTTAATATAAATGTGAAGAATTAATATTGACAAAGTGCTTTGCTCCAACACTGTGGTGGGATAGGTAGGATAGTAAATACAAACATTTCCATTCTATATAGAGGAAGAAACAAACAGGGTGATATGACTTGCCCATGTTCACACAGCTGGTATCCCACTGAAAACAGTTTGGAGAAGGTATCTTCTTCCCTCTCATCCCTTCTTTGTCTTTTCATTTAATCAAAAGCAAAATTCCAGAGTAAAGTGAGGAAGCTCAGAGGGTAGTTTTTGGCATCAGCCAGCCATGAGCTAAAGAGGAGAGATGATAGAGGGAGGTGGGCACTATGGCTTGGTTGATGCCCCTAGTATTGTGAGTGCTGATCTCTTTAAAGTTATCTTGCTTAGAGACTTAGGTACTAGAGGCTCATGTTTTGTGGTCAACTGTTCTGTTGCTTATAGAACCACCTACTGATATCCCACATAGGTATTATAGATGGACTAATAATGTGTCAAGAGCAGGAATTGGGGTGTGAGGGTGATGTGTGTAGTCAGAATGTTCCACTGGAGAAATTAAGGAAGGTTCCCAGCAAAATGAGTGACTCCTATATTCAGTAGAGTCACACAAAATGAGTAGGGCTGGATGGATTGAGATCTGTATTGCTGGGAGACACTCCTGAATCACTAAAAGATCACAGTTCCATTTGGGCACTAAAGGGAGAACCCTGCTCTCTTGCCTTCCTACATCTTTCTCTGAAATTTTAAAATTCTGAATTTTGTCAGAGCCTGAATTCTTATTAACTTGGGGTTAGTAGAAAGAGTACTGGAGAAAGGAATGACAAACCCCTCTGGTATCTTTGCCAAGAAAATCCCAAATGGGATCACAAAGAGTTGGACATGACTGAAATGACTGAATAACAACAAAGTAGAAAGATCTTTGGATTTGGGGTCAGAGGACCTGATTGTGAATCTCAGATCTGCTTTTTTGTTTTCCTCCCAGTCCCCCATTACCTAATGATTATTTTCTATGTAATTACATGTTTACATGTTGTCTCCCCCAGCAAGACATAAGCTCCCTTTTTCAGGGATTTTTTTTCATTTTTGCCTTTATATTCCATGTTCCTGATATAACACTTGGAAAATAATATCTTTAATTAATGCTTGTTAATTGATACTACTGTGACCTCCAGAAAGTTACTATATCTCCCTGGGCCTCAATTTCCTCATGTGTAGAACAAAAAAAGAGTTGGATTAGATGACCTCTTTCCAGGTCCTTTATCTTACAGTTTTATGATCTTATGATCCCAAATATATAACACTATTCGTAACATACCTCATGCCTTTGAGAATTGAAAACAATTTATTATCCTGTGTTTCCTGCTATTACTTTGCTGCGATCTGTTGAATTTTGCTGCAGTGGTTTTGTAAGAATTAAGTCCATTTAGAGGGATTGCTGCTATGTCCTGTCCTCTGGACTTAAAACTCTGGTCTTACTTAAACCTAGATTTAGTCTTGGCATATATTGAGTAATTAAATTTCACATTTTTTTTATGTCTCAAACTTCTACCCAGGTCCTGTCTCTGGGAATATCATAATCTGGTTTACCTGAACTCTTCCTTAGAACAATTCTAAGTATTCTACTACATTTCAGCCAACAACTTGAATCTTCCAATCAACATTCTGGATTGTAATGAACATAGAAAGGGCTACTATCACAATTCTTTTGTCAAAGCAATGGGAAAGAACTCTAGGCAGCTTTACTTGTCTCCTAGTATAATACCTGGCACATAGTATGTGATTATTAAATGCTAGTTGACTGATTAGTCATCCCAGAATGATTCAATCTTAGTTCTTCTCGAACTTAATAAACCAATTGTAAGTGTCTAGAGCAAATCCCAGGACACTGGGAACCTTCTCAACCAATTATCCAACAAGCATTTAGTAAATACCTGTTCTGTCTCAGGCATCTTTCTAGGTACTAAAGATAAAAGAGAAAAACAATACCTACTCTCAAGGGACTTACATTCTAACAGTGAAAACAACAAATACATATATGAGTATATATAGAATGAGTACATACAAACACACACACACACACACAAAGTAGTTAAAACAGGATAGTCTGCTGTTTGAATCCCTATTACAGTATAGTTCAGTGCAGGAGCTTTTGCTACTACTGTTCCTGCTTCTTTAGGTTTATAGTCCTGCTAATGCTACTGTCCCCAGATTTGAAGATCCAGGCTTATATTCTTTCAACACGATACTGTAGCTTAGGATTTTGCCTCAGACACCTCTGTATGTTCACCTTCCACCTGCTATAGCCAATTGATGCTTTTTTCTTTGCCACCATTGTGAGAATGTCTTCTTTCTCCTTCATGGGTCTTTCTCCCAGTGATGCCTTTCAGCTTTGCACCTCTGGATGGAGCACTTGGGGAAATGAAGTCTTTTTCTCCCAGCACTATATCTGTTGGAACATTCCAGTCATATACCTCCCTTTTTCTGTCTCCCACCCCTCACGAAGGTTGGGTGAAGGCAGGGTAGAGAAAAAGGAAGTCATTTTTATTAACTTCCATGAATTCACTGCTACGTTGTATGTTGCTGTGAGTCCTTAAATAAAGATCGCAAATTTAAAATCTTTATCCTAAAACCTGCTTTGACTAAGAAAAGAAAAACTACATGGTCCAAGATATGCAGGACATGGTGGGCTGTTAGGTTTTGTAAATTTTCTATTAACTCCAAGCTTGCTTTCTGTTGCTAAAATGTTTTTGAGTTATCTTATTTTTTCTACTTTAGTTAGTGTGCTACATGAAAGGTGGGGTGTAGGGTGTATTCAGGGAGGACTAGTCCCTCTGGTGTGAAGACTGCTAAACCCCTTCAGAGCTGCTTTCCATCTTTGGTGTCCACCTGCTCTGTCTAAATTTGACATCACATTCCTCTCCTTAAAGTGAGGTACTATGGAAGACTTTCAGTTAATGCGCAGGATTTTAGATGATCTTAGAGAACATTTAGTGCTCATCCTTTATGATATACAAGAGGAAACTAAGGCTGAAAGAAAGGAATGGGCTTATTCAAGTTTACATGGGTAGTTAGTATTAGAACTGGAGTCAGATCCTCTGATTCCGAATTCAAATATTGTTCCTAATATCCTATGTTGCCTCTTAGGTACTTACGCATTATCTTTCCTGTATGGCTGTATTATTTTCAGATAGAGAGCTGGACTGGTTGACACATATTTAGCTTTTGTTCCTAGGCATGTTGCTTAATCTGAGTGTCCTAAGAAATGCTTTGAAATGAAAAATTGCAGAGTATGTCTTGATTTGGTAGATAAAGGGAGTTTCCTCTTTGCGAGTTCCCTAAATCAATAAAATAATAGGCCAGGTTGAAACAAATAATCTAAGCAAATCAAAACACAGTTTACCAGAATTTCCCTCACTTTTCTAAGGACTGGAATCACTAAAAAAAATAAAAGGAAAAGCCTGGGCAGTACTTAAGCATAGAACAGAGAGAACCTATTGGTAGACTTCTCTGGTTAGATTTGAAAGTGAGCTAAGTGTGGTAAGAAAAAAAAGAGGTGATTCTCAATGTTTTGGGGCATGTTCTACCAAATTGCCAAGTTAGGGCAATTACACTGCTCTTTTAAGAAAAGCAGAGATTGCTTAAAGCTTGAAAATTGTACAGTTGCTGAAGTGGGCTGTGTTTAACATTAATAGAAGCACTTTTTGTAATGAGGAAAGAAAGAGAGGCTTCTTTCCCTATTTTGGCTGGAAACAGATGAGAAGGCAAGGAGGCTAATCAAAGAGATGGTGATGACCACAAGTCTATAGTCTCCTGGGGAGCAGAATTGTGCCTGTGGTTATTAAAAATGCATCTTATGCAGCTGGGTCTTTTTTTAAAAAGTTCTATAAGCAGAAGTTCATTACAGGAATTGAATGTTCAGAAATATTCAGTTGCATATTTACGATGTATTTTGTAATAGCTAAAAGCTGACATTCTACTCACTGACATTACAAGGTTAGCTTACTCATCCTCAGTCTGAATTCATGAGAATCTATATTAATTTAAATTGTGCTTATATCTTAATATTGTTTTGAAACACAGTGATGATAGAAAAATATATCAGAAGCATTTTGAAGTAAAAGTGAAGTGACAAGAGAGTAGGAAAATGTGACTTACACAAGGGAATAGCAGTCAGAAGCAAAGCTACTCAAGACAAAAAGCACACTAATAACAGTGATCTTTACACTCTTATAAATAATATTTAAAAAATGAAAAAAACCCACCGATACTGAATTTAAGGGTTGTTCACTGTCTCCGAAGAATATTGCTTTTGTATTTTGCTGGCTGTGTGATAATGGAGAAGTCACTTAACTCTGCATCACAATATTCTCATTTGAAAAATGGGGATATTACCTAATAGCTTCATACGATTGTTGCAAGGCTCCAGTGAAATAATGTACAATATGTAAAGTACTTTGCAAACTTTAAAGTGTTACGTAAATGAGAGTATTTATTATTACTGTTGTTTTAGTTCTTCATTAGATTTTGTGCATTTCTTCCAGTAGTATAGATTACCACCCATTCATAGCCTAATCCCAGAAAGTGGTATAAGGTATCAGTTCTATAAATATTTGGTCAAAAAATCATAGATTTAGAAGGGACTTCAGAGGCCATTTAGCTACCCCCGCTCATTTTACATTGGAGAATAGTGAAACTCCGGTAGGTTGTGACTTGCCCAAGGTCGTATAAGAAGCATCAAAAGAGGGTTTTGACCCTAGGTCCTCTGACCACAAAATAAAGGTTCTTTCCATTGTTTCATATTTCATCTTCTTCTCTATAGATCATATTTTAAACAATAAATCAGTGATTCGATTACATTTTTATAAGTTACATCCTACTGTCCTAAACTATGTTACAGATGAATTGATGATATGCCCCAGGAGAGGGAATTTTCATAGCAGGGAGCTCTTCACACTGATGGAAATTTTGGTCTACACTTTCAAAAGTTTAACTAAGAATTTACCCAGGTTTCTTACCTGACTTTGTTGTTTAGTAGATGAAATACTTCTAATTCATCATGACCGCTGGTCTTAAGGTCATAGGATGTCAGGGCCGGAAAAGAGTTCAGCTTTTTCATGTTACTTTTCAGGAGACTGAGGCCCAGAGTCATGATAAGATTTAACCATGCTAAGAGACATAAGTAAGAAATTTTACTTTTGGGCTGAATATTTTTAGTCTTGCCCAGAGCAAGTGGCACAAAGAGTACTCTTAGATGGGGCTGTTACTGCGGATGTATCTGGGTGAATTAGGGCAGGGCAATGGGTCTCACACCAGCTGCCATTTGGTAGCTTCGTGTTTTATCTAAGTTTTCACTAACTACGTGCTAAGCTTTAGACATTTATGATATAGAAAGAATGCAAATGTTGTTATTGTCCCCTAATTCAATAAATGCTAAATTTGGCACGTTGGGACAGAGCTCCACTTGTTGATTCACCTTATTCAAGGTCACAAAGAAATTTAGTGGTAGAAATAGGACCTGAACCTGGTGGGACAGTCTCCTACCAGTACTGAGTAGGAAGATGTTCTTTCTACTAAAGATGTCAGAAATAAATGGTTTTCTAAAGATACACTTTATTTTTAATTGTATCCAATTTAATTTCTATTTTATTCAATACATATAATTTATTACTTTGTTTTTATGCAATACCATGGTGGAGGAGAGGGAAGGAAAAAATATATATTAAGAGGTTACTATGTGTCAGCCATTGTATTAAGTGCATTACAAAAAATATCTTAAATGATGGCAGAACAAAAACTTGGTGACAAGCCTCTTTGTATCTGGCCTTTGGTTTGCCAATGCATTTTTGTTGGGACCAGGTACAAAGACTGCCCACCGTGGCAGAACCTGTCATAGGGGCTACTAAGATCTCAAGTGACCTCCATGCTGTGGAATTTAGCATATACTTGTTAAAGTTTTAAGTAATTCAGTGTGGAAGAGAGGCAAGATAATCATTTTTGTATTATTGGTGTTAGAAGGAGTAAGTTCTGAAGAGATATTTGATAGTAGGTTTGAGTGATAGATATGAATAGTAAATTTTTATAATAGAGGTAAAATTGAATAGAGGAAATAGAACTGTTTAAAATGCTAATTGAATTTCCCTTGAAAGTGATGCTTTCAAAACTAGAAAAACCATCTTAATAGATAAAAGGGAGAAAATTCAGTTAAAATATATTCTATTCACCATTTTGCACTTTCTGTAAGGATGATTTTTTTTGGTAAGCATGTTTCTAACAGTACATAAGTAAAAGAAAAAACAACTTAGATATTTATTCTTTCTGGTCAGAATTGTATACTTTTTAAAAAATGCTATCCCAATTCTTCAGTTGTTTTTCTTTTTCTTCCTTGTCTAGTTGAAATTCTACAGATCACATGATGTATATTGGTTGTTTCTACATCAGTAATGGTTTATTGTCTAACTTCTAGGTTGAAGTTGCTACCTCTGTTTATCTTTTATAGTTTATCTGTATTGCACCATGGGAAACTGTCCAGTGTAAGGGCTTAGAATAGTAAAGGACCTTGGATTTCATGTCATATCAGAATTAGTTGAATAAACTGGAGATTTTTAATTTAGAAAAAGGAAGACACATGAGAGGGGGACCATGATAGTTATCTTCAAATATTTGAAGGGCTGTCTCATGGAAGGCAGGATCAGACCTGTTCAGGAAGCAGGCTCTGCTCACTTTACTGCATCAATTCCTACAAATCTTCCCCGATTTCCCCGAAATCATCCCCTTTGTTATTTTTTTCACACGATAGCACTCTCTTACATTCATCTACAATAATTTGTTCAATCATTTCCCAATGCATGATCGCTCCTTTAGTTTTCCATTCTTTGCCAAAATAAAAGAATTGGTTAAATATTTTTGCTTATATAGGAACTTTATCTTTTTAGAGTATAGCTATATTAGAGGTATTACTGGATCAAAGGGTATGCATAATTTGGTGATTTTTTATATTTGGTTCTAAATTTTTTTTTGAGAAAAGTTGGACTAATTCATAGCTCCAACAACAGTGGATTGCTGTGCCTCTTTGCTTGAAATTCTTCCAATGTTTATCATTTTCATTGTTTTAGTCAACTGACAATTTAATGAAGGGAATCCTGACAAGATGGTGCGATAAGGCAGAAAACTACCTGTCTCTCCCAAATTCTCTCACAAATAATATAATGCCTCAAAGTAAATTTTAGAGTGGAAGAAATAATTAAAAATCAGAGTAAAGCAGTTATCCAGCCTAAGACAACTTGGGAGGATGCGAGGAAAGATCTGACTGCTTGGGGGTGGTGGTCTGGTTTGACTGCAGTGCAGGTAACTTTCGGCAGCTGTGTCCACAAATACAAAGTCCCGAGGCAGCTGTGTCAGTGGAGCTTTCCCCCCACAGTATAGGAGTTGGGCACCTGATTGGGGAAGATTTTGGGGGCCATTCACTGGTGCTAGGCTTGGGGCTCAGGTGTACTGACTAGATAGGGTCAAAAGCTATGGGTGAGAAAGAGCAAGAAAATGCTAGTAAGTGGAGCTGCAGAGGGCAGGCACCCTGTTGATTGTAGTCACACATAGGATAGTGGAGTCTTAGTTTCAGTTCTAGGGAAGAGGGGTGAGCTGATACTTGTATCCTCCTGAGGGACCATGAAGAGCAAAGCCTTTGGGAGTTTCATGGTGTTACAGGCCCTGGTTGTGGCTCAGGAGTAGAGAGAAGTGCCTGAGCTCATTTATGGACCAAGGTGTGAGCCGGAGGAGCAGCGACCATACCTGACCTTGGATTATAAAATATTGGAAGAAACAAGATGTCAAAGACCCCCAGAGCTCAGAAAATAACATCATAAAACACCTGAAGTCTGAGGCACTATCCTTCACAACCTGGGAGCAGTGCTTGACTCTAACATATTGTTAAGAGCCAAGAAATAGGCTATTTAAAAATGAATAAAAAACAAAGAAAGAACCTGATCGTAGATGGCCACTACAGTGATAGAGAAGATCAGGGTTCAAACACAGAAGACAAAATAGCTTCTTGTAAAACTTCAGAGAAAATTTAAAATGGTAATAAGCCCCAAAATAGTTCTTGGAAGAGCATAAGAAAGACTTCACAAATCAAATAAGAGAGGTTGAGGAAAAATTGGGAAAAGGAGTAAGCAAGAAAGTAGAGTAAGCAAGAAGTAAGAAAAGCAAGAAAATTATGAAAAGAAAGTCAACTAATTGGAAAAAGAGATCCAAAAACTTACCAAAGAAAATAACTCCTTAAAACTTAAAATTGGGCAAAGGGAAGCTAAAGACTTCATAAGACATCAAGAAATAATAAAACAAAATGAAAAGATTGAAAAAATAGAATTTGAAACATTTCATTAAAAAAGCAACTGACCTGGAAAATAGATCATGGAGAGATAATATAAGAATTGTCAGACTATCTGAAAATTATGATAAAAAAGTCTAGACTGTGCTTCAAGAAATTATTAAGAAATTGTCCTGAAATTCTGGAGCTAGAGGGTGAATTAGAAATTTACAAAATTCACTGACACCACCTAAAAATATCCCAAAATGAAAACTCATAGGAACATTATAGCTAAATTTCAAAGCTCCCAGGTCAAGCAACTAGAAAAAAATTAAATATTGTGGAACATCAGTTAGGATAACACCAGATTTAATAGCTTCTACATTAAAATACTGAAGGGCATGGAATATAATATTCCACAGATTGAGGGAGCTGTATTTGCAACCAAGAATAACCTATCCAGCAAAGCTGAGTGCAATACTGCAAAGGACAAAATGGATTTAATGAACAGGTATTCTTGAGGACCAGACCTGAACAGAAAATTTGTCTTATAAGAATCAGGAAAAAAAATAAGAAGGTAAACACAAAATATTAATTATTGGGGATTTAATAAGGTTAAGCTGTTTACCTCTTATATGGGAAAGTGATATTTGTAACTCTTAAGAATGTTATTACTAGGGTAATTCAAAAGAGTATACATACATAAACCACTTGGCATTGAGATAATTAGAATGGTATGATCCTAAAACAAAAGTTGGGTAAGCATAGGTAGAATGTGGAAAATTATCTCATACAAAAGAGGTGTGAATGAAAGAACTGTTATAGTGTCTGAGAGGATAGGGTGGAGGGCATGTAGTGTGGGAACCTTATTCATATTGGAACTGTATTAAAGAGGGAATAATATATGCATTTAGTAGGGTATAAAAGTCTTCTTAACTTATAGAGAGATAGGAGGGCAAGAGTATAGGATAAGGGAGGGACTTTTAAGAGTGCAGATTAGGGAGGCAGTAGTCAGAAGTAAATTAGATTTCTGAGGAGGAATAGTGTAAAAAGACAGAGAGAAGGTTAAACAGTGAGGAAAAATGGGATGGAGGGAACTATACAATTAGTAATTATAACTTTGAATGTGAATAGGATGAACTTATCCCAAAAATGGAAATGGATAATAGAATGGACCCAAAATCAGAACCTGACAATAGGTTGTTTACAAGAAACATATTTAAAAATGTGAGACACACAAGAAGTAAAAATAAAAGACTGGAGTAAAATTTATTTTGCAACAGCTGATGTAAAAAAAGTAGGGGCAGTAATCATGATCTCAGACAGAATTAAAGCTGAAATAGATTTAATTAAAACAGATAAGCTGGGATACTACATTATGTTAAAAGGTACCATAGATAACGAAGTAATATCAATCACATAGATGCACCAAGTTTTTAAAGGCAAGAGTAAATAGGCAAGGTGGAAATAGATAGCAAAACTATAAATTTGGAGGATTTCAACCTTCCTCTCTCAGAACTAGATAAACTTAACTTAAACTAGATAAACTTAACCAAAAAAATAAACAAGAATGAAGTCGAAGAGATTAATAGAATCTTACATAAGCTAGACATGGAAGGCATCTGAGGGGAATTGAATGGGACTAGAAAGGAATATGCCTTTTTTCTTAGAAGTACATGCCACCTTTATCAAAGTTGACTATATATTAGTCCACACAAACTTTATAATTAAGTATAGAAAAACAGAGCTATTAAATGCATTCTATTCAGATCATGATGCAATAAAATTACACTTAATAAAGGACCATGGAAACACAGATGAAAAATTAATTGAAGACTAAATAACTTAATCCTAAAGAATGAGTGGGTTAAAGGATGAGTCATAGAAAACTTTGTTGCAGTTACTTTTTAATATTTTTTATTTAGATGAAGGCTTATTTAGATAAATTCGATTAGGTAGCTAATAATTATTGCTGATTAAATTAAATACATTTAAATGTTAAATATTTATTTTAATAAAATTAATTTTATTAGAGAATGATATTAATGAGACAAAATATCAAAATTAATAGAATTGAGTAAAAACAATATTCAGAGGAAAATTTATGTCTTTAAATGCAATAAAATAGAAAAAAGAACAGATCTGTGAATTGGGTATGTAATTAAAAAAACTAGAAAAAGAAAAAAATTAAAATCCCCAATTAAACACCAAATTAGAAATCCTTGAAATTAAAGGTAAGATTAATAAAATTGAATGTAAGAAATAATTGAATAAAAAAATTAATAAAATAGATAAACCATCAGTTAATATGATTAAGAGACAGAAGAAAACCAAATTTCTACTATCAAAAATGAAAAGGGTAAATATGGCACTAATGCAGATGAAATTAAAGCAATTACCATGAGTTATTTTGCTTAATTATATGTTAATACATTAACACTTTAAGTGAAATGAAAGAATACTTTCATAAACATTAACAGAAGATAGAATATCCAAATAAATCTATTTTAGAAAAGGAAATTGAAGAGGTCATATATGAGATTCCTAAAAAAAAAAACATTGGGACCAGATGGATTTACAAGTGAATTATACCAAACATTTAAATATCAACTGATTTCAATGTTAAATAAATTATTTGGAATAATATGCAAAGGTATCCCACCAAACTTCTTTTATGAAACAAATATTGGGCTGATACCTAAACTATGAAGAACAAAAACAGAGAAAATTATAGACCAATTTTACAAATGAATATTGATGCAAAAATCCTAAATAAAATACTGGTTACAAAACTATAACAATATGTCACAAATATCATAAATTATGACCAAATGTGATTTATAACTGGAATGCAGGGATGGTTTAATATAAGAAAAAAACAATTCACATAATTGATTATATCAATAACAATAGTAGCAATAATCACATGATTATGTTTATAGATGCAGGAAAAATTTTTTGACAAAATACAACAATCATTCCTGTTTTTAAAAAAATACTTGAAAGTATAGGTATAAATGGATTTTTCCTTAAATTATAAAAAGCCTCTGCCATAAAACATTAGCAAGCATTGTTAGTAAAGGGGATAAGCTAGAAGCCTTCTCAGTAAGATCAGGAGTGAAACTAGGATGCCCATTATCATCAGTATTATTCAGCATTGTACTAGAAATGCTAGCAATAAGAGAAGAAAAAAAAGCAAAAGAATCAGAATGGGCCATGAAATAATAAAACTATCCCTTTTTGTAGTCAATATGATGGTATATTCGGAAAATCCTACAGATTCAACTAAAAAGCTAGTTGAAATAATTAACAATTTTAGCAAAGTAGCAGGACATAACATAAATCCACATACATCACTAGCATTTTTGTATATCACCAACAAAGCCCTGCAAGAAGAGATGGTAAGAGATAGTTCATTTAAAATAACCACAGACAATTTAAAGTACCTGAGATCATACCTGCCAGGACAAACCCAGGGACTATATGAACATAATTGTAAGACATCTTTTATGCCAATAAAGTCAGATTTAAATAATTAGTGAAATAGTAATTATTCATGGATGGGCTGAGCCAGTATAATAAAAATGACAATTATATTTAAGTTAATCCACTTATTCAGTACCATCCCAATTAAATTATCAAACATTATTTTATTGAGCTAGAAAAAAAAATAAAATTCAAGAACAAAAGTTAAGAATATCAAGAGAATTAATTTAAAAAATGTAAAGAAAAGAGGTCTAGCAGTGCCAGATCTTCAATTGTATTATAAGGTGAAAATTATCAAAACTATCTGGTGCTGGCTAAGAAATAAAATAATGGATCTGTAGAACAGAGTAGATATATAATACACAGTAATGAATGATTATAGTAACCTTGTGTCTGATAAATGTAAAAATTTAAGCTTGCAGAATAAGAATTCACATTTGGGAAAACTGAAAAGCATTCTGGTATAAACTAGGTATAAACAAATATCTTACACCATTTATCAAGATAAGGTAAAAATGGATACATGACCTAGACATAAAGGGAGATATCATAAGCGAATTAGAAGAACATGGAGTATATTACCTATCAGATTTACAGACGAGAGAAGTTATGAATAAACAAAAGAAAGCATTGTGAGATGTAAAATGTATGATTTTGATTTCATTATATTAAAAAGGTTTTGTACAAATAAAACTATTATAAACAAGATGAGAGGAAAGCAGAATTTTTTGGGAAAGTTTATAGGCAGTTTCTCAGGTAAAGACTTCATACCTCAAGTTTATAAAGAACTTTTGCAAATTTATGAGAATATATATATTCCGCAATTGATAAATGAAGGATATAAATAGGCGGTTTTTAGATGAAGAAATCAAAGGTATACCTAGTTATATAAAATGCTCTAAATCATTATTGATTAGAGAAATGCAAATTGAAACAACTTTGAGACCCCAAATTGGCTAAAATGATAAAAGGGGGAAATGGTAAATGTTGGAGGAGATGTGGAAAAATTGGGATACTAATATGCTGTTGGTGGAATTGTGAATTGATCAAACTGTTTTAGAAATCAATCTGGAATATACTCAAGGAGTTGTAAAACTGTGTATACCCTTTCACCCAACAATACTACTATTAGGTCTGTTTCCCAAGGTGATCAGGAAAAAAGGAAAAGAACCTACATGTTCAAAAATCTTTATAGTAGTTCTCTTTGTGGTGTCAAAGAGCTGGAAATTGAGGGGATGCCCATGAGTTGGGAAATGGTTGAAGAAGTTGTAGTAGATGATTGTGATGGAATACTACTGTGCTAAAAATGATGAACAGGTTAATTTTAGGAAAGCATGGAAAGACTTGAATGAAATAATGAACCAAAAGAACATTGTAAACAGTAACACCAGTATTATTTGAAGAGTAAATGTGAATGACTAAGCTATTTTGAATTATAGGAATATTCAAAGCAACTACAAAGGACCTATGAAGAAAAATGCTATCCACTTCTAGAGAAAGAACTGATATGTGGGACTAAGTATTGTATAGTTTCATATATATACACATATGTGTGTGTATATATATATATGTGTATATATATATGTATCTATGTATCTATATATGTCTATCTCTGTGTCAAATGTTGGCCCTCTTTATTATAGGATTGAGAGAAAGGGAGGGAAACAGCTTGGAACTCAAATGTGGAAAAAATACATATTTTAAAAAACCTGATAATCTTATAGCTATTGCTCTAATCTGCATTTGCCTTCTTATTAGTGATTTGGCACATTTATTTTTTTAAACATGGCTACTGATAACTTATATTTCTTATTTTGAGAACTGCCTATTCAGATCCTTTGGCCATTTATCATTTAGGGAATGACTTTAATTCCTACAAATTTAAAACAATTCCTTATGTATCTTGGAAAGGAGACTTTTATTCAGGAAACTTGCTGTAAAGATTTTTTCTCAGTAAACTCTTTCCTTCTAATCTTGTCTATTCCATCCAAGGGACTTTCTGAAATTATCACAGTTAATGACCTAAGGCCTGAATATCTTGGAATTAACATTTCTTCGGCTAGTTAATCTCTATTTTCTGCTTAGTTCACATCCCAGGTAGTTTGTAGTAGTGTTGCATTTAGTTTTCTTTTAAAGTGTGGAATCATTGCAGCTGGTTTTGAATGGATTCTTGAACTTGGGTAAGGCCTGAGGTTTTCTTACCTTGGTAAAAGAAGGAAATTTCTATAACTATCTCCCCCTCTTCTCTGTTGACTCTCCTTATGTTATCTGATTGGGTTACGTTCTTTTAATTCTCATGGATAATAATAGCAACAGCTGTTCGAATATTCATTGATGGCAATCAACAGTCTACACGGAGTTTGGTATGATTTTCCAGCATAAGGCTTTTCTCAGGTGGTGGCAGATTATGGTGGTAGGAGATAATATAAATAACAATCACTTGCCTGTTTGTAGTGACTTCAGGTACAATGTGCTTTCACACTGTTGCTATAATTGTGGGAAATGTTTTGATGACAGCAGTTCAGCTACCTATGATATGACACCCCCAGATTCTGCCATCTATTTCTTACAAAGTTTTTTTAATGGAATACTAACATAGGACTATATAGCTAATCATTCTTAAATATGATAATTACTGCCAATTTCAAAAGTATCCTGGAGAAAAGGTCTATTGTGAATCATATGCCATTCTAACAAGTCCTGCTGCATGAAAGCAATACAACCCAGCTTAGCAATATAAGAGGAGGCAACAGGGAAGTAGAGAGAACATTTAGGGACATTTTTTTTCTTTTCCTAGTGAAGGGAACAAAAAAGTCCATTTTTTTCATTTTTTTTTGTATTTTATTTTAATTTATTTTTTACATGTTTGGTTTTCAGCATTGATTTTCACAGGCGTTTGAATTACAAATTTTCTCCCCATTTCCACCCCCCCACTCCAAGATGGCATACACTCTGGTTGCCC
>CM053625.1:196201126-196219252 GCA_028646595.1 Phalanger gymnotis
TGGCTTAAATCTTCAGCAGGCTCTTCACTCCTGCTCTGATCAGCCACTTAATTCCTCCCACCAGGTGGGCCTGGGGAGAGAAGCAACTGCAGCCCTAGTTCTAAAGCTGCCCCACCTCCGCTGCCCCAGGGGCAAGTGGCCCAACCGCAAACTCAGTCCTGCAGCTTTTCCCACTAAACTTCTCTGATGTCTTTGCTCTTTGTGGGTTGTGAGGTCTGGTACATGCCACAGCTCAGTATTTCAGGATGCCAGGGCACTTTCCGCTCGTCTCCTCATCTGGTAGGTCGGCGTCTGGTCTGTTCGTGCCATGCGGGCTGGGCTCAGCTCCGCTCCCCTCAGCTGGGGGCTGGGAGCTCTGTGTGGGATAGACCTTACCCAGAGACCATCCAGGCTGTCCTGGGCTGGAGCCCTGCTTCCCTCTGCCACTTTGTAGGTTCTGCAGCTCTAGAACTGGTTCAGAGCCATTGTTTTATAGGTTTTTGGAGGGACTTGGTGGGGAGCTTACGCCAGTCACTGCTTCCCAGCTGCCATCTTGGCTCCACCCCCAATCTAAAAAAGTCCATTTTATGCTCTTTATCTGTGTGGAGAATTTATTTTCAAAGCTACACATGACTAATAGAAATGTTTAAAAATTATAAAACATATGTAATCTTTAAAGACTTTTGACAATTATCATGAAGCATACTGTATGATAGAATACATAAATTAATTTTTACTGCATCTTTTTTATTTTCTTTACTCATTTGAAGATACTACATTATAACTCTTTTAGGGCAAGATTTATTTCTTAATTTCTCTTTTGTGTTTGTGCTGGCCCATAGCCCAGTGATCTTCACATGCAGGAATAAAGAATCTACATTTTCCTTAGTGTAGGAACTTCTTTAAACACCAACCCTGCTATGACAGCTGCCATTTAATAGCTAGCATTTACATAGCACTTTAAGTTTTGGAAAATGTTTTACATGCACTATTTCATTCAGTCTTCACAAAAACCATGGGAAGTAGGTGCTATTATCACCCCTATTTTACAGATGTAGGAACTCAGGCTGATTGGTTAAGCAACTTGCCCAGTGTCACATAGCTGGTGTTTGAGGTAGAATCTGAACTCAGGTCTTCCTGACTTCAAGTTCAGCACTCTAGCTACTGTGCCAAATAGCTGCCTGACCTAATAGGTAAGTTGACTACAATTTGGTAGATTGAGTCCTAGAGAGTTATTTGTGGCTTCTAGATGTTAAAAAACTTATTAGAGTCACTTAGCCCTTAAGTGTCCAGGGTAGGATTTGAACCCATTCTTCTTTCCTTCAAGCCAGTGCTATACCTGCTGTACTTTGCTTCCTCTATTTTTTTTCACATAGTGGGTGCCTAATTAATATTTGGTGTCAATTCAACTCATTTGTTGAAGCAAAAATGAGAACTTGGAATGATATTTTACATTTTAGCTTCTTTTTCTTAATAGTTGGACATGACATATTTTTATCAACCAGTATTTTGTATCCCTATAAGTCAGGGAAATGTTGAGGATAATCATAGTCCTTAAGTAACATTAAGTAAAGTAAAAATTCTATAGAAATCAAATGATTTTTAAAAATATATTGAATAACTGCTATTTTAAAATATTGTGAAATGGTCTGTTTTTTAAACCCCTAAACCATTAAAATTTCAAAGTATTATATATTACAATTCAGTGATTTAATGTCCTTCTTAATTAGAAAAAAAAGTAATTCTAGGATCATAACCCTGAAAAATGCTTTTGTCTTTGAATTTTAGCTTAAATAGTACAAAACTAATTTAATAAAATTCGATACATGATTTTCCCCCCTGTAAGATAACATTTCAGTGCTCTTGTATATCTTTTGAAATAACCAAACCATGTCCTTCAAAAAAAGCGGTTTGTAACAAGATGTTTGCAGGCCTTTAACTAAAACGGTACTTTATAAATAATAATAAGTAAAGAAAATGAATGAGTTATAAGAAGATAAACTGATACTAATCAATATCAAATCTTAAATATTTCTACTTATATTTTTAATATGCAAATGAGTCTATCTCCCATGTATTATAAAGAGCTGTGGTTTGTGTTAAAACTGTCTATGAAATGCTTGAGGATTCTGGAGCATGATCATGGGCAAATTTTTTATATTGCTTTCTCATTGCCATTAAGCTTTGGAGACAGTTCTCTCTTCATATACAGATTTATATGGTTTATCCTATTTTTGTTCCCAACACTCTCCTAAAGTTCTTTTTCTTTATTTTATAACACTCTGCTTCTTCTTAATTAAAAGATAATGTCAGTAGAATAGAAAGTTGTCACAAGAGCATGGTCTTCAACTACTGGTTAGAACAGAAACATATATTAAAAAATAAAACTTGAGACTAAGCCAAGATGTTTAATATCAAAGCCAAAGACATATATTCTGTGACAGCATTCTACTCCATTGCCCTTATTTCAACTACTCCAAATGATTAATTATGTAGCTCTTTCTCTGCTGTTGCAAACTGCAGCAGGATAGAACATTTTCTCCTATACTGGTTATGATCAAATCTGATCTTATTTGTAGGTCGGCAGTAACTACATATAGAAATTACATTAACATATTTCTTTGGGTATGAATCATACATCCAACAAGGAGGTGGCTGTCATTTCATCTTTTATTTTTTCAATTCATAGTGGCATATTTGAGCCTCGTAACTGTAGTTTTTGACCCAATGAAATGAAGTTTGCTTCCACTGAATGTTTGGCATTTCTTATCTCTTTGATCTATGAATCCTTTAGAATGAATAACTTGGATTAAAAGTGATATACTAATAGAAAATGTTGAGATGTGCCAAAAGCTAAGCTTTATATCTTCAGTTCTCTTACTGATCATGGAAGAAAATGGCAGTCAATGCATGTTTCCAAATAGACAATGAGAATTTCAAATGCAGCTTATTGAAGATTTGTAATCATTTTCTTGAACTCCTATCTTATAATGTCTCTAGGTCATCTGCTTTCTAGACTTCACCTAGATTTGCCACTGGCATTTTAAACTTCTAAAGTTTACAATAAAACTCAGACTTTTTCTCCCCAAATCTGGTTTTCCTCCAAACATATACTTCTTTGGAGGCCCTTACTATCCTTTTAGTCATCCAGATGTGCAACCTGAGAGCCATGTATGGCTTTTCTCACTTTCATTCCCTTTCATCCCTATTTAATTAGTTGACCCTATTTTATCTTTACAACATCTCACAGCTATTTTCTCTTTAATCATATAGCTACTCCCATAGTTGAGACACTCATCACCTCTCACCTGGACTATTGTAATATCTTTCTAACTCTTCTGTTTTCTTTTGGTGTTTCCCTTCTCCATTCCATCTACTACGTAGCTAACAAATTAATATTTCCAAACTATAGGTACTCTCATGTAATTCCTCTAGTCTTTAGCGGCTTGCAATCCCCCTTTATATTAGATATTTTAGCTTGCATATAAAGTCCTTCCATATTCTATTTCCGTATACATATTTCTCTGTACAACTATGGATTTATTTCATATTCTTTTCCTTCATGCAATCTGCCTTCCAGCCAAACCTACTAATTGCTTACTGAAATTGGTGTGTCTTCTCTGGCCATTGTAGTGGTCTGTAATATTTGGTCCGCACTCCCTTTTCTTGCTTCTTTGCATTCCTAACTTCTTCAAGGCTCACCTCAGATACTGCCTCTTAACTGTAGTCTTTCATAGTCTCATTCATTTTTAGTGCTCTCAGTTTCCTGAAATTACTTAGTATGTACTAAGTATATTACTTAGTATATGCCATTTTTTGTATCTCTTGTAGAATATAACCTCCTTTAGAACAGATACCATTACATTTTTGTCTTTGTATCCTTAAGATTGTATGCCATTTTTATATAGCTGGTGTCTAATAAATTTTGGTTGAATTTAAATGATAGAGGTTATGGACACATAAAGGCCTAAATAGGGGCTGAAGTTCACTAGGTGATTAGTTAAATATATCTAGTGACTGAGGCATTCATTTGGTAACTTCAATAATTAATTACCTTCTCTTTCTGGGATTCTCATAGTTTGTATCCTTGTCCAGATTAATGTAATATTAATTATAATTATATATTATAATTATAATTAATATAATAATCTTTCTTGAACACAATAGCTGTTTATCAATTTAAAGATAGCCATTGTCTCTTAAGTATTTTCTTTTCCAGACTAAATCTCTTCAGTTCCATCAGTTGTTCCCATTCACCATGAGTTTCCTAGAATCATGGAATGTAAGAGCTAGGAGAAACAGACCAGATCAGTTCCTTTGGATATACTTCAGTTTTTCAGTGTTTATTTTAAAGTGTGGCATTGAAAATTTAGCACAGTGTGATCTGAAAAACACAGTATACATGGGTGCCATTGGCACCAGTGTTTAAGTAACGTAAGATGTTGTTAGCTTTTTTGTTTGGGTAGTTACTTCATGCTGTTGACTTACATTGGTGTTTAATCAGTTAATATCCCTAATTTTTTTCTTTTACAGCCACGTATCCCTCATCATGTATCAGTATAGCTGATTATTTTTAAAACCTGATTCCTAAAGTCTTGACATAAAGACCCACTTCAAAATGCTAGTCTTCTGGTATTCTTCTTATAGTGTTGTAGGTGAAGAGTTGAAATTTAAAATCACTCAGAAACCATATTGGGTGCGAGCAAGCAGTAACATACTATTAACACACTGTAAAGAAGAAATAGAATAAAGGCTATCATCCAGAACTATGTAAGCAAAAAGAGATGGGGCAAATGGATATCTCATGTACTTTATGGATAGTCCTGCAATGTCGAGAGAAAATGATGAAAACTCCTAGCAAGTTGGTGCTACTCTCTGTGGTAAAATATGGGATGATATAGACAAGAGCGAGAAGACAGAAGTCATTAGAAGACTCAGATATTAGAAAAGATTGATGGTAAAAGGACAAGGGGACAGCAGAGGATGAGATGGATAAATAGCATCATGGAAATAATGAACATGAACTTGGCCTGAGTTCTGGAGGTAGTGGAGGACAGAAGGACCTGGCATGCTATGGTCCATGAGGTCATGAAGAGTCTGATGTGGCCAACAACAACAGAAAAGATTAATCCAGGGTTGGTGGCATGAGGGCTTTCAATATGCAGTTTTGGAGGATGCAGCTATACCAATGAACTCAGTCATTCATTTGAGTATTTGAGTTGAGAATATGTATAGGATTTTGCATTTACTTAATTAAATTAGTAAAAGCCCAAAACTAGAATTTATCTCAGCCTATCAAGACCTTTTGGGATTTTAACTATGTCATCTAGGATATAAGTTATATACAGTATGGTCCTGGTAAATGTTTAACAACTGACTAAAAATGTACACATTGCTTACTTTTAAGTTTTATCTTAAATTTTAACATTTTGTCCATCACCTTCTTAAGTTTAGGCTACAAGAGCAATAAATCAAGCCCTCATTTGTTGCATTTCCCAATTTTCAAGGTATAAATTGCTCATGGTAAAATTTGAACAATTGCCTTTCATGAATCAGTTTGAGCTGGCAATAGTACATTCCTGACTGTATACTTCCATGCTTCAAGGATCCAGCATTTAGTTAGTGTGCTAACTTCCACTGAATTAGATCACAACCCTCAGGTACCTTAGTATACAATCTAAAAGTTGTCAAAAAGCATAGCTGAAAAAAATAAAATGTATCAACAGTTAGCCAACGTTTTGGTGATGAGGGGCAGAATTTAACACAATAACACTTAATAGGCTCGATGAAAAGTCTTTCACTTGGGTTAAGCTCATTTTTAGAAGCTCTTTACAATTTATTTCTACTCTACCTTTCTAATTTTTTTTCACATTGTTATTCTTCCACCTACTCTGAGCTCCAGTTAGAAAACTATTCACCATTTCCTACATATACAATACAATTTCTCGTATTGGTGTCTTTGTTTACATCTTTTTCTGTTATCTGGAATTGGATTGGAATCCTACCCAGATTTTAAAGCCCAGATCAAATACTACTTTTTCTAATTCCTCTCCTTTATCTCTAGTTGGCAATGATCTTATCTTGTCCTTGGACATCAGGTAGCACTTTTTGCTTCTCTCATATTTATCATGTTATTATACCTAAAAATTAACATTCATATAACAATTAAAAATTTGTAAAACATTTTACACATATACTCCAGGATGAACTTTCTCTAGAATCAGATACCTGGATTCACATCTTAACTCTTACATTTATGACCTATGTAACCTTGGTCAAGGCACATAATTCCTCTGGGTTGCAATTTCCTCAATGTTAAAATAAAAGGATTAGGCTAGAATGGTCTCTGTCATTCCTACTATCAATGATCCTAGAAATCTCATTTGAGATTAATAGCGTTGCCTATCCTATCTCCATTATATGGATGAGGACATTTAGGCTCTGAAAGATGGCAACTTCTCCATACACAGTAAGTGTCAGTCAGGAAGATCTGGGTTTGAATCTTAGCTCAGACTCTTACTAGCTGTATGACTGAGAAATCACTTCACTTATCTGATCAGTTTCCTTTTCTTTAAAACAAGGGAGATAGTGATAACAGCAGCCTCATAAGGTTGTTGTGAGGATTAAATGAGGTGTGATTAAATGTGTGAGGTGTTCTGTAAACATTAAAGTGCTATACAAATGTGCTATTATTATTATCATTACTATTTTTAGGCCATGTATTATATGCCCCAATAGATAGTACGCTTCATGTCCTGTAAGAAGCGTTTACTAAGCACCTACTATATGCCAGATATCTTCTCTAGCAACTGGGCATGCAAACATGAAACAGTCCTTGCCCTCAAGAACCTTACACTCTGCCAGAAGAGATGATAGCCACATTTAGAAGTTTGTATAGAATATATACAAAATAAATTTAAAAAAAAATTGAGGAGAGAAGGTACTAGGAACTCGGGGAGAACAGGGAAGAATTTATTTGCAGAGTGGAGCTTGAGCTGAGTCTTGAAAGAAACGAAATATTATAAAAGACAGTGGTGAAAATGGAGCATCTTCCAGGTGTGAAGCACAGTCATTGCAAAGGAACAAAGATGGGACATGGAATTTCCTGTGTGAGGAACATAAAGGACAATCTAGCTGGATGTTAGAATACCACATAATCTAAGGAAGAAGAGCAATGTATAACAAAGCTGGAAAAGAGTGTCTGGACCTAGGTCGATACAGGCTTTACTTTAAATGTCCAACAGAGCAATTTATTTTTGATCCTAGAGGTAATTGGGAACCTGGGTGTATAGTATACCCCCTACCAATGGAGAACGTGAGCTCTTTATTACCATCACAATATGTAATGATAATAATAATAATAACTAGCATTTATATGGCATTTAAAGGTTTGCAATGCACTTTACATATATTATCTCAATGGATCCTCACAACAACCCTGAGAGGTCAGTGCTATTACTATCCTCATTTTTACAGATGAAGAAGCAGTCTGAAAGAGATTAAAAGACTTGCCCAGGGTCATATAGCTAGTAAGTACCTGAGACAGGATTCAAACTAAAGGCTTCCTAACTCCAGGTCCAGTGGAACATCCACTGCACCATCTAGCTGCATGTATGATGTTCATGTATTGTTGGGGCTAGGAAAAGGACAAAAAGAAAACAAACTCTTCCCTTGGTGGCCAGCTCATTGGTGATTTGCTATCCCTAAACTGGTGAGGTTAGGTTTGGACTATTGCAATAGTCTGCTGGTTGGTTTCACCACCACAAGTTTCTCCTGACTCTGGTTCATCCTCCAGTCAGATGTCAAAGATATTCCTAAAGTGCAGGTCTGACCACATCACCATCCCTGCTCGTTTAACTGCAGTGACTCTCTGTCTTCTCCAAGATCAAATATAAAAGCCTCTGTTTGGTGTTCAAAGCCCTTAACTTGCCCCTCTCCCACACCTTTTCAAACTTCTTACACCTTATACCAGGAGTGGGGAACTGGCAGCCTTGAGGCCACATGTGGCCCTCTACATCCTCAAATTTGGCCCTTTGACTGAATCCAAACTTCACAGAACAAATCCCCTTACTAAAAGGATTTGTTCTGTAAAATTTGTACTTAGAAGGCTGCATCCAAGGACCTACAAGGTCACATGTGGCCTCGAGGCTGCAGGTTCCCCACCTCTGCCTTATACCTTCCCATCTCCTTCCACCAAGTACTCTGCGATATAATGACGCTGGTCTCCTTTCTGTTGCTTAAATAAGAAACTCCATCTCCCCATGCCAGACATTTTCACTGGCTGTCTTCTGCCTGGAATTTTCTCCCACCTTCCATCTCCTGCACTGCCTGGTTTCCTTTAAGTCCTAGCTAAAATCTCACCTTCTATAGGAAGCCTTTCCTTTGATAATTATTTCCAATTTATCCAGCATGTAGCTTGTTTATATATACTTAATTGCATATTGTTTCCTCCATTAGATTATGAGCTCCTTGAGGGCAGGGACTATCTTTTATCTTCCTTTGTGTCTCCAGTGCTTAGCACAGTGTCTGGCACATGGCAACTGCTTAAAAATGTTTATGGACTGATGGAAATGGCAAATGTCACTGGGCCCATATTCAACATTTTTCAGATTTTGGGGATCTACTAGAGCTTATACTTTGTTGGTATAGCTTTGTAGAAACAAGGATGACTTCTGTTTTATGAGGAGGTATTGCAGGAGAACTTTTGTGAAGAAAGGATTTCTATATGACTTAAGAAAAGAAAATTGCCTCTCTTTAATAAGATGATCAGATTTTTGAATGATGCCTTATTCAATTAGTTTGAATTATTGTTTTTAACCACATTTCTTTTAAAATTATTTATTTTAATTTTCAACATTCACTTCCATAAGTTTTTGAGTTCCAAATTTATTCTCCATTTCTCCCCCACCCCCACCCCAAGATGGTGTTCAATTTGATATAGGCTCTACATATATGGTAATATTGAACCTATTTTTACATTAGTCATGTTGTAAAGAAGAATTAGAACTGATGGGAGAAATCATAAGAAAGAAGAAACAAACAAAAAAAAAGAAAAAAGAGAGAGAAAATAATATGCTTCGATCTGCATTCAGACTCCATAGTTCTTTTTCTGGATGTGGATAGCATTTTCTATCATGAGTCCTTTGGAATTGTCTTGGATCCTTGCATTGCTAAGAAGAGGTACATCTATCAAATAATAATAGAATAGGTGTTCTGTAAACATTAAAATAATAGAATAATAAAAATAAAGCTCATAATCTAATGGAGGAAACAATATGCAATTAAGTATATACAAACAAGCTACATGGTGGATAAATTGGGAATAATTATCAAAGGAAAGCCTTCCTACAGAAGGTGAGATTTCAGTCACCCCACATTGTAGTTGTTACTTTGTACAATGTTCTCCTGGTTCTGCTCATTTCACTCAGCATTAATTCATTCAAGTCTTTCCAGGTAAAAATTACATTTATTTACCAGATTGTTTACCCTTAAGACTTTAGGCAACAGTTGATAAACAAAGATGTTGGAGCCCAGAGGAGAAAAGAAGGACAATGTGAATATGAAAGTGAGATAGAAAAGGAAACAAAAACCCAAAGTTCTATAAGTAGCAGGAGTGGGGCTAGTTAATTAATAGATATTTTCAGTGTTAATTATTGGCATCTGTGGCATAACCAGGCTAGGTGAAAGATGGATTAGATTTGTTTTAGTTAACTGCATCGGGCAGACATTGGAGCAGCAGGTAGAAGTTGAAGAAAAAGAGAGGTCCACTTAAGCTCTTTGTAAGGAAGAACTAACAATAAGGGCTACAAAAATACAATGAATGGACGAGCATCAGTAATAGTCTTTAAATTGAGGCTAGACTACCGCTTTTCTGGGATGTTGTAGAGGGGAATTATTACTCTTGAGGGCAAGGTTTTTTTTTTGTATCTCCAGAACTTATATGTCTGGCACATACTAGGCGTTAATAACAAATGCTTGTTGATTGATCGACTTTTGAGGTCCCTTCAAACTCAGATTCTCGGAAACCATTAGATTTCCTCTGTGAAACATTATATTTTTTTCTAAATGAAGGGCAAATACTATTTGTTACTTCAAGGAAAAACCCTGAGAATGCCATAAGAGATTGAAAATCCTAGCAATGTTCCAGAAAAAAAGGGCTTATCAGTGTTTTTGAGCTACTCTGAAGTATGACAGAGGGGTCAATTTTCCCATTTGATAATATTAGTTATGTGAACACTCTTCAAGCAGATGTGGCATGATTATTTGTTAAGAATTTTTTCAAAAAGCCTTCTTGTTTGGGTGTAGGTTGGGTTAGATGGCCTCTGAGGATTCTTTCTACTCCAATATATGGTAGCTGGTGTTAAGTGCCAAGAGAAAGGCATGAACAAGTATCAAGGTAATGACGTTTTTATTTGTATACCAGGCAAGTAAACTAGTGGCATTGGTTAGGTTTGAGGCTAAGAAAGTTAGACCCCTATTTTAGTTTCTTCTCTATTTTAAAGATGGGGAATCAGTCCACAAATGAAAGCATATGTCTTCTGACACTGTCTAGAAAAGACTAACAGTACATTAATATTAACAGTACTTTGATTAAATACTTCATAAGACTCATGATTTCGTCAGTATGGTCCTTCCCTACTTGGATGCTGATTGCAACTCCTTCTTACCTCTGTAAACAATTTTTATCAATTCTTATGGATAAAATAATGATTCATCTTTTGCTGATTAGCCTTTTGACAGTGAACTTCTTTGAATGTAGCTAGCAGTGTTCTCTTGCCCATTGCTGGGGCTACCCTCTTAAGCCTTTCTCTTTTGCCCTAGCTTAAGCTCTATTAATTACTTTAGCTTTTGAGGACCTAGGGTCATCTCTGTACTTCAGTGAAGCAATGGGAGGATATCAATGAAGGAACAATAAATCAGTGATCATTTGAATGAGTTTCTACCACAAATCTTAAGTATTATATTAGCTGGGCTTCTAAAGCCATTATGAACTTAGTTTAATTTATTATAAATTCATTTGCTAAATGAAAGTTTCATCACATTCACTTATGCAAATAGCCCTGGATTGCATGCTGTTTTAGACTACCCATTTCTATTCTCTTCTATGCTCATTGGTAATTAAAAATCCTTTATATTTTGGTTTGGAATACATTTCACCATTGATATTTCAGTGTGTGTGTGTGTGTGTGCACGCTTGTGTGTGTGCGTGTGCCTGTCTGAGGTTCTGAGAATTCACACATTTGAAACCCAAATATGAAAAACCACAATGTGAAGATCTGACTTTGGAGGTGCCAGAAAACTGCCTACTGTCCATCATACTGCCTTAGATTAACTCCTCTTTTCAGCTTTTTATTTCAAACTGGAGCTGGAAAGGGTCGCCTCTGGGACCTATGCATAACAGGCTGAAATTTCGCTTCAGCAGAGCTACTGCTTTCTTCCACTTCTGTGTCTTTTCTTCTTTTTTGTACTGTGGAAGCCGAATTCCACCTCCACCTCCTACCAGAAATCTGGCATCGGTTTTCTTTCTTGCTTTCCTACCTCTCAGCCCTCAAGAGGGAAAATACTAATGGAAAATCCAATCAACCAACGAGGGTAGTTTTATCTATCCATGTGCTGTTTAAGTTATCAACTTTAAATTTTAATGAATTATCAGCTTGATTCTACTCAAGATTCAGTGGATCATTACCATTCTGCGCTTACCAACTTAATCGATTGTCTGATTGCATTGCATAAGCAAATCAAAAACTTTTAGGCACTTGAGCTCTAATAAAAATCTCAATCAGAATATTATGTTCTCAACAAACCAGATTGGTGCAGATATATTGCCTAATGTCATGTTAGCATCTCTTTTTCTTGAACATTTTTGGGGAGTCGATTAAGTAATTCATCAGCAAACAAAATTGTTGATTTAACATATCCTTGTGTGAATGCCATTAGAAAGAGCCAGGGATTATTCTATGATACTTCAAAGTATTTTATAGTCATTGTATACATTATTCTGTTGGTTCTTCTTGCTCTGAATCATTTCATACAAGTGTTCCCATGTTTCTCTGAAAATTCATATTAGTTATTTCATATGATACTATTTCCATGACAGTAACTAATGGTAACTTGTAAAAACCATTCACCAGAGAGGGGACATCCAAATTATTTCCAATTTTTATTGCCAGAAAAATGATACATGAATATTTTGTTATATATGGATCATTTTTAATAATCTTTCTGACATTTTTAGGGATATATGCCTAATAATGGAATCTTCGAGTCAAAGAGGCTGAATTAAAACCTTCCTCAGACCAGTGGGGGTCTGACATTCTTTATATCTCTCCCTGACTACCCCCCTTCTTGTGCTGAATCCTGGGGAGGCCTTAGAACCAATAAATCTCATGAATCTGGAGGCAAACCCTTGGAGGTGTAGCTAATGATCAACATTGGGCCTCTACCAGCCTCCCTGCCTCCTACGATAAAATATTTAGGAGTTTCCTTTCAGTCCCTTTCACCCCACAGAAGAAAGTCTGCTGAAAAATATTCAGAGGCTCCCTGCTGCCACAGGGAAGGCTTCAAACTTTTTTGCCTTGGTATTCAAGGTTCATCATCATCTGTCTTTATCCTATTTTTTTCTGGCCTTATTTCATATCAGTCCCTTCAACATATGGTGTTCCAGCCAGTAGTTCCAGAACTACTCAGTGTCCTCTTAACACTCTCTGTTCTTTCCTGGTTTCATGGATTTGCTTATGCTCTTGAGCCTAGCCCAGGGGTGGCGAGCCTGAGACCTCAAGGCCATGTGTGGCCCTCTAGGTCCTCAAATGTGGCCCTTTGACTGAATTCAAACTTCGCAGAACAAATCTCCTTAACAAAAGGATTTGTTCTGTAAAACTTGTGCAAGGCCATATCCTAGGACCTGGAAGGCCACATGTGGCCTCGAGGCCATAGGTTCCCCACCCCTGATCTAGCCTATGTCTGGAATGTTTTCCATTCCCCTCTTATGAAAAAAAAAACAGCAAAAGGTTTCATGTGTTCTGGGAGTATACATGACAGCAAGGCCCAATTCTACTAAGCCACAGCCCTAACCCTAGTTCCTTGATCCCTTGCAGTTGAATGCCATATCTTATATTAGAGGTTCTCAAACTGGGAGTTCATAAGCTATCTTCCTTCCTTCTTTCCTTCCTTCCTTCTTTCATTCCTTCTTTCCTTCCTTCCTTCCATTCATTCATTTTCCCTCCCTTCATGGCTCTCTCCCTTATTTGTTTTCCTTCCTGGACAGTGGGAAGGATGGATTAGAATATTAATGCATATAAAATAAATTTACTTAGAAAACACAAATAACTTCAAGGGACCATGGAATAATGGTTAGGGCTGTGGCTCAGTAGAATTGGGCCCTGCAGTCATGTATATTCTAAACCTTTCATTATTTTTTTCTAGTAATTATTAGCAAAAATCCACTTTTTCATATTTGAATCCCCAGAGTTTAGTACAGTGCCTGGCATATAGAAGGCACTTAATAAATCTTTATTGAGTACTGACTTTATGCTGCCTGACATGGGACCAATACAGAACAAAGTTGGTTCTCTGACTTAAGTGAAACATAACAGTGGTTTACTCTTATGTGAAATTTTATCCAGGAGCTTAAGTCATTTTGTTATGCCATATGATTTTGTCGGGAGATATGTCATAAGACTAAAAACTGAGGAAGTTTTGTTTAGTGGAGGAAAATTTCTCTTTAACAGAGTCTTCAGTTAACTATAATTTTTTAGCTTCAGTGAGAAAGAGGCGAATTACAAGAAACTAAATTGATTATCAAGGAATTATTAGAAAACCAGTAATTTACAGGAAATGCCTTGGGGTTACTACAAATTCAGTTCCAGCTGTTATACTTTCTACAGCAAGTCTTTCACAATGAAAATTAATACAATGAGGACTGTAAGGCTCCTCTCTAGGCTAAATGACATGAACCTAATAAGGCATGGTTTGTATACAGTATAAAGAGATATTTAACAATAGAAGTTGAAACAAAAAAATCAACCAACTCCCTCATTCCTTGAATAATCTGTTAATCAAGAATCAACTACATTGGCAGAATTTACAGTACATTGAGTTACTGTAGACTGAGCCCAAATGATTATTCTTGTGAATCTCATTTCGATCCATCAAAAATTAAACACTTACTTTGTGCAAGACATTTTCTAAATCTGTAGGAGCATACCTAGATGAGACAATGTGGTTGTAGGTAGAAGGGACTAGAAGCTAGGAAGACTGGGGATTGAATTCTTCTGGCTTTCTCTCCGCCCCCCCCCCCATCCTCATTGTTCATGACCTCTTGGCAGCATTTGACACTGTTGATCACCTCTTCCTTACAGATAGTAAGGTTTTCACAATACTGATGTCTCCTGGTTCTCCTCTAATCTGACTGTACCTTCCATTATTTCAGGATCATAGAATATGTGGAGAGAACCTCAGGAATTTATTGAATGGGGAGGAGGCTGGATAGTCAGACCTGTGCTATTTTAGCAGATAAATGAAGGATTGGTTAGAATGGGGAGAGACCTGAGTAAGGGAGGTCAACTAAAAGACAACTATTACGATATTTCAAACAGAGGCAATGAAAGCTTGCACCAAGGTGGTGGTTATATGACTTGATAGAAAAGGCCATTTTGGGGAGTTGTGAAGGATGATAAACAGATGGGATATATGGGGTGATTATGAGTGGGGAAGGAAAGAAATATGCATTTATTAAGCCTGTATTTTGTGCCAGGTACTGTGCTGTACTTTACAAATAATTAGTTTGATCTTCACATCAATCCTAGGAGGTAGATACTATTTATCCACATTTTATAGCTGAAGAACTTGAGGCAGATTGAGGTTAAGTGAATTGCCCAGTGTTACATAGATAGTAAGTGTCTGAATCCAGAATTGAAGTCAGATTTTTCTGACTCCAGGTCCAGTCCTGTACCACTTACCTGTCCTGAGTGAGGAATCAAATATGACATCGAGGTTGTGAACCTGGGTGATTGGGAGCATGGTGGTGCTGCTTCAACAGTGCTTAGAGATAACTTCAAAAAGGGCACAATATCAGATTTGGAAAGCTATTGTCTAGGGCTAGAATGTACTTCCTTTCCACCTTTGCTTTTTGGAAACTTGTTTCTTTCCAAAACCAGGTTAAGCACTACATTCTTTATGAATGAATAAAATAACTATTAAGCATTTACTATATGCAGAGTGCTATGCTATGTGGTGACATTACAAATGGGAAAATAAGACAAGGAGGTCACATTCTAGCAGAAATACCGCATTTGGAAAGTTTCAGTTGCAGATCTGATGGAAAAATCCCATGGTTCTCAATATGCAATAGCAAAGCTAATATAATGCTTCTTTTTAATGTCCTTATCTGATGTCACTCTTCACAGGGCTCTTGTATTCAAGGTCCTGGGACTTCCCTTTGAGTGTCTGAAGGGAGATATTAGTTTGACTGGACTGGTACCTGCTTCTGGCTGCAACATTTCCTTGAATTTGTTTTATATATATTGTGTCTATGCTTATTTCTGCATTTATGTTGTCTTACTTTTTATGATTGAGCTCCTTTAGGGCAGGCACCATTTCCGTTTTTTTTTCCTTCTTTGTATTCTCAGCCCCTAGCACAGTGGCTCATACATGCATGCTTCTTAAATGCTTCTTGATTGATTGATTCAGATAAAATGCAGTTATTTTATCTTCCTGCACAATTAAAATTTAAAGAGTAATAGCAGGGTAGCAACTTGTCTTAGGGCCATTTATTTCTCAGCTTTGTGGAAAAAGATAAGAAGAATGAAATGAGTGAAGATAGTAATGATAGCTCACGTTGAGTTATGATATCCTAACACTAATAGGAAGCTTCCCATCTGTCATCTGTGGCTATTTGATGAATGTGAATATAAACATATGAAAGACAAGATGTTTGAAATCATTGCATATTATCTACCACTAGAGAGCTTAATTCTTACTAAAGCTTTCTACAGTTAACTATTACTTTTAAAGGTAGCAGTGGATGACTACATTTGTACTCACTAAATGATTCTTTAATCACACATTTGGTTTTGGTTACAGATTATGACTTCCCTATTAAAGTAATAAATCAAAAATAATAAATCCTTCCTGAGTGTTTGATATGATTGTCCTAAGAAGACTTCCTCTGACCTTTCTTGTAGCATTGTCAACAACACCAATGTTTTGTGTGTAGATTTGGCTATATGTTTTTAAAACTAATTTAATTGCTATCTTTTGGTTTTACATCACCTTCATTTTGCAATATCCCTTCCCCTTACACAGAGAACCATTCTTAAAAATAAGGAATAAAAAGAGGAAAAATTAGTTCAACAAAACTAATTAATGGATGAATTGAGTCCAATAGGGTATGCAGTCTTTCATATCCATAGTTCCCCTTCACCCTTCTGTAAAAAGCTAAAGTGGTACATTCTCATATTACTTCTCTAAAGACAATCTTGGTCATTACAATTGCATTGTTCAATTTTGATAGTTCTTTTTAGTCACATTGTTGCGTTAGTGCATATTCTTTTAGTTCTGCTTGCTTTGCTTTGTATCAGTTCATATGCCTTCCTATGCTTGCCTGTTTATTTACAGATAGCAATATTTCATCTCATTCATGTACCACAATTTGTTCAGCTACTCCCCAGTTGATGGGCATGTGCCTTTGTTTCCCTTTCTTTACCAGAATAAGGAGGCTGCATATATTTTAAAAGGGACTGGCTGGAAGTGAGGTGGGAGAGTTGGGATAACTTTAAACATTTTACTAAATGTTTAAATGTTTGCTAAATATTTACTTAGAATATCCTTTTAGTTTTGGTGAAGTTGTTGCTGCTGTTGATTCTGCCTTTTGAATTTCAATTCCACAAATAATTACTACAGTGCTCAATGCGGGGTTACCAAGACAAAAACAAAAGTCTTTGAACTTAAGGAACTTAGTCCTGAGTAGAACTGTAACTATGGTAGGGTGATCTGGAATTTTCCCATGGGTGAATGGTAGGATTTGCCCAACCACTGAAAGTGCTTGAACTCTTTTAAGGATAAACTCTTCTATGAGCAGAGTCAGGTGATGAGGCAGAGACATTGCTGTGTACCTTCAGTGGAGGGCAGAATAGCGAGAGTAGAGTAGTAGCTCAACTGCCTTTGGTCAGTTGGGGAAAACTGACCAATTTTGCTTAACAACACAGGCATTGGGCATGTCACAGTAGCAACTCTATCTTTCAGTGTGGCAAAGATACAGGCTTCACTAGTAGCCCTTGGAAAGGAAAGAAAGAAGAGGGTGAAAGGGAAAGGAGGAATAGCAAAATCTCAAGGCTTAGGTAATGTAAGCCTCAATGCATGTAAACCTTTCTTTATTGCTATCTTAAACACGCAGTGTGCTGTAGTACCTAATAATAGAGTATTGTGCTATGAAGGACAAAAAAATATTTTGGAACCACTAGTTTGTGGTATTACCTTACCAGTCAAATAACCTTGTAACAAAAGGAAATGAGGTCATTCTAGCATGGCCTGCTGGCTAGTAACCAACATGGCTTCATCAAGATTATAATTTCCTTTTTCTTAGTGCTCACAAACCATCTCTTTAAAAAGAAATTTTAGAATTTTACCAGGAATAGTTCAAGGATCCATATTTTGAAGAATTCATTTTCTACCACTTAGAGAGAGGAAGGCAGGAAGAAAAGGAGGAGCCACGAGGAGGGGGGTGGGGAAGATGGACACAGAGAGAATTTTCTTCCCTTTCAGTCATTTAGTATCTCTTTGATGGTGATTTTTCTTTTTTTTTTTTTCTAACCTATCCCCCTTTATTGAATTTTCTCCCTTGACCCTGACCCTTTACGAAAGTATTTGTTTTTGATTACCTCCACCCCCATCTGCCCTCCCTTCTGTCATCCCCCCTTTTTTATCTTCTTCCTCCTTCTTTCCTGTGGGGTAAGATACCCAATTGAGTATGTATGGTATTCCCTCTTCAGGTCAAATCTGATGAGGGCAAGATTCGCTCATTCCCCCTTACCTGCCTTCTCTTCTATTCCTACAGAACAGCTTTTTCTTGCCACTTTTATGTGAGATAATGTACCCCATTCTATCTCTCCCTATCTCCCTCTCTCAATATATTCCTCTCTCATCCCTTAT
>CM053625.1:196219752-196241811 GCA_028646595.1 Phalanger gymnotis
TAAAGAGTACTTTGTTCTAAGTTTGAGGGGATGCACTGTTGATTTCAGAGCAATTTCTGCCACACCAGCACTCCTTCCTCAAGAACCACCAACCCTGACCTGACGAAAATCTTAAGCAGGCTCTGCACTCCTGCTCTGATCTGCCATTTAATTCCTCCCACCAGGTGGCCCTGGGGCAGAAGTAACCGCAGCTGTAGTTCTGTAGCTGCCCCCCCCTCCCCCCTCCCCCCGCTGCCCTCCGGGGTGGTGGCTAAACTGCAAACTCTTTTCACTCTGTCCCCTACAGCTTTTCCCACTAATCTTCTCTGTTGTCTTTGGTGTTTTTGGGTTGAGAAGTCTGGTAACTGCCACAGCTCACTGATTCAGGGCACTAGGGCTTGTTCTGCCTGGCTCCTGGTCTGGTTGGTCCCGTCTCCGCTGGTGCTGGGCTCTGCTCCCCTCCACTCCATGAGCGACAGACCCCATCCAGTGACCATCCAGGCTGTCCTGGGCTGGATTCCTGCTTCTCACTGCTATTTCATGGGTTCTGCAGTTCTAGAATTTGTTCAGAGCCATTTTTTTATAGGTTTTTGGAGGGACCTGGCAGGGAGCTCACTCAAGTCCCTGCTTTCCAGCTGCCATCTTGGCTCTGCCACCCAGCCTGTGATCTGTTTCTTAATGATATTTATGGATTATAATCCCTGAAGCATAAGAAGCAGTTTTTCCTTTGTTTGGTATCATTCTCCCTTTTTGGGTAAGGTCTGATGATTTATTCTAAATATTCAACAGTTTTTTTGTCTTTCCTTCTTTCTTTTGTTCTTTTACTGTCCAATCTCCTTGTATCATTCCTTTCTACATCTTCAGATTCCTGTATTTTCCCTATATTTTCCAACAATTTTAAATACTTGTTCCATTCTTTTAAGGCACTCTCAATTACTCTTGCTATTGTGGAGAGCAAAGAGGTGTTCCTCCAACCTTTTCATATTCTCCTATATTAAGGAGTACATCATTGCTAGCTGTTACTTGTCAAAGTTGACCTTGCTCTCCATACTTGCAGAAAATTAAAATCTTGCTCATAACTCTCACGGAAAACAGCAGCAAATTATGTATTTGCCATGTGTGTTTGTCATATTGAATGCCTAATCACTGGGGCTTCTTGAGAAAGGCATTATTTACAATAACTTCAGAGCCTTTTATCATAATGTAAAGATAACTTGTGTAGCTACTTTTGATATGGAATCAGCAACTTCCTGCCGAATCTCTAACACAAACAGAAGGTTCCTTGGCTGTTGTCAACCAGAAGGTATCAAATGGAAATCAAATTTCTTAGTGTTATAAAATATTTTTGGGGATCTGAAAATGACCCATGTATTTGAGGAAAATGCTCCATGTCTTTGGCTAGACACTGTTTGAATCCTGTTGCTAGCATAACTGAAAAAAGATTGGCAGATGTGTGAATTGGGCATGGTTTTGAGATGAAGGGGGAGGCAAAAGGTTGAGGGCTATAGGGGGATGAGAATACAAATCCTGCCACATATGATCACCCTATGATTGGTCCTTACCTCTTTGATAAACAATCGTTCTCTCCATGTCTGTCCCTTTGTCTCTAGTTTTCTTGTAATGATTGTGGAATGACCTTTTTGCAAAAATATTGGTTCTGTTGCTCTTTCTACCTTTTCCTTTCTCCCTGCCTCCAATACCCTCATGTAAATCTCCTTGGAAAATTTGATCTTCAACAAGGCCCTTCCCGAGCACAAATGATTGTTTCATATGAAACTTTTCATAGAGGAAATGCTATTCTGGTCCACTGGAGAGAACGCTGGATTTGAAGTTAGAATTCCTAGCCTCAAATCCTGGCTTTGCCACTTAATACTTTTGTGGCCTTCGGTAAATCAGTAAACTTCTTTTGGTTCTCAGTTTCCTTGTTTGTATGTTGAAGGGATTAGATTTAATGATCTGCAATATTCTTTCAAATCTAAATCTATTACTTAGCTGCACTTACAGGCCCCACAAAAGCCACTTCCAAAGTGATTTAATTAAAAACTTGCTGATATTTGGTCTATGTTTAAGTCAGATCCAGATGGCTTTGCCCTCCTCATCGTTTAACCCCAATTCTTGTCTAGCCTTTGTACTCATTGCCTTCTCTTGATCTTTTTGTAAAGGGAGGAAAATAAACCTACTAAAAGAACATAATAAATACTGTTTACCTATCAGAAAACCTCATCACTTTCATTGCAAGGAAATGCAAGCAACTTTCTCTTCATGACTAAGCAAAGATTTAATGGTATTACAGCGGAAGGCTTCATTTAAATTATATGTTCTTTTGTAAAATATATTTTAGGCTTAGATGTGATTTTACAACCCATCAAATCCACAAGTGTTTACCCTTTAGTTTCAAAACTCCTTCCCTCTCCCCAAACAAATACATAAATAATATTATAGTAAAGAGTGTTATTACTATGAATTTTCAACTTATTTAATCATCTTGCTATTCACCATATTGCTAGCACCATCAGGTAAAACTGTTGCTTCTGTTCTATCAATTTGGCACTGTGCTGAATTAGAAAGAGTATTGGATGATGAATAAAGAAAGCCTAGGTTCTAGTTTTTGCTCTGCTCCAAATCAGCTTTGTAACCAAATTCAACATGTGTTTGTTAGCCATCTAGTAGTATTTCTGGTTGCTGTCATCCAGAAATAGTAGGTGGTTAATAAATGGCACCAAAGATGACAGAAACAAAAGAGTTATTGTCCTCAAGGGGTTTATATTCATTCCATTAAATCATTTTAATTTTCTGAAATTCAGCTTCCTCATCTGCAAATAGGACTTAAAATTTCAGAGGCAAATTTGTACTTGCGATAAGAAATCCTTTTCATCAACTGGACTAATCCAACATGGGAACGGAGTGCCTCGAGAGTTTAGGGAAGAAGTCTCTTATTCAATGCCTTAAAAAAGCTGCATGAGAACTCATTAGACATGATGCTATAGATAGGATTCTTGTTTAGATATGGGTTGGTCTGAACAGTCTCTGAGATTTTGTGAACACTTGATTTACCTATATTGATATTAAGAGAATTGACAGAGTAATGGATAATAAACCATTCTGAAGGCTATAATATGCTGTATAAATGCAATATAGTAATATTGTCGATACTCAGTTTTTTTTACATATGTTATATTTTTATGGAGATTTGTATTGAAAAGAGTTATGTGTATATACACATGTATATATATGTACATGAACATATATACACACATGTGTGTATAATTTAAAAAGTTTTATAACAAGTTTTTAGAAGTTCTTCTATTCTAGGAGGCTTCTTACACCTGAAGTTAAAGAAATATCTTTAAAGAAGAAATAGCTTTAAAGATAGTCAGTTTAGGTTGATTTCCTTATCCTCTGTAACCTTGCAATCTTAACTGCTGGGAAACAAGTTGGCTAAAAATAGACACGTCTTCCATCTCTTCTCATCTCTGTTGTCAGCTTACTCTATGGCCTTGGCTATCTCGCTTGACCTTTTGAGGTGTTTCAGTCAGCAAAATGGGGACAATTACAGTTTCCTATAATTATATCTCATCCAAATGGACTTACACAAAATGGAAATAAATAAGTGAGTTTCTTGGAAGAAAATCAGCCAAACTGTACAGTTTATAATAAATATTATAGCAATATTTCTGTTTCTTTAGGTGGGCAATAAATATTTGTTCTGCATATTTTTTAAAGCACGAAAACTTGTTTTGGTTTTTACTAATGCAGAATTTCAGTGAATGCAGGCAAAATGTGAAGCTGGAGAATACTACATAGAACATTACTGCAAATTCTATTCAATTCAAATATGATATTAACTCTTTACTAAACTTCTTCATATTTTTTCTATGTGTGCTGTATTTTTAAATCTAGCATTTTTGGCTTAAAATGAGAGTTCCTGATATATGCATACCCAGAGAGAATTTCAAGTTCAAATTGAACTAATTTTGCTTTGGTTCTTTTGTAATATTTTGTTTTGATTGGTGGTTCATTCATTGTATGAATATCCCTTTTAGTCTTGGTGGTCTTAAGAAGAAAAACCATAGGCTTTAAAGTGTGGCTTTCTTGTGACCAAGGAATGCAGATGCAGTAAAGAGGAGGAAATGTATCATCAGTTGACTTAATTACAAGTAATATTTTTGTTGCTGTTCAGTTGTTTCGGTCCTGTCAGACTCTTCATGACCCCGTTTAGAATTTTCTTGGCAAAGATACTAGAGTGATTTGGCATTTTCTTCTCCAGTTCATTTTACAAATGAAGAAACTGAGGCAAACAGGATTAAATGACTTGCCCTGGGTCACACCACTAATAAGTTTCTAATCTGAATTTGAACTCAAGTCTTTCTGACTCCAGCTCAAGCCCTCTTTCTGTTGTGCCACCTAGCTGCCCCCTACTTGTAATATAGATGCTTTTTTATGTGTACATCCAAGCATATTCTATGCATGTGGATCTCCTTCTTGTTCATCTTTCAGCCAAACATTTGAGAAAAAGATTTCTTAAAACTAGCTCATAAAAAGGGAAAAGAAAATAACAGGAAAAGCTGAGAATTGATCATCACTTACCTATTCAAGGTGGAGCTATGTCTTCCAGTATGTCTCTCTGTAGAGTTCAAGTAATATTTCTCAGTACCTGTGTCATCAGTTTGAAGACTTAAATTGAATCCATTTTTTAGCTTAAAAAGCTAAATGGAGGGGAAAATGTTACAGTTCAGAGATAGATGATTTGAGTTTAATATTTTTTAGTGAAAAGTTTATGATATGGTTACTACTGGGTGAAATGAGGTTAAACACAGAAAATTCCAACCAAGTAATGGATTTTTAAAAATTGTATATGGCAGGTTTACATTGAACAATTGGTAATATATGCATTTAAAATGAGGCAAATGATAAGTATTCTATTGAAAGTGACTTCAAATAGGATTAGTACTTTTTAATCTATTATTTGTATTTATTTTTATGTTTACCTGGTAAACATATAGAGATAATCAAATAGCAGTTTGAAATTGGCTGTGGGGACTCTGATGTTTCTGTAAACAGATTGCTCTCTGATTATTCTTGAGTGATAATTTCCCCAAGAATACTGAGATGCTGAGACATTCGATACAAATGGACAAAAACCATCTGCCTGAGAAGTAATTAAAATTTGTTTCAAAAAGAAATTATTTATTAATCTCCATTTCTAAGATAATTCATATTAAAAGAAAGTCTAATCCATCCACAACAATATCGTCTATATTCTTCAGGTATGCCCTATGGGGGAAAATCATAGTTGGGATCTCGTGCCCAGACTTGGCTTGATGTTGTCTTCTTTTCACAATCTAATTGCAAACATACTCCTTTAACTAGGTGGTTCAGATGGAAGTAGAAGATGATGCTGGTTATTTTCTCAAGCTTGATTCCAGAACACTACACAGCGTTACTCGGCCACAGACTCAGAGATTGTCTCACGTTGATAGAGAAAACCTATCTTCTCTGCCTTTCCCAGTAATTTTGCAGACTTCCCACTGAATGCTCTGAAGGGAATGTCTTTTTCATTAGTCAGAATTGTGTCTTAGGAAGCTCTCTTTGTGCCTCTTTACCAAGGAATGGCTTTTCTTGACTTCAGTTTCTTTTTCAGTACAATGAAGAGATTATGCTATAAATTTCCCAAAGTCTTTTTCAGCTCTGACATTTTGTGATGGCAACATAAGACACAGGAGATCAGTTCTACCCTAAGGCTGGAGCACTGAAATTCTGATGGCTCTAAGCTCCACAAAAAAGTGACTTTTTCAGCAAGCACGAACATCTTAGACACATAGGCCAATGTGTATTTCCGATCCTGACATTATTTATTGAAGAATTTAGCTAGTAATATGTACACAAGGAAGCTACATGATCTGAATTGAGAATAATCAAACTTAAACACTATTAATGGAAGCAGAGAATGCCATTAGAAATGTGCACTTGGGGCAGCT
The DNA here is from genome assembly GCA_028646595.1 of Phalanger gymnotis. NCBI lineage: Eukaryota > Metazoa > Chordata > Mammalia > Diprotodontia > Phalangeridae > Phalanger > Phalanger gymnotis. Next base: position 196,225,710 of record CM053625.1, read on the forward strand.
AGGTGGCGCAGTGAGTAGAGTATCGGCCCTGGAGTCAGGAGGACCTGAGTTCAAATGTGACCTCAGACACTTGACACACTTACTAGCTGTGTGACCTTGGGCAAGTCACTTAACCCCAATTGCCTTGCTTTCCCCTTCAAAAAAAAAAAAGAAATTTGCACTTGTGCTGGGACTGACAGTCTTTATCTCTCTCTGTGTAGAAATATAACTATTAACCTTGTAACAAAAAAGTTTTATCATTCAGCCATTGTGCCCTCAGAATTCAATTGATTTCCCCAAACATTTGTTGTGTTTATTATGTACAAGGTTACTGGGGATATGAGGACAGATGACACAAGCTCTTTTCAAATAGTTTACAGTTTAATGGAAAGAAAGATATAAACATAAACGGGAGATTTAGATAAATAAAAAAGGAGACATGCAGGCAAAGAGCTATGTGAAATTAGAGGAGGGAGGTGTCATCAGCAGAGAAGATTGGAGAAGGTTTGATTAGAGAGGTGTTGCTTGTTTTGGGCCTTGAGGTAAAGGATGGATATAAACACATGGAAATGATGGTGTAGAGTCCAGTTTAGGCCAGGGGCATGGTACAGGTAATTCTTCTGAAAGAGAAGAGAGAAGAGGATCAGGGACAAAGAGTATCCAATGTTGCAACAATGTTGCAATATTGCTAGTGTTTTAAGAACATGGTTCCAAGTTAATTTAGAATATAGTTAGTTTAAAATGTTTCATCTTGTATCAGATATTAATGAAAATGAAAGTCAATTATCTGGTATGAATTACCTTGGTTTGAACAAATTTCTATGAGATCTAGTCTATAATATATAGTCATAGATCAAGAAACATGATAGGTCTTGGTGACCAATGGAAAATTTTAGAATAATTCATTATAATTCATTTTGGCATAGACTACTATGTTTCTCTGTGTCATGGCGTTTAACTGCCATGTAATATCAAAAGCCAGTACACTGGCATAGCTTCTTTCTAAAATATTTCTTTTTAAATTATGTACTTAATCAATAACAAAGACAAATATTTCAACATACAAAAAAGGAACAAAAAGGATTATATATGGAAACATGAATTTCTTTTACTTATAGATTTTTTCAAAGTACAGTTAAATTTGATTCTGACAGCTACCAGTTAGCTTTAAACCTTTTAAAGTAGTTTGTATGCATTACCTCCTTTGGTCCTCACAATAATACTATGAGGTAGATACTATTATCATCAAAATTATTATTCTTATTATTATTTTTTTTACAGATGAGGATATTGAGCTGAATGGCCAGGGTAACACAGCTGGTAAATGCTTGAGGCAGTATGTAAATTCAGGTCTTCCTCTACTCTGAATCCAATGCTGTTTTCATCATGACACTAGCTATCTCTCAAATTTAACAAGATATTAACAAATTGCCCTGTTTGTGTCCTCTTCCAATTTTTTAGTATTTGTTTTCTTCTCTGTATTTTTAAACATCCTGTTAATCTCAGGATATCTTTTGACTATAAACATGTGGGGTCTCTATCCACTGTAACAAAGTTTTGGAAACTTTGATTATATGTCTCTTTTTGATACAATTTTGTATTTGGACTAAATCCCTAGGTACAGATCCCTTTAACTGGATAAATTTAGCTTTTTCCCCCCTTTACCTTGGAAAAACTCTAGCAGTACCAAAAACAAGGATTTTTAGGATAGCAGCAGAATAGCAGCATTGCTTATCATAGACAGCAAATTGTAATTGTAAAATGCTAGAAGTTATATTGACTTATTGCAATATGCTTTGCTTGGTAGCCTGTAATAAGCACCATAAAATCTGTAATAGGGATGGGGATGGGACTTAGCTCAGCAGTGACAATTACAGTTCATTTTTTGTTGATATCTTTTCTTTAAAAAATGAAAAATTTAATGAATTCTCACAAACAATTGAAAATAGATACTCATCTTAATTATTTCCCTTATTACTGCTCTATACATTTGCTTCTTCGCACTTCTCTCTTCTCTGCTGATTCTTCTTATGATATTTACTCCTGGAGAATATAATTGCCTGCAGCTCAGTCCAGGGGAAAATGGACCTAGAGACAACAAACATAAACTTGTTGCATAGCTGAACCTTTCTATATATTGTACAACATGGTTTCTAGTTTCAGTTTGAAGGGTGGTAGGTTTTAAATGTTCAGTTGCCATTTGATAACCCCTCCCCCAAGTTCCATTTTTCATCATTAATGGAAAGGACCTGGCGCTTATACATTAACTTTGTTCTCCTTTCCCTCCTCTCTCCATTAATTTGATGCCTATAGTCTTACAGTTTTCCTCAGATTGTTATATGGTAATTTTCTTCTAACTGATCCTCTAGCCATCCCTATTAGAGTTCAGTTAATACAAAATGACACAGCAGAGAGTTATTATCTTTTCTAAATGCTGAGCTCATTCTGCTTGCCTAATGCTGCTATATTAGCTTCTAGTGATTCAGATTGATGGTTCCCCTAATTTTTAAAACATTTTTATTTAAAGTTTTAAGTTCCAAATTCTATTCCTCCCTTTCTCCCTCTCTTTACCTCTCCCTGAGATGGTAAGCGATCAGATACATTTATACATGTGCAATTATGTAAAACATTTCCATATTAGTAATTTTTATAAAAAACTCAAATAAAAGAAAAACATGAAAGAAAGTGAAACATAGCCTGGTCCAGTCTGTATTTAATCAATATCAGTTCTTTCTCTGGAGGCAGATAGTGGCCTTCATCATTAGTCCTTTGGGATTGTCTTGGATCGTTGGATTTCTGGGAATAGCCACATCATTCTTTATCAAACAATATTGCAGTTATGCTGTACAATGTTCTGTTTCTGTTCACTCCACTATGAATCAATTCGTGTAAGTCTTTCTAGGTTTTTATGAAATGATCCTGCTTGTCATTTTTTACAGCACCATAACATTCCATTACAATAATATTCCACAGCTTGTTTAGCCATTCCCCAATTGATAAGCATCCTTTTGATTTCCAATTCTCAGCCACCACAGAAAGAGCTGTTATATTTTTGCACAAATAGGTCCTTTTCCATTTTTTTATGTCCTTGGGGTATAGACCTAATAGTGATATTGCTGCATTAAAGGGTATGTATAGTTTTATAGCCCTTTGGCCATAGTTTCACATTTGTCTCCAGAATAGTTGGATTGGTTCACAACTCTACCAACAATCCATTAATGTCCCAATTTTTCCACATCCCCTCCAACATATAGCATTTTCCTTGTCTGTCATACTGGAATTTGTTGGTAATGTATAGAAATGCTGATGATTTATGTGGGTTTATTTTGTGTCCTGCAGCTTTACTACAGTTAATTACTTCAACTAGTTTTTAGTTGATTTTCTAGGATTTTCTAAGTATAATATATCATTTGCAAAGAGCAGTAATTTTGTTTCCTCATTGACTATTTAATTCCTTTTTCTTATCTTATTGCTATAGCTAATATTTCTAGTACAATATTAAACAATAGAGGTGACTTGCTTCACTCCTGATTGTATTGGGAAGATGTCTAGCTTATTCCCATTACAGATAATGCTTGCTGATGGTTTTAGATAAATATTACTTATTTTAAGGAAAGCTCCATTTATTCCTATGCTCTCTAGTGATTTTAATAGGAATGGGTGCTGTATTTTGTCAAAGGCTCTTTCTGTATCTCTTGAGATAACCATAAGATTTCTGGTGGTTTTGTTATTGATATAGTAAATTATACTGATTGTTTCCATAATATTGAACCGGCCTTTGTATTTCTGGTATAAATCCCACCTAGTCTATATTGGTCTATAATTTTCTTTCTCTCTTTTGGCTCTTCCTGATTTGGGTATCAGCACTGTATTTGTGTAATGAAAGAAATTTGGTAGGACTACACCTATTTTTCTAAATAGTTCATATAGTATTGGGATTAACTGTTCTTTAAATGTTTGATAGAATTCACTTGTGAATGCATCTAGTCCTGGGGATTTTTTCTTTGGAAGTTCATTGATGGCTTGTTCAATTTCCTTTTCCAAGATTGGGTTATTTAAGTATTTTATTTTTTCTGTAAATCTGGGTAATTTATATTTTTGTAGATATTCATCCATTTCATTTAGATTGTCAAACTTATTGGTATATAATTGTGCAAAATAGCTCCTAACAATTGCCTTAATTTCTTATTCATTGGTGGTGAGTTCACTCCTTTCATTTTTGATACTAGTAATTTGGTTTTCTTCATTCCTTTTTAAAATAAAAATAACCAATGTTTTCTTATTTTCTTTCATAAAACCAGATTCTCATTCAGTGGTTTTCTTATGTTCAATTTCATTAATCTCTTCTTTGATTTTCAGAACTTCCAATTTGGTGTTTAACTGGGGATTTTTCATTTGTTCTTTTTCTATTTTATCAATGTAAGCAATTAGAGATATAAATTTTCCCTAAGTACCACTTGACTGTATCCCATAAATTTTGGTATCCTGTCTCATTGTTGTCCTTTTCTTTAATGTGATCATCTATTGTTTCTATTATTTGTTCATTGACCCTTTTTTTAGGATTAAATTATTTAATTTCCAATTAATTTTTAATCTTTCTTTCCATTGCCCATTACTGAATGTAATTTTTTATTGCATTATGATCTGAAAAGGATGCATTTACTATTTCTGCTTTTCTACATTTGGTTGTAAGGTTTTAATATCTTAAAACGTGGTTAATTTTTGTGTAGGTGCAATGTACGGCTGATAAAAAGGTATGTTCCTTTCCATTCCCATTCAGTTTTCTTCAGAGATCTCTCATATCTAACTTTTCCGGAGTTATATTCACCTCCTTAATTTCTTTCTTTTTTATATTTGGTTAGATTTATCTAATTCTGAGAGGGGAAAGTTGAAGTTCCCCACTAGTATAGTTTTGTTATCTATTTCTTCCTGTAACTCATTCAAATTCTTCAAAAATTTAGATGCTATACCATTTGGTGCATATATATTTAGTGTTTATGGTAACTTTCAATAAGATATAATTTCCTTCTTTATCTCCTTTAATTAGATCTATTTTTGCTTTTGCTTTGTCTGAGATCATGATTACTGCCCCTGCTTCCTTTGCTTCAGCTGAAGCATAATAGATTCTGATCTGTTACCCTGTGTGTATTTCTCTGCTTCTAATGTGTTTCTTGTAAAAAAAATTCTGGTTTTTAATCCATTCTGCTAACCACTTCTGTTTTATAGGTGAGTTCATCTCATTTACATTTGTAACTAATATATAACTAACCGTGTATTTCCCTCCATGCTATTTTTAACTTGTTTATCCCTGCTCTTACTCCCACTAAACGTTCCAAGGTAGGAAGTGAGAAAACACAAACTCAGAGAGAAATTCTCCAACTATAGAACCAGTTCTTTTTCTATTGCATCAAATATTTTTATGGATCCTTTGTATTGATCTCTTTTTTCCTCATTAGAGTTTTCTTCTGATCACTGCCTTCCCCAAAATATTTTCCTTTTTATCAGTCCCGCCTCCCTCTTCTATTATCCCTGTCCCTTTTTACTTCCTTACAGGGTAAGATAGATTTCAATATCCAACTGTGTGTGTATATTATTCTCTCTTTGAGCCAATTTTGATGAGAGTAAGGTTTAAGCTTTGCCTGTCACCTCTCCTCCATCTTCCCCTCCATATAATAGCTCTTTCATGCCTCTTTTATGTGGAATAATTTACCCCATTCAATCTCCTCCCTTTTTCTTCTTCCAGTGCAATTTTCTTTCTCACCCTTTTATTTTTTTTATTTTGGAGGTATCATCTGATCAAAGTCACCTTATATCCACATCCTCTGTCTCATATAGTCCTTCTAATTGCTCTTACAGTAATAAAGTTAAGAGTTACAAATAGTATCTTACCATATAGAAATATAAACAGTTTAACATTATTAAACTTCTTATATTTTCTCTTTCTTGCTTCTTTTTTTTTACCTTTTCATGTTTCCCTTGAGTCTTGTATTTGGAGGTCATTTTTTTTGTAAAAATATGTAATGCTTCATGAATTTGTGTCATCTTTGTTCTGGGGCCATTGCTAATCTTCTCTGTGTTGTTCCAGTTTTAGTTTATGTGCTGCTGAAATGAGCACTCAGATTGACTTGAAGATGGTACTTTTAAGTTATATTCCCTGGAACTTGTCTTGATTTGTGCTATCAGTTCTACTTTCAAACTCCTATTACACTTTATCCTTTTCTCTCCATTGCTCTGATTCTGCAACATGCCGGAGGCTGAGTTTACTGTGGAAGCCATTGTGCAAATGCGAAGATCAATAACCTTCCATCTGGCTTTTCATACTTCAGAATCTGAATTACTCCCCTCTTTTCCAGTGTTCACTTTTCTATCCTATCTGTTTGTTACCAAAGATGAGGGAATTTAGATCTCTAAGGATGGGTATTGGAATAAGGCATCAGTTCATTTAATTAGATCAGTGTATATACATACATATAGACACTAATTAAATATACTGTATACTATATATTTAGTATAATTACTACTACATACGAAATGTATGTATATATGTATACACACATACACATTCATAGATTAAGAGCTAGAAAACACCTTATAAGTCACCTAATACTTCACATTATACAAGTGATAGAACTCAGCCTATAACATTAGTAAATGTCAGAATTGGAATATGGACCCAGGTCCTCTAACGTCAGTTCTAGGACTGTTTTTACTGCCTCTTGCTATTCACCTACTTGGATAATGAAAAAATAAATTATTTAATACTTTCTGTGTGTCAAGAACCATGATATGAAATTTTTTTTTGGGGGGGGGCGGTTATCATCGTGTAACTTACCTGATTCTCCACATAACTAATGGATCTCACTTATGAGATGGCTGTCTAGATGGAGGTAGTTTGACACTATCTGTGTTTATGGAATAAAACAAGGTTAACTCTGTGGATTTGTATCCTAAAAAATTATAAGCACATATTCATTCTTCTCTCATGACTCACTGTTGTGGGAAAAATAATTGTCAGAGATAGAGTAACCTGTCAATTAAATAAGTAATTTAAAAATTAGTCTTTGTTAAAGATACTCCAGTAGGATTATTGAACCAGTGAATTGAAGCTTGGGTGGGAAAAGAAGGGACTTAGACATAGTTTAATCTAAATGCCTTAATTTTAAAGATGAGCCAGAACCTTGCTAAAAGTTTCCAGGTGGGACATAATAAAATACAAACTCAGAGACAAATCCTCTAATTCTAGAACCAGTGCTTTTTCTATTGCACCAAATATTTTTATGGATCCTTTGTTCAGTTGCTGTGCAGAGAAATGAATATGAAGTGAACCACTTTATCCTTGGATATGTAATGTTTACTTAGTCACAGGGTTGGGAATTCATGGCAGATTCTATAGAATCCTTGATTGAGCGTCTTCTAGTCTCTGCCTAAACATGTCCACTACTAAGGACTTTGTGCCTTCCTAAGGCAGCCCAGTTTAATGCTAGCTCTTTATTATTATGATCATGATTTTAAATTAAAGCCAGCTAGGTGGCACAAAGAATAGAATTCTGCACCTAGCCTCAGGAAGACCTGAGTTTAAATCTGGCATGAGACAGTAGTCGTATGATCGTAGGCAAGTCACTTTTACCTTCCACTTGCTTCAGTTTCCTCATCTATAAAATAAAAAATACTGCCTGCTTTTCAGATTGTTGTGAGGATATCTATAAAGGGTTTGGCAAACCTTAAAATCCTAGTTAACAACAACAAACAATTTTAATGTAACACTACAATCTATGTCCTTATAACTTCTGTCCATTCATTTTCGATATTTCTTTTTGAACGATGTGGAATAATTGGTTTTACCACATGACAGAAATACAAATATTTTGAAGATAGCTAGCATGAACCTTCTAATTTTTTTTTCTTTTCCAGGCTAAACACTTTCCTTTCTTCACTAGTTTCGCATTTGAAAAGTTTTCTAGCTTTTTTCTGTATTCTGGTTCTCTTTCTCTGAATTTGCTCATCTATTCTTATGTGCTTCTTAATGGTTTTTGAATAAGTCATATAATTAGGCTGGCTGGATCCATTACACATTTATGCAATCTAATCTCAACTGGGCTCTCACTGAAGCAAGACAATCCTTTTTACTACTCCTTAATGGACTATTGCACTCCCTACAACAACTATTCCATACTTTTTTCTTCTTTTCTCATCTTCTTCAGCATTCATCCCCCTGCCTCTCAGCAGAGCAGTCCCACTTATGTTTTTTTCCTAGAAAAAATAGAGGTAACTAAACAGGAACTTCCTTTTCTCTCCTTTTACATATTTTATATCCCTTTGACATCTTCCCTCATATCTTCCTTTGCTTTAGTCTTTGATGAATAAGTGGCTTTTCTCTTTAACAAGGCCACCCTACCTACTTTATCCTAGCCCACCCATCTTCTCCAGTAGCTTGTTTCCAGTTATCCATTTCTTATCCCACTTTCTCGTCTTTGGTCTCACCCTGCCAGAATGCCCTGGCTTTACTTGAGCCTGTTATTCCCTTAAACTACTGTGAGATGTATATGTGTGAAAACATACACGTGAGCGCGCGCACACACACACACACACACACACACACACACAGCCCTATTATTCCCTTAAACTACTGTGACATATATGTATATATACATATATAAATAAATATATGCATATATACATATTCAGAGAGATCTATATCTATCCATATCTGTATAATATATACATAGACACATCTCTTTTTTCACTATCAAAGTCTTCCAGCAACTGTCTATACTTGCTGTCTCAACTTCCTTCACTCTTACTCACTTCACAATCTGGCTCAGTTTATTACTCTTCTTTGTGTGCTCTCTTTCATTTCAGCCAAACTGCTGACTCATGTACATTCCATCTCTTGTCTCTATTCTTTACATAGTCTGTCCTCCATGCACAGAATACATGTCCTTCTCATTTCTACTTAATATCTTAAAAAAGAAATAGCATTATTTTGGATCGACTAGTTTTTAATGAACCCCTGCTCAAAATTAACAAATATTTGTTCATTTTTGAGTGGATCCTAATAGAAAGCCATCCTACTGAGCCTGACTCTGGGATCTGAGAGATAGTGTATTATTGAATGTTGAACTTGAAGTTAGGCAGACCTGGTTTTGCATCCTGCCTCATACATGTACTAGCTGTGTGACCCTGGGCAAGTCATTTGACCTTTGTTGAGGTTTCACTTTCTTCCTTAATAAAATGGAGATGTTGGATGGAGTGAGTGACTCTTAAGATCTGTCAAACCTTGACATGAAATGTTGTTCCCATGAATTACCCAGGTCCAGTCAGGAGTGACCCACAATACATGATGTTTATTGTAAAAACAGGTATAAATGCCTAGGGACAGGGATGGTTTGGGGCAAGACTGATGGGAGCTGTCTGCCCAGAGCTGTCCATGCTTACAGGGGTACAGGATCACCCCATTAAAGCTACTGGATTATGGCTTCCCTTGGGCAGAGTCAGGTAGGCTCAACCATCCCTCTAGTGAGTCAGCCTTAGTGACCAACCTGGCTTATCTGCTGTGGCTAAGGCTGGCTGACCAGTGGACAAAAACATGTTTTTTGTTTTAATACAATTTTTAAGGAGAAGGTTTGGTGCTTTATCTGGTGTATACACACACAGTATGAGCTCAGAGAGTGCCGTGGGGCCCCTTAAACTTATCTATATGAAACTTATGCCCAGAGGATATAGCCAATAAGGGTAACTATAACTATGCTAATTTGTGTATCTCTTTTTAAATTTTAAAAAGGAATTATTTTGCTAGGCGGGGTGGGGTGGGCACATACCCTGCAGTAACATTTACACATAATGTGGCATCTTTAGGAATTTCATTAAGTTATGGAAACAGATAATAGGCAACATCCTTTGCTGTGCTCATGTTAACTTCTTTAGTGGGGGTGGGGGGAGTCATTAATTCCACAAATCCCTTCCAACTATCTAAATCTATCATCTTATCATCACAGTGGCAAATTCCTTTGGTTCTCTGAGATGTAAAGATAGGGACTTGAGTTCTGAATTTATTCACAATGCCTCGGCACTTTCTGGTTATTCTCTCATTTTTGGGGGTGGGGTTACAAACTTTTTCCTGTACTGTTTTTTCTAACCTTTCCAATTCAAAGACCATTGTCCTTGCTAGATTAAGTGGAAACAAGATAGAAGTTAAATTGTTCTGTCTTATCACTGTCCAATGTTTTTTTGCCATTCTATTATTTTTTTTTTACAGCTTCATTTTTTGAGTATTATTTCCTTCTCTCATCCTAGCTAAAGGAGTCAATGAATACTGGATTTAGGAGCAGGATCAGTAAATAAGTTTGATCTTTGTGTCTGAGAGCTTTACTAGGCAGGGAAACTGTGTAAATGCAACTAAAGATAGGAGAAATTATGTACATTGTTTTGATAGCATTATTTTTCCCGCTGATAACTTGGTTCTATAATTTTCTGTTTGACTGGAGATTAGATTCAAGGATATCTTATCAATTACTTGAATTGACTTTAAGATTCCATTGTTCCTGACATTTGTAGCTACTGTCATAAGATGTTTAAAACTGTTAATGTCTTTAGCTGTTTTCTCTAATAGGAAGGATTCTATGGATTTAATACAGGCTGGCTTTGGGTGAAGACTGAGGACTCGTGCATTTATCATAGAATATCATACATAGGTACCTTAGATATCAGTGCCTAGAAAGTGGAGAGGTGCATAATATTCCTAATATAGTATTTCTATAAAACTTGATGTATTTAGTGCTTTTGTTAATTTTTTTTATTTTTTGTAGTTGAGCTGTAACTTAGTGATATTTAAAAAAAAATTCTAGTTTATTTTACTTTGATAGATCCATGACTTTATCAATGTGGGCACTACCTCCAAAAATCCATATTTCAGCCTACCCATACCTTCATGTCCTATGTGACTCTTGTGTATGTCCTCCCATAAAATTTTTTTTCTTAACCTTAAAATAGTCTTTATTTTTATCATATAAATATTTTATTTTTTCTAATTATGTGTAACAACAATTTTAATATTAAAAAATTATCTCCAAATTCTCTCCCTCTCTACCCTCCTTTCCCCCTCATTGAGAAAGCAAACAATTTGATATAGATTATACATGTGAGTAGTGTAAAACATATTTCCGTATTAGTCATGTGAAGGAAAACACAGTCCAAAAAATAAAAACCTAAGAAAATTTTTTAAAAAGTATGCTTTGATCTACATTCAATGAATTCTACCAGACATTTAAAGAACAATTAATTCCAATACTATGTAAACCATTTGGAAAAAAGAGTCCTACTAAATTCCTTTTATGATGCAAATATGATGCTGATACCTAAACTAGGAAAAGCAAAAGCAGAGACAGAGAATCATAGACCAATTTCTCTGATGAATATTGATGCAAATATTTTAAATAAAATACTAGCAAAGTGATTTCAGGAATATATCACAAAGATTATATACTTTGGTGGGGATTTATGCCAGGAATGTAGGGCTAGTTCAATATCAGAAAAACTATCACCATAATTTACCATATAAATAATAAAACCAACAGAAATCATACGATTATCTCAAGAGGTACAGAAAAAACTTTTGACAAAATACAATACTCATTCCTATTAAAATGATAGAAAGTTTTGGAGTAAATGGTGTTTTCCTTGAAACTACAAGTAGTATCTATCTAAGACTATCAGTAAGCATTATCTTTAATGAGGTTAAGCTAGAAGCCTTCCCAATAAGATCAAGGGAGAAAGCAAGGATGTCCATTAACACCACTATTATTCAATATTGTTCTAGTAGTGCTAGCTATAGCAATAAGAGAAGAAAAAGAAATTGAAGGAATTAGAATAGGCAATGAGGAAACTCTTTGCAGATGATATGATGCAAGACTTGGAGAAGCCTAGAGAATCAACTGAAAAACTAGTTGAAATAATTAACAATTGTAGCAAAGTTGCAAGATACAAAACATACCTACACAAATCATCAGCATTTCTATGTATTAGTAACAAAGTTCAGCAGCAAGAGATGGAAAGAGAAATTCCATTTAAAATAACTGTAGATAAAATAAAATACTTGAGTCTACCTGTCAAGACAAACCCAAGATCTACATGAACAGAGTTACAAAACACTTTTCACACAAATAATAAAGTCATATCTAAACAATTGGGAAAATGTTAATTGCTTATGGGTAGACTGAGCCAATATAATAAAAATAACAATTCTACCTAAATTAATTTACTTATTCAGCGCCATACCAATCAAACTACCAAAAATTATTTTATAGAGCTAGAAAAAATAATAACAAGATTCATCTGAAGAACAAAAGATGAAGAATATCAAGGGAATCAATTAAAAATGTGAAGAAAGTGACTTAGCTGTACCAGATTTCAAACTGTATTACAAAGCAAAATCATCACAACAATTTGGTACTGGCTAAGAAATAGAGTGGTTGATCAGTGGGACAGATGAGTTACACAATACACAGTAGCAAATGACCATAGTTATTTAGTGTTTGATAAAAGCAAAGATCTAAGTCAGGATTGAGGAAAGGCCTCCAGGCCACATGTGACCTTCTAAGCCCTTGGGTACAGCCTTTTGACTGAGTCCAAGTTTTACACACCAAATTCTTATTAAGGGGATTTGTTCTGTGAAGTTTGGATTCAGTCAAAGGGAAACACTTGAAAACCTAGAGGCCGTATGTGGCTTTGAGGCCGCAGGTTCCTCACCCCTGATATAATCTGTTGGGACAAAAACTTCCTATTTGGAAAAAAATGCTGCTGAGAAAACCGTAAAGCAGTTTGGGAGAAACTAGACATAGTCCAATGACTCACACAATATACCAAGATAAGATCAAAATGGGTATATGACTTAGATAAAAAAGGAGATGCCATAAGCAAATTAGAGGAGCATGGAATAGGTTACCTGTCAGATCTGTGGATAAAGTAAGAGTTTATGACCCAACAAGGGATAAAGAGCATTGTGGAAAATAAAATGGATAATTTTTTACATTAAATTAAAAAAAAGTTTTGCACAAACAAAAACATTGCAGCCAAGATTAGAAAAAAAAGCAGAGAAATGGGAAAAAATTGCAGCAAATTTCTCTGTTAAAGGCATCATTTATCAAATTTATGGAGAAATAAGTCAAATTTATAAGAATATAAATTATTCCACAATTGATAAATTATCAAAGGACATGAACAGGCAGTTTTCAGAGGAAGAAATCAAAGCTGATTTCATGAAAAAATAGTCTAAATTACTATTGATTTGAGAAAAACAAATTAAAATAACCCTGAGGTACCACCTCACAGCTATCATATTAGCTATTATTTTTTTCTTTTTTTTTTTAAAAAATTTCTATTTATTTATCTATTTTATTTATTTAGTATACTTAGTTTTCAGCATTGATTTTCACAAGAGTTTGAATTACAAATTTTCTCTCCATTTCTACCCTCAGGTCCACCCCAAGATGGCATATATTCTGGTTGCCCCGTTCCCCAGTCAGCCCTCCCGTCTGTCACCCCACTCCCCTCCCATCCCCTTTTCTCTTACTTTCTTGTAGGGCAAGATAAATGTTTATGCCCCATTGCCTGTGTTTATTATTTCCTAGTTGCGTGCAAAAACTTTTTTTGAACATCTGTTTTTAAAATTTTGAGTTCCAAATTCTCTCCCATCTTCCCTCCCCACCCATCCTCCCTAAGAAGGCAAGCAATTCCACATAGGTCACATGTGTATCATTATGTAAAACCCTTCCACAAAAATCATGTTGTGAAAGACAAACTATATTTTACTCCTACCTCACCTATTCCCCTGTATTGAATTTTCTCCCTTGACCCTGTCCCTTTTCAAAAGTGTTTGTTTTTGATTACCTTCTCCTCCTATCCGCCCTCCCTACTATCATTCCCCCTTTTTTTACCTCTTTCTTCCTTCTTTCCTGTGGGGTAAGATAGCCAATTGAGTGTGTATGGTATTCCCTCCTCAGGTAAAATTCAGTGAGAGCAAAATTCATTCATTCCCCCTCACCTGACCACTCTTCTCTTCCTACAGAACTGCTTTTTGTTGCCACTTTTATGTGAGATAATTTACCCGTTTCTATCTCTCCCTTTCTCTCTCTCTTAATATATTCCTCTCTTGTCCCATAATTTTATCTTTTTAGATATCATCCCTTCATATTCAACTCACCCTGTGCCCTCTGTCTGTATATATGTGTGTGTGTGTATATATATATATATGTGTGTGTGTGTGTGTGTGTGTGTGTATTCCCTTCAGCTACCCTAATACTGAGGTCTCATGAATCATACACATATCATCTTTCCGTGTAGGAATGTAAACAAAACAGCTCAACTTTAGTAAGTCCCTTATGAATTCTGTTTCTTGTTTACCTTTTCATGCTTCTCTTGATTCTTGTGTTTGAAAGCCAAATTTTATATTCAGCTCTGGTCTTTTCACTGAGAAAGTTTAAAAGTGCCCTATTTTATTGAAAATCCATATTTTGCCTTGGAGCATGATACGCAGTTTTGCTGGGTAGGTGATTCTTGGTTTTAACCCTAGATCCATTGACCTCCGGAAGGTCATATTCCAAGCCCTTCGATCCCTTAATGTGCAAGCTGCTAGATCCTGTGTTATCCTGATTGTTTTTCACAATACTCAAATTGTTTCTTTCTGGCTGCTTGCAGTATTTTCTCCTTGACCTGGGAGCTCTGGAATTTGGCGACAATGTTCCTAGGAGTTTACTTTTGCAGATCTTTTTCAGGAGGCAATCTGTGGATTCTTTCAATTTCTATTTTACCCTCTGGCTCTAGAATATCAGGGCAATTCTCCTTGATAATTTCTTGAAAGATGATATCTAGGGTCTTTTTTTGATCATGGCTTTCAGGTGGTCCAATGATTTTTAAATTCTCTCTCCTGGATCTATTTTCCAGGTCAGTGGTTTTTCCAATGAGATATTTCACATTGTCTTCTACTTTTTCATCCCTTTGGTTCTGTTTTATAATATCTTGATTTCTCATCAAGTCACTAGATTCCACTTGCTCCAATCTAATTTTTAAGGTAGTATTTTCTTCAGTGGTCTTTTGGACCTCCTTTTCCATTTGGGTAATTCTGCCTTTCAAGGCATTCTTCTCCTCATTGGTTTTTTGGAGCTCTTTTGCCATTTGAGTTAGTCTATTTTTTAAGGTGTTGTTTTCTTCAGAATTTTTTTTGGGTCTCCTTTAGCAAGTCATTGACTTGTTTTCATGGGTTTCTCACATCCTTCTCATTTCTCTTCCCAATTTTTCTTCTACTTCTCTAACTTGCCTTTCCAAATCCTTTTTGAGTTCTGAGAACAGTTCATGTTTTTCTTGGAGGCTTTTAATGTAAGCTCTTTGACTTTGTTGACTTCTTCTGGCTGTATGTTTCGGTCTTCTTTGTCACTAAAGAAACATTCCAAAGTCTGAGTCTGCATCTGAGTCTGTTTTTGCTTCCTGGCCATGTTCCCAGCCAACTTACTTGACCCTGAGTTTTTCATTGGGGTATGACTTCTTGTAGAGTAGAGAGTACTTTGTTCCAAGGTTGAGGGGCTGCACTGTTGTTTTCAGAGCTATTTCTTTTTTTAATTATTTTATTTTATTTAATATATTTAGTTTTCAGCATTGATTTTCACGGGAGTTTGAATTACAAATTTTCTCCCCATTTTTACCCTCCCCCCACTCCAGTATGGTATATATTCTAGTTGCCCTGTTCCCCAGTCAGCCCTCCCTTCTGTCACTCCACTCCCCTCTCATCCTCTTTTCCCTTCCTTTCTTGTAGGGCAAGATAAATTTCTATGCCCCATTGCCTGTGTATCGTATTTTCTAGTTGCATGCAAAAACTTTTTTGTTTTGTTTTTGAACATCTATTTTTTAAAACTTTGAGTTCCAAATTCTCTCCCCTCTTCCCTTCCCACCCACCCTCCCTAAGAAGTCAAGCAATTCAATATGGGCCACATGAGTATCATTATGTATAACCCTTCCACAATACTCATGTTGTGAAAGACTAAGTATATTTTGCTTCTGCCTAACCTATGCCCCTTTATTGAATTTTCTCCCTTGACCGTGTCCCTTTTTGAAAGTGTTTGTTTTTGATTACCTT
>CM053625.1:196242311-196267064 GCA_028646595.1 Phalanger gymnotis
ACCTCCTTTTCCATTTGGCTATTTCTGCCTTTCAAGGCATTCTTCTCCTCATTGGCTTTTTGGAGCTCTTTTGCCATTTGAGTTAGTCTATTTTTTAAGGTGTTGTTTTCTTCAGTATACTTTTCAGTATTTTTTTGAGTCTCCTTTAGCAAGTCATTGACTTGTTTTTCATGGTTTTCTCTCATCCTTCTCATTTCTCTTCCCAATTTTTCCTCTACTTCTCTAACTTGCTTTTCTAAATCCTTTTTGAGTTCTTCCATGGCCTGAGACCAGTTTATGTTTTTCTTTGAGGCTTTCGTTGTAGGCTCTTTGAATTTGTTGACTTCTTCTGGCTGTATGTTTTGGTCTTCTTTGTCATCAAAGAAAGATTCCAGAGTCTGAGACTGAATTTGGGTGTTTTTTCACTGCCTGGCCATGTTCCCAGACAACTTACTTGACCCTGAGTTTTTCATGGGTTTATGACTGCTTGTAGACTAAAGAGTGCTACGTTCCAAGTTTTGGCGGATGTGCTGCCACACCATCACTCCTCCTTCCCCAAGAATCCCCAAGCTGGACTGGACTTAGATCTTCATCAGGCTCTTCACTCCTGCTCTGATCCCCCACTTAAATCCTCCCACCAAGTGGGCCTGGGGCCAGAAGCAACTGCAGTTGTAGTTCTAAAGCCAACACACCTCCACTGCCCCTGGGGCGGTGGCTGAACCACAAACTCTATCCCAGTCACCAGCAGCTTTTCCCACTAACCTACTCTGTTGTCTTTAGTGTTTGTGGGTTGAGATGTCTGGTTACTGCCACAGCTCACTGATTCAGGGTGCTAGGGCACGCTCTGCCCGACTCCTGGTCTAGTTGGTCCATGCCGCCCACGCTGGGCTCCGCTCCACTCAGCTCTTCTCCCCTCTGCTCCCAACTCCCTGTAGGATAGACCATACCCAGAGACCATGCAGGCTGTCCTGGGCTAGAGCCCTGCTTCCCTCTGCCACTTTGTGGGTTCTGCAGTTCTAGAATTGGTTCAGAGCCATTTTTTATAGGTTTTTGGAGGGACTTGGCAGGAAGCTCACACTAGTCCCTGCTTTCCAGCCACCATCTTGTTTCTGCCCCCCTTCAGAGCTATTTCTATACAGCCAGCTCTGCCACACCGGCACTCTTCCTTCCCCAAGAACCGCCAACCTGGACTGGACTCAGATTTTAAGCAGACTCTGTACTCCTGCTCTGATCCACCACTTAATTCCTCCCCCTGGGTTGGCCTGGAGCTGGAAGCAACTGCAGCCATAGTTCTGTAGCTGCACCACCTCTGCTGCCCACTGGAGTGGTGGCTGAACCACAAACTCTTTCTCTCTGTCCCCTGCAGCTTTTCCCACTAAGCTTCTCTGTTGTCTTTGGTGTTTGTGGATTGAGAAGTCTGGTAACTGCCACAGCTCACTGATTCAGGGCACTAGGGCCTGTTCTGCCCAGGTCCCGATCTGGTTGGTCCTGCCACCACCCATGCTGGGCTCTGCTCCCCTCAGCTCCCAGCTTTGTGCATGATAGACCTTACCCAGAGACTATCCAGCCTGTTCTGGGCTGGAGCCCTGCTTCTCCCTGCTATTTTGTGGGTTCTGCAGTTCTAGAATTTGTTCAGAGCCATTTTTATAGGTTTTTGGAGAGACCTGAGGGGGAACTCATGCAAGTCCCTGCTTTCCAGCCACCATCTTGGCCCATATTAGCTATTATGACATAAAAGGAAAATGACAAATGTTGGAAGAGATGTGGGAAAATTGGGACACTGATGCACACTCTATGTAGAGTTGTAAACTGATCCAGTTGTTCTGGAGAGCAACTTAAAACTTTGTACCCAAAGCTATAAAACTGTGTATACTCTTTGACACAGCAATACCACTACTAGGTCTGTATCCCTAAGAAGTTAAAACAAAAAGAAGAAGGCCTATGTGTACAAAAATATTTATAGAAGCTCTTTTTGTGGTGGCAAAGAATTGGAAATTGAGGGGACGCCCATCGATTGGGGAATGGCTGAACAAATTGTGGTGTATGATTATGACAGAATACTATTGTGCTACAAGAAATGATGAACAAGATGCCGTAAGAAAACCTAGAAAGACTTATGTAACCTAGTGCAAAGTGAGCAGAACCAGATCGCTATACATAGTAACAGCTATATTGTATGATAAAAAACTGAGTGCTTTAGCTGTTCTTAGCAATACAATGATCAAAAGACAATTCCAAAAGACTGAAGATGAAAAATACTATCCCCAACCAAAGAAAGAACTGATGTAGTCTGAATGCAGGTTGAACCATTTTTTTTAAAAAAAAACCTTTATTTTTATTGTTTTTTTTAATTTTTGGGGGGTATCTGTGTTTTCTTTCACAACATGACTAATATGGAAATATGTTTGGCATTACTATACATGTATAGGCTATACCAAATTCCCTATCTTTGCAGTGAGAGGGACATGGAGGGAAAGAAGTTGGAAATCAAAAATTTTTAAATGAATGTTAAAATTGTTTTATGTGTAATTGAAAATATATATATAGAAAACAATTTTGGTAGAAATAAATGTAAAATCTCATATTTGCCTTTAGCTTCCCAAGTACATGAAGGGAAAATGGTTCATCAGGAAAAGACTTGGAGGTTTTAGTGTACTACAAGCTCAGTGACAGTCAACAGCCTGCTGTGTGGAAGCCAGAAAGGCCAAGGCAAACTTTAAAGGCATTTGAGAGTCATAGTATTAGGAAAAAGGGAGGTGCTGGCCTTACTATACTCCAGCTAAAACACATGTGAAGTATTGTTCACAGTGCTTGGCACCACATTCTTGGAAGGATATTGATGAATTTTAGTATTTAGGAGGTAAGCCAGAGAGTGAAAGATCTCTGATCAGAATGGGGAAGAATCATAAGAGCTTTATGGATGAGAATCAGTTAAAAGAAGAAAATAATATCAGAGAATAAAATTTTGGTCTCCAAATAGGTGAAGGGTTAACATATAAATCAGAGATTACGCTTGTTCCATTTGACATTCTCTGGGGGTTAAATAAGTATAAAGCAAGGCATCCACCCGGGGATGCTGCTGCCCATTTGAATGATCCTGTTCAGTATTAAATGCTATTTAAGCAATGCTTACCTTCGTAGTTATGTGTTCTACTCCATATCAGAAAATATTTAGTGTAAATGCCAAGTTCTTATTGTTCTCGTAGAGCTAGGTAATTCTGTCTCCTACCACTTTCCCCATGTAGGTGATAGTACTCAACTTATGCCTTAATCTAAGACTGTGGTCTGTGTAGATTTATCCAATCAGTCCTTGGCACAGCCCCAAACCCCTAGAAGAATTGCCTCCCTCCCTTTTGTGTTGCATTTCCATAAAATCATACTAGCAATGCAAAATGGAGTCAATCAGATGCTCATAATTTTACTATATATAGTTCTTTACTCATATAAATAGAAATAACAGGAACACAATCTAACAATCATAGCTAGCATTTACATAGCATTTTAGGGCAGCTAGGTGAAACAGTGGAGAGAGTATTGGGCCTGATGTCAGGAAGACTCATCTTCCTGAGTTCAAATCCAGCCTCAGACACTTACTAGTTTTATGACCTTGGGCAAGTCACTTACCCAGGTTTGCCACATTTGTAAAATGAGCTGAATAAGGAAATGGCAAAGAACTCCAGTGTCTTTGCCAAGAAAGCCCTGTATGGAGTTACAGAGAGTTGGGCATAACCAAAACAACTAAATAACAGCAACAAATAGCATTTTAAAGCTTTCAAAGTGTTTTATAGATATCATCTCATTTTATCCTCACAAAAATCCTGCCAGGTAGCTGTTCCTGGCATCTTCATTTTAATGATGAGAAAACTGAGGCAGATAAACAGAATAAGTGATTTTTTTTCCAGAGTTTCACAAATATTAAGTGTCAGGGGCTAAATTCCAACTCAAGTCTTCCTGACTCCACTATGTCACCTTCCTACTGAATATCAAATCTCTTAAAACAACTACTTAGGCTTGCTTTATGTGTCTCTTTTACCCTTCATGTGATCCACAAGTTTTATTCTTTGGAAACTGTGGTGTTCTATGCCTTGTATCTATCTAACAGTACTGGTAGAATAAGGATTTTTTTTAAAAATGGGATTTTGTTTCAAAGAGGTATTTAAGGTCTTTATATTGTGTAATTTCCTAAAATCAATCTTACTTTATGATTGTGTCAAATTCTGGGCCTAGTTGATATTCATATTGCCTTTTCAAGGCTCAGAAGGACCAACACTGAGTAATTTTCAGTTGTGTGGCATAACCAAGAAGACCATAGCCTTTCAACCATTTGTTTTGTTCTTTGTATAAAGTAAAAGTGAAGTCTTTTGAATCAAATTCTTTTTTATAGTCAAGAAAAATAAACATAGGGAGATCTTGTATTCTTCATGCTTTTCAGTCAAATTGTGCTACTATGCAAATCTGATGTGCTTGTAGAAGAATATTATTTGCCTGACAATACCCTTCTCATACCTTGGTCAAGGACGACCTTGCTTTGTATTAAAATTATTCTTAGAAAGATTTTCTGAAGATAGGAAAAGGCATATTGGGAGTGATGTTTTCTCAACATCTTTGTAAAGGAACATCAAAGTCTATGTTTTTGGTCCCAAGTGTTTGTTATCTTCTCTTCCTCCTGCCATTTGGAGATTAAGTCGCTGAATGCCTCTCACTTTTGTCATTTGCCCCATGTGTACTTGGTCTAGCTAGTTGCCCTTCCTGTCTGTATTTTATTTAGTGCCACATCTACTTCATTATGCAGCATCCAGGGGACTAGGGTGTCAGATTCTAAATGTCATTATTTCCATTGTCTGATAGAGAAAGGGATTATTATAAAAATATCCCTGTCTATCTTTTGCAGTTTATTTTCCCCCTAGTTTTATCCCCATATGTTCTCTGAATTATCTGGATTAGTTATGTCCCTTCCTTTATCCTTGTTTAAACTTCTTTTCCCTCTTTCTTTTTCTCTGCTTTTAGTTTTAAAATGCATACACAGATATATCTACATGTGTATTATATGTATGTATATGTGTATATATGTATTAATATAGCATAAATTTAAATATTATCTTATTGAGACCACTTATAGGCTATTTAGGATTTCCACTGGATAATTTACTTGCATCACTTCAACTTCCTTAGGTAATAGTAATAATGTTGCTTTCTATTCTTTTACTCATTGTTAAATAGTCTTAAATAGTTCAGATTGCAGTTACCTTAAAGGTATGCTGCATCTTCTCACTTTTAGTCATTCTAATAACTTGTTATTCATTTGATTTTGATTGTTGCTCTTATGAGGCAAGCATCCAATTGTTCAAAAATGGCTAATTTGGGTATTGTTCCCTTATAAGTAATTAATCACTTCTTATTAAAATATAATCAATTTCATTTCAGTGTGCTTACCTTATCAAACACCTTTTGACTTTAATTTTGAATGAAGTGTTCATGATATACACATGTGAAGCTCCTGTGTGGTGTACAATCACTTGGCTTTTTATTTCTTTTTACTGAACCACATTTTCAGAGATATTTGTGGTCCTCTTACCTATGCCTGCCTAGTACTGAAGTATATGTTGATTTAATGTGATAGTTCATACTGAATTCTTCATAGAATTACTCTGCTTCTTCATACTCTTACAAATGTTAATAATATGTATATTAAATGTCTTCATAATGATTTTTTTTGGCAAATACTTATTATAAACTATAATTCAAGATGACCAAATATTTCAGCAAATAATGTTTCTTGTTTCCTTTGGACACTTGACTAAATCAACTCTACTGACTATTTGTTTTTCCAGGGAGAACCTGTGAACCATCCTTTGAATTCAGTGCAGCTTTCTTTTTTCTGATTTAATTTATAACAAAAATATCAGGATTAATATAATCTAATTCAGCCAAGGTAATAGGTTCAGTGGTTGATCATTGAACTAGGATATCACAATTACAGCACCAGCAACTAAGTTAATATTTATAGGCAGTCTAAAGCTATGTTTCTTAGCAACCTCTTCTGCCTTTTCTAATGCTTTGCCACTGCCGCTACAGAAATGGGCCAATAATAAAGGTTGAGCACATATGTATGTATGTGTACGTACACATACACAAACATGCATAAATATACACATACGCACACATTCCCCCTGCCCCTGGTGGGCAGCTTGTGATACAAACTGGCCATGTGACTGTGGTCAAATTGATTAATTTCTTAGTGCTCTAGTCAACTCTTTAATGTTATAATTTGGAGAGAAAGTGCCAAAATAAATTGGTAGGCCAACTTTCACCATTGTACAGTTCTTTATAACAATGAAATCCCACTCACAGTACCTGCTATCATGGGTTGTAATGGCAGAAGAAATAATCAGTTGGCTAGCTTAGTAGTCATTGTCTTTTCCATGCTTAACTAGGCTAGTTTTCAGAAAGGTCTTGTCAACGTCCCATACTTTAGGAGCTTCTTCAGTGATAGAACCTGCCAGAATTTTTGTTTCATGAGCAAACCTTTACCTGGCCTTTGAGTCTCCTCTATGATATTATGAACCATCATGGAATAACTTTTTGGGGGACTTGAAATTATAGGTATGTGTGATGAATACTGAATTAAATTCATTAAGTATCTGCCACTTTGCTAAGTGCCAATATAAAATAAAACATTTTCTCCTCCCAAGAAAGTTGCAAACTATTGAAATGAATATGATTGACTTGTATAGATTTGAGGGGGAAAAACCAACTTCTTAACTATTTAGAACTATCCAGATGTTGAATGTTCTGCCTTAGAAGTAATTGGTTTCCTATTGCTATCATCATGAGACCCAGTTGCCATGGAAAAAGTGCTGGATTTGTAGTCAGAGGATCTGGATTTAAATCTTAGATCTGCCATTTGCTAGCTGTGAGACTTTAGGCAAGTCATTTAATCTCTCAAGTCTGAAATTTCCAGATGGGAAAATTGAAGCCCAATCTCTTTGTAGAGTTAAGGATAAATTATAAAGAGCCATGTACACACGAGTTATAATCACAATCATCATCTTATTTTTGGTTATTGAGAAAATAAAAGAAATCTACATTCAAACATTAAGGTTATAGCAAAGAATGTGCCCCTGATTTTGGAATCTCTTCCAAAGGATTTGAAAAATATTTTGAACAATAGCAGTAGTATTAAAATAAATTTCTTGAGGTGATCATATATAAGAGAACAATTTTTACTTGGATGCATAAGTTCTACTTTGTTTTTATTAAGAATCAGTTTCATTGCACCATACTTTGTAGACATACTAGCTCTTGACAAAGGAAATAAACCTTTCTCTGGCATGATTTAAAGAGGAAAAAAATCCAAGGTTGATACTATCTCATTTGATTATGGCTAATGACATGGCTAATCACTCCTTCTGTACTGGTCTCTTGCCCTGTGGCTTCTGAAATATTACATTTCACCTTCTTGTCCTCCATCTCATTTGCTAGCTCACTTGCCCCCTAAATATGAGTCTCTCCTCCATTTGTTCAATAATTTTAATGGAAATTTTAAGTTAAATTTTATTTTTAATTCCTGACTCTATTTCTCTTGCCCACCCTTCTCCACCCATTGAGAAGGCAAGAAATACAAAACTCTTTAAAGATATGATGTCATGCAAAACAATCTTTTTCGTTAGCCATACTATGAAAATAGGAAGAAAGGAAAAATATATATGCTTCAATCTGTACTCTGAGACCATCAGTTCTCTGGAGGTGGATAGTATTTTTCATTATGAGTCCCTTGGAATTGTGGTGGGTTATTGTGTTGATCATAGTTATTTAGTCATAGCTGATGATTTTTACAATATTGTTGTTACTGTGTAAATTGTTCTCCTAACTATACTTACTTCATATCAATTTATATACATCTTTTCAGATCTTTCTGAAACCATTCCCTTCATAATTTCTTACAATGCAGTAATATCCCATCACATTCTTATAAAGTAACTTGTTCAGCCATTCCTCAATTGATGGTATCCCTTCAGTTTCCAAGTCTTTGTCACCATAATAAAGCTGCTATAAATCTTTTTATACATATGAGAACTTTTTCCTTTTCATTCGATTTCTTCAGGGTATGGACCTAGAGTATTGCTGGGTCAAAGTTTAATAGCTTTTTGGGCATAGTTCCAAATTGCTTTCTGGAATGGTTGGATTAGTTCATAGTGCCACCAATAGTGCAGAAGTGCACCTATTTTTCCACATCCCCTCCAGCATTGGCATTTTCCTTTTCTTAGACAATCTGATGAATGTGAAATGGTACCTCAGATTTGTTTTAATTTGCATTTCTCTAATTATTAGTGATTTTGTACATTTTTCCATATTACTATTGGTAGCTTTGATTTCTCTTTTTGAAAACTGCCTGTTCATATCCTTTGACCATTTCTCAGTTTGAGTTATGTCTCTTATTCTTATAACAATTAGCCCAGTTCCCAATATTGAAAAGTGAGACTGTTATGAGATTTTTCTAAGCTTCCCAATTTTCTTCTAATTTTAGCTTTATTTGTTTTGTTTGTACAAAATCTTCAAGTTTATGTTATTGTAATTATACATTATACCTCCCGTAAACTTCCTCTCTCCACAGAGCTGCCGGTTACTTTCTTCTATGCTCCACTAATTTGTTTATGATATCACCCTTTATGTCTAAATCATGATTTCATTTTGACATTGTCTTGTTATTTGGTGTGAAATGTTGACTTATGTCTATTTTCTGCCAGATTACTTTGCAGTTTTTGCAGTAGTTTTTGTCAAATAATGAGTTCCTGTCCCCAAAACTTGGATCTTTGCATCTATCAAACTCATTGTGCTATTATGCTCATTTGCTTCTGTATTTAATCTCTTCCATTGATCAACCTCTTTTATCCAGTACCAAACTGTTTTGATGGTGACAGCTTTGGACTACAGAGCACCTTCCTTTCCATTTTTTCTTTTTCTTTTACTAACTGATTCCTTTGATAGTCTTGATCTTTTGCTCCTACAGGTTAATTTTCTCATTATTTTTCCTAGTTCTATGAAGTTGTTCCTTGGTAGATTGATTGGTATGGTACTGAGTAAGTAAATTAATTCAGGTAGTATCGTAATTGTATATATATTCACTCCATCTGCTCTGTCTTCAATTATTTAGATCTGTCTTTTTTGTGTAAAGTGTGTTTTGCCATTGTGTTCATATTGTTCCTTTATGTATCTTGGCAGGTAGACTCCCAAGTATTTCATATTATCTGTAGAGACCACTTTTAAAGGCAGAATACCTCATTTTTCATACCAGATTAAATCTCTGGGCAAGGGAAACCACCACTTCCTATACAACAGCTGTAATACTTGTTTTTTCCCTTTCTGATTTTCCATCTCAAACCACTGGGGCCAGGTGGAGGCAACATATATTTCCAAGAAGCTTCATCTCTCTTAAACTTTTAATGATCATGAAGCTACTGAACTTCAATGGTCTGTTGAAATTGTAGTTTTAATTTAGCCAATCAGGAATCATGTAACCAAAGCCATCCGTCAGCTAATGATTCTTTTGGCTGGTCTAGTCAAATGACTCCAACAAATAGCTTTCCTGACCCCCGATGTTTCTTTCATTTTCACTCACTAGGCTCTTCCCTCTTCAGCCTCAGCCTCTTGTCTTTATGCCTCCTTTACTGCTATATCCTTCATTGGCTTAGATCAAAGCTTCCTGGCTCTGAGTAACTTAATTTTTACTTAAAAGGTAACAAGTTACCATACTTCCTCCATGAAATTGATAATCCTTTTAAAAATCATGCCTCACCTTCCAAATGTTTATATTTCTCATTTTAAAGTTTCTCGTCTTTAGCCACAAAACAGTTATGAAACAGATAATGCTCTGTAGCTCTCTGTTCCCAATACAGTTTTGAAACATATTATGTATCCTTGAAATCTTCATACTCATTTTCCTATTTTTTTAAATAATTTTTTTTCTCTGCCCATTTAAATCATCAAACTATTTCTACACGTACATGACCTTATTCATCAAGTGATACACCGTATAATATAGAAGATGATGTAATTCTTTCTATTTATGCCACAGTTTATTTTTTTTAACTAAACTTCTCAAATCTAAAAGCTATACTTTTTCATACACTTATTTTGGAAGTTGAAAATAAAAGGGGGGGGTAGCTAGGTGGTGCAGTGAGTAGAGCACTGGCCCTGGAGTCAGGAGGACCTGAGTTCAAATCTGGCCTCAGACGCTTGACACACTTACTAGCTGTGTGACCTTGGGCAAGTCACTTAATCCCAATTGCCCTGCCTTCCCCCTCCAAAAAAAAAATAAAGTTCTCTCCTTATTTCTTTTGGCTATCAAAATGTTTTTCCATGTTCATGAGCTCTAGAACTCCCTTTTCTGATTACAGTCTATTGTCATTCAATCTGTCTCTCTGCCAATGCCAAACATTGTTATTCTTTCAAACTGTGACCGCCAATTCTTTACCAGGCCATCACTGCTGCACTAGCTGCACTTTCCTCCCTTCCCCATCTTGATCCCTTGGTGGACCAGGTCAACTACATTATTCTCTTCTTTCAAGTCCTTTACCTTCTGAGTGTATTGCTAATCTTGTTCTGACAAGTCTCAATCTTGGCTGACTCCACTATCTTCTGCCTTTGCTCCTATGCATGTGTCATGAAACAAAGCTGTAGAAAAATAATGAAGCCATGCTGAATGGGTCCACTATAAGTCTCTGTTACATAACCTCAACCAGGGCCCTCACTCTGGCAAGGCAATCCATTCAACACCTCCCTAATTAACTTACTATCTCATTCACCAGTACAGCTTTTCCAAGCCTTTAAATAGTTCAGCTGGGATTCTGTCACCTCCAATAACTTTATTGTTAGCAATGCTTTCTATTTATTTATGCAACCCAAAGTCTTTCTCCGAACCTTCAGACTTGCATCACCAACTACCATTAGATATAAAGTTATTTAATAGCGATATGTGTAAAGTACTTCTTTTATGTTAAAAAGAAATTTCATACAATACTGGGGGAGAGATGATACTACTAAGATGTTCACATGAAAAAAAATTAACGATTTTAATGGATTGAAAACTCCTGTTGTTGGCATTTAAAGTAAACAACTTCATCCTTTCCTGCCTCTCCAGTCATCTTATGCTTTACTTTGTGCACTCTAAGAATCAGCCTACTTATAGTTCATGTTCTGCCCCTATGCATTTTCATCAGCTGTTCTCCATGCTCAGAATGCTCTCTCTTTCCCTCCATGCATTATAGTCATAGAGAGACACCTAGGGGCACTAAGAGGTTAAGTGACTTGCCCATGGTCATTCAGCTATTATATGTAGAGAAAGGATTTGAGGCAGCTCTTCAAGATTCTAATGCTCATCTTCTAGCCACTGTACCATGCTGCCTGTCCATCAATCAATATTGACTGAGAGCACTGATTTTTGCCAAGTTTGTACTTTTTCACTGTGATTTAATATCTGAAATAGATTCCATTAGTATTTTTAAGGCTCTATAGACTGTTTTATGATGCTTTGGAGGGGGAAAATGGAATAGCCAACAGCATTAGATTCGAAGATTTATTTTACAATTACCCTTTATACCTTGGGACCCAAAAGATCAGTTTTATTGGTTATTATCCTTTTTTATTCAGAGCCCTATAGCTACTCTCTTTGTGTTTGTAGTAAAGAACTAAGCACTGGACATTGGTTTTTCATTGCTGCATCTTGGTTAACTATAGAACAGTTATAGGCCTGAAACCCCATACTGGTAACTGTATGTCATAAACATAATATATTGTCAGTGGTCTATTCACTGTGAAAAGTCATACAGTGATTTTCATATTATCTAAAAGAGGAAGATATTGGAAGAACTTACTGAAAACTAGTATCTGGTGAAACCGTAGGTCTCAGAAATATTGCTAGGCTTTCTCTTGTAAAACCTTGTTATTTAGTGCCTTGCCATACTACAGGTTTTTGCTCTACTACAGTTCAGTTTATTTCCTGGTTGATGATGTACTCAGAGCCAAAATTCCCCAGTGTCAATATCTAGACTCCATAATACTATTTTCCCCCAAAATGGTAATACCTAAGTGATTTAGGAATTAAAGCTTTGTTATCATTTGGGATATGGTTAGTGTTAGCCAATTAGTCAACAAGCATATATTAAACTCTTTATTTTGCCAAGCACTGTGGTAAGCACTGAGGATAAAAATAAAGGCAAAAACACTATCTTCAAGGGGTTTGCATCCTAATAGAAAAGACAATATGCAAATCACGAGATACTTACAGAATAGATAGACGGTAATATCAGAAGAGAAGGCATTAGTAGCTTGGGGGACCAGGAGAGGCTTCCTGCAAAAAGCAGCATTTGAGATAAATCTTCAAGGAGGGTGAGGAAGATGAGAGGTGAAACTAAAGAGTAAGAGCTTTCCAGTCCTTGGGAACATCCACTGTAAAGGCACAGACACATGAGATTGAATGTTGTATGTGAAGAGCATTAAATAAATCAGTATGACTGGATTACAGTGTGTGGAGGGGAGTAAGGTGTTGTGGCTCATCCTTCATTCTTGCAGAAGACGATGACATCAGGGAGGTGATTCCATGACTTGTAAGAGAATTGGATTTAACTTAGGGAGGACTGTGCAAAGTCACCAGTCTCACTTTCTCCTCCAGAGCCGTCTGGGTCCAGTGGTGAGATATACATCAGGATGAGCGGAGATGGCTCTGGATGCAGTGGGAGACCTTGGCCTTTTTAAGCTAAGGAGTTTAACAGGTCTCAGTTTGACTGAGGCAATACCCATTCAGTGATTAAGGTTAAGTAAGAAATGATGCAGAGAATGGCCTCTTTACCTATTAAAAAATCAATCTAGGAAGGTAAGACCCTCAAGTTTCTGGCCAAAACAGAAACAATTGCTATTTACATTCATTCTGAGCCAATCAGGCCTCCAATAATGACCACATAGGGCTTGGCCTGGGGCCTATTGTTGGCCAATCAATGAGAGGTAGAGTGATTTGGGTTTAAGGCTGGTCCTTAAGAAAAAAGTTTTCAGGAATCAAAATTTACATTTCTTTGGGCAGAGCACCCACAAGTAAGGGCATGATAAGGGAAGGGGAAGGGAGAGAAGGGGTGAGGTGTGTTGCTCAAGTGGCCAGTTCTAGTTGGGTCCCCAATGGGGCAGCCCCTATATCTACACACAATTGTTGTTTGCCCTTTGTTCTTGAAGAGGACTATGACATTAGGGAGGTGATGCCATGACATCTAAGTGAATTGGATTTAAATGAGGAAGGGCTATGCAAAGTCACCATCCTTGTTTTCTCCTCTAGATTGATCCAGGTCCAGTGGCAAGATATATATTAGGAAGATTGGAGGTGGTGCTCTGAAAAAAGTAATGTACAAGAAGACTGGAAGGGTAGAAAAAATAGATTATATAGAGCTTTAAATGCCATGGTAGTTGATATTTAGTCCTAAACATAATAAGAACCACTGAAGTTTATCAAATAAAGGATGACCCAGACAGACCTGTGCTTTAGGAAAATCACTTTGGCAGCATAATGGTAGATGGATTGGATTGGAGACAGGGTTGATGAAGGGAAATCAGTAGAAGGTTATTGAAATAGTTCAAGTGAGAGGTGATGAGGGCTAGCACTAGGGTGATGACTGTGAGTGAAGAGAGGGGGATGTATATGGCAGATATTGTGAATATAGAAACAAGTTTTGGCAGTGGATTAGATATAGTGGTGGAAGGTGAGTGAGAAATTGTGGATGACATTGAGATTTTTGAGCCTAGGTAATTTGGACAGGGGTGGTGTCCTCTACAATATTAGTGAAGTTTAGAATAGAAGAGCTGGGGAGAAAAAGACACTCAACTCAGTTTTGGAAGAATTAAATTTGAGATACCAACAGTTCATCCAATTGGAGATATCCAAAAAGCAGTTGGTAATGTCAGAATGTAATTTAGGAGAGAGATTAGATATTAAATTGGGAATTATATTAATAGAAATGATAATTGAATCTATGAGAGCTGATGAAATCACCACATAAGGTATTATAGAGGGAGAAGAGGACTCAGGAAAGACTACTGGGTATATCCATCATCAGTAGGCATGACCTGGATGAAAAAAATAGCAAAAAGGACTGAGAAGTTAGGGAAGGAGAATTGTCACTGATAGCTAGAGAATATAATAGAATCAAGTGGAAGCTTTTTAAGGATGGGAGTAAATGGGCTTGTTTGCAGGCAGCAGGGAAGGAATCAGGAGATAGAGATTAAAGAAGAGAGTAGGGATGATAGCGGTGGGGAATCTGATGGAGGATAGGGAATGGAATCAGGGAGTATGTAGAGGAGTTGGCTTTGGCAAGGAAAAGGGTCACCTTTTCACCTGAGACTGGGGTGAAAAATAGTATTGCAGTGGAGGAGAAGATAAAAAGGTCTTAGTGAATGACATAATTTTTTTGGTGAGGTTGCATTGTTTTCAGCTGAGAGATCTGGGGAGGAGGGTGTTGTGAGAGGCTTAAAGAGGGAAGAAAACATCTGCAACAGCAGCTGTAGAGAGAGGGGTAGAAAATTCACTTCATTTCCTCTCTGTATCTTAACTTTTGAC
Source organism: Phalanger gymnotis (assembly GCA_028646595.1). Lineage (NCBI taxonomy): Eukaryota > Metazoa > Chordata > Mammalia > Diprotodontia > Phalangeridae > Phalanger > Phalanger gymnotis. The sequence goes on from CM053625.1 coordinate 196,256,887, forward strand.
AGACTTAACTCACTTTCAACAGACTTAACTCTACACCGAGTTTTCTTCTCCGCCTTGGCTGGCTCCTTCTCCTTGGCCTCCAAACGTGTTCTTGTCTTTCTCCCCTATTTCAAGACAAAACAATGATAATAGCAGCAACAAAATTAAATTCCTGACATTTTTACTCCCACTTCTTTCTTCCTATTTATCTCTTTCCCACCACAGCCAAAAGAATTGAAACAGTAGCTTCAATTTGCTTCTTTCACTTTCCAGCCTTTTGCTCCTTTCCCTCTTACAATCTTGCTTCTGCCCTTACTACTGTATTATGACTTTTACCTTGAATTCTTCTTCTAATGATCTCTTTAACTTCTAATGATCTCATTATCACCAAAATCCACTGGCCTTTCAGGCCTCATCTTCCTTGATCTTGGCTACACTTGACTCTGGACTACAGCATCCTTCTTGACAATTTATTTTTCTTTGACTTCCATTTTTAAAGCACTCGGTATTCTTTCTGTTTCTCTGATCACTCTCTCAGATCCTCACTCTTCTCTGGTTCTATAGATGTGGGTGGAACATATTTCAAGGCTCCTATCCTCAGCCCTCCTCTCTTTATATACTCTTTCCATTGGCAAGCTTATCTATGTCAAGAGCTTCAATAATCACTTGGGTACAGATGACTTCCAAATCTGTAACCAAATAAGGATTCTCTTATTTTTTTCAGCTGTCTGTCATATATCTTGATAACCCTTCACATTCAAATGTCCTAAACTCATCATCTTTCCAAAACCTGACTTCCCCCTGGTTTCTCTATTTTGGTTGATAAGCCATGATTTTCTTAACCTCAGGGTATTATCTTTTACTTTTCCCTATCCTTCATCCCCTCATATTTAAGCAATTTCCAAGGTCTAGTGGTTCTCTGCAAAATCACTTGTATTTATTTCCTTCTTTTTATTTTTCTTACAGCCAAACTAAAACCAGGTTTAGGTACCCATCACTTCTGTCTGAAATTGTTTTTAATTAACTTCTTAATTGTTATTCCTGCTTCTGGTTCATCCCTTCTCCCATCTTTCACATGTATGCATGTAGTCTTCCTTAGACACTGTTCTGATGATTCTAGTCTTCTACTCAAAACCCTTTACTATCTCCACACTGCCTACCAAGTGATACCCAAGATCTTTGTCTCAGCATTGAAGACATTGCACAACATGGTACCAACTCAGTTTTATAGTTTAAGTTCATACTAATCACCTTCCAGTATTCTGCTATCTAGTCAGCTTCTCCTTGTTCATGTCCTACCATTGTCCATCTTTATTCTTTTGCTGAGGCTCTTCCCTGTGCTTTAAAGGGAATCAACTCTCTCCCTTTATCTCAATGCTCTGATCTTTGCCTATTAAAATCTTCCCCCTCTTCTAGGGCTTAGCTCAGCTACCACCTTCTCCATGAAGCCTGTCTGGACCACCACAACTTCCCTGCCTCCATTAACCTCAAAATAAATTGTACTGCCTCTAATTTCTCATAGTATCCTGGACCCCATAGCTTCCTGGACCCCTGCTTTGAACTGATAACATCTTACCTTTCATCAGTATTTTGTGTACCTTCGTTAAGGCAGGGCTTGGTCTGTGTCCTTTTGCTTTTGTATCATCATTGCTTACAAAAGACCTCATATATTATAGGATCTTATGAGATGCTTGCTGGTATTTTACAGACAATTTTTTTATTTGATTCTCATATTAAGAATGTTATCCCCATTTAACAAATGAGGAAATAGAGAGGGTCAGAGGCCCCACTTGAGGTTACATTTAAATAACAAAGGGAAACTTGAACTCAGGTCTTTTCAACTTCTCAACTTCCAAGGTCTTTTTCCTACACAGACTATCAGAGTCAAGAGGAATCTCAGTGGCTGCCTACTCTAAGCTGTACCTGAGAAGAATGTGTTCTACACGATGCTCAATGTGACCATTCAGCCTTGGCTGAAGATGTTAATGCTGCCTCCTAAAAGTAACTTCCCTAAGGAGGCTTACAGTTTGGGTGGGGGTGTGAAATAGGACACACATGTAACTTGTAGCATTACAAGATTCTTGGTTTATCTAGTTGCTTCATTGGGGATCCTTGGACCCTAGGGTTCACGGAGGGCTACTAGCAGCCTCAATTTCTTCCTCACATCTTCACTCTCATTTCCCTCACCTATCCAATCTATAACCAAGACTTGCTGCTTTTACTCACACAACATATCTCAATAGCCTTCTCTCTACTCCATCTACTCCATGGCCACTGCCCTAGATCAGACCCTCATCATCTTTTGCCTGATTGATGGTATTTCTTTCAAAGGGCACAATACTACTTTTAATAACTGGCAATAAAATTATAACTTTTTTTATTTTTTCAAACTTGCCTTTGGAGTCACAGGCAAGGTTCTGAAATAGTCCTAATACCATGGGTTGACCATCCCTCAATATACCTTTTGTTTAATTTTCTATTATTATGATGGACTTGAAAAAGAAAAAAAAAGTATATGAAAAAGTAAAGATGATGTGCTAGCCCATTCACTTTAGATTTATATTTTCCTATGAAGCCATATTTTATTCCATCAAGAACTATCCACATTGTAGTTTGAATGCTTATACCCACTTTGAATAACCTGAAAAACAAAACTGATCAAATAGGAATTGCTTTAGGGAGCTATGATTTGGCCAGACTTGGTAGCACATTCCTGTGACTGGTGAATCCTTTCAGCTCAGAAATTTCGAGCTGCAATGGACTGTGGCCAAAGGGTATTTTCACTAAGTCCAGAACCAATATGGTGGGCCCTGGGGAACATATGGCCATCAGTCTGCCTGAAGAAAGACAGATCAGGCCAGGTTGGAAATGGAGCAGATCAAAGCTTGTGTGCTGATTAGCAATGAGACCAGGAAATGAGAGGCTGCTTTAATTGCAGCCTGAGAGATGTAAGGAGAAGCCATCGTTCTCCTCCCACTTTGCCTCCCTCCAAAAAACTTCAATTTGTAATGCAGCAAACAACAAATAACAAAAAAGAAATGCCCAGAAATGGAATATTCTTCTCTCAACAACTCAGTGAAGCTATATAACTAAGAGCAGCAATTCCTACATTTCTACATATTAATAGAATTAATTTTATTTGAGCCATAAAATTCTCTAGCAGTGTGGATATATATCTACATGGAATAACCCTGACTATGAATCTCATTTATCCCTCACTTTTATGCAAGACAGTTTCCAGTTCTAACTTGACAGACTGGAGTATATTTCACCTGTGGATTATGGTTCTGTTCTTTCTATTTCTCAAAGGATTGTTTAGGGAAGCAAAACATGATATGAATATTTTAATTGATTGGTGATTTAAACTGCGAAAGATTCATTTCCCCCTTATTTCTTTTTTACCCCCTCCTGCCTCACTTCAGTGTTACCATAAAATTTGATTTTAAGGGTGGAAAACCCGACACGTGGGTAGAAAAAAGAGAACAGGTTAAGAGAACAGAAGGCTTTTCTAGTCCTGTCCTATTTTTTCATTCAATAAATGTTTATTAAACACCTACTAATGCCCTGAATCTCTGGGATGGATGCTGTGTTGAGTACTTTCTACTGAAAGCTGTATTGGCAAACATGTATTGGCTGCTTTTTGTAATCCCACTCAACTGTAGGTTAGAAATTGGCCTCTTTTGATGATTCACTCCGTTTGTATCTGCTGGCTGTGAAGAATTTATGAGCAAAGATTTTTTTAATATCCATTTCATTTAAAGCAAGCTAATTAAAAAATGGTTAGGACTTGTCATTTTGTTGATGCAAGTTACTCCCTAGTATAGAAACTTTCTCTTCTTATGGAGATCCAGCAACTGTTCTGTAACCTAAGTAACCTAACGAGAGTTATTTGGGAATGAAATGACTTGCTCATGCTCCTACAGCAGTACCTATCAGAGAAAGGGCTTTGAACCCAGGTTGTCCTGAGTGAAGATGCCTTCACCTCCTTTTCTCTCTCTGACCATACTCTGCTGCCACTCTGACTTAAAATTTATCAGAAGAGAAACACCTTAGACAGATTCTTTCTTTCTTTTTTGGTTTGGGGAAGAAATAGATAAGAATATAAAATTCATATCAAAGGAAAATTACTGCTTTTCTTCTATCTCTTTATGACTGTGGGATGAGGTGTGGTTGCTGAAGGGGAAGCCATTTGAAGATATGTTTTTGGTTGGAATGCCGGGCTTCTTCCTTGCACAGGATATGATCAAAGTCCTCCTATCTAGGGCCTAGACCTTCCTGGAAGTCTTATGTTTTATATCCCTATTCACCAATGAGTTTCATGGCTCTATGTAAATGTGGGAAGACACATTTTATAGGTAAGAGTTGGACTAAATAATCCCTGAAGTTCTTTTAATTCTCAAATTCTGTGATTCTGCACTGTACTTCTTAGGGGGACATTGTAAAGAGAATGGTTGAAAGGAGCTCCAGAGAGGAGACAGACAATGAGGCAGATACCATCAAATGGAACGAAAAGGCATGCATTAACCATAAAAAGACCAGGTGTAGCATGATATAGCGTTGAAGTCAGAAGATCTGGCTCTGACAGTTGTGTGGTGATTTGTAAAATTAGCGTTTGGAAAAGGTGATTTTTAAAAGGTATCTTTGAGCCTAAAATTCTATCCATAACCCATAAAGCATTCTATAAATATGTTATTTTTTAAACTATTATTACTAGTCAATTAATAAACATTTATTAAGTACCTACTGTGTGCCAGGCACTGTGCTAAGTGGAGGGGAGAGGTCCAAAAAGAGGCAAAAAAAAACCCCACAAAAAAACCCAGCCATTCTCGCCTTGAAGGAATTTACAATTGAATGGAGGAGATATGCAAAGCAAGTTATATACAGGACAAATGGGAAATAACAGAGAGAATTGAAAGACCAAAAATATTTTACTTCTAGTTTTATATTAGTCTTCCAGAACAGTTAAATAAGACTTTAAAATGGCATGATTAAAAAAAAATAAAGGTCTAAGTAGCTTTATCCACAATATTGGTGTATGTGTTTTTATTTTTAAAATTCAGTATCTATTGATTGACAAAATTCAGAATAAAGACAGAGTCATACTTGTAAACAGCCTTGATTTGGGAGTAATAATTTTTGTTGAAAGAAGGAACATGCTTTTCAGTTGTATTGTTGCAGATAATTGGAAAAGACAGCATGTTTTCTAAACCTGCTGTCTATTTAGCATTGCCTTGAATGGTTGTCCATGCTCATTTGGGGATTTTTCTTTTCCAGCTTCAGAGATTTCACTTTTGATATGTACAAATTGGATGTATTATTTCCACTGACTTGAAGGAAAATGGAGGTCATTGCTGCTTCAGAAAAATCTTTGGACTTTTAGATATTTGGGAAATACTTTTAAAAAATGGAAGGTGAGAGAAATACCTAAACCTCTCCCACCCAAACATAATAAAAACATCAAATGACTTGTTTTTTGAATGGTCTTTGAAATGTAATGAATGAATGAATATGGCCAAGTATAGTATGTACAAAGAAGCTAGCCTTGAAAAGGAATATCTGCAAAAGTCTTAAAAGAGAGTAATTGAGAGTAAAGGGATGACAGATATATACACTGATGAAAAATTTTTTGAATACTAAGCTATTGTTACAAATGTAACAAATGGTTACAAATATGGACAGATATAAATATCATCATGTAATATATATTCTAATATAATATGTATCATAATAATGAATAATTAGGCTTTCCCAATTTTCCTTTTTCCCAGTTGAATATGACCTTTCCTAAAAACTACTTTTGAACACTTTGAACTTCTCCTTTGTATTGTATTGTATCCTGACATATTCATTTGGACACATGTTGTATTTTTGTAAGTACCATTCAGGGCCAGGACTGTGCCCTTTTCGTCCTGCCCCCCCCCCCAATTCTAAGTACAGTTGCTGGCACACAGTAGGTTCTTAATAAACATTTATTGAACTGTTGAATTTCAATGTAGTGCAAAAATGCTGAACCTGGGATTCAGGAGTCAGAAGTTTGAAAAGGACCTTAAGCAAGCCATTGAAGCTCCTGTGGGTCTATTTCCTCATCTGCAAAATGAGAGATTTGGAAAAATGGTCTCTAAAGTTCCGTGAATCCTAAATCTTTATTTCTGTGAAGAAGAGGAATATGTGCGTGTGTGTGCGCGCGCGCGCGCGCGCGCGAGAGAGAGAGAGAGAGAGAGAGAGAGAGAGAGAGAAAGAGAGCGCGTGAGCACCAGAGCCAGCAAGAGGGAGCAGAGGGAGGGAGGGAGCCAGACAGACAGATTTGCAATAGTCCATACAGGAGTAAAGGCCAGAAGAAAGGTAATGACAGTGGGAATGGAATAGATTTGAGACATTCTAAAGTAACCAAAGTAACTGTGAGTGGTTTTATAACAAAGATACAAGAGCATACATCTAGATAAGTGTTGTTACCTTGGAAGGCTATGTTCTTATTTCAGTGAATGTGACTTTGCTCAAAAACAAATATATGATTGTTGAGTAGAATTGAATCTTGAGAACTCTTCTTTTGAAATCGCCGTCTGAGCTGTAGTATATTCTTATGAAAATCTTCAAGGGGTGGCAAACCTTCTTTGGGGAGTAGATTTGAATCCAGATGATTTTTGCTTCTTTCCAAAAATCCAATCTTGTGAAAAAGGTGGGTGCTCAAATCACCTGGTACATTTTTGCTTTCTGAATGAGGTGTGATAATACAATAATTAGTAGGTTTTTCATATGTAGTTCATATGCTGGCTTAGGAGGCAATTAATTTATTTCCATCTTTTAGTTTTATTGATGACTTTTTTTTTTACATCACAATTGTTACTAGATCTATTCCCTATGAAGTTTGCTGGTAAAAAAGGAAAAATGATTAAATAAAATTGACCAACAAAATGTCTTCTGCTGCACCTCTAATCCTCCTACCCTATACTGAGTGAAGGGAAATGTTTTTCATTATCTGTTCTCTGGGACCAAGTTTAGCCATTGCAATTAATCTGGGTCCACCTGCCTTTTGTATTGCTTTCTTTTATATTATTGTGGTCACTGGATTTATTGGTGTTGTACTTTCATTGTTGTTTCTTTCATTTCTTGCATTATTTCTATAGGTAGCATCTCTAGAATGATATTGAACAATAGTGGTGATAACAGGCATCCCTGCCTCATCCCTGATCTTATTGGAAAGGCTTCTAGCTTATCCCTATTAGAGATAATGCTTGCTGATAGTTTTAGATAAATATTGCTTATCATTTTAAGAAAAGCTCCATTTATTCCTATGCTTTCTAGCATTTTTAATAGGAATAAATGTATTTTGTCAGAAGCCTTTTCTCCATCTTGAGATAATCATATGATTTTTGTTGTTTTATTATCGATATGGTCAATTATGCTGAGAGTTTTCTTAATATTGAACCAGCTCTGCATTCCTGGTATGAATCCCACCTAGTCATAATGCACGATTTTTGTGAGATATTGTTATAATCTCCTTGCTAGTATTTTATTTAAAATTTTTGCATCAATTTTCATTAGAGAAATTGGTCTACAATTTTCTTTCTCTGTTTTTGTTCTTCCCAGTTTAGATATCAGTACCATATTTGTGTTATAAAAAGAATTTGGTAAGACTCTTTCTTTGTCTATTTTTTAAATTTATTTTTTATTTTTAGTTTACAACACTCAGTTCCACAAGTTTTAGGGTTCCAAATTTTCTCTCCCTCCCATTCCTCCTCCCAAGCCTCCAAGATGGCATGTAATCCAGTGTAGGTTCTACATTTACCTTCACATTGAATTTATTTACTTAATAGTCCAGTTGTAGTGAAGAATTATAACCAATGGAATGAATCATGAGAAAGGAGAAATGAAACCAAAAAAAGGAAAAAGAAGAGAGCTAAAAGTTTACTTCAATCTGCATTCAGACTCCGTAACTCTTTCTCTGGATTTGCATAGTTTTTCCCATCATGAGTCTTTTGGATCTGTCTTTGAACCATGTGCTAATGAGAGGAGTCAAGTCTATCAAAGTTAGTCTTAACAGATACCATGTGTCTGTAATCATGTATAATGATATTCTGGTTCTACTCCTCTCACTCAGCATCAGTTCATATAAATCATTCCAGGTTATAATGAAGTCCATCTGCTCCTCATTTCTTATAGCACAATAATATTTTATCATATTCATATACTACAATTTGTTTAGCCATTCCCCAATTAATGGGCATCCCCTTGATTTCCACTTCTTTGCCACCACAAAAGTCTTTCTCTATTTTTAAAATATTTTATATAATATTGGAAATAATTATTTTTTAAATGTTTGGTAGAATTCACTCATGAGTCCATCTAGTCCTGGGGGTGTTCTGTTTTTTTCAAAGGGCAATTCTCACAGAAGAGCACCAAAGGATTGTAAGCAGCATTCATATTGTTTTTTGGAATAAGCATATGCTTTCCTAAAATGATAACTTAATTGTAATTGTAATGTTTGTTGAATAGACATCACCAATAAGAACCCATATGATTATTCATATGCAAACACAGAGCTCCTTTATTATAGTCAAATGGCTTGTATAAAGTTAGTGACATAATTTACTGATATAATAGAGTGGCAAATGGTTTTAAACAGAAAAATAGAGGTTAAGACAGGTTATAAGAAACTTCCATTATAACCTAGATAATAAGTTCAGAAAGAATTAGAGATAGAGAGGTGAGATTGGCCTGTATCATCCGAGAAAGGTAGGTCTTAAGTTGGGCCTGTCCTTAAGGGGTTTATAATCTAGTTGATAGGAGATGACATACATACACGCATACAATGACTAGAAGATATAAGCAGGAAGATTTTCTTGAGCCATGGGGAGTGGGGAAGACTGATGGTGTGTATTGGAATTTTGTTTCTCAATGAAACTGTGCACGGCTTGATGGAGGAGGTTGGTTACAAGGTTGAAGGCCATTTTCTTTAACCTCACCTGCCCATGGCATTGCAGGGCACAATGGCCCACAATTACTCCTGGCAGCTGAACACACACATTAAGCAGGCAGGTTGACAGGAATTGAACTTTTTAAGAGTGCCTTTGGGGAGGAAGGATAATTTCATTCTCTATTGCTGTCTTCTGTAAATCCCTCAGAGAGGAAGAAATAAACCTATTATAATAGTGCCTTCCTGTACCCTTCAGCTAAATCCTGCTACAAGGCAGTCGTGGTGCGTGCTCAGTATACTCAAAGGCCAGGAGTAAGTCTGAGACTAAATACACATGGCTTCCCTGGGAGCAAGGTTAGGAGGAAGTTGTCAAGATTAGATATGAACACAATCATTGAACAAAATTGCCCATCAACAGAAAATACAAAGTAAATTCCACAATAGATTACAGCTGCAGAAAATTTATCTGAAACCTTAACATCCCCATATCCCCCCACTCTCCCCAACCCCCCTAATACAACCTAGTTTTTTGGTTAAATAGTATGTATCTTGTATGTTATTAAATGGAACTAGGTATTGTTATTGATGGGAACTTTTGAGAAGTTTCTCAGATTCACTCAGATTCATCTGAAAAGCATATGTTTGACAAACATTTATTAAGCAAGTTGTGCGCTTGATATTAGTGTTCTTGGGATTGGGAGAGATATAATATTTAGATAAGAAAGGGTCCCTGCCATCATGGAACTCTTTCTAGTGGAAGTGTTTGTATATTGGGGGGGGGGAGATGGAGCCAACACAAACACAAGTGGCTATAATATGTCCTATTACAGCATGGGTATATTTGGGAGCACTAGATGAAGTGCTATGTGAAGCAAGAAAGGAAAGGTTGTTATTGAGGAAGGTGAAGAAGGATGTATCAAGAGAAGAGGTCGCAGTGGAGCAAACAGCACTGTTTCATAGTGTAGGAAAAAGACACTGTTTTTTGCATAATTGGAATGGGAAGAATTTCCATTTTGGGCTATGTGGAGGGCCACAGGAGTGAAGCTGGACCCTAAGAGCACCGTATTTTATGCTAACATAGTTATACATTACATTTAGGGTAATATCCACTTAGCACAGACCTGTATAGGCCAGAGAGCAAGAACAGTATCTTGTTCTCATTCTCTATCACTAATATTCAGACGTAAAGTGGGCCAGTCACTGATGATTTTTTTATTAATTTTTTTTCAGCATTGATTTTCACATGCGTTTGAATTACAGATTTTCTCCCCATTTCCACCCCCCC
>CM053625.1:196267564-196285693 GCA_028646595.1 Phalanger gymnotis
AACTTACTTAACCCTTGAGTTTTTCAACGAGGTGTGACTAAAGAGTTCTATGTTCCAAGCTTGGGCAGATGCGCTGCCTCACCAGCACTCCTCCTTCCCCATGAACCCCCTACCCAGACTAGGCTTAAATCTTCAGCAGGCTCTGTACTCCTGCTCTGATCAGCCACTTAATTCCTCCCACCAGGTGGGCCTGGGGCCAGAAGCAACTGCAGCTGAATTTCTAAAGCTGCCCCACCTCCATTGCCTCAGGGGTGGTAGCTTAACCCTCAAACTCCGTCTCGTCCTGCAGCTTTTCCCACTAACCTTCTCTGTTGTCTTTGCTGTTTGTGGGTTGTGAGGTCTGGTACATGCCACAGCTCAGTAATTCAGCATGCTAGGGCACTCTCCGCTCCACTGCTGGGCTCGTCGGTCCGTGATCTGCTGCGCCGTGTGCGTTGGGCTCTGCTTGGCTCAGCTCCGCTCCCCTCGGCTGGGAGCTGGGAGTTCCTTGCGGGACAGACCTTACCCCGAGACCATCCAGGCTGTCCTGGGCTGGAGCCCTGCTTCCCTCTGCCACTTTGTGGGTTCTGCAGTTCTAGAATTGGTTCAGAGCCATTTTTTTTTATAGGTTTTTGGAAGGACTTGGTGGGGAGCTCACGCCAGTTACTGCTTTCCAGTCGCCATCTTGGCTCCGCCCCCCCAGTCACTGATGATTTTTGAAAAGAAGAGTAGATGATTAAGGTATCAAAGAAATAAAATTAATCTGGCAATGGTGAGTAGGATGGAATAGAAAGGAGAGTGATTGGGGTGAAGAAGGCATTAAGGAAGCCAGTATTCCTAGTTATGAGGTAACAAAGTTCCTGAGTTGGGTGACAGTAACAATTAAAAGGAAGAGCAGATGTGAGAGACATTAAAAAAACAAACAACTTGACAGCATCTGGTGACTGATTGGGAGATTATAGAGAGAAAACAGAGACAACCTCAAACTTTGATTAGTCATTCACTAAGTAGTTATTAAATGTTTCATTATTTGCTAGGCGTTTTGTTAAATACTGCTGATATAAAGGAAGGAAAAAATTTCTACTTTCAGGGAGGGTTCTAATACAACAAATCAATAAACACCCCAAACAAACAAAAAACCTAAGTAAACACAAGGTACAAACATAAATGTATGTGTGTATATACTTATATGTATATAAATATGTACATGTATATGCAAACCTGTACATGCATATTTGTGTATACCTCTATTGTATATATGTAGCTTGTTTTGATACATACATACACATGTATACATGTATGTGTGCATCTATCTGTATATGTATTCATAAACATATATAGTAAAAATAGGAAGTAATCTCAGAGGGAAAGCATTAGATGGGGGAGGGGGGAGACTAGCTTCTTTCAAAGGGTGGAATTTGAACTGTTTTGAAGGAATGCAAGAAATCCATGAGGTAAAAGTGAGGAGGGAAAGTGTTCCAAGTATGGGAGACAGTCGATGAAGAAGCACAAAGTCTAAAGTTGGAGTAAACTGTGTGAAGAGCTGAAAGGAGGTCTGCGTTACTGTACTCCAGAGTACATAGAAAGGAGTAAGGTATAAAAGACTGAAAAGATAGAAAGGGCCAGGTGGTAAAGGAATTTAAAGCCAGACAGAAGACTTTGTGTTTGATCATGGAGGTAATATGGAGCCACTGATGTTTATTGGATAGGGAACAACATGAAAACTCTAAAAAGATCACTTAGCTGAGTTGAGGACACACTGAAGTGGGGAGAGACTTAAGGCAGGAAGACCAGCTTGAAGGCCATTGAAATAATCCAGGCATGAGGTGATAGGGGCCTGCATCAGGGTGACTGCTCTGTGAGTTGAGAGAAGGGATATATGAAAAAGATGTTGGGAAGCTAGAAACAATGACTTGACAGTGGATGGGATATGGTGAGGGCTGGGGGTGGGGGAAATATAGTCTGAGTAAGGAATCAAAGATGATGCTGAGGTTTTGAGGATGGTAGGGTTTAACTTTGTACAATTTGGTGAATAGGATGCCAGTAACAGAAATAGGGAAACAATGAAATATAACACTTAACTATTTTTTAAATTTCTATTTTATTCTATTTTTAATTTAAGGAATAAAACATGCATTTCTGTAACAGCATAATAAAAAAGATAATTGCACATGAAACTGAAAATCTATTATGCATAACTTGCTATTCCTTTTAAAGATATAATAAAATTATCACGTAAATTTCTTTTTCCCTTTTTTCTTCCCTTACCCCCCACCTTAGAGATGGCTACCATTGGACAGAAATGGGTATATGTATATGTTATATGTATATGTATATATATATATATATATGTATATAATTATTCTACACATACTTCAGTTTTTCAGTTCTTTCTCTGGATATGGATAGCATCTTTCTTTGTATGTCCTTCATAGTTAATTTGGGTATTTATAATAGTCAAAATAACTTATTCACTCAAAATTGGTCTTAAAACAATATTGCTGTTACTGTATACAATGTTCTGTTGGTTCTTCTCATTTTGTCCTTCATTATTTTATGCAAGTATTTTTTATTCTTTTTTTGTGTGTGAGGCAATCAAGGTCAAATGACTTACTCAGGGTCACACAGCTAGCAAGTGTCCTGTGTCCAAGGCCAGATTTGAACTCAGGTCCTCCTGACTACAGAGCTGGTGCTCTATCCACTGTGCCACCTACTTGCTCCTCGTGCAAATATTTCCATGTTTTTCTAAGATCATTGAACTAATCATTTCTTGTATCTCAACAGTATTCCATCACAATCATATACCACAACTTGTTCACTCATTCCCCAATTAATGAGCAGTCTTGCAATTTCAAGTTCTTTGCCACCACAAAGATAGCTGCTATAAACATTTTAGAACGTATAGGTTGTTATAATTTTTCCCTAACCATTTTTGGAAATAGATCTAGTATTGGTATTGCTGGGTCAAGGGTATATGCAGTTTAATAACTCTTTGGGCATAATTTCAGATTGCTCTCTAAAATGGTTGGATCAGTTCACAATTCCACCAACAATGAATTAGTGTCCCAATTTTTCTACAATCCCTCCAACATATTTTGCTTTCCCTTTCAGTCATTTTTAGCCATTCCAATAGGTATAAAATGCTGTCTTAAGATTATTTCAACTTGCATTTCTATGATCAGTAATGATTTAGAGTATTTTTTCACATGACTATGAATTGTTTTGCTTTCTTCATTGGAACACTGCCTGTTCATATCCTTTGATCATCTATCAATTGGGGAATGACTTGTATTATTATAGATTTGACAAAGTTTTCATATGTTTGAGATATGAGACCCTTATCTGGGAAACTGTCTATCATTTTTTATTACTTTTAAGATTTATGGATAGATGAGCAATTTATGAATAAACCAGAGATAGAGAGAGCAAAGTTAGGTGTAAAATGAATAATTTAAATTGCACTAAATTAACAAGTTTTATAGAAATAAAACAAATGTAGCCAAGATCAGAAGGAAGACAGAAAATTAGGGAAATTTTTTTAATAAAAACTCAACTATTTTGTAAACCTTAAAGTGCTATAAGTTTGAGTTGGTACTGTGATTAACATAATTTCATGTGTATTTACTCTGTCCACAAAACTATATTGAAAGCGCCTTGAGGAGAGAGACCATGCCTGAGACTTTGTGTTTTCCACAGTATTGTACATATCATAGGCTCTACATTATTGAACTTGAATTGTCCATGTTGGCTGCAAGGATGTATTTAATATTCGGGGTATGTAGAAGGGAAGAGTTCTTAAATCATCACAGAGAGGGGGCACTCATTGCTCTTAAGAGAAGTTCTGTAGTTAGATTCACTTTAACAAGTGTTTATTGAATGCTGCCCTGTGCTGTTAAGTTGAAAGCAGCTTGTCCAGACTGTCACCTTTTAAGGGTGAAATCGGTCTTCTTTTTCTTGGTTAGCATTCTTTTTCATCCTTCCACCCAGCATGGTGCTCTGCAAACAACAGTAAATGCTTGATGGCTGAAAAAAATGAAGAGGATTGTAATTGTTTGCTCTAGCCTTATGAATTCTATATGATCACATACAATATTTCAAGTTGGTTGTTTTATTTAATTGGTCATGGGAAGCACTGCAAAAAGATTTCCTACAAAATCCTTTTTGTAGATAAATGATATGGACTATATGCTCCAATACATGTGATGGGTTTTCTGGGAGGAAATTAAAAAAAAAACTATATGTATTTCTTTATTCATTTCATGTTTTTTTTAAAAGCCCTCAAATAAGATTTTCCCTTTCCTTTTACCACTAATTACGGTCAGAAGTATCTATACTTCCAAATTTTCTCTTGTTCAAATAATCTCAGATTTAGAAAGCAGAAGCAATAGATTCCAGTATGTGGTTTAGGACAATTTTTGATTTCCAGGTTATAGAACTGTCTGCAATTTAACAAAGGTATCTCAAAAGTTGGTTGACTAACCATCCATTTGCCATGTCATTAGAGTTCTCTATAGAGTTTACACATACTCTTCATGTCCAAAAGGGGTAACATTAAACTGAGCTGTTGTCAGTTTAAGAAGAACATATAAACATGTATACTTCTCTGATTAACCTTTTTGATGAAAAATGCTTGTAATCCATTCTCCCTTGTACTGTTCAATTTGTCAGGCTGTTCTCAGTGTGATGACTTTGAGCAACACCGAATGACCTTATTAGAGAAACAGTTTCAGCAGTTAATGAGATGCTTCTCTCTTCCCTAATGGTAACCACATGTATTGTTTTATTTATTTTTTTTTCAAATAGGTTTTGCCTGGCATTCTGCAGAAGCATTGCTGTATCTTACCAGACAGGAATACAGGTAAAGAAATTTCCATTTTTTGTTTCAGAAATATAGATTTTTAAATATGTGATCTCATGATTTAGGAATTGAGGATTTGTTGTTTTTAGCAGTGTGCATCAAACTTGTGGAAAAGTGGGGGAAATTGAATGCCCAGCTCCACATGCAAGTTGAAACCTGTTTTTAGACCAGTTTGCTTTAGGAGAAGTAGATTTGCAAATTCTGTACTATTGTTAGCTGTCTCTTCTTAAGGGAAACTGGTAGTAGTAGTTCTTATACTTGTTATATTCTGAAGTCTTTCCCTTTGCAAATTATAAAAAGACTGATTCTGGCTAGCAGAGCTCCGTGTGCTAGGAACACTGCATTTGGAGGCTGTTTGCAATCAAGGCTCTTACATTGATAGGCTAGGTAGAAATGGATAGATGGTTTGTGCTTAAAGCCTTCTGGATTGCAATGAGTAAAAGAACAGGAGAGAAGTTTTGAGTTGAGAGAGAGTATCACTGTGTAATTTCTCATGGTAGATTAGGAATTTGGTTTGAAATAGTAAGTATGGGGCTTTAAACCTGATGGTGAAAACTTGTTTGAAAGGAAATTTTGGAGCATCGTGCTATTTTTCAATAAAAAAATCAACTTCACATGTATTAATCCAGAACTCTTATTTACAAAATGTCTCCATTTGAACCTTACTGTTATGCACAAGAGGAATCCACTTTCCTATTCCAGTTGTCTTCACACAAAAATCCATTAAATTCATAGAGGAATAGGCTGATCCATACTTACTCTTTCTTTCTTTGTCTTTAAAAATCCCCTTCCCTGCAAAGAATACCTTTAGAAAAACTAATAGGAAGTGCGTGTAGCACAATTAAGTTCCTAGGCATTTGGCGATTGTTATTTTGTCAAGGGACAATCATAGAATTGTATTTTCGTTTTCACTACTTTAGATTAGTGTTATTGTTCATTATGGTAATATTGTTTATTTTAGTTTACATTTATAGTTTTATCGGTGTAGAGAACTCGCAGTGTACAGAATCCCTCCATCGATTCGGATTGGCACTTCCTCTGTGACTCTTCATCTGAAGCTTAAAATTGCTTATAGTACTAAGAGGGGCTTTCCTTTGGGTCACATTGTCAGTGTATGTCAGAGGAAGTATTTGAATCTAGAACTTTCTGACTCAAAGGCCAGTCCTCTACTATATCCAACTTTTAGAATAATAGTGTTAAGTAAACTGACTTCTACTTGACAGAATTTGACATACGGAAGTAAAATTCTGCCAAGTGTAATTAAGTTAACTTTATCTGACATAGTCCTTGTAATTTCCATTATAAATGGTCAACAACCTTTTCCTACAAGCAGTGGTACATAGTCATTTAAAAATGGCAACATGTGGAATTCTTGGATCCCTGGAAACAGTTTTCTCTCTGAGTTTAATCTTTTTCTAATGGAAACAGATAGCTGTGTTACTGACTAAAATCAATGTCAGTTCACAGATGAATTCTACTTGTTCTCATTTTGCCTGTTAATGTGACTGGCTGCTGGGAATTTTAGAGTTTTATTGCTATAGGGAGCTTACTGATGAAGCTGGTTAAACATTTTAACAAAGTGGATTTCTTTCCCATAAGTACATTTTAAAAAGCTCAATGGAAACTTTAATAGCCATATGGTACTGAGAAATTAAGACTTTGGGCAATGTATATGAGCATGGAATGAGCTGTTTTGATGAATAAAATAGTAAATGAGCAAATTTGTGTTACAAAGGTCAGTGGTTATTTTCTATGAACATTTTTCATTTTAAGAAGTCCCCAAAGTCATAATAAAATAAATTCTGATTTTATTTCATGTTCTTCAGAAATCAAAATATGTTTCTAAAGCGTTAATAAAAGGCATCTTCTTTGACTATTGGATAATAATTTCAAGGTCATGATGAAATTATTGAAAAATTAATCTTTTTTTAAATTTAATTTCTCTGGGATTCTTCCAAATGACTGACAGTGAGGGCCCAGAAGGCTGGCATTTAGTAACATTTAAGAATGAACAATGAGAGGAATTTCTAGTCAATTTTATTGAAAATGTTTATATGCTGTAATGCTTTACTTTCAAGTCAGGTGAAAAAAAGACCCAAGGCTATCACATTGGTTATGGAAACAGTAAAGATGTTATTAAACAGAAGAAGAAAAAAGAGCAGACTGCAATAATAACCCTAAAGTAGTAATTTGTTTAGAATTGAAAGATGAATATGTCCTGGCTGTTACATAAAATAAAATGTGTTCTTGGGTGTATTAAGCTGTTAAATTATCCTGAAAATGATATTTGGAAAATGTTTTAGGTACACGGACATTATTTAACATTACTGAGTATTTTAATCATGCAGGTGAAATGTACATAAGAAGACATCTGTATTATATTGCAGTATTGTGCTTAGATTTCTCCCCTTGGTAATTTATAAATGTGATTTCATATTGTTTCTAAGAATGACCAAATTGCACGTGAAGGATAGGGTAGGGTATCTTTCCTGGAATTATTAAATTGTGAATCATTTTTTAGTAGAAGATAAAGTCTCACAAGACTTTTATTGTAGATCAGACAAAATAATGCAGGATAATGTAACATATCTGAGATACAAAATATAGGGAAATCGTGGAGCTAGCTTAACAACAAATGTCTACTGGAAATTAAAATTGAAATGGTTTTTATTATATCCTGACACACATTCTGAAACTACCCTGTGATTCAAAGTATGTGCATGTTAATTAGCCAATTCAGTTGTTTTGGGAAAGTTAAAATTTGGAATGGTGCTTCAGAGAAAATGAGTTTAATGATCCATGTTATTATTCAACTTATTTTTATAGAAATGGCAAGGTTACATGTAAGCTGACATGCTTACATTGGGGTATCTGAGCTATCTGTGGCAAAATCTAATTGAATATATAAACCATTTTGCTATCTTTAGGGGGTGAGGTAGTATAGTGCTGGTGGTTGGGGGAAACCCTCTATCACAAATATAAATAGTATGCATGCCTGCTCTTAAATTGTTTTTATATTGTAGTTTCTGATCATCTTCTGGGCCCCATTGGCTAGAAATTCTATGTGCTCCTTGGCTAGTCTCTCTGTGTATAGAGGGTGTTAAGGCCTTCCTTACATTAAAATCATAGTGTGATTTCCCACTAATTTTCCTTGATTTTTTTCTATGCTGATGACAAGATCTGAGAATATCTTCAATGAAAATTTACTCATATACCTGAAGCCAGCTGAATAATGAGTGGTGACATTAAATTCGTAGGCAAAAATTGCAGTTCCATACATGAACCTTTTGGTGTTATGCTATTGGAGTTGGGCTATTGGAAAGGTGTAAGTAGATGATCTGAAGATGTTTTGGTGATGAAAGGGGCATAGAATGTTTCTGGGTTTGAAATAAATGTATCATTTATTGTATACATTGTATATTATATACATTTAGATGAGATTGATTCTTATAGGTAGAGATAAGGGCAAAGTTATAGAAATGTGAAAAAGATAGCTTGAAAATAATTAACCACAGATTGGAAAGTGATCAAATATTACCATAATGATTTTGGGTGTGAGAAGTTTTCACAATTTCAGATGGAAATATTTTATTGGATTATCTAAATCATGTCATCGTCACTTCCATGGAAGGTCATATTTACTTGCTACATGCTTAAGAGCTTGTTTTGTATTCAGTATTCTCATCCAGGTATATTCAATGATCATTTTACACAGCCAAATATTTAGAAAAAAATCTTCAGGTGCTTTTGTTCAATACAGCGTTAAGATACTGGATGGTTGAGATGAAGTGTGATAAATGATGTATCAAACAGTTCATATGAAAAGAGATACATTTGTTCTAAATGGAACTGCTTTTAATGAATAGGTCTTCATTATTTCTAAAAACCACCGTTTCTAGTATCAGTAGTTACTACTGATGATTTCAGTAGTGAGGGTGTTTTGAGGCTCTTTGTGATGTGCTAAATACCTGAATGTACTTTACTGAGACATGACTAGAGTTGGTATATCATGTTCCCTAGAAAGGCATGGAAAGGAGTCTATGGCAAGGGTTAGGGGAAGGAGAGAGAGACTATCTTTCTAATCTAGAAGAACTGCATATTATTTTTCCTCACATATTTTATGTTTCGCCCAATTGGTCTATTTGCTGTTTCCTATAAATGATACTTTGTCTCCTTCTCTTTGTAAACTCAGTGCAAATTCTTCTCTTCGCAAACTTTCTCCCATGCCTGGGATGTTCATTCTTCTTACCTCCACCTCCTGGAATCCCAGTTCGCTTCAAGTTAAGCTCAAGCCATACTACCTACATGCGACTTTTCCCAATGCACCTTGTGTTTAGTCCTCTCTCATCCACCTGGAATGATTTGTGTTTACTTTGTATGTATTTTTGTTTATTTACCTGTGCACATATTTTGCCTAAGTATAATCATGAACTACTTAAGGTTAGTGATGGTTTTGTTTTTGTTTTGTAACCTCAGCACTTAGCACAGTGTCTATCTAAGTGGCACTTAGTAAACACTTATTAGATAATTCAATTAAAATAAATTGAAATCCCTAAGAAACATCTACCTTTGGTTTCTCCCAACCTTCCACTTGCCCTCCGAGTAGTTTCTTCTGCAGTTCCATGCTTTCTATTCTAATAGTTTCTTCTGGTTATATGAGATGGAAGTCGGCCTTTAGGCACTCTTCCTTAATAGAGATGCCAAATGTTTGGTATCAATTGGACTGACCCTGAAGTTCAGCTCTGTGTGTGATGTCTGGAATGACCTTCTAAAATTCTATGATTTTTTTTCAAAATGAGGAAGTCTTTGGCATCAACTCAGAGTGTAAGAGCCATCACAAGGCCTCTCCTGGATCTTCTAGTTCTCTTTCAATCTGATATTTTCTCTCTTCTTTTCCCCTAACCTGTGTTTGGGCTAAGCTCTTGGTATGTGTGCTAACTATCTATGGTGGAATACAATTGTACCACCCTGACACTGATTTTAGTAGCCTTGTTTGTAATGAAAAATAGTTGTCTCGCACCTTAAGTTAGGTCGACTGGTTATTTTGGAGAGATCAAAGAATACCTTAGCACACTGTGCTGAAAGAGCAGTATAATTACTTATGATGTACTAGTAATTTCATTGTAAAGTTTGTATTCTTGTACCAGGTATTCAAGTCCTCTCATGATGTGTTGTACCCTACCTTTACAGACTTATCTTGCATCATACTGCCCTGAAGAAAAACTGGATGATTATTTTTCTTCCTCAAATGCCTTGCATTTTCCTGTTTCTATGCCCTTCTCACACCATTCCCAATGCCTGCAATCTATTCTTTCTTTGACTACTTAATTCCTGTACTTTCTTAAAAAGAAACCAGAATTGAGAAACTTCTAAGATATTTTTTATTATATTCCTTGACAGTCGTTGCCTTCCCCAACAGACCTCACGTAGGACTTTGTTTTGTACCATTTAATAGCACTTATCATGTTATAGATCATAAATTACATGAGGGCAGAGACTATGTCTTGGTTTAAGTGTTGTACATTTCTTGCTGCCTAGCACATACTAGGTACTTAAAAATGATGGTGAATTGAATTTAATACCTTGCCCAAATTACAGATCAATTTAAATCATTGTGATCAGGAGATGTTTATTTTTATCTATCTGTCTGTCTCTGTCTGTCTGTCTGTCTGTCTGTCTGTCTGTCTGTCTGTCTGTCTGTCTGTCTATCTATCTATCTATCTATCTATCTATCTATCTATCTATCCATCCATCTATCCATCCATCCACCTGTGATTTCAGTGGTGTAGGGAATTTCTTGTCTGGAAATTTCCTTTCACCAATCCAGTTTGGGAACTTGTCTGAAACTTTTAGTCTCAGAGAACTTACATTTTTTTAGTCTATAGAAAGTTATAGTTGCTGAGAATTTATAGCTAGTTTGAGTTAGAGGCAAGACTTAAACCTAGTTGTTCTTGATTCTAAGGCCAGTAACTACCCATAATGCCAGCATGGCATTATGGAAGAGTTGATGGATTTAGAATCATAGAAGATGAAATAAAATTTAAGAACTTCTATTTACTACTTGTATGACATAGGGCAAGTCATTTAACTACTTTGACCCTCAGTTTCCTCACCCATAAAATCATTAGACCAGATGTTTTCTTCTCGCTCTAAGTCTGTTATCCTATGATTTATGTGTCATGTTGCCTCTTAAAATTAGACATTATTAGCATCCTACTGATACTGCCTATAGATATTCTGTGGTCAGTTATATTTCTGGAGTAAAGCTGACTCATTTTTAGAGCCTGCAGCCTTGGAATCATAGCATTATAACACCTATTTCAAAAGCCTCTCCTATAAAGGCTCCAGTTACTGTTAGTATAGCTTTAAGAGCCAAATGAAATGTTGAGAAAGAGTAGCTTTAATTATCATTTTGGAGAGACTATTGAGAATGGTGGATTGATAGAAGCTGAAGAGAAAACTTTTTGTCATTGGTTGTCTTTATCTTACTAAGAGGAAAAGGAATATTCTTGAGAAGAGATTCTATTTGAGATCATGAATGGACTGACTAGTGAAACTATATGTCCAGGAGTAGGGAAAAGTCATCTGCAGTTATGGTTATAGTTAGAAGTGCTTCAGGCCATTTCTCACTGCTACAACATTATAGTTCTTTGTGCCTTTGTATTATGTTTGATTATTGTTAATAAATTGTATAGCCTGTAACTAAATATTGAGTTATTCCTAGGAGATCAGCAATTTAAAAATATATGGAGACAAAAGTGTAACTGCTTATGGGGAAAGATGTTTCTCTAGTTGACTAAATAATATCTAATAAATTGAGTTGTATTCAGAACTAATTTATTAATTAATAAGAAAGTTACAATTATATTTATGAGTAAAATCTCAAAACATATGACTTAACTACCTTAGAATTTGGGATGATAAGAATTAATATGATAAATAGCAGGCTGAGGGATAATCAACAAATGAGATTAATTAGTTGTAACAGCTTGGTGGAGCAGTAGAGAAAGTGTTGGGCTCAGAGTCAGGAAGACCTGAGTTCAAATCCAGCCTCAGAAACTTCCTAGCTGTGTGACATTGGACAAGTCACTTAAAATCTGTTTGCCTTAGGATCAGCAATCCATAGGAGAAGAATGTGACAAACCATTCCAGTAACTTTGCCAAGAAAACCCCACAGACCTCTATCTATGGGGTCACAAAGAGTCTAACATGACTGAATGACTGAGCAACAATCCTGAGATAACCTCATAGATATATAACTGCAAAAGGTTGATTGTCTCCTCCAGTCTCTTCATTTTTCTATGTTTCGCACTCTTTCCATTGCACATTCTCACTTTGCTAATATTAATTTTACTACCAGGCAGAGAGGCCTGACCACACTGAGCATTGGAGATCAGTGGCCCATTTGGACATGCCCAAGATGTAGCTAGAAACTCCTCACCCCCAAATCCACTAATGTATATTTTTATGCACCTCGACATACTTTCTTGGCCCCATTTACATAAAATTCCTTCCTGCATCTTTATGCATAGGGCTAGTCCCTTTGGTGACTCTTCCCCTTGTGTTTTATTGGAAACATTTTTAATCTTGTAAGTATAATGTCCCCCACTTGCCCTCTATGAGTAATTTTCTCCATTTTCTGTTACTTAACATATGAGGACTTTATATTAATAACTGCGAGGTAATATACCATGGACTTTTTTTTTTTTACTGAAAGTGTGTGGCATCAGCTATTTTCTTCTGACAAAGAGAATTTGCACAGGGAAATTATTAAAGAACTAGTTAGTTCTTGACAGGTCTGGCTTTCTCACCCTGATTATCAATGCATTTTGCCTCAGAGTTGCAGTGTCATTGGGGAAAATCAGGCTTAGGCTGTTGTGAGCTTAATAAATTCTTTTACATTTAGATTACACAATTGGCTGGTGTTCTGCCCCTGAGCTCAGTTGCCTCACAGCATTTTCTCATGTCTATCAGGAGACGGTCTGTTCTATTGCCAAGGATAATTTAAAGCTTCAGTAATGAATTGGTTTTAGAGAATGGCAGCCGTGGTCACACTTTGTTATATAGACTTTTGATAGCTGTGCAATAATAAAATTCCAAACAGGTTAAGCAGGCAATAATAGCCAAATTTAAGATAAAATATATTTCTGCTTGCTAGAGAACATGTATATTCTAAGGTGAGAGAAAAGATAGGGAGTGGACCTGTGATTTAATTGGTATAGAGAATTTCAGGGGAAAAAAATCCCTCTACCTGTGTTGGCATCTTCTGTACAATTTATAGTCTTAGAGTTGCTTAGGGCACTGGGAGGTTAGTTGACCTTCCCCAGGTCATATAGCCAGTATGTGTCAGGGGACTGGAACCCAGTTCTTCATGACTTTGAGGTCAACTCTCTATCCACTATGCCACGCTGCATCTTTTTGGGAGGAAATGAAGTTAACATTTTTTCCAGATGTTTGGGAATATCTATTTTGAAAGCAGGGAATATGATATACACAGAAGGCATAGGATTATAACTTCAGGGTTGGAATGGAAGTCAGAGGGTGTCTGGTCAAACCTGTACCTAGAAAAGGGTACATTCTACAATGTCCACAAGTGGTCATCTAACTTATATGTGAAGACCTCTATTGAAAAGGTCCCTGTTGGTTACTTCTCTGGTGTCGGGAACTGTCCCTGCTTTGTTCCATGTCCCTTCCACAATATAAAAGTGTTCAAAAAGGTGTTGATAGACTCTCTGGTCCAAAACAAAGCATATCCTTTTCTTTAGTATTTATGGAAGTTTGGCCATATCTTAATGTTATTCACTAAGCAGAGAATTTACTTTGAACAGTGTAAATATTTAGTATTGGATTTGATTAAAAATAATAAATACTGCTTCACTTTTGTTTACAATATGTAGAGCCATTCGACAAAGAGATTGGCTATTGGGATATGAACAGTTGCTTTGGTGATTTGCACATTTTAATTCAGGAAAAGCAGATGGGACTTAATTGTTTAAATAGTAGGGATGAGTGAGCTCAGGCATTTGAAATCCCCCAAAGTTTCTTTTCAAGTTGAAGGTTTTGAAATGCTCTTAATTCAGTGATGTGCTAATGAATAAAACCTACACAGAAGTCCATTGGCTCTGCACTGAAAGTGACTGAAATCGCAGTGACTAGCTGGATTTGACAGAGGGTGGTAGAAGATGGTAGAGACTGTGTCAGAGAGCTACATGGTACCAGCTCTTTAGTTTGATTACTAGCCATTTTTGTCCCGAGAATAGACAGATAAGGAAACTACCTGGTGGCTACTCCTAATATTATGAAGTCAGAAATTTGAAAGGGACCTAAGAGATAATCTAATCCAAGCCCCCTTGCCCTGTCCCATTTCAATAAGGAAACTACACCTCCCTTCCCACCTAGACAACTCAGCTGTATTGCCTCATCCACTGTTGTAACAGAAGCTTAAAATCAGGGTGGCTCCAGAGGTCCCAGATACTGCCTCTCTGGAAATTTACTCTTGAAGATTTCTTATAAACCCTGTTGGCCGGCGAGTCAATAGAAATAAGACAGGTCAAAGACTGAGGATTCCTCTGTCCCAGGATTTCTCCTAGAGATCTTTTTGGAATATGTGTGTATGTGCATGTGTGTGTATATATGTGTGTGTGGGTATATGTGTGTATATATGTATATATATGTATGTATACATATATACAATACAATGTATATATGTATGTATACATATATACAATACAATGTATATATGTATACATGTATGTGTATATTTGGGCATATATACACATATCATACATATACACATTACATGCATATATGAATAGGTTATGGTTTTATACACACACATATGTTGTATCAAAGGAAAAATCAAGAGTTTAGGCAGTGATAAATTAGACCTTTTAGACTTCCAATAAGGAAGATTTTATTTCTGTTCTAGATATCTCCGAGATTTCCAACCTGAGTCTGCCTCAGATTATATGTGGTTCTGTGATTTTTTGAAGGTTCTAGGATCACTAAGCATGCCAATACATCATTGAAGGGGAGGCATGTAATAAATGTTGAATGACTTAATGAACGCATTCAAACTTCTAGCTTCCTGAAGTACTCTTGCATTTGGTTAGACCAAACTAACTTCCCTTCCAAGGGTATGTGAATTTTGTCTGCTACAAGCTTCTAGTCAATACGTCTAGCATCTGTGATTTCTTCAGCATAAGAATTTCCTCTCCCAATAAGATAACATAACCTATCTACAGTTTAGTGGATATGTCTTAGGGGGTTGTTTGAGGTTAAGAGACTTTGTGACACTATTAATCAGGTGGTAAATATCAAAGCTGGGATTTGAGCTCACCTCTTTCTGGCAGCAAGTCTAGCATAATATGCGGCTGATCACACTACAATGGAAGTTTGTAATAATTGAAATAAAAGTACTACAAAAAAGGTCTGTAGATAAATGAAGTGCTTGGAATTGCATGGTAACCTTTGATGCTATGTGGGCTACTGTCCTAGCTATTTGGAGAGTGGCTATTTATCGCCTTTTCAGATTTTATAGATAGCATATTAGGTCATTATTTAAAAAGAAGTGTGAAACACACATTATAGTATATTTTTATCGAGTTTTATCTTACTAGGCCCTAAAGTCAAGCTAGAAACTAATATGTTGTAGCTTGTTTATTCCTGTTCCTTGAAAAAAGAACCATTATAATATCTGGTAAATAAAGTGACAATTCCTACAGATACAGTTATGGCAGTTTGTTTGCTTAGAGTTATTAACTAAGGAAATATGGGCCTGTCTTTTTATTTGCATTTTTCTTATAGTTTTTCAGAGGAGCAAATGTTTGGTGTAAGAAAATCAAGTGCGAAATGAAGAATGACCCAGTTCCACTAAATAATTGAGAACTCAAAAACATTTAAATATTCCAAAAGGAGTAAGCTCTTTGCACTGAATATTAGCCTTATTTTGGAGAGGGAGGAAAGTTTGACTTTATTAATGTATTAGTGTTTGGTGTTTGAATAACATAATTTATTTCATGTTTAATTCATTAAAAATGACAGGCAGGTTCAGTAATTTCATATTAGGAGTCTAGTGATGGGAGGTCAATAATCCTATATTAATGTCTTTTACCCATTATTGTAGTAAAACATAGACATCCTTAGCCTATGAGGGGCTCTGTTACAGTTGATGAGAATAACTTACTCTAAGCTCCAGCAAACAAAGACCTAGACTACATAAGATGTGAAAGGTCTCAAGTTTTTCTACACATTTTAAAGTTTCTCTTCTTCTCCCTAATATATTCATGGAGGTGGCATAAAAGAGTGAAAAAGAACCTAAGCAAATAGCACTCCTGGAGTATTCTCAGGGACAAGCAGTTTAAGAAAAAAAATCAAGACCTGGGGATAACAATAATAATTATAATAACTTATATTTCTATAGCATTTTAAAGGTTTATGGGAAATGCATTTCCCATGAAAATTCTGTGAGGTAGGCAGTGCAAGTCTTGGTACCACCTACCTGGCTTGAATTTCAGCTGCATATAGAACAGACTCAAGGCTCAGACATGTTGGAGGTGAAGGACAGAAAGATTCAGGGACTAGCTCTGAATGTAGAGGGGAAAGATGGCTGTGGGTTGGGCAGGATGGAGATTGGAAGGGTGAGGGGTGTGTGTAGAAAATTGTAGAAAGAAAGGGGGGAAATGGAAAAGTCAGAGGCTGGGTATAATTTTCAACAGTTGATGGAGTTTTCTGCTTGCTAGCTTAGAAATAATCATTCTTTAGCTATTGGCCCATTAAGCAGTAAGCATGTCTGAAGAACATATATCCTGATGGCAAGATACATCTGAAGTAGGATGTAGCATCCCTAGAAAGTGTGGTGTGCTTATGTTATAGATTAAATGTCTAACTCAAAACATTACTCTTTGTTTCCTTCTAAGGTCAACCCATATGTGAATTATGGGCATATTCTTGTAATGATGTTCTTCTCATAGAACTATTGCCAAGCTGGCCTCCTGCCTTGTCTGTGTTTCTTGTCTCCATAAACAAGTCTCTTTATTTCTGGACATTGTAGAAACGGAAGGTTTTCCTCACTCGCATTTGTGTTTGAATACAACACTTAAATATTCTTTGCAGTTGTGATTATGACCTTAACTGATCAAATACTTACTGAACATTTAGTGTGTGCTAGGTATCATGACTGTGTGTGAGTAACAAAGGTTATAAAGGAGTCTAAGTATGGAGTCTATCCTTAAGGAGTTTGCATTCTAGGAAGGGAGAAAAGAAGTAAAATTCTGAAAAAGTAACAATCCAAGATTTAAATGAGAGTTTGAGGCAATGAACAAAGATATTATAAAACAGTCTGTGATCATTTGCCAAATGTATTTATTTTATATACAATTTTGTTGTTCAGTTGTGACTGACTCTTCATGACCCCATTTGAGGTTTTCTTGGCAATGATACTGGAGCAGTTTGCCATTTCCTTCTCTAGCTCATTTTACAGATGAGGAACTGAGGCAAATAGAGTTAAATGACTTGCTCAAGGTCACACAGCCAGTAAGTGCCTGAGGACTGATTTGAACTCTGGAAGATGAGTTTTACTGATTTCAGACCTGATACACTATCCACTGCACTACCTAGAAGTCCTTCTTAAGACCTTTCACTGGATTCTGAATTAATATTATTCATTCAAACAATATTAAGTGTCCACTATATATAAGACAGTTTGATGCCCAGTGATAGATATGAGAGTATAGTGGGCAGTTATGTGGCACAGTGCAATGTTTCCAGGTGGTCCAATCTTTCAAGAATCACAGAACCTCTCCAACCTTGTGTGTTATAGCCTTTGAGAATCCCAGGGTCATCTGTATACTACATCAAAACATCAAAGCAAGACAACAAGAATATCTTCAAAAATATAATAGAGGTTTATGAAATCATAGAATCTTAGCTGAAGAATTGGAAGGGACCTCAGGAACCACCTAACTCAACTCTCCTCTTTTTTTTTTTTTTGCTATTCCAAATATTTTAATAAGAGTTCTCTGGAAGGCATTTAAAACACCAGTTAGTGCGGATAAACTCCATTGGAGAGAGAGAAAGCAGGTAGCCACGGAGCTGAGGAATTTTCTTGATTTGGGGCAGGATCTGAGAGTCCACTGTTTTCTGATCAGCCTTGCGCTGCTCTGTAATCTCGTATTTCTCTTTTTCTGTGTCAAAAATCTCTCCTTGGCGTCTAGGTTTACGGAGCCTCTTCTTCTTGAAGTACACATCAGTAAGATGATTTGGAATTTTTACACTTGAAAGGTTAACCCTGG
>CM053625.1:196286193-196315740 GCA_028646595.1 Phalanger gymnotis
AGCCACTATCTAGCTGCTTTAGGAAAACCACTTGCTTGCCCCTGTGGCGGCCAGTGAGCATGATCAGAACGGTGCCTGGCTTGATGCTAGCTCGAAGTCTCCTCACATGCTGGCTGAAGGGCTTTTTGCCATGACTTAGCAGCTTTCTAGGTACATCCTCAGTAGGATAATACTGAGGCATTTTGAGAATCTTTACCACACGGGTTCCTCCATTCTTATCACCACCAACTGGCTTTGAGATAGTAGCAGGCACCTTCTCTTTCTTTTTCCTTTCAATCCTGGTTTTTGGTGCAGCATATTTCCACTTGTACATGGCTCTCCGAGAATACATTGCAGACCTGGAGTATCTACCAATCCCTCGGGCCAGGACTGGGTTCCGACTGCAATGCTTTCGAGGCTTTTTCACCACCTTTTCAGCTACATCTTCCTTTTTGTTCTCTTTTTTTTCCTTTTTGACCTTCTTTTCCTTTGGTTCTTTTGGGGGCTTTCTGTCTGCCATCTTGAGAGAAGGAAAAGAGAGTCTCCTCTTTTTTTAGGTAAAAAAGTTGAGGTATTGTGAGATTAAATGACTTGTTTAAGGTCACATAAATAGTATGCATGAGAGGCATTTGATGCATGTGTCTTCTGACTTTGAAACAGGTGATCTTTTTACTATAGTGCACTGCTTTACCTGTAGCTGCTCACAAAGAGAAGAGTATAAAGAAGAAACTGTCATTTGGTACTAAGTATACTTAATATGTATGTTCCTCAAAAAGTTACAAGCTCTTTGAAGAAAGGGACCATTTGTTACAAATATTTGTATAGTCATTTATATGAAAACATTTACATAAGCAGAGAGGCAGTATGGTATAGTGGATATGGGATGGCCTTAGAGTCAAGAAGCCTGGGGTTAAGGTGTTGCCTCCAAGATATACTAGCTGTATAGCCCTGAGTGAGTCACTTAACTTGTATGTCCTATACAACTCTGTATAAGTAAGCCACAAACAAGTTGCTGATCTACATAAGTGAAAGTAATTTCCATACTAGGCATTCCCCTCACTAATAAAATCCCACATATGGACCAAAATGTGCACATGTATATATGTATACATATATATATTTATGTGTGTATGCACATATACATAGCTAAAGGTATATGTATATGATATAAGTGATATATAATAGTTTTTATGTCTTCTTGTTGTTCAGTCATTTCAGTTGTGTCTGACTTTTTGTGACCCCATTTGAGGTTTTCTTGACAAAGACATGTCTGGAGTAATTTGCCATTTCCTTCTCTAGCTCATTTTGCAGGTGAGGAACTGAGGCAAACAGGGTTAAATGACTTTCCCAGGATCACACAGCTAGTAAGTGTCTGGGGTCAGATTTGAACTCAGAAAGATGCATCTTTCTGACTCCAGCACTCAAGTCACTATGCCACCTCAAATTCGTCTTCCTTTTTAGGAAATGCTCTTCAGAGCTTCTTTAAGAGGATGATGGATGACCATTTACAAATTATATCATAGAAGGAATATTTGGTTAGGTATGGATTGGCCTAGGTGATCTCCAGGATTCCTGCCAATCCTGAAATACTGTTAGTAGAGGGATTATTGAAACTGGTGAAATTAGGGCTCTTTTTAAATATTAAAATATACCTTCTGTATAGAATAATATTTCATCCACCATATTATAAAGCACTTCCTTCAGGTCCTTCCTCATAAAAATCTTTTATAAATAATGTGAAGAATCACTTCATTGCCCCTTCACCTCCTTCGAATTCAGTCAGTAGTGGTAAAATTTTCTCTCTTCTAACTGGTTTGTCATTTTTTTTTTAAAAAGTGTGTTCTTAATCTATGCTTTACTGGAAACTTCTATTCTTAGGGAGTTTCTCGAGGCACTGAAAGGTTAAATGGCTTACCTAGGTCACTTAGCCAGTGTGTGTCAGAGGCAAAATGTTAATCTAGGTTTTCTTTATTTCAAGGCACTATTGCACATAAATATCAGTTATTATTATCTGGGCTTTAGTTTCTTTATCTGTAAAATGAGGAGTGGATTAGGTGATCTCTACCCTTCCTTCTGGCTCTAAACACTGTGACATCTTATGAAAACTCCCTTTTTTGTGTTGAAAACTCTGGTAAGGATATTGACAAATATGTTAAGTGCCTCTCCTAGGTAAGGGTATTTGTCAATCATGTTTTGGGACATTTCCATTATCAGTAACCATAAACTACATGTAACAGCAGTTATAGTTTATATTTATAATACTACAACTTTACAGGTAAATGAAAACAGCAGATAAAGACAGTGATTGATTTTTCCAACAAAGGTCTGCTTATTTAGCCGTTCAATTTCTTTGCTAAACAGGTATTTTAGAGATACATAAATCCCATTGAAAAGGCTTGATTTATGAGAGCCATTCTTCCAAGTATGAGTTGAGGTTAATAGGTAGTATTATTAAGGACTGGTGCTTCTGAGAAGGAAGGAAAAAAGAATCTTTCATAAGAGAAGAACAAAGTGTGGGAAACTTAGGGACCCAAGGAATTCATAGAGTAAGTCATCAGGGCAGTATGGCAAGGTCATTGAAGTGTCATACAGGAGATTGGGGCTCTAATTTCACTTTTGTCACCAAGCAGTCATGTGACCTTCCATAGTCATTTCACTACTTTGGACCTGAGCTTCCTCATGTGTAAACTGAAGAGATTGTGTCAGATGACTTTGAAGGCCCTTCTAGCTCCAATGACATATGGATCTGGATTCTATGACTGGAGTTCAATCCTTCATGCCTGGTGATTATTTTTCTTTTTTAGTCAGCAACAGACAAATTTAATAATAAAAAGG
Organism: Phalanger gymnotis; assembly: GCA_028646595.1. Lineage (NCBI taxonomy): Eukaryota > Metazoa > Chordata > Mammalia > Diprotodontia > Phalangeridae > Phalanger > Phalanger gymnotis. The sequence goes on from CM053625.1 coordinate 196,289,008, forward strand.
AATATAATTTGAAATTTGGTTCCCTGTAACAATTATTTTTAAAATTAATTTATTTGTTTTTAGTCTTCGAAATTCACTTTTATAAGATTTTGAGTTCTATTTCTCCCCTCCCCATTTTTTCCATTTCTCCCCTCCTGGCATGCAGTCTGATACAGACTGTATATATATAATCATATTAAACATATTTCCACATTAATCATGTTGTGAAAGAAGAATCAGAACAAAATGGAAAAAAAACACAAGAAAGAAAGGAGAAACAAAAAAAAGAGAGGAAAAATATGCTTTGATCTGCATCCAGACTCCATAGTTCTTCCTCTGGATGTGGATAGCATTTTCCATCATGAGGTTTTTGGAATTGTTTTAGATCATTACATTGTTCAGAAGAGCTAAGCCTAATAAAATCAGTCATTGTACGATGTTGTTACTACATACAATGTTCTCCTGGTTCTGCTCACTTGACTCAGCATCAGTTCAAGCAAGTCTTTCAGGTTTTTCTGAAATCTGCCTACTCTTGGCGATTATTTAGAATGATGATTCTAGTCCTGTTTTTGGTATTTACTGGCTATGTGAACCTGGGAAAATCTTTCACCTCTGTGCCCAAGTTTTTTCATCTGTAGAAAATTGGAATAATGATGTCTGCTTTGTCCATATCACAAAATTATATTGAGAATCAAATGAGATAATAGCAAAGTATTTTTAACTGTACAGCTGCATAACTATAGAAATACAAATTATTAATTACATAGTAATCAGTCCACAATACAACGTTTAGACAGACTCATTTTGATTAACATGATAACATTGTATGCCACTAAAAATAGGAGAATTCATTAAATATTTAGGAGTTAACTTTCTAAACCACACACATAGGAATATGATTAGAAACTTTTTAATATAAATAATGGAAGATCCAAATGATTAGAGAGATTCTAGTGTACGTGGCTGTGCTGTACTAATATGGTAAAGATGAATGTGCTTTAATATTACATTTCAGTTGCTATGCTAATCAAAGTATAGAGGCATGCTACTTTATAGCATGAGACACTCATTAAACAAATTTGTATTAGGCATTTACTATGTACCCCAACTAGGCTAGGCACTGAGAAATGTGTAAAGATGAATTTATATGAAAAAATCAAGCATATCAAGGGGAAATGAAAAACCTCCTCTGGCTTTGGTCTAAATTGTCATGGAATCATAGGATCGTAGATTTGCAGTTGGAAGGGACTGCAGTGGTCATTAAGTCCACCCCCTTATTTTACTTCTGAGGAAACTGAATCACAGAGAACTGAAATGATTTGCTCAGCATCACACAATATCTGAAGCAGAATTTGAGCCCATGCCTTCCAGTCTCCAAGTCCAGTGCCATATACTAATGCTGTCTCTATATCATGAAGTAATAATTATAAAAACAAATCTGGTGCTAGATAAAAAGCAGCAAAAATGATTAATGGAATTGATTAGATAAGTAAGATTGAAAAGCATACTTACCTACTAGTCTAGCATTTGGAAAAACCTGAGAATGTGAACTACTACAGAAAACAAGAATGGCTGTGAAAACTGCTTAGAAAATGATTTTAGGTCAACATTGGCCAAAATATTTAACAGAGACCAAATGAACAAACATTATAAATATAAACATTCACACACCATAAAACAATTAGAGAGGAATTGAAAATTTTATTTTTCATGGGTAAGGAGAGGGACAACATTCTTAACTCATCACAGAATAGAGGAAATTAGAAAAAATCAAACTAGATTTTGAACATACAAAATTTAAAAATTTCTATAAATAAAGGCAGCAAAAATAAGAACAAAATATATAGGAAGATCTGTGCATTAAGCATCTTTTGATAAAAGTCTGATACTCATGATCTTTAGGGATTACATGAATTTGTAAGAGTAAGAGCCATTTCCAAGTAGAAAAATGCAAAAATGAATTGAATAAACAATTTTTTTTATAAAAGAAAAAACCCATTAGCAAATATCTGAAAAAGTGTTTCAAATTCACTTCAAACTGAGATAAATGTAGATAAAAGAAAGTTAAGGTTATCTATGCCCATCAGATTGGTGGTGGAAAGATTAAGTATTAGAATGACTATTGATGTAGGTACTTGATCAGGAAAAAAAATAGGTAAAGCCTTGAATTGATCTAACAATTTTAGAAATAATTTGGAATAATAATGAATATATAATAATAAAAATAAAATAATAATAAATAAAAATAAAATAATAAAAGCTAGTATTTGTATAGTATTTTAAGGTTTATAAACCACTATGCATCTATTGGTATCTCATTTGGTCTTCACAACAGCTTGTGAGGTGGGTACTATCATTATTACCATTTCAAAGATGAAGGAACAAACTGACAAAAACTGTTACTTGCCCAGGATCACACATCTAGTATTTCTCTAAGGCAGAATTTGAACTAATGCCCTTCTGACCCCAAGTCCAGCACTTCTTTCACAAGCCACTCCGTTGTGCGTATTCTTTGATTTAGCAATCATCCTATTGGACTTATAATCTTGAAGAGGTAATTGATGGCAAAAATAAAGACCCATTGGTACAAAAATAATTATAGCAACTCTGTAATAGCAAAAAGTCAGAAGCAAAGCTAATAATAATAACATTCATATATTGCTTTAAAATATTTTATATGGAATATTACATTTGAACTTCATAACAACCCTGTGAGATACATACTACAAGTATAATAATATTGATTTTATAGCTTATGAAATTGAGGCTTACAAAGGTTAAGTTACTTTCCTGTGGTCATACAGCTAGTAAGTATTAGGGGCAGGATTTCACTCAGATCTTCCTAGCTTCCAGGTCAGAATACTATGCATTATACCATATTGCCTATACTATCCTATATTAAAATACTATGCCATTCTCTCTCTCTCTCTCTCTCTCTCTCTCTCTCTCTCTCTCTCTCTCTCTCTCTCTCTCTCTCTTTCTCTCTCTCTCTCTCGTAATTGGAAAATGGCAAAACAAATCATGGTAAATGAATTTGATGGAATATTATTTCACTGTAAGAAATGACAAATATGAAAAGTCCAAAAAATGGGAATAGTAATAAATGGTACAGAGGGAAGAAAATGGAGCCAAAAGAACAATTTATATGATGGCTATGACTATGGAAATGAAGACATGATTAAATAGAAAAAAAAACCAGAAAACTAACCGAAAAAACCCCTCGGGTCAAAAAAATCCATAGTCAACATTTGGTAGTAATTTTTTTTAAAAGCCAAAATAACTACCCCTTTTTCCTTTTTGCAAATGGTAAACTACAAAAGGGATAGTTATATGTATTCTCAGTACCAATCACTTTTTCATATTGTGTTGCTTGTTTTGAAGCAATGCATTTTTGAGTGCCTTGTTCCTGTTTGCTTAGGTTTGTCTGCCTTGTCAAAAGAAAATTTATCAATTTAAAAAAAGAGAGAGATAAGGCAGTATGGCATGTTATTGAGAAACTATATATTTGAAATCAGCAGAGCCACCAAGTCATTTCTATGTAATGCTATTTTCAAAATCCCCATCCATTTATCGGGGAGGGGTTAGTTTTATTTGTGCATGAAAAGCAAATAGTGATAGAAAAGCATGGTGCTTAAATTGGTTGCTGTTGATTTTTAAAAAAAGTGCTTAAATTACCAAGAGAAAACTATTTGTTTAAGCCCTCTGGTGCTCACCAAGCAAAGGTACATATATATTTTCTTAAGCTGTGCTTATTTATTCTTTTTTTTTTGTTTCTTTGTTATTTGGGGTCAAGTGTTGGGGAAAGAGTGATGTGGATTTTAAGTGTTTGAATATAAGCAACAAATACAATTACATAATTTTGGTTAATACAGTACTTTTTAATTTTCTTCTTGAGGTTGATGGTTATGGAAGAGAGCAGTGTGGTAACATCAAGTTAACAAACATTTCTTAAGTTTCTACTACGTGCCAGGCACTGTGTACTAAGCCTTGGGTTTGGACGCAGAAGATGTGGTTTTCAAACCTGGCTCACTTACAATCGAACTGCAGTCAAGTCACTTTGCTTTTCTGGTCCTCATTTTTTTCATCTTCTAGATGAGGGGTTTGGACTCAGTTGGAATGGCTCTTCCAAGTTGAAGTCCCAAAATCACAGGAATTTAGGAACATCAGTAGCCATCTAGATCAACCCATACACAGAGAGGAATCCTGACTATAACTTACCAAAAAAGTAACCAAAGCTTCTCTTTGAAAGTTGACCCCACAGCCTTCTGAGTTAGTCTATTCATTATGGTTTAAATTTAATTTTGATTGTTAGGAAAATTTTCAAAACTTCAATCTTAAAAAGCAGCTAATTGGCACAGTAAATAGAATTGGACCTGGAGTCAGGATGACATGAATTCAGATCCCAGATCAGTGATAACATCTATACAATCCTGGGCAAATCACGTGTGTGTATGTGTGTATGTATGTGTATGCACTAGCTATTTATTTAAATGCTAGCTATTAAATCTGCCTCTTTGCAGTTTTTACCCATCTTCTTGGTTTTGCCCTTTGGGGCTACGCAGAATAAGTTTATCCATTTGAAATAAAATTGTGATATAAATTACATAGAAATTCTTTTCTTATCTTATCTAATTTTATTTTTATATTTCCTTGGTCCTAGTATGCCTATCCTCACTTGGTTATGGAATTGAACATCTGATTCAAAATATTTATTAAGCACCTGTTCTATGCAGTGGATTATGCAGGGTATTGGGAATACCATGGTGAATAAGACATAGTCCTTGTCCTCGATTTTAAAGTCTAATAGATAGATAAGCCATGTTCACAAATACCTATAATGCCAGTTAGAATTTAATAAATCCAAAGGAGAGGTCAAACCAGGGGAAATAGGGAAATCTTCCAGAAGGTAACAGTATGTGATCTGGTTCTTGAAGGAAGATAAGACTTTGCATAGATGAATATATGGAGGGAGTCTGTTCCAGTCAAGTAGAACAGTTTGAAAAAAATGAAAAGAAGTGGGTAAAAGCAGGAAAAGTTTAGGGAATAGCTAATTATTCAGTTTTGCTGGAAGAAGAGTGCTCTGCTAATAACTCTTAATTAGGCTTTACAATGTGGTGTGGTGAAAAGAGAGGACCCACTCTCAGTTTCCTCATGTATAAAGTGAAAGATTTGAATAAAATAGTCTCTAGAGACCCTGTCCACTTCAATTACATCACTGGTAAATAGGGATAGTAATACTTATGCCATCAACAACATGGCATAGTGTATAGAGAACTAGTGCTAGGGTCAGGAAAAGCAGTTCAATTTTTCCTCAAGTGTGAGCCTGGGCAAGTAATTTAACCTCTCAGTGTCCTCAGACAATTCTCTAAATTTAGGAGTTTCAGAGCAATTGCTTATTATCATTGGTAGTAGAAATTTCCTCACTGGGAGTAAGTTAGTAAATAAGCATTAATTGTTTTTTAAAACTTTCTTTTTTTTATTTTTTAAAACAGTATTTTATTTTCCCCCAGTTACATGTAAAGACAATTTTAAACATTCATTAAAAAAATCTTTTCGAGTTCCAAATTTTTTCCTTCTCTCCCTCATCTCACTGAAACAGTAAGCCCTTAGATATAGGTTATACATTGAACAAACATTTATTAAGTGCCAACCAAGTTGCTAAGTGCTAGGGATACAAAGAAAGGCCAAAAATCCCCAAACCAAATCAAAACAAAAAAATGGTCTCTGCTATCAAGAAACTCATGGTCTAATGGGGAAAGCAGTATGAGAAAGACTCTATAGAAACAAGATATATATGGGGTAAATTTGGGGGTAATCTCAAAGGAGGGCACTAAGATTAAAGAGGACTGGGAAAGGCTTATTACAGAATATGACACTTTTGCAGAGACTTGAAGGAAGCCGGGAGGCAGAGATGAGGTAGGAAACCAGGATTTCTCTTCACCAGTAAAATCACTAATTCAGACCCAAAAGACATACTTCATTGTGCCATTTTGCAGAAATCAATCAATCAGGAAGCACTTATTAAACCCCTACTATATGCCAGGCACAGTGTAAGAAGCTTAGATGTAAAGACAAAAGTGAAATAGTTCCTGTCTTTGAAGAGCTTAAATTAGAAACGGAGAGACAACACACACATATGTAGGCACGTAAAATATACATGCAAAGCAGATACAAAGGTAACATTAGAAAGAAAGGTGTTGGAAGCTGGGAGCACCAGGAAAAGGCCTCATATGAAGGCATTGATTTAAATGAATCTTAAGGGGAGCTAAGGCTTCCAAGAGGCAAAGAAAGGAGATGATTTTAGATGGAAACAGTCAGTGATGCAGAGATGGAAGATGGAGTACTACATATGAGGAAGAGCAAGAGGGTGGATAGGAGATGAGGAGTATGTGACAAAGCTCAAACATAGGATAGGATAAGATTATGAAGAGATTTAAATCCCAAATAAAAGGGCATATGTTTGATCAGAGGTTATAGAGAGCTTACTGAAGAGGGAGGTGGATAGGGAAGTGATACAATAAAAATCACTTCAGTGGCTGGGTGGACTGATTATAGAGAGGGCACAAAGAGTACAGGCAGAGATACTAATGAGGCAGCTATTGTCCAGGTGCAAGTATTATGTTTGAAAATTAAGGTAAACTGATCAATTTATTAGGCTAGTAGTAACCAATAAATTGGGTCAGTGGCCTCTTTTAATGGCCCCAAAGTAGGGCTCAGTAGCCTCAATGTAGTATTGGGAAGGAGAGAGCTGGGTAGGTGGGGAAGACAATGCAATTGGTTACAGGGCAGGTAGAATCATGGGGGTGTGGACAGCATGATTGGTTATTTGAAATAAAGCAGGCTAGCAACCGTGTGGGGCTAGTAACCACCTCTCTGACAATTAAGGGATGTGTGTGAATTGTTTTAGGGGACCCATCTATATCTCGCAGACCTTGTTAGTGGACTTGAATTAGCAGACTCCCTGGCACTTAGAAGAGTTCATTAGGGAGATAAGACCCCTCCTTAATTGTACAAAGACAAGCAGGGATGGCCAATATACTTTGGACCAGATCAACTTGTAGGCCTTTAATGAGAAAGTCTGGCAGATCAACGATATAGCAAGATCGTTTGAGCAATCATAGGAAATGGGGCAATAATATAAAATAGGATCAAATACAGAATAGAATCAATCATAAAATAATACAGAATCAATTTAATTTCTTCAAATGGCATAGAAGGCCTGACCTAGTGGGTGGCCATGATAGTGGAGAAGAAGACAGGAAAGATATTGTGGACCTAGAAATGATAAGGATTGATAAGTGATTGGATGCACAATTGAGTATGTAATGGGGTATTTAAAGTGAGCAAGAGTGAAGAGTGGAGGCTAACACTGGGGTTTTGAAAGTGCTGTATTATTATTATTATTTTGAATAAGGCAAATATGTACAGCTAAGTGCCACAGAATTGATGCTTTCGAATTGTGGTGCTGGAGACTTTTGAGAGTCCCTTGGACAGCAAGGAGATCAAATCAGTCAATACTTTTAATTCAGACTGTTCACTGGAAGGTCAAATACCGAAGTTGAAACTTAAATACTTGGGCCGCATAACGAGACAACAGGACTCATTGGAAGAGACCCTGATGTTGGGAAAGACTGAAGACAAAAGGAAAAGGAGATGGCCGAGGATGGGATGGATAGATAGTATAATGGAAACAACAGACATGAACCTCGAGAGAGAGAGAATGGAGGATAGAAGGACCTGGTGTGCTACGGTCCATGAATTCATAAAGAGTCACACACAACTGAACAACAACAACACACAAGACTTTTTAATATATGTAGTTCCTCACTCAAGGGGAAAAATGGGGAAGTTGCCCATTGCTGCCATTTTCTTCCTTTGCTAACCATAGCATGAATTTTGGAAGAGGCCTTAAATGTCATTTAATTCAATCCTCTCATTTCGGAGAAGAAATTGAGAGGAGAGCAAGGAGTGATTTATCCAAGGTAACAGCAAATAAGTGGGACGATAGGGCCTAAAATAAAGGTTTCTGGACTCCTGTATCCCTTTGGATACTTAATCATAATGGGAGGGTAAAAATAATTGGAGGTTGAAATAAAATGTCATCATAATCTGGCATTACTAGCATAAAAATGAATTAAATGTTATTAGGACAGCTTGAATTTTTGTATGAATGATTTTCATTATAAACTATTGGGTAAAGCTGAGTGCTGACATGAAGTCTAAAAGCCTGGCTTCAAAACTCAGGCTTGACATTAAATCCAGCTGTATTTTGACTATAAAATTATTGTTTTGATTATTTTTAAAGCCCACTAAGAATTATATTTTGTTTAGTAGAATGTAAGGTCCCCAAGGGCAGGGACTTTTTTTCCATTTTATCTTTATATTCCCAGTTGCTACTACTGTACTTTGCATATATAGAGCGCTTAATAAATGTGTTGGGTTAGATTGGTATTTTCAGTAGTCATAATGGAAAGTGCACTGGATTGGAATCACAAAATCTGGGGCTGAATCCCATTTAGTAGCTATGTAGCCTTGGATAAGTCACTGACACTTGCTGTTCTCATCTGTAAAATGTGAGTATTATTTTCATTGTCTGCTTGATAGGGCCATTGTAAGGCTCAAAATGAGCCTAAAAAGCACCTTGAATATTGCTATAAACTATATAAATGTATGCTATTATTATGATTTAAAATTATTTTTAAAAATTACTTTGGCAGCAAAGGAATATGTCATAGTGTATAGAATAGATCAGTTTTAGAGAAAAGTGATTGCTGACACATTCTCTGGCCGATGTCTGTGATTCTGTGTGTTCTTCCTTGGGTGGAGAGCAGGTGCAGTTGAATAGAGTAGGGCAGGTGGCAGAAGGAGTGTGTCTCCTCACTTAAGCCTGACAGAGTGGGAAGTAACAGCAGAAGCTGAGCAGAATGGGTGGGTGTGGGAGGAGGCCGCAAGCTGGGCACAGATGCAGGCTGGGCCTGGAGCAGGCGCTGGCTTTCAAGTTTAAATTAAGTAACCTAGGGAGGGAGAATGGGAGTGCTGGCACACAGAGCTCAGTCAGGGCCAAGTCATCCACAGTGAATTTTTTTAAAAAAGACTTCCAGTGAGCATTTTGATATTTTTCTGAATGCAGTAGTGGGCACATAATAGAAAAAAACTGGATTTAGAAAAGGCCAAAGACCACAATTTGAATCCTGTCTCTGATGCTTGTTTAAATGAACTCTGGTTCCATCTCTGGGACTCACTTTCATTCTCTGTATAATGGATTTGGAAGAGGCAATCTCTAAGGCTCCTTTCAGCTTGACAGCCTGTGGTCATAAGTATAATAATACCAAATAAAGTAAAAAACCGAGCCTAGGGTTCGGAGAAAGTGAGGCATGGAGCTGCTCTTAAAAAGTGAAGACCGAGACTTTGTCTCTCTGTTTCTCTCTGTTTATCTGTCTCTAATTCTGTCTCTCTCTGTCTTGTCTCTGACTTGGCCTATTTGTCTTTGCTTCTGTCTCTAACTAGTGAGGAGCAGAGCTGGGGGGGGTTGTTGAGTGGAGAAGAAATTGGAGAAGGAATATTCTTCCTCAAGTGAGTCTGCCCAGTCCTAACTCTAACCTTTTTTTTTTAACCATTGCCCTCTTTCCTCACATCCCCTCCTAGCCTTATGCAGTTAACTCCTCTTCTCCCGTTCCCACCCCTGCCAGAGGAATCCTGGAATCTTTGCTTCACTCTGACCCTTACACCCACTTCCCAGACAATCCATGAATTGTAAGGTCTCCTAGACCTTGTCATCCAACTTGCCACAGCACTCTTAGGCCCTCCAGGCCTTTCCACCCTCCTTATGACATGTCTTCCTTATATAGAGCAAGGGCTGTCTTCTTTTTCTATTTTTATCTTCGTATATCTTAGTATAAATTCTTTTGCACATAGTAATTGTTTAGTCAATGTTTTTATTCATTCATTCTAAACATCAAACTAACTCAGGACATGAAACATAGCAGACACAATGATTGTTGATTGATTTTTACAATCCAAAATAATTCACAAACTGCTTTTCTTATGACAACTCTGTGAGGTTGTTCGGTTTTTTTAGTTGTGTCCACTCTCCGTGAATCCATTTGGAGTTTTCTTGGTACTGGAGTGGTTTGACCTTTCTTTCTCCAGCTCATGTTGTAGATGAGGAAACTGAGGCAAACAGGGTTAAGTGACTTTCCCAGGGTCACACAGCATAGTAAGTGTCTGAGGTACAGATTTGAACTCAGGTCTTCCTGAATCCAGGCCTGGTGCTACTTAACTGCATCTCTGTGAGGTTGGTAATAGTACAAAGATTTTGTGTATTTTTAACACGTAATAATAATAGCTAATTTTCATAGCACTTTAAGGTTTTCAAATAATATTCAATAATGTTTAACTACTATTTTACTGGGTATTTATGAAAATCAAATGAGGTAGTTGCATTAAGGCATTTCCTCTTGAAGGGGTCATTTCTGTATCCTCTTTTCACCGCCAGAGAATGAAGTGAAAATAGGTGAATACGTAAATGTCTACACCTATGGCTAATATACAGGCTATAGGTACGTGAATAAAATAGTTTGTTCTCCAGGAAATGTTCTTTCCTATTACCTTGCTTGACCCCTTTTTTGTGAGTAGGGTCCAGGTGCTGGCATAGGTGCTTAGTGAATTTTTTTGTTAATTGGTTGGTTGATTGTGTGCTCCACTGAAGATCAGGGATCTCTGGGGGAGAATGCTGTTCTGTGTTTCTCAGAGAGCTTCTACTTGTATTTAACAGCTATTTTGATGGGTGGCGGCTGCTTGCCTACTGTGTCTTGGGTTGTGTATTCTGAATTGATTATCCAGTGAGAACCTCAGCTTGAGCTCCCACCCACCTACCAGAAAAAACCTCTTCTTGCTGTGACTGCTATATTTCAATGAACTCTAATCATGTGAACATGGCATAATGGAGACAACTACAAGGCTTAAATGTGTTTAGTCTTCCTATTCATGATGAAAGAAATTTTAAAAAGGAATAAAGTGAAATACATTAAGACATTCACTATGTGCAATATACATCTATACCTTGTTCCAGACCCAGGCTTACTGGTCAGTTTATAACTGTGGTTTCAAATCAGGAGTTCCCAGACACAATTCAAACGTTGAGTCTCATCCTCCCTATCAGATACTTGTTTTTGAAGCAATTATTACCCATTGCTGTTCCACTTGTGGCCTCCAAGAGGGTCAATGTTCAGTTGGTTGAGGCAAGTCACCTCAGATTCATCTTTAAGGGAAATTACTGGCAATGTGCTTAGATGCTTATTCCTTTTCATCTCTATTCCTGGATACCGGGGCATTTTAGGTCGTTTTGGATACCAAAGTCATTTCTTTTCAGCTGAAAGTTCTTCTTTACCTGCTACCACAGTAGATGTGCGTGCAGAACCAGATCAGCCTATGTCTCCCAGTCTCACATAGCAGCCTGGGGGAAACATATAGGGGCACTAGCACTATCACGCCATATTTCCAGCTCCCTGTTCTTGAACAACGCCACGGTTAGTCGTTTTCTTCTTCATCCCTTTGGTTCCTGCAATTTGGCCACTCCCTCTCCTCCCCTTTTCTCCTTAGTCATTGTTGCAGGAGGAGGAGGAGATGGAGAGAGGGTGCTATAGAGGGAAAAGGTCTGTTTTACATGCTGTGATTATTCATTCTTTCCTTCCACCTTCATTCCCATGGGTGGCCTGTTTGAATAAGTCTATTTAAAGTTCGTTGAGTGGGACTTGTTTTAAATTGGCCACCCCATTGTTTTTGCCTTGATATTCTATCCATCTGCTGCTCAACCCTTTGCCCAAGAAGGGGTGGAGAGGAAACATTGTTTAAACGAGTTCGAGGTATATTAAGTTTAGCAGATATTTGTGATTTATGACAAGTGTGAATTGAAACAGAGTGAGCACCCTGGGAACAGATGTTTTGAATCAAGAGACTCATCATTATTTAACACTTATTCATAATCATTAGCAGCAGCACTGGGGTGATCAGAGCCGCATTTGTCAACTCTTAGGAGAACATGTAACACTGGAAGAGAAAGAGCCTTGCACATGGGCAATCCTAGAGAGAGCTAAATTGTGAATAAATAACAACACCCAATTATATATATACATTTTTGCTATAAGGTCAGAGGTTTTATGTTTTTTCCATCTAAAGATAGTTAGGTTTATTTCATTCAGAAAATCTACATATATGTCAAAATTCTAAATATTTTCACCAATACTATAATTTCTTCTCTCTACTCTTTCCCTCCCTCTCTTCTCCCCTCCCCCTTTTCTCTCTGTCTCTCTATTTGTGTCTCTCTCTCCCTCCTTCCTCTTCTCTCTTTCTTTTTCCTATCTACCATCCACATAAATGTTTGTATATACACATGTATGTATATACATTGTTTTCAAAGTCAGTGCAATTTAAAACTTATTAAAACATATATGTATGATTTATATGCATGATCTATTATATATGTATTTTAATGAGTTTTAAATTATGTATCTGTATACACACATATACACATGGTCGGGGTGGGGGGACAATATGGCATAGCACATAGAGAGCTTGTTTGGGAATTATAGGATTGTAGTTGGAGAAGACCATAAAATTCATCAAGCCCAACACCCCAAATTTGCAGTTGAGGAAACTAAGGCCCAGAGAAGTTAAATTAATAATTAGTAAGTCACAAAATTAATAAGTCACAAAAGTAGGACTTGAACCCAGGTCATTTGACTCCAAAACCTCCTTGGGGAGACTGGGGTTCAAGTTCTGCCTCTGGCAATGGTGGTGCAAATCATTTCATCTCTCTACTTCCCAGAGGCTCTGTGATTATATTACAAAACACTTACCAGTCTACATGGCAGTGGGAGCTTTCTTACTGCCAAGTTCCTAAATGAATGAAATCTGGATTCTGTATTTATGTGTGGATATAGATACACATATACATATATATATACACACATGTAATATTACATATATATGTATCAATACTAGGCCCCTAATAAATGTTTTGTTTTGTGTGTTTATATATATATATACATATATATAATTTTATCTAATCTCAAACATAGATATTTATATATATACATATAGATGAATATTAGATATATGTTTATATTAGTACGCATATGTTTACACATACTCAGTGCCCATGTATTTGTATATATATATATTATATTTATATTTGAATACATACATTTATCTATGAGATAAATGAGAATAAAGAAGATTATAAATATATACAGCAAATAAAATTCAACAAATATTCATTAAGGTGTGAGGACCATGGTGTTAAATGCTGGGGAGATCCAAAGTTAAAGTAAGACAATCTCTGCCCTCATGGAACTAGCTAACAGCCTGGTAGAGGTATAAAAATATATAAACATTGATAAGTATAATGCACAAAACAATTTACATAAGTTTATTAGGTTTAAAAAAGTGTTACTATAAATGAGATCTGAGTGGGAAGGTTGTCATTGACTGGGGTAACCAAGAAAGACTTTTTCTGTAGGAGATGCTATTTGAGTTGAGTGGATAGGTGGGAATATTAATAGGCAAATAGAGGCAGTGAGAGCATTTCCAGGTGCAGAGAACAAAGGCAGAGAAGTAGAAGACCGAAGTTGGCCAGAAAATAGGATGAATGAAAAGGTACTTATTGAGTGTTTATTATGTGCTATACCCTGTGATGGTGATACAATTAAAAAGGAGAGACAGCTCCTTTCCTTAAGGAGTCACATAATATGTGGAATTAGCACATAGAGAATAAAAGGGAAGGGTGTTTTGGTCTGAGAAGTCACAAGAAGGGTGAGTAGCACCATAGGATGGTCAATTGAAATACTTTTCCCAAAAAGTAATGGTATAATAGTTTGATTACTGTTTCTAGAGCCAGAGATGGAAAAAGCAGCTTGGTACAACATGGCAAGAATATGGCAGAGGAGAAGCATAGTGGTGGTAGTGAGGGGTCTGCTGGTGGTTAGATAAAGTAGGTTTGGTGAATAATCACCATCCAGGATAGTGCCTCTCCTGGGTAAGAAATGTCTTCTCTCCTCTTGGACAAGGTCTCTGGAAGTCATTTACTTCAATCTGCTCAGTTTACAGAATCAAGAAGTTTAGGTGAATTCCCCAAGATCTCCCAAGCTGAATCCGAGAGTTGGTATGCAAACTCAAGTCCTCTGATTTCAAAATTAGTTCTCTTTCCACTGTACAATGCTATCTCTCGTGCTATCTCCCATGAAATGTTCAAATTAAAAGGGTCCTTAGATATCATCAAGCATAATACTTATTTAACATATGAGGAGATTTATGCTTTAAGATGCAAAGTAATTTGCCTAAATTCAAATAACTAGAAATTAGACTAATTCATAGTCAAATCTTGCTAGAACCTAGGCTTCATGGAGGAATGAAATGAGGAAATTAGCATTTATTAAGCACCTTCTGTGTGCCAGGTACTGTGCTAAACACTTGAAAAATCTTTTTTTATTTGATCCCCACAACAATCCTATGACTTGGGTGCTATTGTTATCCCTACTTTACAGTTAAGAAAATGGAGGTAAACAGACCAGGGTCACATAGCTAGTAAGACTCTAAGGCTCGATTTAAACTCAGGTCTTATTTACTCCAGACCTAAAATTCTACCTACTGTGCCAACTAGTTACCTAAACAAGAGAGTAATATGAGAAAAACACGAATTTTTTAGCTATAAAAAGAAAAAAAAGTTGGGAGGTAGCTTTAGCCATAGAGTCAAGGAGGCCTGACCTCAGGTCCTTCCTCTGACACACAGTGATTCTGTGACCTTGAACCCCTTAGTTCCTCAAATAACTCTCAATTGTGATAATATATATACATATATATATGCATATATATGTACATACATACTTCTATAAAAGTAATTAGATATTTTCAAGCCTAAGGGATTAGGCATTCATTTGTTAGGGGAGCCTAGGTAGTCCAGTGGATAGAATGCTGGGCCTAGAGTCAGGAAACCTGAGTTCAAATCTTACTAATCTTACTAATACAAGTTCTTACTAACTGTGTGACCCTGGGCAAGTCACTTACCCCTGTTTGTCTCAGTTTACTCATCTGTAAAATGAGCTGGAGAAGGAAATGACAAACCACTCCAGTATCTTTGCCAAGAAAACTCCAAATAGGGTCATGAAGAGTTGGACATGACTAAAATGACTGAACAACAACCTACTCTGTGCAAGTTATTCTGTCAGGCACTTTGAGAATAATGAAGAAAAGGGGCAGCTAGGTGGTACAGTGAGTAGAGCACTGGCCCTAGCCTCAGATACTTAACACACTTACTAGCTGTGTAAACTTGGGCAAGTCACTTAACCTCACTTGCCCTGCCTACCCACCTCCAAGAAAAAAAAAAGAATAATGAAGAAAAACAAACACTTTTAAAAAATTAGGGTAGTTAGGTGGCACAGGGGATAGAGCTCCAGGGCTAGAGTCAGGAAGACCTGAGTTCAAATCTAGTCTCAGACACTTATTAACTGTATGACTCCAGGCAAGTCACTTAACCCTGTTTGCCTCAGTTTCCTCATCTGTAAAATGAGCTGGAGAAGGAAATTGCAAACCATTCTAGTGTCTTTGCCAAAGAAAACCCCAAAAGGGATCATGAGGAGCTGTATATGATTGAAAACGACTAAACAGCCAAATTCATTTGTAAGTTCAGTACCTAAATCCACTAAACTAATGTGATTTCTGAGTGTGCTGTTTTAAATGAGATGCTGAGCAGTGACGTAGAAAAAGAAAACTCTTCTGCGCTTGCTGAGAACCGCTGACGTTTCAGATCTTCTAGAGCATTTGGAACCCTCTCCCTTTTCCCAACTCTGAGTCACAGCACAGACTGTCTTTGGTCTTCATTCCAGCTCTGGTTCTGGAATCTTCAGAGCCCTCAGAGAAATCTGTTTTGGCTGGAGATCTCCTTCTGGACCAGCTAAAGTGTAACTTGATTAAAATCTATTCCCTCAGGGTGTACATTGTTCGATCGCTTCCATCTTCAAACTCCCCAAATCCTGGGCTGTCAGGAACTTTAGGGACTACCCATCTAGTCCAACTCTGTCCTTTCCTGCAGGACACTGGGGCCTAGATTGCTTTAGGTCTCCTGGTTGAGCTCTCATGGCAGCACTTTTACACTCTGCCATCGCAGCTTCCTAAAAGCACTTAGAGGAATTTATGTCATAAGTTTCACCCTGGATTACATCCTCTGTTTTTTATTGTTCTAAAGCAAATTGAAGCTTAAATACTTTGGCTATATAACGAGAAGACAGGTCTCATTGGAAAAGTCTCTAATGCTGGGAAAAATTTAAGGCAAAAAAGAAAAGGGGGTGGTGGAAGACTAGCTGGATAGACAGTGTCGTGGAAGCAAGAAACATGAGCCTGGACAGACTTTGGGAGGAAGTGAAGTCAGAAGGGCCTGGTACGCTATGGTCCATTGGGTCATGAAGAGTCGGATACTAACAACAACATGTGATCCTTTACAGACTGTGCAAATTCAGCCGAATCACTTAACGTCTCTGAGCCTCTCTGTAAGAAAAGTGGATCCCATGTGTAGACAGGCCCACCTGTAATGAGGCCTGTCCTCATGTGACTTGAAGGGAAGCAGAATAGGCATTTCTTGCCTCTTCTCCTCCCTGCTTTTGTTCTGCAAACCATAAAATGTTAAATAGTTGTCAGCCATTGTTACCAACAACCCTATCATGTGCTTCCTTTATATCACTCTGAGTGGCAAGGCACGTAGAAGGTACTCAGTAAATACTTGAGTTAACTTCACAGAATGGAAACACATTGGATTTATAGTTAGAGGACCTCAACTTGAATCCAGACTCTTCCAGTTAACTTCTCTGGACCTCAGTGCCCATAAGAAAAATGATTGAGTTGTATTAGGTGATCTCCAAGGCCCCTTCCAGCTCCAACTTCTATGAGTTAGTAAACTTATATCTAAATGGTATTTCCTTAATTCCTGTGGATGAGACTGGAGAAAAACTTCAGTTTAGCCATAATTCAAGAAGCCTTTTTTAAGTATTTCCTATGTGTCAGGCACAGTGCTATCTTTAAGGAGATTAGATTCTGCCGGGAGTGGGGAGTCTATAATATAAGGAAAGAAAAATACATAAAGAATACTAAAGAAAAATACATAAAGAATAGTAAAGAAAATACGTAATGAGGTACTTTGAGGAGAGGAGAGAGACAGGAGAGAGATACAGAGATAGAGAAAGAAAGGGAAGGAGAGATAGGGACAGGACGGACAAGGAGAGGGAGGGGAGGGGAATAAGAAGAGGAAAGGAGAGAGAGAGAGAGAGAGAGAGAGAGAGAGAGAGAGAGAATGAAGGAGAATATGAATGAGAATAAGAACATGAGAACAACTGTCAGGATTAGGGAATCTTTATGGAGTAAGAGGCACTTAAGTTGAAAAAGGGTGATGGCCACGTGAGTGCAAAGAAGAGATCTAAGAAGTGTGAAGATGGAGGTAACAAGTATTGTGATGAGAACTGAACAAGGGGATGAGGGAGAGAGAAGAGTCATGGATGTCTTGGGGATTCTAAAACCTGGGTGACATGAGGATGGAAGTTTGGAGAAGCAGGTTTAAGGGGTAATCATAGTGAGTTCTGTTTTAGATATATTGAGTTTGAGATTCTAATTAGAATTCCAGGTGGAGATGTCCAGTGGATAGAGGGAGTTGTGAAATTACAATTCAAAGGAAAGGTTAGAGATGAATAAATGGATTTAAGAGTCATCTACATAAGCATAAATGAGCTAATGGGAGCAGATGAGATCATTAACATAGAGAGAGAAGAGAATAGGAACAAGAAGTGGGTCGACGCAGGACTCTTCAATATATCTAACATTTAGAGGTGAGGACAGGCAGGAAGTGGATTTTGAACCAGCAAAGGCAACTGGGGCATAGTGGTAGATAGGAGGATTAGCAGCAGAGAGCAGTGTTACAGCAGCCAAAGCCTGGGTGGTGGTCATCCTTATCAAAAGCTTCAGAGAGGTCAAGGAGGATTAGGACTAGAAAAGGACCATAGGATTTAGCACTTGAGAAATAATTTGGTGGCCTTGGAGAGACTATTTCTGTAGAGTTCGTGGGATCAGGAAGCCAGATTTCAAGAACTTGTTGAGAGGCTGGTTTCAACTTTCCTAATCTCAAAAATCCTAGCAAAGCAAAGTCATTGTTGAGGCCAGTGGTAATGTCATCATTAAATATGAATGGGATACTAGCCAGGCGTTTTTTAAATTAAGGAATTATTTCCATTATCTCTAAATTTAATCTCTAGATTTAACAGAGCCACTCATATGCCACTCATGTATATCAATACTACCCTTTCTAAAGAAATGCCTAAACTTCTATTTACATCTCAGCATTGAAGCCTTGGGCCTTTTAATATTCTGCTTGCATATCCTAAATGTCAGCGCGCATTTACAAATATTTATTACATTTCCACCACTACATTCTTCTTTCACAAGACCTTCTTTTAGAAACATTCTGCCAACCTTTCATGGCTAGCCCTAGGTTAGTGTTACAATATTTTGCTTTTCCACAAAAATGTCATCAAGTTTAAGTAATTCTGCAGTTCACAGCTACTCTTGAACTGCTGCTAGTCAAATATGAGTAAGAGGATACTAAAGCCACAGGCAGTTACACATTCTGATGTAGAACACAGAATTTAGAGTTAGAAGGAATTGTCAACTAGACCATAACAACTAAGGACACCGAAGTCTGAGCAAATAGAGGAAGCCTGTTCAAGGTCATACAAGTAGTAAATTTCAGAGGAGAGACTGAAATTCAAGTTGTCCGCTCTCTTTATTGAGAGCATCTTATTGAGGAATGTAGAGGGAACTATTTTTCTTCTTAAACCTTTTTTCTTCTATATCCACATTCTATATTCACTTGATATGAACAACAATAATAAAAATTAATTAATTATAACTAGTCATTAGTTGTTTTCCGGTCATGTCTGACTCTCCACGGCCCTATTTGGGGTTTTCTTGGCAGAAATACTGGAGTAGTTTGCCATTTCTTTCTCCAACTCGCTTTACAGATGAAGGAACTGAGGCAAACAGGGTTAAGTGACTTGACCAGGGTCACATAGCTAGTAAGTATATAAGGCCCCATTTGAGCTCAAGATGAGTCTTCCTGACTCCAAGCCTAGCACTCCATCCACTAGCCACCTAACTTCTCTGTAATTAAATAGTGCTTTAGTTAATTAATACATTTTTCTTCTTAAACTACTTTCCCCCTATCTACATGATATTAATAATAATAATAATAACAACAAGGATTTTATGTAGTGCTTTAAGGGTTACAAAGCCCTTTATAAATTTTATTTCATTTTATCCTTATAATACCTCTAGGAGGTAACTACTATTATTATCCTAATTTCATGGGTGAGGAAACTGAGGCAGAGAGAGATTAAATGACTTGTCTTTTTCACACAGCTATTCAGTGTGTGAAGCTGGATTTGAACTCATTTTCTTGACTTCAAGTCCAGAAATGTATCCATTGTGATGCCCAGTTAACATATGAAGGTCTTCTGAGTCCCAGTCGAGTGTTTGTCACTGTACCACCTTCTTTTGAGCTTTCACAGGTTGGTCATTCCCCAAAATCTATAAAATCTATAAAATTCATCAACAGGAGCTTTGTATCCCCAGCTCCCAGCAAGAAGCCTAAATGCTTATTAAATTGTATACATATAAATGAAGGAGTAATTGGAGTTTAGGATCATTGATTTGGAATGGGAAGAGATCTTATCCTTAAGTCAAATCCTTCCATTTTATAGAAGAGGGGACTGAGGCCTTGAGAAGTGTCTAAAGTCATACAAGTAGCTAGGTACAGAGCAGAGACTCAAACTCAGGATGTCTCATTTCAAGTTCAGCCTTTACCATACAATTTCCAGGGGAAAGGAAAAACAAGCAACTTTTTCTTCTTAGACCACTAAAAAAAATTAATATTCTTTTAAAGGAAATTTTATAAATTTTATAAGGTTAACTTTGTATTTCAATTAATACTTTATTAATTTCACTTTACATACTTAATGCTTATTTGCTTAATTTATATTATTTATGTACTTTACATAATTATTGTTTGCTTTATATACTTAATAATTTTGTTAATGCATTAATTAAATACTGTAATAGGTCAATATTCTTCATGGAAATTCATATCTCATATCTCAGTATGGTATGAAATGTCCCTGGCTACTCAAAGGTTATACCAGTAGAATGTCAAAATGTTTCTCATATTGTATGCCAGTGGGATAGAAGGATAGAGTTCCAAGCCCTGGCAGGTCCTGCCGACCTGGAAACATTTTGAATTCCAGCCCAGTGATGAACTACATACTTGTCATATGAGAAATAGCCAGTTAGATTTGGAGAGGCTTACCACCAGGTGCCCATAGTTTGATAATCTTTTTGGACGCGGGTTCTCTCCAGTCAATCAACAACCATTCATTAAGCACCGACTATTAGCCAGGAATTGTGCAAAGAGCTGTGCTAAGTGGAGAACACTGTGCCCAAGCTGTAGAGGTGCCATGATCTACATCATCAGTATAGAGAATACACATACTGATGACATCAACTTCTTGGATTATTGAGTGACAACTGTTAAAATGAGAACATGTCTCCAGAAGGAAAAACAGTAAATTTGATGAATAGATTCTATCTTATGAGAAAATAACATTTTAGTTTAAATCAATTAAAAAGGGGTTTATTAAGTAGCACCTGCATTCCAGCCCCTATGCTAGACAATGTGGATATAAAACAAAAAATGAAATACTCCCTTTCTTCAAAGTGCCTACATTCCATTAGGAAAAACAACATGAATGTATACGTAAGGATGAACTGAAGCCAGCTCATACCACTGGCTTGCAAGATCTAATTGTTAAACCTCTAGTGTGAGCATTTATACCTTTGAAATCAGCAAATACTACAAATCAGGGCTTGATTTTTTTTAAATTGTCTAGTCTTAAAGTGATAGAGAAAATGTTAATGAAGATTAAACTTTAAAACATTTTAGTACTTTTTCAGAGAGCTGGTTGTGAAAAATGCATATATCTACATATATACAAAATAAATTCAAAATAAGTACAAGAAAATTTGGCATGTGAAATACAATCAGTTGGGAGATCTAAGAAAAGGTCTCATGTAGGTAATAAGATTTTAGCTGAACTTTGAAGGCATTAAGGGATTCCAGTCATGGGGGCAACTAGGGCAAAGTGTCAAGAATGGCACATAGAATATTATATATGAGGAACAGTTAGATGGACAGACTCATTTGACAAAAGAGTATATATAGGTGAGAAATTCCTAATAACTATGAAGAGTTAGGGTGAGGTCAGATTGTGAATGGATTTAAATGTCAAGCAGTTGTTGTTCTTTAATCGTGTCTAACTCTTTGTGTCCCCATTTGGGTTTTTTTATATAATTAAGATTTTTTTTATTTTTAGTTTACAATGCTCAGTTCCACATAATTTTGAGTTCCAGATTTTCTTCTCCCCCCCACTCCCTCCCCAAGATGTCATGGAATCCAATATATCTTCTACATATAACTTCGCATTGAACTTATTTACATAATAATCAAGTTGTAAAGAAGAATTATGACCAATGGAATGAATCAGGAGAAAGAAGAAACAAAAACAAAAACAAACAAAAGAGAAAAAAAAAACAAAGGGAAAACAAAAAAAGGAGAGCAAACAGTGTGCCTCAATCTGCATTCATACTCCATAGTTCTTCCTCTGGATGTAGATTGCTCTCTCCGTCATGAGTCCTTTGGAGTTGTCTTTGCCCCTTGTATTGCTGACAAGAGCAAAGTCTATCAGGTTTAGTCATCACAGACTCCATATATGTGTGGTTGTGTATAATGTTCTCCTGGTTGTGCTCCACTCACTCAGCATTATATTGTGTAGGTTTTTCCATGTTATTATGAAGTCCATATCATCCTCATTTCTTATTGTACAATAATATTCCATTACCTTCATATACCACAACTTGTTTAGCCATTCCCCAATTGGTGGGCATCCCCTTGATTTCCAATTCTTTGCTACTACAAAAAGAACTGCTATAAATATTTTTGTACGTATGGATACTTTTCCCACTTGTGTGATCTCTTTGGGATACAACCCTAGAAGTGGTATTGCTTGGTCAAAGGATATACACATTTTTACAGCCTTTTGGGCATAGTTCCAAATTGCTCTCCAGAATGGCTGGATCAATTCACAACTCCACCAGCAATGTAACAGTGTTTCAATTTTCCCACATCCTCTCCAGCATTTACAATTTTCCTGTTTTGTCATTTTAGCTAATCTGACAGGAGAGATGCGGTACCTCAGAGTTGTTTTGATTTGCATTTCTCTAATCAGTAGTGATTTTGAGCATTTTTTCATATGTCTATAGATATTTTTAATTTCTTCCTCTGAAAACTGCCTGTTCATATCCTTTGACCATTTCTCAATTGGGGAATGACTTGTAGTCCTATAAATTTGACTCAGTTCCCTGTATATTTTAGAGATGAGGCCTTTATCAGAGACACTGCTTATAAAGATTTCCTCCCAATTTGCTGCTTCCCTCCTAATCTTTGTTGCTTTAGCTTTGTTTATACAAAAGCTTTTCAGTTTAGCATAATCAAAATTATCCATTTTGCATTTTGTAATGCTCTCTATCTCTTGTTGGGTCATGAATTCTTCCCTTTCTGATAAATCTGATAGGTAAACTGTTCTTCACTTTCCCAAATTGCTGATAGTATCAGCCTTTATTCCTAAATCATGAACCCATTTTGACTTTATTTGGTATATGGTGTAAAAAATTGGTCTATGCCCAGTTTCTGCCCTACCATTTTCCAATTTTCTCAGCAGTTTTTGTGAAATAGTGAATTCTTAGCCCAGAAGCTAGATTCTTTGGGTTTATCAAAGAGTAGATTGCTATAGTCATTGAGTACTGCATCTTGTGTTCCTATCCTATTCCACTGATCCACGGCTCTGTTTCTTAGCTAGTACCAGGTAGTTTTGATGACTGCTGCTGCATAGTACAGTTTAATATCTGGTATGGCTAGGCCCCCTTCCCTAACATTTCTTTTCATTAATACCCTAGATATTCTAGACCTCTTGTTCTTCCAAATGAATTTTGTTATTATTTTATCCAGCTCTGTAAAATACTTTTTTGGTAGTTTGATTGGTATGGCACTGAATAAGTAAATTAATTTAGGTAAAATTGTCATTTTTGTTATATTAGCTGAGCCTAACCATGAGCAACTGATGTTTTTCCATTTATTTAGATCTGACTTTATTTCAGTGAAAAGCGTTTCATGATTATGTTCATATAAGCCCTGGGTTTGTCTTGGCAGGTAGACTCCCAAATATTTTATAGTGTCTACAGTAACTTTGAATAGACTTTCTCTTTCTATCTCTTGCTGTTGGGCTTTGTTAGTAATGTATAGGAACACCAAGGATTTATGTGGGTTTATTTTATATTATGCAACTTTGCTAAAGTTGTTTATTATTTCAAGTAGTTTTTACATGATTCTCTAGGATTCTCTAAGCAAATCATCATATCATCTGCAAAAAGTGATAATTTAGTTTCTTCTTTGCCTATTCTAATTCCTTCAATTTCTTTTTCTTCTCTTATTGCTATAGTGACCATTTCAAGTAGCAAATTGAATGGTAAGGGTGATAATGAACATGCTTGTTTCACCCCTGATCTTATTGGCAATGCATCTAGCTTATCCCCATTACAAATAATGCTTGCTGATGGTTTTAGGTAGTTGCTATTTATAATTTTAAGGAAGGCTCCATTTAGTCCTATGCTTTTTATTGTTTTTAATAGGAATGGG
Organism: Phalanger gymnotis; assembly: GCA_028646595.1. NCBI lineage: Eukaryota > Metazoa > Chordata > Mammalia > Diprotodontia > Phalangeridae > Phalanger > Phalanger gymnotis. The sequence continues at coordinate 196,312,823 of CM053625.1, forward strand.
TGTTATATTTTGTCAAAGGCTTTTTCTGAATCTATTGAGATGATCATATGGTTTCTGCTAGTTTTTTTGTTGATATGATCAATTATGCTGATAGTTTTCCTAATACTGAACCATCTTTTCATTCCTGGAATAAATCCTACATGGTTGTAGTATATTATTCTCCTGATAAGTTGCTGTAGTCTTTTTGCTAATATTTTATTTAAAATTTTTGCATCAATATTCATTAAGGAAATCGGTCTATAATTTTCCTTCTCTGCTTTAACTCTTCCTGGTTTGGGTATGAGTGCCATATTTGTGTCATAAAAAGAATTTGGTAGGCCTCCACCCATTTTCCCAAATAGTCTATAAAGTATAGGAATTAATTTTTGTTTAAATGGTTGATAAAATTCACATGTGAAACCATCTGGCCCTTGAGATTTTTTCCTAGCTATTTCATTGATGGCTTGCTCAATTTCTTTTTCTGAGATGGGGTTATTTAGGAATTTTACTTCCTCTTCTGTTAACCTGGGCAATTTATATTTTTGTAGATGTTCATCCATATCCCTAAAGTTGTCAAATTTATGGGCATGCAATTTGGCAAAGTAATTCCTAATTATTGTTTTAATTTCCTCTTCATTGGAGTGAGTTAGCCCTTTTCACTTTTGATACTGGTGGTTTGCTTTTCTTCTTTCTTTTTTTAATCAAATTGAACAAAAGTTTATCAATTTTATTGGTTTTTTCATAAAACCAACTCTTGGTTTTATTTATTAATTCAATAGCTCTCTTTATTTCATTTTTATTAATCTCTCTTTGATTTTCAGTATTTCTAATTTGGTGTTTAATTGGGAATTTTCAATTTGTTCTTTTTCTAGCTTTTTCAATTGCATGCCCAATTAATTGATCTCCTTTTTCTCTGTTTTATTCATGTAAGCATTTAGAGATATAAAACTTGCCCTAAGAACTGCTTTTGCTGCATCCCATGCGTTTTGGTATGTTGTCTCATTATTGTCATTCTCTTGAATGAAGTTACTAATTGTTTCTCTGATTTGTTCTTTGGCCCACTCATTCTTTAGAATTAGATTATTTAGTTTCCAATTAATTTTTTGCTTATTTTTTCTGGTTCTTTATTACAAATAATTTTTATTGCATCATGATCTGAAAAGTATGCTTTGACTACTTCTGCTTTTCTGCACTGGATTGTGAGTTTTTTTATGCCCTAGGACATGGTCAGTTTTTGAGTATGTAGCATGTACCACCGAGAAAAAAGCATATTCCTTTTTATCCCCATTCAGTTTTCTCCAGAGGTCTATGATATCTACCTTTTCTAAAATCCTGTTCACCTCTTTAACTTTTTTCTTGTTTATTCTGAGGTTAGATTTATCAAGTTCAGAGAAGGGGAGGTCGAGGTCTCCCATTATTATGGTTTTGCTTTCTATTTCTTCCTGTAACTCCCTTAATCTCTCCTCTAAGAATCTGCATGCCGTACCACTTGGGGCAGATATGTTAAACAGTGCTATTGCTTCATTGTTTATGGTGCCTTTTAGCAAGATGTAGTGTACTTCCTTAGCTCTTCTAATTAGATCTATCTTTGCTTTTGCTTTGTCTGAGATTAGGATTGCTATCCCTGCTTTTTTTACTTTAGCTGAAGTACAATATATTCTACTCCAGCCTTTTACCTTTACCCTGTGTGTATCCCCCTGTTTCAAATGTGTTTCTTGTAAACAGCATATTGTATGATTATGGTTTTTAATACATTCTGCTATCCCCTTCTACTTTATGGGAGAGCTCATCCCTTTCACATTCACAGTTATGATTACTATCTCTGCCTTTTTCTCCATCCTATCTCCCCCCTGTTTATGCTTTCATTTCTCCCTTTCCCTTTCCACTCCTCAACAAAGTTTTGCTTTTGACTGCCTCCTTCCTCAGTTTAACCTCTCTCTCGATTCCCCTCCCTTGTCTTACCATTTTCCATTTGCTACTTCTTCCCTCCCTTCTGACCACCCCTTCTCTTTTTTCCCCCTTTCCCCTCATACTTCCTGTAGGACAAGTTAGATTTCTATACTTATCAGGGTATGTTATTCCCTTCTTGAGCCAAATCCAATGACAGTAAAACTCAGATACTGCTCTTCTCCCTCCCTTCTTTCCCTCTACTACAATATGTTTTTGTGTCTCTTCATGTGATGTAATTTACCCTTTTCTCTACCTCCTTACCTCTTCTCCCAGAACCATCTCTTCATATCTTTATAAGTATATTTTTATCATTATATTGGTTATTTTATACTGACATCCACAGTCTATGAATATCCCTTTCAATTGTCATAGTAAGTATACTATTCTCAAGATTGACATGTATATATCAAACATATATAAAACAAAATAAGGATATAATTAATTACCTTATTGATTAACTAGGTTTTTTTTCCCCGTTTACCTTTTTATGTCTCTCTTGAGTTTTGTATTTGGAGATCAAATTTTCCATTGAGCTCTGGTCTTTTCATCAGGGAAGTCTGGAATTTCCTTATTTCATTGAATGTCCATCTCCTTGCCTGGAAAATTGAGCTCATTTTTTTCCTGGGTAGTTGATCCCTCGCTGTAGTCCAAGCTCCTTAGCCTTTTCAGAATATCGTATTCCAGTTTCTCCTGTCATTTAATGTAAAAGCTGAAAGATCTGGAGTGATCCTGACTGTATTTCCATGATATTTGAATTGTTTCTTTCTAGCTGCTTGGAATATTTTCTCCATGTAGTAGGAAGGCCGAATTTATGATCTCAAATATAATCATGTATATGTTTGAATGGTCCGAAATCGCAAGGTATGAGAGATTCTCTAAGGAGAAAACAACAAGAAATTTATTTAGGCCCCACCGCAGCAAAAACTTGAACCAGCCTCCCCATTCCAACATCTTGACAAAAAGACTCCAGGTCCAGAAAGCCCATTTCA
>CM053625.1:196316240-196368811 GCA_028646595.1 Phalanger gymnotis
GTGGAAGGGTTTTACATAATGATACGCATGTGGCCTATGTTGAATTGCTTCCCTTCTTAGGGATGGTGGGTGGGGAGGGAAGAGGGGAGAGAATATGGAACTCAAAGTTTTAAAAACAGACGTTCAAAAACAACAAAAAAAAGTTTTTGCATGCAGCTAGGAAATAAGATACACAGGTAATGGGGTGTAGAAATTTATCTTGCCCTACAAGAGAAGAAGGGAAAGGGGGATGGGAGGGGAAGTGGGGTGACAGGAAGGAGGCCTGACAGGGGAACGGGGCAACCAGAATATATGCCATCTTGGAGTGGGTGGGAGGGTAGAAACGGGGAGAAAATTTGTAATTCAAACTCTTGTGAAAATCAATGCCGAAAACTAAATATATTAAATAAATTAAATAAAAAACGAAAAAAGAAAAGCCGAAACTTAGAGAGAAGAAACAGTTTACTTAAGTCACACAGTAAAGTGAGAGTTGGAAATGGAACTCATTCTACCTTGCCGTGTTGACTTTTAATCCAGAGCTCCTTCCTTTGTACCACATTGCCTCCATTTCCAATCAGGAATAGAAATCCAGTGTCTAGTCCAGTGCTGAGCATGCATCAACATATCAAAGACCCGAGATTTTATTTTATAGGAATTCTACATGTGGAAACTCCCTCCACAAGGCAGTTGTTGAAAAATTATTTCTTACATTAAATTAAATATAGCAAACATATTCAAATGTATATTTATTAAAATAAATATATTAAATATTTTGCAAAAAATGTTACATTGAACCATATTTTTGGATCTATTCATTATCACCTGTATTTGCTCCTATTTCCTTTCCATCTCTGCTTAAAGTCAAAGGTCATTGATATTATCTTCTGGTAAGGAACCTTTCTAAACTTAGCCTCTTTGGTCCATGGGCAATGTGTGACCCATTGTCAAAACTTCCCCATCTTGGTGGGTCTTGAGCTGTTTTGTGCTGTTTTAGGATAGCCTTTGAGCACTAGGCTTATGTCCATGCCAGGGTGAGTTATCAGACACAGGCTTTAATTTTAGGAATGATTTCCTAAAATATATATGAAAAAAAATTTCTACCATCACCACCACCACTCCTCCTACTCACAATAATAATAATAATAATTACTAAAATGTATATAACTCCTACTGTGTGCTAGGCACTGTGCTAAGTGCTTTATAATTATTACCTCATTTGATTCTCACAACAACTCTGGGAAATAGGTGCTATTATTATCCCCATTTTACAGATGAGGAGAGGCAAATAGGAATTAAGTGACCTGCCTAAGGTCACAGAGCTCATAAGTGTCTAAGGCTGGTTTTGAACTCAGGGCTTCCTCACCCCAGGTCCAACACTCTATTCACTTCACTACCTACCTGCCCAATATTTTTGTGTAAAATTATATATTTACAAAGAAAGTTGCTTTTCCAGTATGATGGGGATCAAATGCAAATTCCATACTCCTTTCTCCTTTCACCTTACAAGTGAGTGAGAGCGAAGAGTAGTATAGGAGGCTGTGTGGGCATAATTCAATCTGGGCATGATTCTAGGCCCTGTTTAGATTGTGTATAAACCAGTTGTGGCCATATAAAATGTGTCATCTATACATGGACTAAGAGTGTTGTTCCATATTGCTCTGACTTCAACACATGCGTGTGTAGGTATTTCTGTCCAATGGGGAAAAAGGCCAAGTGAAAATATAAATGACTTACTATTATGTCAATGTATATATTATACTATAAAATGGATTTATGCCCAGTTTTTATATTTAAATATATAAAATGCTAAAGAAAATGTCCAGAATAGAGGAATACAAATCCAAAACTATACATTGCAGTTCTGTTTACATTTCAGTTTCAGTTTTGTGTTTTTTAAAGGAATTTTGCTCTCATATGACCAAAAGTAAAACATAATGTTTACATTTCATAAACACCAATGAATTTTACGTCTTACCTTATCATTCCATGGAATTTACCTCAACCGGTATTTTAGGTAATCAAATCATGTTAATTGTCAAATGATTAGTTTTGATAATAGAGGCACTAACAGAAGAAGCATACTTAATAGAATCTAAGGGTTAATATGATTTGGCATTTAATTATAATGTGTGGATTTCCCTGGGGGGAGGTAGTGGGAAGTGGGGGAGGTAAATTGCATTTATCAAGATAGCCATGAAGTGCAGCATTGATCTAATTTAATCAGAGAAAGCTTCTTATAGTGGATTGATTTTGTCTCATGTCCTGATAAAGCTTATTGAGAGCAGCTGAGAGAATTCGCCCTCTTTAATATCCTTTGCTGCAGCGGGACCTGCCAGTGAGCTTGGGCTTTCTAGTGCTATTTCTGCCATGTCTCTGGTAGATAGATATTGTGGGTTGAAGACAAATAAGCAGAAAGAAATCCCTTCTAAGAACATACCAATTTCTCATGTTGTAATCTGCTATCAGGCATGTTTCTTTTTGCAAGAACCCAGATCAGTGTGGATTAGGATTCAGTGCACAAAGCCTTCCATCAAAGCTGTGATTCGAAGTCAATTCTTTTTCTCTAGCTTACTTTCAGCCAGTGTGAACTACATGTCAAAACCAAAAGGATCTCGTGTTCCTGATGATTGCTGCCCTTTTAAAAAAAGGCCCATCCTTTCTTCTCTTGCTTTTTTTCCTCTTTAGCCCCTCTTTTCTTTTATGCTTTTATCCTTTCTCTCCACTTGATGTCTAACAAGTTTATCTCATTTTTTTGGTATCAGCTTATAGACAGTCTCCAGTGTGAATATGGCATAATCCTTATAGATCACAGGAAAGGCAGGGCGCTGTAGGGGGAAGAACCCTGGGCTGTGAGTCTAAAGTCCTGGCTCGAACTAATAGCTTTCTTACTTATTAGTTGGGCAAATTATTTAACCTGTCTCTGTTTCTTGAATATCTGAAAGATGGGGCTAAGAATAGCACCTATCTCCCAGGGTTGTTGTAAGGATGAAATAAGCTAATATTTATAAAACACTTTGCAAACTATGAAGGACCATACAAATGTTAGGCATTACTATTGTTATTATCACTGTCATCTATTTATATTTTTAAAATTAATATAGGAGTCAGCATGACAAAATAGGTAGGAATTCAGTCGACTGTAGAGACAGTGAGACATGGAATTACAGTCTACCTCTGACACATGCTAATTGTGTGACCATGGGCAAGTCACCTGCCTTCTCAGTGCTCCAGGAAATGTCTCAACTATAAATTATAGACCCACAGGTTTGAGGGTAGAGGTTGTTTCCTCTACCAATGAAATCCTAGACTTGATACCTCCCACTTTAAAAAAAAAATGAAGCTATTTTCACAGTTGTGCTAGCTACCTCAAAGGGATTTCATGAGGGTTAAATGAGATAAGGTATGGAGGGTATATCACAATTATAATATAATTATAATGATAGTTCATGTTTCTAGAACACTCAGGTTTATAAAATACTTTCATTAATGACCCATTGAGATTTATTGATGCCTTCAATCTCACAGATGATGAAATAGGCCCAGGAAGTTTGAACTAGAACTCAAACCCATGTATTTTAACTATAAGACCAGTGTTTCTTTCATTTTGTCTAATCCCCTCATCAATCATTCAATGACTCAACAAAATTTATTAAGCACCTACTATGTGTCAGGCATTGTATTAAGTGCTGGGGTTACAAAAAGAGGCAAAAAAACAATTCTTGGCCTCGAGGAGTTTATAATCTGACGGGTGAGACAACATGCAAACTAATGTCACTAGTGATGATATGCCAATAAAGCATATTAGCAACAGTATTGCAACTTAGAGCCTTTGAGAATTTTCTGTTACACTGATTTAACCAGGATCCTATGGACCTGCACCAGGAACACTTCTCTATCTACATTGTTTCACTGCCTCTTGTGCCTACTCATAGGCTACATTAGTGCAGAAAATAAAAACATACATTATAGTAATGGATGAGATTTATTTGGCACTTGAAGAATTTCACATATTAAGGTTTACAAAGTGCGTTATTTCACTTAAACTTTCTAACAATGTTGTCAAGAGGGTATGACAGTTATTACTTCCATTTTAAGGTCAAGGAAACATGAGGTCAGAGTTGGTGAAGTGATTTGTCAATGGTTACAAACTAGTAAATATTGGAAGAAAGACGGAAACCCATACCTTCCTGCCTCTAGGTTCCATGCCACTTATCTACTCCCTGCTTCTTACAACTCCTCAAGACGAGTAGTGCAAGTATGATTGTTCCCAGCAAACAAGTCTCAGAAAAGTTAGGTGACTGTAGGACCCAGATTCAAACTTGGGTCCTCTGACTTCCAAATTCAGTGTACTTTTTATTTTACCAGAATTAAGCTGGCATGGGGCACATTCATTGCATGTAGTAGGCACACAATAAATGTTTGTTGAATTGGATTGTTAGACTTGGAAGAAAAATCTAAGGTTCTGGTTCTCACTGTCTTTGTCACAAACTTGTGTGACCTTGTATAATACATCTAATGTTTCAGTACTTGTGTGCGCTTGGCAGAATTTCAATTTACCCTGTTTTCCAGCTGTTCTCGTACTGAGAAGTTCAAGTAGACTTGGCACATAGAGTCCCTAGAGGCCTGATTCCTAACCTTTTTAGAGATGTGGCACCATTGAATCATAATTTGATTTTTTTCTTTTTTTAAAAATGATTTATTGATGCCCTTTTTTCTTTACACTGCAGTCACCTCTCAACAGCCCCTTCCCACCTTGAACCATCCCTTGAAACAATGAAAAAGAGCTAAGCATAATTAATGGACAAAGTGGCTGATATTCCTTGCAACATTTCTTTATATTCAATCTGGATTCCTTATGCTGCTGATTAAACTTATTTTTTTTTTACACAATTATGTATAAAATGATTAGCACAAGGCCTGACACATAGTAGGTTCTTAATATTATTCCCTTCCTTTTCTTTCTTCTGGTCTAAGTGCCCTCACTTATAGTTCCTAATACATGAAATTTTATCTCCCACCTTCATGCCTTTGCATAGAGTATGTGCCTCACTGGCACTACATAAAATTCCTAGCTTTCTTCAAAGAACCGGGCAGATGCCACCTGCTACTCACAGCCTTTCCTGCTCCCCATTGTTCGCACTCTCCCACTCCTCTTCTTCTTCAAATTACCTTGTATGACTTGATATGTGATTCATCCTTACTTTTGTATGTGTTCTATGCCCTCCCCACCCCACCCCCTTTCTGGTAGAATGGAAGCTATTTGAGGGCAGGGACAATCACATATTTTATTATTTTATAACTGGTGCTTAACTCAATGCCTTGCATGTAGTAGCACTTAATAGTGACAATCACATACATTTGTATTGTGTCTTGAGTTTTATAAGCCACTTCATATACATGACATCATTTAGTCCCATCAGATAAGGCAGCTAATACCTGTACAGTTAAAAGTGATGTAATCAGGGTCACACAGGGAATAACCACCAGATTCGGGATTTTCATCAAGGTTCTTTGTTTCCATGTCCCACACCCCTTCTAAAGCATTTAGCACACAATGCCTTACTCATAGTAGGTCCTCAAGAAATGACCCATGATTGAAGAAGGGTTCCACACATTAGTAATATGCTTGTAGGATAGTGAGATGGAAGTCCATCTCATTACTTTACTGGCCTACCCTAGTACTGTTATTAAGCTTTGCTTTTAAGCTTGTCTTTTTCAATCTAAATAATCTTCATTTATCATTCTAATTAGATTCTCCCAAGTTTTGCAACCTCACTTTACTCAGTATTCATTCTTTTCTAAGTGTGATGGAGATTTACATGCAGAAGAGTGAGACACGATAACTTTTAGCCCAAGCATTTTAATTACCTGGATGGAGAAATGAGATGTCTCAGTGTGTTTTGTCATTTATGCACCTGGGGCTACAGAGTGTTTATGGGTTAATTTCTCATGCTAGGAGAACCTATTTTATCTTGACCTTCACTGCATTGTTGGGGTCAATGCTGGTTGCTGTTCCTAAGAACAAAGGTAGACTTAGATCCACTTACAGGGAATCATTTAATGTGCTGAGATGACTGCTGCAAATACATGTGAGCATTTGAACCAATTCCTGGGGAGGCTATTTGTACAAGTCTCTTTCTGAATTAATGCATGCCACTTGTAACCTCCCGTCTCCCAACATACAAACTAAAGAATGACAAACTGATTTTTCTCCCATTCTTTTCTGAATGAAAGGGAACTTCAAAAGAAGGATGGTTGCAACTTTATCATCATTGGAACTCTGCCTCTTACACAAGGTCTTCTTGTCTTCTTAAGCTCAGTTATTAATTAGGTTTCTCCTTACCATCCCCTCACTCATTACTTTGAATTATTTTTTTACAATTAAAATTTATTTATGTATATTACTTTCTTTTGATAGAATGTACCCTTCTTGAGGGCAGGGACTATTTTCATTTTGGCCTTTGTGGCCCCAGAACCTAACAAAGTGCATAGTATATCTTATGTGCTAATAGGTGCTTGCCGAATGGGTTGAATTGAGAATAACATAAACTAACAGTAATATAACTATACTTTTAATTACTGATAACTACCCAGATTATTATGTTCCTCAGTAACATTTTTAATGTAAAAGAGCTGCACATCTGAAAGATGAATAGACAGATATGGATACAGAAAATATCGAGGAGAAGAGGCAGTAGGACATAGTAGAAAATGAGTTCACCTTGGAGCCAGGAAATTCAGAGTTCAAGTCCTCCCTCTGCTACATTCTAGCTGTGTGACTCCGAACAGGTCATTTAACTTTCTCAGACCCCAGGGAACTTTCTAAGATAAAAAATTGCCGAGAATATGCTGATATGTAAAAGGAGTTTCCTCATCAAGAAATTCCCTATACTAATGAAATCACAGCACAGGTATCTTCCCTGCCCCCTTCCTGCAAAGAAAACAAGTAAGAAAAATAAATTAAAAGAAAGAAAGCAATATCTTTAGAAGAGAACCCCAAAAGGGGTTGGATAAGACTGAACGTTAACAAGACACTGTAGATGTACAAGTTAAAAAAAAACGAACAAACAATACTAACATTTATACAGTACTTTAAGATTTAGATCTGATGTAGAATTTTATGCTAATAGAGTCCCAGAAATACTTATGGGGTACATATAATGTTAGTAGCCAGAAAAAGGCCCTTTTATCTTAGATCCATGTGTCCCTAAATGCCCTGTTGGGGTTAAAGCACTGGTTCATGCACCCTCTAGAAATGAGACCTCTATAGCTATATTGAAAGATCCAGTGGCTGATTTCAGTTGGTAGAGATAAAAATAAATCATAGGCTATAGTGGTGAGAGCTGGAAGGGACTTTAGAACACAGAATGACAGATCTGGGAGGAAAATCAGAATATATAATATCAGAATGAAAAAGACCTTCAGATATTTTCTAGACCAGGGGTGCGGAATCTGCGACCTCGAGGACACATGTGGCCTTCTAGGTCCTTGGGTGCAGCCTTTTGACTGAGTCCGTTTTATAGGACTCATCCTTTTATTGATGGGATTTCTTCTGGGAAGTTTGAATTCAGGCAGAAGGCCACACCTGAGGACCTAGAGGGTCACATGTGGCCTTGAGGCTGCAAGTTCCCCACCCCTGATTGACCAACTTCTTTTTACAGATGAAGAAATGAAGACCCTCAGTGCAAAAGTTACTGGATCAAAGTTGCACACTTAGCTGAAGGCTGCATGGGGACTTGAACTCAGGTCTTCTTCCTCCCAGAGAAGCTCTTGGATTAAATTTTTATTCGTTGCCATTTCTAGGAATATTTCTCGAATTGCCCTGATTTTCTTTAGCCTGCTAATTCCACCCTCGCTTCCCCATCCCCTTGTAAATCACGGTTAAACAAAGGCAAATGCAAAACATGCATAATAAGAAAGCAAGCTATGCTCAAGGAAACTCAATCAACACATGGGCAAGAGATGATTTTGTCTCTTTTCAGAAACTAATAATTCCCTGGAGAAAAACAAAAACTGGAGATTTCAGGCAAGCAGCCCTGTAGTTAGTTCTACATGTTTTCCCCCCAAATGGGAATAACACAGATATAGTAAAGCATTGATGTTTCAGAGATCCTTATTCTCTGACTGCAAGATAATAAAAGGGTAAGGGAGGGTACCAAGCCCTAAAAACTAGATTTGGCATCTGAAAAAATTGTCAATTCGCTGGAATTCATGAGCAACAGTGCCACCTAGTGTGCCAAAGCTGCTTCATACCAGCTCCACAGGGAACCCTGAACAAACAAACCCTCACCTACAGAGAAGCTTTATTGACAAGGATGCCAACCAAACTGGACATCTTTCAGTCACTAGAGAAGCCTTTTGCCTGATGCAGGAGCTTGGTCCTTAGCTGCAACGGCACGTCACCCTTGGCTTTGATTATCTTTGTGAAGTTGTGTCCATAAGCAGATAAACCCGAGGGAATGATTTGCTGTGTTAGAAGTCTCAGCCCCAGCAGGATCCAGCCAGATGGCAAGCTGTGGGTGCTGCATTTTTGCCCCTGTAGCACAGTGACAAGGGACCCACCCCAATGGCAGCCCTGTGGGAGAATACTCTGAGGTCCAAAGCCAGCTGTTTCTACCTAGTAGGGTGGGAGAAAACAGCAAGTGATTTTTCTTAACTGTATGAGGGATGAATCTGCTTACGGTCAATCAACCAGCAGAGATGGAGAATCTAGAAGTGTAAGCTGTGTTAGCTTTTGGGGATGAGGGGGATGGTAGTGGGGAGCCTAATGATTTTCCTTTCCTCTTCCAATTTTGACCCAGGACCCAGATTAACTAGGATGCTTTTCGATATAACCATCAGATAGAGGTGTTTTTGTTTGTTTGTTCTCTCTACCCACAGGAGGAAATGGATCAGCTCTTGACTCCAAGCCTAAACTTAACTCCATTCATAATAACAGCTGGCATTCATATAGTGCTAAAGGTTTGCAAAGCATTTTACCTATGTTATGTCATTTGATCTTCATAACAATCCTGCAAGGTAGATGCTTTTAATATTCTCGGTTTATAGATGAGTCAATAAGCAAGTATTTATTAAAATAAATAAATTGAAGCTGAGAAATGTTAAGGGACTTTCCTAAGCTTTTATAGTTTGCAAATTTGGGGGCAGCTGGATGGTTTAGTAGATAGAGTGCCAGTTCTGGAGTCAGGACGATTCCTCTTTGTGAGTTCAAATCTGGTCTCAGACACTTATTAGCTATGTCACCCTGGGTAAATCACTTAACCCTGTTTGCCTCAGTTTCTGCATCTGTAAAATTATTTGGAGAAGGAAATGGCAAACCACTCTGTTCTCTTTGCCAAGAACCAACAAGTGGGATCTCAGCGAGTTGGACAGGACTGAAAAAGGACTAAACAATAACAACAAAATGCTGCAGCAAGACTTTTAACTCAGATCTTTCTTGACTATGCGACCAACACTATCCACTGTGCCACCTTGCTACACAGTTTACAGTACAATAATGAAAACCACCCATAAGTACATGCAGATACTGCCTTACCCTTTCCTTACTTCCATGACCTCTTCCTTTCTTCCTTTAATTCCCCTGATCAGATACAGTCTCCTCATGTTCTTGAATGCTTTTTTAGCTTCCTTTATGCTTTCCTATAAAAAGGAAGTCAAGATGAATCATTCTCCTTCCTTAAGATTCCCTTCCTTCTTGTGTCTTCTAGATATCCTTACTTTACTTTTGTTTCTCTATTAAGAACCCCCAACGTGCCTGTGAGTTCCTTATCCTCTCTTAACAGTTACAAAATAGAGAGCATACTCCATACTTTCTATCAGGAAAAAACAAACTCTAAACTCCTGCCTCTACTGCCCTCCCCTTTGCCCCAACAACTGGAAGGAAAAGATAATTAACCAACCAGGCAGTTCTTAATCAAGGCCAAAAGACATGGTACACATGATAAGAGCTACAGGAGCTCAAATGATAACAGGATTTAAATTTCAAGGGACTTTAGAGATCATCTAAATATTTAGGTGACTAGGAAATGCCCAACCAAGATTTAGGAGGACCTGAGCTTAAATCTGCCCAGAGATACTTTCTAACCCTGTGAACCTGGGCAAGCCACCTACCCTGTCTGTCTCACTTTCCTCAACTGTGGAAGGGTAAATAATAATAACACCACCTATTCCCAGGGTTGTCGTGAGGATCAAATGAGATAATATTCGTAAAGGCCTTTGCAAACTTTAAAGTGCTATATAAATGCTGGCTATTATTATCTTTTGAGACCTAGAGGGGGGAAATGATTTGCATACTTATCACATGAGTAGTAAGTGGCAGAGTTGAGATCTGGACACAAGCTGTCTAAGTCATAATCTAGTGATCCTTTTGCTGTATCACAAAGAGGAGAGAAAGACTATTGTGGGCTGGTATAGTCAGGGAAGGTTTCACTGGAGGAGTGGGATTCGAGGTGGACATTGAAAGATGTAACTTATATGAGTGTTGAGAAGGGGGATATTTCAGGACTCTTAAAACTGGAAAGGACTTTAAAGATCATTTAGCCCTTCATTTTGTAGAAAAAGAAATTGAGATCAGAAAGGTGAAATTGCTTGCCCGGAGTTATACAGATCACACATTAATGGCAGAGCTGGGACTTGGATGCTTCAGATATGTTCAGGAAATGGTAAGGCTTTGACCTGTGAAAATAAGCATACTATATATTCTTTTGTCCAGTTTTCTAAGATTATATATGCTATATCAGAGAAGCAGCAGGGCATAATGAGTAGCAAACTAGCCTCAGAGTTAAAACAAAAAACAAAAACCTGGGTTCAAGTCTCAGCCATGACATATATTAACTCTCAGGGCTTGACCTTGGGCAGGTGACAACTTCTAAGTGTTCCTGGTAACTCTCTGAACCTCTAAAGTGCAGAGTAGGGGCTCCTCTGCATTGGTAATGAGAAGTTCTTCATTAGAAGCTCCCTATATCAACCAAATAACAGGTCTGGTCATAGATGCACATCATACAAATTCACGTTCACATACATTCTATTACCCTGAGTGACTAAAAAGAGGTTGCTACAGTGTAAGCATCAGAGATATTCAAGATTTGAAAAGCAATTAAATAAAAAAGGTTGAAGGAAGAGAAGCAGGTACATTGCTTCAAAACCTGACAAGGGGGTGAATTGAGTGTTGGCAAAAAGCAACCATTCTTTAGTCTTTATTCTCAGGAAATTCAACTGTTCCCCCAAGGAACCAAGAAGAGACTGAAAGTACTGTTTCTCACACTTTATTCTCTCTCAACCCAGGAGGACAGATGGCAAAGTACCTCTCCCTGAGGACTCGAGCAGGGAGAGAAAACCCAGGAGAGAAATCCAATGTTCAGATGCCTTCTTGCACCCAAAAGTCAAGAGAAAAGGATGTAGGAGACTCTTCTGTTGAATCCATAAGAAGTCCTCACAAATGCTATTGTTGCAGGGAGAAAAGGGGTGAATTTCCCACTGTGATGGTTGTTTTTTAAAGAAAGGGAAGAAGAGGGATGGTGGTAGGGTAAGATGGCAAACCTTCCCTTAGAAGGGGAATAATACAAATATTATCTCATTTACTCCTCACAACAACCCTGGGAATAGGTGCTATTATTATTTACCCTTCCACCATTGTGGAAAGTGAGATGGACAGGGTAAGAGGCTTGCCCAGGGTCACGGGGCTAGAAAGTGTCTCTGGGCAGATTTAAACTCAGGGCTTCCCAAGTCCTGGTTGGACCTTCCCTTTCCATTTTCATTACACACGAAATGATACTTTCCCTTAACGACTTTTCTTTTGTATTTTTCTGATAACTAATCATAGGATCAAGGGGTCTTAGAGTTGATAGAGACATAGGACCATAGCTTCAGAGCTGGAAGGAGGCTTATAGATTAACCAGTCCAACTAGATAATGTAGTGTTGTAGGAAGAGCTTTGAACTAATAATCATAGGAACTGAGTTCAAGTGAAGGATCTGCTGCTTACTACCTATATGAAAGAGGGCAAGTCACTTCACCTATACAGGCATAAATATGCAAGCAAGAATACCTTCAAGGAAGCCAAAGTAGGTCTCATTGCTAGGTAATAAAATTATTTTTTTTAGTAATGACATACTCAGATGGGAGTTAAATTAATGTGAGGGTTAGAATTATTATTTTTTTCTTATGAGTGATTATTGAGTAAGAAACTCCTTGCAGGCAAGGAGCATGTCATCTTTATCCTTTCTTCTTACCCCAGCCCAAATAAAGTGCTCTACACACAGTAGGGCTTTCAAACTTGTTGAATTGATGAATTGTTTATTGAATAACATTTATAGGTGAGGATTTATATGTACAGTAGAATGAGAGCTATGACGGCAAAGACAATTTTCAATTTTGTCTTTGTATCTATAAGAGCTTAGTAGCCATGTAATTGGCATCAAGCAAAAATAATTTATTAAACACCTAAATAATTCTTCTTATTGTTAGACTCTGGGAAATGCAGAATTATAACAAGACTAAGGAACTAATTTGGTCTATATAGGGGGGAATGGGTCTCCATGCTTCAAATCTCTCCCCATTCTGAACCATCCTTCATTCAGCTGTCAGCCTGACCTTCCTAAAGCACAGGTCTACCCATGTGACACACTCCCCCTACCACAATAAACTGCAATGTGGTTCCCTCTCACCACCAGGATCAAATATGAAATCCTATGTTTGATATTTAAAGCTCATCATAAGCCAGCCCCTCCCCCCACCATCTTCCTATATTCTTTTCTCCCCTCCCCTTCCCTCCGTGCACTCTTCATTCTAATGACTCTGGTCTCCTTGGTGTTCTTCCAACAAGACACTATATCTGTACTCCAGACATTTCACTGGCTCTCCCCATGCCAGAGAAAGGAAACAGGTGGGGCAGATTCTCTCCCATCCTCTATCTTTCATTCTTCCTGGCTTTCTTCAAGTCTGAGATAATACCTCACCTTCTATAAGAAGTCTTTCCTGATCCCCTTTAATGACTTCCCTCTGCTGATTATTTCCAATTTATCTTATTTGTAGGGTTTTTTTTTTTTTGGTACATAGTTATTTCTGGACTTGAGGCCAAAAAACCCAGCTTCAAATACAGACTCTAATACTTAACTAGTTTTTTTGCCTCTGACAGATAACTTTATCTCTAAGCCTCAGTTTCTTCATCCATAAAAAGGAGAAAATAACGTTTGCAGGAAAAGTGTGGTTTAGTAGATAGAGACGTGGCCTCAGAGTCAAGAAGACGTGGGTACGAGTTCAAACTATGACACGTTTTCTTTATGATGCTGGGTGTTATTTCTTTCCCATTAGACTGTGAGCTCCTTGGAGGCAGCGACTGTCTTTTACCTTTCTTTGTATTCCCAGTGCTTAGCATAGTGCCTAGTACATAGCAGATGTTTAATAAATGCTTGTTGACTAACTATGAAAGCAAGTATCTGGGGGAGATGAGCAGACTGAGAATGGAATTGAACTAAAAGCCTAGCAAAAAGGATAGTATTTTACATGTTATTCCACTATGAGTGATATGGTATAATAGAAAAAAAAAAACTCTGTGCTAGAAGTCAATAGACTTGGGGCCCACCCTCACTCTAGCATTTCTAGTACCTAGTGGTATGACCTTGAGTGAGCCATTTCTCAGTGACTTATTTCCTTCTTTGTAAAATGAAAAAGTTATAATGGCTGCTCTCTAAAGTCCTTGCTGGCTCTAAAATTTGATCCTTCTTTAAAATAGCACGTCCTGAGATTCATCAGGAGCAAATATATCATCAACAAAAATATGCCATGAACATTGAGACTCTGGAGACACTCTGGTCATTCCAATGAAGGACATGCTTTTCTACAGCTTAGCCTCACTGACTTGAGGAAGGGAGCAGGGCTATGACAGCAGGATTCCAAAGTGATTGTTTTATGCAAGACTGGTGTGACAAGGACACTATACACACTGGATTGGTAAGCACAGCATGGTGGCAAAGCTGTTTACTGCTAAGAAATAGCAAGCCATGCTGATGGTTGTCAGAAATCCAGTGGTTCTTTTTGAGTAAAGTAATTCTGCTGGGCACAAAGAAAGCAGATAGATCATAGACAAGCACTTTAATGTGCCTCTGAGTTACGTAGCAGATGAGATGTCTACTCTTCCATTTTCTGGTTGGAGCAGAGACTTAAGTAAAGTGTTGGTCCAGGGAATCAGATTTAGGAAGGGCTGATAGCACTGGAAGCCTTGAGCAATGTAGAAACTAAGAAAAAAAGTTTAGTGTCTAGTTGGTAAAAAAAAAAATAGTTAAAATTATTAATAATTAGATAAAATAGGAATAAAATAGAAATGCCACTTGGCATGCTGGAATGACACCCAGCATCACACAGAAAACATGTCAGAGTTTGAACTTGTACCCATGTCTTCTTGATTCTGAGGCCAAGTCTCTATCTACTAAACCACACTTTTCCTGCAAACATTATTTTCTCTTTCTTATGGATGAAGAAACTGAGGCTCAGAGATAAAGTTATTTGTCAGAAGCAAAAGTTAAGTATTAGAGTCTGTATTTGAAGCTTAGTTTTTTGGCCTCAAATCCAGAGTATTTTTTCCATATCTAGGTATAGACATGCATCCCAATATCAAAATGCAGAATTATTTCAAGTGCTTCAGAGGAGTACAAGCAAGCTTCTTTCCAATTGTTTGGAATAGACATTCCATATTTAGAGGGCAGCACTGGTGAAGAGAGTTGAGAAAGTGTGCAATATGTTATATCAGTAAGGCAAGATTCATGACCTCGAGGATGACCACAAATAGCCTGAATGGTTCAGAATTTCGAGAAGTAAAGGAAATTCTTTAGGTAGAAGGCAGAGGAAGTATAACATTTATTTGGACATGAGAGAATCCAATCCCAGTACCAGTAATTCCAATTCCATATAGTAGCAATAATATTTCGAAGCTAGTGAGCCCACCTCAATGTAGCAACAAGGAAATTATAACACAATATTATAGCAAGGAGCCAAGTTATCCTGTAACCTTTCCTCCTTCTAGGGCCTTCCTGTAAAGAATCACTCAAGAATCCTAACTCTCAGCTCAGGACTCTCTTCTACAGCTCTGTAGACTCCGAGCTCCTAGGGCTGAATTCCAATTTCTGTAGCTCTCTAGCTCTTACTGCCTCAATATACTCTTAATGTCTGCTTCTGAATCCTGCCACTCTCAGTTCTGCTGCCGTCTTGTTATGCAGTCAGTGCAACTACCCTTAGGGCCCTGAGGGCTTCAGGGCTACATTAGCTTAACTAGCAAAAAGGTGTAGGCCTGGGGCCTCAGGACCTGGTTAGTGAAAAGGTGTGGGCCTGCCTCTAATCAGGCCTCCTTTTATTGGCCCCACCTGAGGCCTATTCAGTGGGCGGGGAAAGATCTTTCACTTACTGATTGGCCTTACATATATTCATGGGGGATCACCCCTTTAACTTCTCAGTATCTCATGGTGCCTGAAATGAACATCAGTCATTTCTTTGAGTTAAGGCATTAGAGGACCTGATTAAATTGTAAACATGTTATGTAACAACCTTCAACCACATTCAGCCTTATCTGGAATGAGTTTACCATCTTCATTTACCATCTTCATTTACCTTCTAGGGCCATAAGGCAATCAGACATGAGGCAGTAAACTCCAACAGGGAGTCAGAAAAGAGGATGCCACCCTGGGATACTGAGTATGGAGCCCCTGGAAGTCAGGTGGTCAGTTTAAACTGGAGAAGAGGAATAGAATGATCCAGAAAACAAACTTAGCTTGCTTCTCAGATGTGCATAGAGACAACTCTGCTTTCCAGACATACTTGTACAAATGGAGAGATGCTCTATCGGTTTCTCTCTATAGGAAAATATTAGCTCTTGCTGATTTCAGTGTATGCACAGCAGTATCTCATAACATTCCTCACAGGCAGTGCCCAGGAAGACATATGGACAGGCTGTTCTCTACGGTAGGGCTGTTCTTGCTTCTCAGCAAATGTTCACACACAGGTTACAGTTCTGTGTTATTCGTCCAGCAGATTCTTCTGTGTGCCTGAGGACTTGCCGCTCCCTGCCCATGCCTGTAAAACCATTCAGAGCGAGAGAGGCATTCCACAACAGTAGCTCCAGTGCCTGCTTTCTGATCTCATGCCTGGCTTGAGGTTCATTTCCCACAGCAACTGTTCCTTGACAGTGTGTTGTGAAAATTAACAGGAAATACAACCCGATCAAATTCTATGTGATTTGTTTAAAGTGATAAGTAAATAGTTGCATAGAGGAGCCATTCCAGTTCAATGGAATCCTTTTGGGAGGCAGCATGGTACAGGGAAAGAGTACTGAAATTAGACAGCTAGTTTTGAAATGATGGGACGTGGGTTAAAATCTTTACTCTGCCAGTTCCAACATGTGTGACCTTAGGGGAGTCACTTAACCTTGCTTGGGCCTTAGTAAGCCGAGGGGTTTGGATGTGATGACCTCTATGATTCCTACCTGCTCTAGGTCTATAATTCTTTAATCTAGCAGCTAGAGATTGGGCTTAGAAAATACCAATCCTCTCCTATCATTTATTGAACACCTACTGTGTGTCAGGTACTAGTCAAGGTACTGGGGATACAAAGAACAAATGTAAACTAGTCACTTCTGCTGAAGAGCTTGCATTTGGCCAGGGAGTGGGGGACATGCAACATGTATATATGCATACGTGTACGTGTTAACATACAGGCATGCACACACAAAATAAATACAAGTGTTTATCCCACCCTGTCCACTCATTCTTTTTCATTCTTGTCTGTCTATAGATGCTTAAATAGTACATCTACTTGGCAGTGTCACCTCCAGGAGGGCAGGGTCACTGTCTTTGGAATCCAGCTTTGTAATCCAGTAGCACCTAGTACATGGTTCTGCTTATAGGTAGAGCTGAATAAATGTTAGTTGCAAGGTTCCTCAGAAACTTGAAGTAGTGGAATTGGGACATATATGGCCACCTGCCTTCTTCCCTCCACCTTAGAAGCAGCAGTGGGGCATAGGAGGGAGCTATCATAAGTACTAAGGATAATAGGTATGAGGTTAGTGTCAACGGATACTTTTCTGCTTTTGATACTCAGTATGCTAAGTTTTCATCTGCCTGCTGCATCTCCTAGATGTTCATGGGTTCCTTAGCATGCATTTTCGAAAAGTTGTCATACTAGTCTGAACTATATCCTACATCTGGGCCTCAGAAGCTAAATTTTTTATTCTAGAAGACATACTATGCCTGAATTATTGGCTATAAAACAGATTAGAACACATTTAAAAGAACATTTTTGAACAAGGGGAAACAGGATCCTTATTCTTCTTAGGAAATATAATTTCTAGTCCCATACGCACATTGATAAAAAGTCACAGACCAATATGGTCTCCATTTACACTGTGTAAAATATTTTATGAATTTTACAACACACTTTTTAAAAAATATGATTTTTTTGTTTTGGGTTTTTTTTTTAGCAAAAGTCATAATTGAGAATCATTGCCCACTATTGGAATTTGCAAACTCAATCTTGTTTCCATGGAAACTGCTGCATTTATCCTGTATTCATCAGAGGGATATTTTGTTAATATTGTACATTCAAATACTATTCCAAGAATTGTGCATTTCACTGCCTTGCACCATCTGAAATACACAATTAATAGTGTCTTTCTCTGGGCGACGGGCTTATTTGTGGCAGACTGATGCCTTTGCTTCAGTTCTGAAGCATCTACTTACTACTCTTATTGGAGAAGACACTAGCAATTTAGACGCTATTGCTGTTAGAAGAGGAAGGAACATTTTGTGCTAGTACACCCCACTGGGACAAAATATATATTGAGTGTTTTATTTTTCCCCCATTCACATGGGTCTTTGCTGTGTGGAAGTTTTTGTACTGCTTTCACTGAGTCTTATGTTAGAAATATTGGTCAGCTGATTATCTGAAGTTGTTGAAATTGAGATTGTTGGATTTTGTCCTTATTTTTTCTTAAAAAAAAACAGAACAATAAATGAGGGAGTCTTGTATGAAAGAGCAAGTGTGAATGCTGGAGATGTTTGGCAATGATTTGAACTGTGTTCCTACTGACCTAAACACCTAGGAGTGTCCTGATGCTTTAGTCCTTTTCACACTGACTCCTTCTTTATTCCTGGGATTATATGGTAATAGATTAAAGGCTGAAAGGAACCAAACATAGAGATCTTCTAGTTCAACCCATTTATTATGTAGGTGATGAAATTGAGAACCAAAATGACTTGCTTAAAATCTCACAGGCAGTGGGTTCTAGAGTATCAGGCACTACCCCAAGAAATGAATGCTATTAAAACTATGATAAATAGCTTTCATAATATCAATAATGCTATAAACTTTTTAATCCATAAAGTGGGTCAACGTTATGCCTATTTCATTTGTTTGGTTTTCCTCATAGAATTGTTGTGAGGCTCAAATAAGATAAAGTATGTGAAAGTGCATTGTAAAGTATCATACCAATGGAAGGTAGGGATATTGTTGTCATCATCTCATGTGATCTAGTTGAGAATGATGAGGTGCTTGGGTACTTGTGCTTGGACCCCAATTCCAAGCACCCCATCTGATATACTTATCTAGGTTGGAATCATATCTACCTACCAGACTGTGAGGTCCATGAGGGCAGTGGTCAGGTTTTATTGCAGGGATTCGTCTCATCTCAAATTTGAATCTCATGCAGAAGCCCTGAACCCAGTGTTCTGCAAACAGTAGGCAATTATTCAATTCCAAACTAAATTTTGAATTCTCTGCTGCTCTCAGGAGCAATTCATCATCATGGCCTACCCCTGAATGTTCTTTCCTTGGATATTTTCCCCAACTACTGAGTAATTTGATTAGCAGAGTAGAAGGACTTTGAAGCAAATCCCATGCTAAAGCCACCATTTGAGAGAGCTTTGTCATAAAGTGCTAATTAAATTGTTTTCACAACCCCCAATTTTTTCTTTTAAAAATATTATATCAAGGCTTTAACAGAACCACAACATAGTCACTTCTTAATATTACCCTTCCCTGACAGAGATTTCCTTTGTTAACCTAGATAGTTGAACAAAACCAATATCCATACCCAAAGCCTTTCCCCATCCCACCTTGCCACCAAGAAGAGGAAGGCATGTTTCATGAAATATTCTCTGAACATCCTTAATTTTCAGTAGTTTACTACTGTCACAAATAAAGGTTTTGGAATTTACTCTCAGTTGAAAAAGAATTTTGTAAGTGCAAAGTAAGTGAAATATTGTTCTTAACTACTATCTTTCCTTCATATACAAATGGTACTGTGGAGAGTGAGGAACTTGGAATTGGAAGACCTGAGTTAGACTCTCACCTCAGATATTTGCTAGTTGTGTGACCCTGAGCAAGGAACTTAAGCTTTCCTACCCTCAGTTTCCTTATCTGCAAAATGGGGAAGCACAAGGTTGTTGTGAGAGTCAAATAAGCAAATATATGCAAAAGTGCTTTGCAAACCTTAAATTATTATCAGCTATTTAATAATTAAATAATAAGTTAATAATATGTCTAATAATAAATCAAGTATTATTATTTAATAATAAAGCTATTATTAGTAGTAATATGTCAGGAATGGATAAATTAAGGCAGACCTAAGACCCAAGACAAATAGCATAGTGTAAATGATATTTATTTAAGGTCTTAAAGAAAAGGTATTGAGAAGCATGATAGGAAACCTTTCACTCTGCCATATTATAACTTGACTGCTTGGTGGCAACTCATGAAATCAAAGAGAGCTTGCACATTTAAGAAGAACACAGTGATTGACACATTGTTACGACATGGGAATTATTAAGGCAAAGAAGGAGAACATTATTAATAAAGGAATTGTAGGAGAGTTGTGAGATAGGCAGAGTGGAATCATGGCTAGAGTTTTGGACTTTGAATCAGGAAGAACTAGTCTCACACCCTGTCTTTAATGGTGGCTGCATGACTATGGATTAGCCAGTGATTCTCTGAGTCCCAGTTTGTGAAATGTAACACCTCAGTCTGTAAAATGGGATGAATAGTAAATGTAGTCTCTAGCTCACAAGGTTCTAGTGAACCTCAAACTGCCAGGAGAGCCCAGGAATCAAAGTGGGTCTCAACAGCTAGGTGGTTATCTGGATAGAGGACTAGACTTAGGATCAAGAAGTCCTGAGCTCAGATCTGTCCTTAATACCTATTTGCTATATGACCCTAGCCAAATCATGTGATCTCTCTGTGCCTCAGTTTTTTTTTTTTCTGTAAATGTGACTAATAATAGCACCTACCTCCCAGGGATGCTGTGAGGATAAAATAAGGCTATATTTGTTAAACTCTGCAGAACTCAAAACATTATACAAATGCTAGTAATTATTATTATTAAGCAAAATTATACAAAATTATGCAAACTTTAATGCACTATATATGCAATATATAAACATATATCCACACATGTATTATGTATGTGTATGTGTCTGTGTGTGTATACACACACAAACACATTATAAGAAGCAGCTATGTGGCCTAATGGATAAAGCACTGGACGTGGAATGAGGAAGACCTGAATCCAGATTCTGTCTCAGGCATTTACTATTGTGTGCCTATGAACAAAGCACTTAACCTCTGTAAGCCTCAGTTTCTTCATTTATTAAATGGGACTAATAATAGCAACTAACTTACTGGATTGTTGTGAGAACCAGATAATATAAGATATCTGAGGGACTTTGCAAAACAAAGTACATATTATGATTATTTAGAGTCTGAAGTTATGCATCTTAAAGGATTGCTAGCAGTGAAAGGAAAAGACTAATAAAATGATTTTCTCACAGATTCAAAGAATTGCAGAGCTAGAAGGGTCATGCAAGTCAGCTAACCTAACTATTGCACAAATCCTGTTTCTGACACCCCTGATAAGTGCTTATCTAATGCCTGTTTGGGGAACTTAACCCCTTTCCAAGACAGCCTATTCCATTTTTCAAACAAATATGAGGATTTCCTTCATAAGCCAGAGCTTTCTATTTGTTTTAGATTTTCACACCTGAAAAAGCATATGGTATAATGGTGACATTGGCCATAAAAACTCAGAATCGTCACCTAATGGCCAACCAACTGGTATGAGCCTTCTAGGTACTTTGCTATACTGGTTCTCAGAGAGAGGACCCAATCTGGAGCCAGAACTGTGCTTAAAAACATTTCCAGTGTGGAAAGACCTGCCAGAGATAGTGTTCAGCTGGCATAGCCTTCAAGAATGCCAATATGTTCATCATCTAGATGCATGGGCAGCTGGCTATGAGATTAATTTACTAAAGGAATGAGTTTAAAAGGAATGATTCAGCAGCGAGAGAAATCATGTAAAGCTCATTGCTAGACCCTGAGTTGTTGAGAACTTTTCATGAAAGGGGAAATCTTGAGTGTATTTTTATGTTTTGTCTGCATGGATAGCTAACTCCTTAACTCAGACATCTGGAGCCTAGAATGAGAAACTGATTGGCCAGACCTAAAAGAAAATGACTGTCTGCAGATATGACATCTGGCTGATAATGGTGAGTGGAGAAAGGAGAGGTAAAGCTGGTGTCCACTGGTGAAAAGGTATTTCAGGATTGCTGGTTATTTTTCATTTTCCTGAATAGCTGTTATGTCTTAGATAAAAGCAAATCAGTCTTTCGTAGATACTTAGAAGTAATCCAGGGTTGGGTTGCTCCACGGAAATGATCCCTGAAACATTAGATCCTCTCTTACTTGAGGAGACTTACCAATTGGAGGCCCTCTGAAGATGGCCTGTCAATCTTATCCCCCCTTCCTACCCAATGGCTTTCCCTAACAATTCTTTTCTCAGGTTCCCCTAAGCTTTGGCCTACATCCTTTTGATCATTTGGGTAGTGCAATATCCCTCCCTGTCTTCCCCCTCATCCTTGGGCAGGCGTCATGACCTTGTCCAAGAATCAAAGTGGATCCAGTGGCCTGATTTGAAGTATTGTGAGCTCTTTCTAGGGTACGAAGACCTTATTCCTTGCCATTCTTTTTTTTTTGTGAAGGGTTGAGGTTTTCTCTATGCACACTAAGTGGATGTAGTTGTTTTTCATTTTTCTTTTCCTCGGGTGAATTTGACCTTTTATGCTGTTCCATTTGAAAACCCCATTTTTGAGCTTTTACGATTAATCTTTATTTTCTCCTGATGAATTTTCCCAAGCTCAGACAAGTGATTCTTACCATCCTGAGGACTGCCTAATAACTCTCTCTCACACTAGCTAATTCTTCACACAAGAAGGCATTTGGATCAGATTTTAATCTTGGCTGAGTCGTGATTGTGCAGCCAGCAGAGAAGAGGCTTTTTTGGGACGTTTAGTAATGCACCCCACACAATTCTCATCTTGGAGCTTAGAATTATTGTGATGCTATTGTCAGGAACAAATACAGAGGAGAGAACATTTACATTCAATTTCTTTTTCTTTTTGATGCGTTACGTGAGAAGAGAAGGGATCAAGGGTTCATCCCTCAAGAAAGAGTACAGTGATGCCCGTCAGACCTTCTGACTTTGCTGTTGAGACCGAGGAAAACATTCTGCTGTAAATTTAACGCATGCTGCTGGGGCATCTTTTTTGTCTCTCCTCTCCTGAGTTGGCTCTCACTAAAGATTAATTTATGGCAACTGCAAGATATGATTTTTTTTTGTTTCATTGTTTGCTGAATGAGGATCCTTGTGGAATTTTCTGAAGCTGTGAGGTTTTTGCCTTGTGACCACAGGCTTCATTCAAGGGTAGTGATGCCAGTGGGAATGGGATCGGCAAAACTGACATGATATTAATTGCTCAAGAGTTCTATCCTACAGAGAGCAAAGGAATGAATGCCAAGCAGTGGGATTCTGAGAGAGGAGAGAAGGGAGGCAAATATAGGGAAGAATGATTTTGACTTATAGGTGTCCCATTTATACATAACAGATTGTGGAGGAGTAGAAAGAGTGCTGAATTTGGAAAGAGAGGAGCTTGTTTTGAATCCTAGCCCTTCTGCTTGCTACGTATTTGAACTTGAACAAATCACATCTTCAATTTCATCATTGGGAAGTGGTTGGAGTAGAGGGCCTCTAAGGTCCCCTTCACCTTTAAATCTATGGTCCTATGATCTCTTCCTGAAAAGTTGCAAGCAAATAGAAAATCGATATATTGGATCATATTTTAAAAGCACTGGAGGGACCTATCATTTGAAGGAACCATGTGGCAAATTATTTTATAAAGTGAAGGAACTATTTGTAAAATGAACAATGTGCCTCCAAATTCCCTGTCTTGTCTATTTAGATTTTTCTCCTATGGATCTCCTTTTCTTGTGGCCAGCTATACTTTTCATGAAATTGGTAGAGGTTAGTTTAAATACCTTTTGTTTTGGAAAATTGAGGGTTTTAAGTTATGGATTAGCCTTTAGAATCCTGTGCTGGCTGGGATCCTAATTCTTTAGTAATACCTCCCAAATTTGTAAAACAAAGGCCATGGCCTTTGGGTATATGAGTTCATTTGTAATGAAGGAGTGGGGGTGGGGAAGGATACAAATATTTATTCAGTGTCTACTACGTGCTAGACACTGTGCAAATATATTTCATTTCATTTGACACTCACAACAGCCCTGTGAGGTAGGTACTATTTTAATCCCCATTTTTATAGTTGTGGAAACTGAGGCCAGCAGAGTTTTTGGTAGGATCACTCAACTAGCAAGTATCCAAGGCTAGGTTTTCACTCATCTTCCTGACTACAGGTTCAGCATTCTATCCATTGCATCATCTAGCTGAACAGACTTGAAATCATGTCATTTGAACATCTCTTGAAGTAGCTGGAGACAGCTATGCTGGTGAAAGAAAGTTTTCGTAGCAACATGAGAGCTATCTATAAATATTTGCAGAGCTATCATGTGGAAAGGCTTAGATTTGTCCTGCTTGACTCTCAAAGACGACTAGAAGCAATGAGTGGAAACTGCAGAAGGTTTAATCTAGATGGAAAGAACTTCTCGACAATTCAAAAAGTTCAAATTGTAAGGGCTAACGTAGGAAGTAGCACATTCTTTCTTGTCAGATGTCTTCAAGCAAAGGTTGGATGGCTGTTCGTTAAGGTCATTAAAGAGGAGATGGGCTAGTGTGGGTATTGCATTTCTTTATTATATTGGAGGGTTCTTTTGGTAGGTGTATTGAAAGTGACATGTATTTTTTTAAGCGTTAGTAAAACATAAAAAAAAATATGGTTAAAAAAATCATCCCTGAAGCCATTTTGATGATGAATGTCTCTGGAGTCACCTAGGCTGGATTTTGGATGGTGGAGAATAATCATCTGCATGTCTTCTTGGTAGAACTCTGGTAGACTTGCCAGAGTTTAGACCCCATCTGTGTAGCTTTAGAGGATTCAGAGTCACCTTTACATTATGATGAGGTATCAGAGTCGGCTTTCAGTGGAGATAGCAATAAAAGGAGAGATAAAGAAAAATGAAGGCATCTTAGATTTTCTCACAGACAAGTGGCGCTACACTCCAACACACCATTAAATTCTCATCGATCAAGCAGAGTGGCATATTTGTATGTCTGTGTTTTGTCCCTTCGTGTCCTTGGAAGAAGTTGCTTTCTGTAGTTTCATCATTTTTCTGAAGACTCACAAAGGCATTTCTGTTGTTGCATGTTTCTACATCATTGTTGATATATTTCCTGAAGATTCAGATGATCTGTTTCCTCTTGAGTTTGCTTAGTTTGGTTTATTCTATAACCTTTCTCCCTCATGGGAGTGATTTCATCCCTTTATTCTTGCCAGCTTTCTTTTCATTTGATACCATGCCCATTTTCTAATTTGAAAGTCATCTGTCCTCCTTTGTGATGTGAATTCTATATTTTCATTTGTCTATTTGAAAATAAAAATCATTCAATGGGGAATTTATTTTTTATTACCCCCTTAGATTCCTCTTAGGCTCTCTTACATAAGGCACATTTTAGATGCTACCAAAGCCAATAGCAGTTCTTTTTTGAAAACTTGACATTTTAGACTACATTGCTATTTCTTGTACAAGGTGTTCCATCTTCTGACTCTGTGCATTTTCACTGGCTTTCCCCCACACCTGAAATTCTCTCCCTCCACATTTTTACTTCCTGGCTTCCTTAAGTCTCAGCTAAAATCCTGTTTTCTACAGGAGATCTTTTTAAATTTCCCTTAATGCCACTGCCTTCCTTCTGTTGATTATTTGTAAGTTATTGGGTTTCCTCTTTTTCTGATTTCAGGGAATTGCACCTATTCACTCTCTCCTTCCCAGTTTAGAAAGTCCCTACATTTTCATTCAATTAGAAATCAAATTACCTAATGTTATATCCTGGTTAATTGTTTCCATTTAATTAATTGGCCTTACTTGATTGTTTTTAATGTATAACAATCTATCTTTCTTTATATTCATGGTTCAGTTCCAAAGCTGAAGAAGGTTACTGGTCTTGATTTGTTGGGCAGTTGCCATGAATTGCTTAATAAATCGATTTGCTCAGAGGCTCGAACCTTTTTTCCTTACCCATCATATTATCTTGTACACATTTTGTTCATGCATGCACAGGTGGATCAGTGGCAAGAGCATTGAGCCTAGAATTAGGATGAACTGAATTCAGATCCTGTCTTGGTCACTTACTAACTGTGTGAATCTAGGCAATGCACTTAAGTTCTGTTTCAGTTTCTACAGCTGTAAAATGGAGATAATAAAAAAAAAACCTACCTCTATGAGTTGTTGTGATTATCAAATGAGATAATATTTTTTAAGCTTTGCACACCATCACACTTTACGTAAATGTTATCAATGATGAAGATGATGATGATGATTGTTATGATGATGTTATTGTTGTTTTAATATGGTCCCCCCCATTAGACCATGAGTTCCATGAGAATAGGAGCTGTCTTTTGCCTTTCTTTGTGTCCTCAATGCTTAGTACAATGTCTGACACTTAGTAAGTGCTTGACTGAGTTACATTGTTTTTTGCCAATAAGCTAAGCACTAACCCATGAACTAGGGGACTGAAGAAAATATTTTTAAAAATTTAAAGTCAATCAGACAATGAGACTATAAAAGAATAGACTGTGTAATTTCTCTTTTAAAGTTCCCTTTAACATTCCATGAAAATCTCTTTGAGGAGTTATTTGGAATACATCCTTCCTTTAGAAAAATTTTTATTTAGTGATAGATTAGTAAAAGATGTTAAGAAATACTCTGAGACAAATTCCCATACCATGAAAAACTTGTGGCCCTAATGATATTCTAAAGCTCTTTGCTTTAGAAAGCAGAATTCTGCTAGTTAAGACATAGTCCTATATGTCATCTCAGTTCCAGAGGAGCCTTTTCTACACAACTGTCTAAAAAATGGAAATGCTCGAAATCCATGTTCTTAGAAGTGTGTTATTACTTTAATAAAATGATTTTAAAGTTTAACGTAGGATAAATGTTTTAATTATTCATTCTAAATTGGAATCCCATAGACTTGAGTTGTGTAAACCTTCTAGTTTGTTCTTTGGCCCTGATTTCTGGCTTAATAGCACACCTGAGGCATGTTACTGGCTTTCCATGACATATATAGTACCCCAGAGTGTCTTGATTTCTTGCATAATTATACACTTCTAAGCAAATACAAAATTGGAATGCTTAAATAACACGCTATGCTCTCTGATGTCAGACATAACTCGAATCAGCAGATGCTAGTTACTATAGACAAGCATATATAGGTTTCAAGCTTTTGAGGGTACACCTACATATTTGATCTCTCCTCTCTTATGTGGACTTTGAATAACTCCTCTATGCTAGTCAGACCTCCAGGCTGAAATATTATTGTAAAAACCCTTTTGTAAGACTGACTTTGAGGATAGTTCATAAGCTCAGAGACAGAGAATAGAGACAGTTTGTAAGCACTGTCTGCTTCAAGCACGGCATCGATGCTAGTGTTTTGCTATCCTTTGGTGCTACACATGTGGTTTGGTCCTTGTTGGATTGAATGTGTGTTGCTGACTTGTCTATGAAATTCTCAGTGGTTTGAGATTGATTACCTTAGTTAAGGTATTGCAGCTGGTTGTTCTCATTGTCTGACCTGATTAACTATTGGAAGTATTTGTACATACTTAGACAATGTAATTCTTTCCTTTTAGACATTTCTATTAGAAATGCATCCAACCCAAACCCCTGAAATTCTCCTTCCCTTATGGTATTATGAGCAGTCACCTTCCTGCTGCTCCCTTGCCTTGCTTGTGCTATTTAAGCGGAGTTTGAGCTTGTTGATTAAGAAACTGTGTTGGAAAGAATTTGATAGGGGATTGGAAGAACTGACTTTGAATCTCAGCTCTGCCACCTACTGTACGAAGGTAGGGAAATCACTCAAACTCTCAGAATTAGTTTCCTTTTCTGCAAAATGGGAATGATAGTATTCATATTACAATAGCAGTGTGGCATATTAGTGATCTGGCTTCAGAGACAAGAAGACCTGAATCCAAGTTACGCCTCTGAAACATAGATATTCTGATCATTAGGAAGCCTATTTCCAGATGAAGAAACAGACTTAACCCAGAGAGAGGATGTGATTTTCTTAGAATCACATACCTGCTAAGTGTTAGATCCTGGATTCAAATCCAGTTCTTTCCCATTACCCCACAGCCAACATTCTGCCTACCCCCCCACCCCCTGATGTGACACTATTGATATTCTACTCAATGCTGACTAGCTAATATATATATATATATGAAATATAAAGCACTTTGCAAACCAAAGATAAAATACATATTAGCCCATGTATATGTATTTTAATGTTGGTTTTAATAATAATAGCTAGCATTTATATAGCACTATAAGATTTTCGAAGCACTTGACACATATCTTATTTGATCCTAACAACAACTCTGAAGGCTTTTCTTGACTCCAAGGCCAGAACTCTGTCCACTATACCTCCTGACTGACATCTGGCTGTTTTATTCTTGTTTGGTGGTCATCTGATCACTTTATTATGAAAAGCACAATTACGTAATTGTGATAAGTATTTCTCAAATACTCAAATAGCTTTGAGATCTCAATTATGTGGCTATTTCTTCAAAAGATAGATAAGCCAGTCATCAAGCATTTATTAAGTACTTAGAGGGCTCATGGTATAGTGAAAAGGACATTAGACTTAGATCCAGGAAGACCTTGATTCTAATCCTAGCTCAGATGTTAGCTGAGTTGCGCTGGGTAAAATACTTAATTTCCCTATGCCTGTTTCCTCATCTGCAAATTGAGGGCTAGCATCTAATGTCTCTCTCAATTCTAAAACTATTAGCCTTTGTGTATTAGCCTATGTGCTAGGCTAGGATGTACAAAAACAATACCATTTTCCCCCTCAAAGGAACCTATCCTTGCTTATTTATCTTGTATGTCTGTAAAAAGAGATAGACTAGTCATGTGGTGAGAGCGAGGGATAGTCAATGATCTGCCCATGTCCTTAATTAGTATTCTCATTATGTCAAGAGAAATCGAGGAAAGCTTCCAGCACGAAGGGTATATCACCTATATCTGACTAATGGGAGGACGTGGACAATAGTCACCCGTGAATTCTTATAAGTAAAAAAAAAAAAAGAATGCATGAAGATTTGGTAAAAAGAGAGTGTAAAGCCCTTAGTCTAAGACCAGAATGTCCTTGCAAAGCAGTTCAATTTTTGTTCATTTCACAGCTTTAGATTTTTTTTTTTGGTTCTGTTCAGGCTAAGACAAAAATAACATTGATTCACAGCGATGATAATCAGAGGATTGCATGAGGTTTCTAGCTATAGAAATAATCTGGCATTTCTTATCCCTTACCATCCTTGTTTTCCTACAATCCTACCTTGAGTTTATGAATCAGGCAGCCTTTTTATTGCAGCACCACACTTAATGAAGCATCCTGTTCAGGCAGCTTGAATCACTTGCCAATTCATTTCCCATACATGAGGCATGGAGAGAGTTTCAGCCTTTGTGCAACACAGCAGTTCAAACCATTTAGCTGGAGTTTCATTTTGTCAAGGTTGATGACTGTAGTTCTAGTTCCTATGAGTATGAGACATTATTTTTAAAAAAAAACCTTAAAAACTAGTTTTGGTAGCTCCCTGAAAAAAATGGAGGCTGGAAACTTTTAAAATAGAATTATAATGGCAAAATATTAAAAAATCAACCAAATGGAAATCATGCTATTTCATATTTATAGCTTCAAGAGTAGTTAATAAAGCAGTTCCCAAGAAAGCTGAGAATCGCATTAAAGTCCCACTGAGGCTTAGGTTGACTAAAGGAGACTAGCAAAGGAGTAGCCCTTAATGGTCTAAGATTTTATAATTTATCTAAGATTATGTTAACACCAATGTGATGAAAGAAAGTTATGATTATCATTACTACTGCCACTACTAATTATTGTTATGATCATTATTCAAACTTGTCTGAATTGTGAATAAAGAGTGTGGGAGAAATGAAACACAATGGTAGTTTATTTATTAAAGATTAAGTATTTGCTGATACTTGTACTCCAATTCTTGTGAAGAATTATAGAAACCAGGAAGAGAATATGGTGGAAAGCTTTTGGATTAAGATCAATGAGGGGAAAAATAGAAGTTATATTGTCACTGGGGTATATTATATATAGACCACCCATTCAGAAGGAGGAATTTGATGAAGAATAAGAAAAAGATTGCAAATCTCACAGGAAGGCCTGATATTAAAGTAATAAGAGAGACTTCAACTACCCAGGTGGTTGCTCAGTGTCTCTCTCCGAGAAGAGCAAAATGGTCAATAAATATTTGACTTACCTAATGATAATTTCATCCTTCACAAGATGAAGGAAACTACAAGGGGAGCTGTGATTCTGGACCTTTTTCTGAGCAAGGAAAATTTGATTATTGCAGTAAAAATGATGTCAGCCTTAGGGGCAGTAATTAAGGAGGTTATGGTGGAGAAAGAGAGGAAACTCAGTATAACATGGAAGTTTGATTTAGGAAGCACAGATTCTAGGGCTTCAGAGAAATAATGAATAAAATTCAAATGATTAATGTTCTGGAAAGAATGTTTTCTCAAGATTAATGAGAAGCTCTCAAGAATGAAATTCTGAAGACACAGGGAGAAATGATTCTGACGAGGAGGAAAATGGTGAGTTACCTAAGATCTGTGTTTTTACACAGTGAAGACAACAATTAATCCTGGCTTTGTCATTTATTACCCATGCGCCCTTGGATAAATCACTTACTTAATTTCCTCATCTGTAAAATGATACATTTGGGCTAGAATACAAAGTCCATTCCAGACTACATCTGGAACATTTTTAGTTCCATTTGCTACATTGTAAGAAGGATCTAGACAAGCTGGGGATTATTCTGAAAAAGATGTTGAAGATGGTAAAAGGCCTTTCTAACAAGACACATGAGGGCAGGTTGAAGGAACTAGAGATGTTTAAATTGAATGAGAGAATTTGAAGAGGATAGGGTATAGTAGCTCTCTTTAAGTATTTGTTGTTGAAGAAAGGACTATTTGTCCTCAAAAGGCAGAAACCTTGGAAAGTAGAACCACTTCTTGACATACCACCATCTCTTTTTCATCAGAAGCTGAATGACACCTTGTCAGCTGGGTAAGTTCTAGAGAGAATTCTTATTCAGGAATGGATTGAACTAGTGTGCATTGGTCTCAAACTTAAATAGAAACATGGCCCCCCAATCCATACATATGGATCCCTGCAGGCTACATACTGATTTAGTTTTAAAAATGGAATGTTATCTATGTTTTATTGTATTTTTATTTATTTTGTTAAATGTTTCCCACTTAGGTTTTAAACTGGATCAGGTTGTGCTTGGGAGTGTTGTGGGCCACATGCTCTTTGCTAGGCCTGTGTTTGACACTTCTCAACCAAGGGACCCTTTAGGGGTCTAACTTCAGGGTCCCATGATTTTCTCTTAGATTGCAAACAGCAGTGTTTAGAGTTACTGATGATTAAAATAAGGCTGAACAGAGTGAAAAGGCATTGTGATCTTATGGCAAATCAATGAAAAAATACAGAGAAGATTTGGAGAGTACCCCTTCCATGTTTTCAGAAAATCATAAATTCTCATAGCAAATCAGGTAATAGTAAACAAAAAGTATCAGTGTGTTGTACAATAAACCCTGAATTAGGAGAGTGGAGAAGTCCTGACAGTTGACACAGCAGTTATGTAGTCTTGGGGGTGGGGCGCTATAATTTCAAGTACTGTTAAATTAGCTCTTTCCATCCTTTGATGACATGTTTTTGTGTTCCCTCTCTGTAAGTTTTCTGCCAAAGTTATTTCCATTCTAGTAGTCCCATAGCACATTTTACTTAGCGATGACATTATTGGACCCACTATCTCATACATATATGGAAACTTATAATGTGGAATCTCCCTCCACTGAAGTAGATTCTCAACTCACCCACAATTTATAGCCTTAGAGAGTTGCCTGGGACAGTGAGAGATTATATGACTTGGCCGTGGTTACACAGCTAGCATCAGAGTTCAGACTTGTTCCTGACCACCCAGTTTGGCCCTCTATTTACTATGTTATCCTGACTTTCAGAACTTCTCATATAACATACATCTACTCTTTTTTAATTTATTTTGGAGGCAATGGGAATTAAATGACTTGTCCAGGGTCATACAGGTAGTAAACGTCTGAATATGGATTTGAACTCAAGTCCTTCTGACTCCAGGTCTGGTGCTCCGTCCACTATGCCATCTAGCTGCCCGACATACAACTATTGAAAAAAAAGCTATTATGTAGAATAGAATATAGAACATTTTACTGTACATAGAATATTAACTCTTAGAGGACTGAGACTGATTTTTGTTTTTTTATCTCCTACAGATAGTTCAGTGCCTTATGCATAGTAGGTGCTTAATGACTTTTGTTAAATGATTGATGTGGGATAAACAAAGCAAACAAACAAAGCAATAGATGTATTTCATTCATAGGGAAATGCCTTGAAGAAGAAACATTGATTATTCATAAAATAAGATTTGTGTTAGATATGTTAGGTATATGCTGTGAACTTGAAGAATACTCCTTTCTTTCATTGGCCAATATAAAAAAGCCACACCTAGAAATTGAAGAATTCCATAAAAATGGACACAATTAACTACTTCCTTTGTATTCTGATGCTGAAAACTTTTCTCAAAAATGGGTAAGCTTTCATATAGATGCTCACAAGTATGTTTATTTGATGATTAAAGACATTAATTTGTATACAAATTGCTTTGATTATTGAAGTCAACTTGCCTTGTTAAGTCTAGCACAAGATGTCAGAGAATCTTCAAAGAACTGTCAGCAAAATGCAGTTATCACCTGTCACCTCGTGTGCTATATCTGGCATGACTGCTGAATGTGATTGGGAAGTGTGTGAAGAAATTAAGATAATATCCTGGTGTGATTTCTGTTCGTTATCATACATTACTTGAATACAAATACACATATACTCATACACATCTATTCCATTTTCAACTACCTAGCTGATCTGTTGATAGAGAAAAAGGGGAGTCCTATTCAAGTTGTATAAGTTGCTTTCTCAATAGAAAGGGCTTCCAGCTATGTATTTTGTGTAAGGTTTGTACATATGCATGCCACAAAAGACCGCGAGGCCTTTGCAATGTCTTCAGGGAGGGAGTATAATAAAGCACAAAGAGATTCAAGTATTGGAGGAAAGATTGGAACTTGTACTTCTTGACTCCAAGTCTCACTCAGTCTTGCACAATGCTACATATGTAATGAATTATTTTTACCTGGAAGCAAAGGTGACATAGATATCTGTTCTTTTATACCTCTGTTTCATTATTTAGTTTTTTTCTCTTTATTCTTATCTGAATTTTGTATATTCCTCCTAAACCCAGCAAAGTATGTCTTTAATAAATATTAGTTCATTTATTGTATCATTTAAATTGTTTCTACAGGCAAAGTGAAAAGATAAAGAGTTTATGGGGTGCTAAGATAGTAAAAAAAAAAAAACAAACAAACCACAATTATCTGGCTTCACAGATTACATTGGTTGAATTATCCAGCTAATCACTCATGTCCAGACTAACTTGATTGCTTCACAAGGTTTTTGTAGCTTATAAACTGTAAAGTGCTGTATACATGTGATCTATTAAATATAATAATACCATGTGGTCATATGCCTCAGATTTGCAAACATTTAAAATAATTCTTATTTGATCTCTACAACAACTTAGGGCAGTAGATGTTGTTATCACCTCTAAGACAAGATATCCTTTGCTCAAGATCGCACAACTAGTAAATGTCTGAGATAGGTTTTGAACCTAGGTCTACCTCCAAATAGGATAGCTAGGTGGCTCAGTGGTTAGAGCACTGGCCATGGACTCAGGGAGACTCAAGTTCTTGAGTTCAAGTCTGGTCTCAGACATTTACTTGCTGTATGGCCCTGAACAAGTCATTTAACCCTGTTTACCTCAATTTCCTCATCTGTAAAGTGAACTGGAGAAGGAAATGGCAAACTACTCTAGTATCTTTGCCAAGAAAACTCCAAATGGGGTCAGGAAGAGTCAGATACAACTGAAAGACTGAACAAACCTCCTGCAAATCCAGCACTCTGTTCAGTACACACACTACTTTCACACACACACACACACACACACACACACACACACCTGCACACCCACACACACACACACACACACACACACACACACACACACACCTGCACACCCACACCCTGCACCTCAATTAGTGAGGCACACAATAATATTCCTTGATTTAAGAAGCAATTTGCAATTAGTTAAGCTAGTTGGAGCCTAGTAGAAAGAAAATGTAGTCACACATTTAAGGCCCACATAAGACAGTTTATCTTAATTTGCCATACCCTAGATTTGTCCTGGCTATCTGAAAGTACTTACTTGGTCCAAAGGAGATTCTAGGTAAGTGAGTGTTAATGGAATAGTGCTAACCTGTCACTGCTTCTGAGAAAACTACTTAAAGCTCTAAAGTCTTACTGTTGGAAGGTTGGTGGTGTGAACTTCATGTAGAAACATATGGTGAAAGTTACTTGGAAAATGTGCTTAACTACTGAGCAAATCTGTGATGTTTGGTTTTTTATTGTTTCTCCTATTAAATATAGTTTTGCATAATAACTCCTAAAATAGTTATAAACTGTTGTATGCCTTTGATTTATTTTTTTTAAAAAAGCTATATGATTAAACACAACAGAAAATGAGAACATCTCTAATTGACCTTTGTGCTTGCTATTTCTGATTTTATTTCTGTTGGCCATCTCATTAGGAAGGATAACAAAGCAATTAACTTGCACTTCAGACTAATTTCTTGTCATGATTATTTAAGCTGAACATTTGAAACAAAAAAATGCAAAAAAAAGCATAAACAAAGCTGCTTTATTCATGAATATGCCATAAGATAGCCTAAATGTCACACACCTAAAGCCAATTACAATATCGTATGGAACAGAACAAGTCTTTTATTTAATACTCACCATCATGGTCAGCGATAAACTTTTATTTGGAAATTTGCTGTGTATAAGACTGTGGAAATATGAAATATTAGACCAAATTATCACTGTAAAGCAGCTTACAATTGCAGGGAATATTGTTTTTATATTCTTTATTTATCATAAACATCCATACAAATATACTTGCATATAAACATTTATTTTTAAATAATATTTTCTTTTCTCCCAATTACATGTGAAAGCAATTTTTAACATTTGATGTTTTTTTAAAAAAAAACATTTTGAGTTCCAAATTCTATCCCTCCTTCCTTCCACTCTCCCCTCTCTGAGTAGTAAGTAATCTGATATGGGTTCTACATGTGCATCATGTAAAACATTTCCATATTAGTAAATACATATATATTTATGTACACATACATATATACATACACATCACACATATATATATATGTATATATATATGTTTTTATTTGCACACTTATATTTTTTTCTGTGACCACTGTCAAAGACATAGCCATTCTTCCAGTATCCCAAGTTTGTAACCTCATTGTTATCCTCAACTCTTCACTCTCCCTCCCTCCCATATTTAGTCAGTTGCCAGATGTTGCCATTTCTATCTCCATAATATCACTTGTATCTTCTCTCTCCTAACCCTGCTACCACCTTAGTATAAACATTCATCCTTTGCCTAGATTAATACAAAGTCTTCATAAGTCATTTTCCTGTCTCAAAGTCTTTCCTTACTCTAGCCGATACTTCACACTGCTACATTTTGACAAACTAATTTTCCATATGCTTAGAAATGACCATGTTATTTCCCAATCATTAAATGTCAGTAATGTTTTTTTTTTGAAAAAAAGGAACTCTTGGAGACTGTTTTCCAAGCCATAAAATGATTGCAATCTACAATCTTTCCTTCAAAGGAAAGTCCATGCAAATGAAATCAGAAATACTTTTTTTCCTGTAAGCGATATTGTTTTTAACTAGAATTTGCAACTGTGATGTTACTTCAATAGGCAGACCATCATTTGCAGCTTAGAAATCTATTTGCTGCATAGAGGTCCTTGTTAGAAAGGAGTTTGACCTTCCCAGAATGGGTGTAGTCTGCAGGAAATAGTTGCAGTAGGAGACATTAGAATCTGCGGGGAGACATCATATGGCTTTTTATTTTTCAGTTGGCCTACTACTAGGTCTAGGTTTGGGTTAAATTGGCCTACAGGGCCAAGAATAAGATGAGGGGCCTTTATAGCAAGAGGGAAGGATATAATGAAGAGAACATAGCATTTGGATTAAAGAGAGTTGTATTCAATTCCTGGCTGTGACACTTAATATGTGTGACCCTAGGCAAGTCCCTTATCCCCCTGAGCCTCACTTTCCTAATTGTACAATGAGGATAATGATACATGCAATACTTGCCTTACAAGAATCTTATCAGAAATGCATTGTATAAATCCTATACAACCTGCTGTAGGGACAGCTAAGGTGGTGTAGTGGATAGAATGCTGGGCCTGGAGTCAGTAAGATCTTAGTTCAAATCTGATCTCTGGTATGTACTAGTGAGGTGACCCTGGGTAAGTCACCTAACCTCTGTCTCAGTTCCCTCAACTATAAAATGGGGATCATAATAGCACCTATTTCACAGGATTGTTCTGAGAATCAATCGAGTTATCTATAAAGTGCTTAACACAATGCCTGGCACAGAGCAGATATTTCACAAATGCTTTCTCCCTTCCCTCTCCTCTTCCCCTTATAGCACTATACAGGGTGTCCCAAAAGTCTTCATGCAGCTTTAATAGATTCAAGTATTACTAACTTAAAGCTGCACTAAGAATTTTTGGTTACTCTGACTATAAAGGCTATTGTGTACAGTCTAAATGCTAGACTGGTCTATACATAATGTCAAAAGGCACTTTACAGGAAGATCTCTCCAGTATGGTGGAGCCATGTATGGTGGAGCCACTATACTAGATTTATGGAATGATATAGTGAAAACATATAAATTCCTTACATAGGCCCTCCTTCAAGGTGTTTATAATGTAACTGGGACAAAAGTCACATGTACAATTAATGATGATACAAAGGAGTAGAGAAATGATTGACAGAGAAGTTCTGATAAGTTACTTTGAGAAGTCCTGGCAGGAAAGCCCACTTACTTGATTACAGTTATTAGAAGCAGCTAAATGCTATAGTGAATAGAATGCTGGACTTAGAGTCAGGAAATTCCTAGTTCAAATCCTGCCTGTGATATTTTACTACACGTATGGCTTGGGAAAGCCATTTAACCTCTCTTAGATTTGATTTTCCTCATCCGCAAAATGGGGAAAAATAGCACCTACTGTATAAGTCTGATTTCATCTAATACCTCAAAGAACTTTCCTCCTTCCTAGCTTGATTAATGAGGTTGTCTAAGTGTAATTTATATCTTTAGTTGATTAATTCAATTTTACATCTTTGATTCATTCTATAATCCAAAGAGAATTCTCATCTGATAAAATGTTTATATCATAGAACCTTTTCTTAGTTGCATCCTTTTACTTTTTTTTTCTTTTTCTTGCAGCAATCAGGGTTAAATGACTTGTCCAGGGTCTAGTAAATGTCTGAGGCTGCATTTGAACTCAGATCCTCCTGACTCCAGGGGCCAGTGCTCCACACCCTGTACCACCTAGCTGCCCTGCCTCTTACATTTTTAAATATAAAAATGTATTTTCTTTGTGTTTCTCCTCCCCTTCAGAGACATGAGAAATTTTCAAAAGCTCTATTTCCTCCAAGGTAACGTAGTTTTTTCTAGCCCATAGAAGAGGTAGAATAGTTTAAACTCCATAGAAGAAGTCAGCAAGAACAGGAGCAGTCATTTATTTTCTTGACTGTTACATGTAATTATAAGTGCTCTACCACCTTGATGAAACTCTTTAAGGTTTTCTTGTCTCTGGGCTGATTCTTTGTGAAAACAAAATTTATTATTGAGTGGCAGATAATTATGGTAGGACTTGAGACTTGCCTCTGTAAGCTAAGCTTTAAGGCAGAGAGCAGCATGGACACAGCAGGGGAGGGAGAACATAGATCAATCTGTGGTATTTTCAGTCTTCTTGGAATTTATTTTATATTAATGCATATATAAGTTAAACTTGATGCTAAAATTTTAATGGTAGAGTACTTTGTTTTGTCTAGCATGTCTTAAAAACTATATATGCATATTATAAATGTGTGTGTGTGTATAGTATTTTCATTTTTGAAAAAGAAGTATTCTTCATCTTTTCTCTCCTTTTTGGAGTTTGCTGGTCATTCACCCTGACAGAGGAGCAAAGGAGTAAATAGAAATTTGTGTAGTTGAGTTTTCTTTCTGTCATGCATTGATATTATACATCTTTTCCCAAGCAGGAGGCTTTCCACTATTTTTTCTTCTTGCTTCTAACTTAGCTTTAAGAAGTAATTTTTATTGGCTCTAGGAAGAGGTTGTAACTCTCAGTGCCTTTAGCCTTCCTGATGGCATCCTTATATATGTAAGTTGTACTTCTGTTTGTGTTCTTGGTTGAGTATTCCTTCTGCCTCTATATTAATTTCTTCCTCACTGTGATGTTTTGTGATTGCATAGTTTGAATTTAATTTTTAGGGACTCCCATTCTTCTGAACTATATTCTACTTTAACATCACTTAGGCAGTTGTTAGGTCAGTTGGTGTCAAAATATAGATGTATAGCAAACATATATCCAGGCCATTTACTGCTCCAGTATAGCTTTCAGGAACTAGGGTACTCACTATGCCACAAGGAAGCAACAGAGGAGTACTTCAAGATTACCTAAGGAACACAATAGGAGGAAGGAGTAATTTAGAATTCTAGGAATCAAGGTAGAATGGGTGGGTTCAAAATAAGGGCCTCAGAAATTCATCGCAGAACACTTTATTTTTAGCAAGTAACACAAGTAGGAAGGCATATAAAGACAAGAAAGAGAAAAAGAAAAGAGTAAGAGGAATTGAGAAAGATTTCTTCATAATATAATATTTCCATAAGTACCTTAAATTGGAAAAAAAATCATATCACTTCCTCCCTCTCTCTCTCTCTCTCTCTCTCTCTCTCTCTCTCTCTCTCTCTTTCTCTCTCTCTTTCTCTCTCTCCCTCCCTCCCTCCCTCCCTCCTTCCCTCCCTCCCTCTCTCTCTCTCTCCCTCTTTCTCCCTGAAATGAAAGATTAGGGGACACATCTGAAAATTATAGTTGGCTAATAGTTGTGGATGTTTAAGTAAGAAGAAACTTAATGTAACTTTTTTAGGTATAAAAGAGCTATAAGCACAAATGCACGAATGTATAGGGACAATGAATTCAAGAGTAATTCATACTTCAGAGTCTCTTGAAAATAAGATTGTCATAGAAGAGGTCTTTAGGGTTACTTTCTGATGGGGTGTATAGCATTTGAAAATTACAGTAAAATGAGAGGCAATGGCCTGAGCATGATCAATTTATTAGTTAGGCTGGTAGTAACTAATAAATTGAGCCTGTGGCCTTTCAATAACTAAAGACCCTGAGGTAGGACTTACTAGCTTTCATATAGTTTTGGGAACCACAAGAGAGTAAAGAACAGAATTGGATGGATGGGTGAGAAACAATATGATTGGTTACAGGGTAGGCAATGTTATGGGAATGGGGACAACATGATTGGTTACATCAAGGAAAACAGGCTAGCATCCACATGGGGTTAGTAACCACTCTACCAAGTTTTATGGAACTCATCCTCATCTCATCATCTTCGCATGAGGAATCAAAACTACCAGATTTAATGTCTCCTTGGAAGAGAAAAAAAACAACCCCCCAATTGTACAAGGACAGACTGACATATCTTTTGGGGGTGGTACCCCATTAACTTGTGGGGATTGAAGGTAACAAACAGATCTCCTGGAAGTATCACAGGGGCTACCCGTAAGAGAAATAACAACTAACTCAGAAAGCAGAATTCCCGAGCTCAACTCAAGGACATAGAAGTAGACAATGCAGACTCAATTAAAAAAATCAATATAGCATAAAATTTATTACATTGTAGAATCAATACAGTAAAAATCAATAGAGTAGAAACTTAAGGCAATATTAATTTTGATCTTTTCAGGTGACAGGGCAGATATTAGTGAAAAGACTATGAAAAAAGGTCACTTTGGTAAAGTAGAATTTGTATAATTATACTTATTGCTTAAAATATAACAACTCCAGACTAGTCATAAATTTAAAAAAAAACATAATAGAGGGCTATCATCAACACAGCTGACAATTACATTGCCCTGTAAGACTTGCAAAACTCTTTGCATACATTATGTCATTTTATTCTTACAATAGCACTTGTGACGTAAGTACATTATCATCTCCATTTTGAGGAAGAGAGAATTGAGAGTCAGGTTATGTGAATACAGAGTATTTTCATAGATGTTGAGAGATAGTCAAAAGGCTAAATAAAATGTAGTCCCTGTCCTCATGGAGCATACAGTCTTTTATTGGAATAAGGCACAACCACCCCTAACTATGTGTCCAAGTCACTTCATCAGAAAAGGTATTGTGTCCAGTCTGGACTTCCACCAAGGTCCCTAGCTCCAAAAGTCATCTAAAGAACTGTCATAGCATTCTGGATTTAAAGCCACAAGGAACCTTCAATGTCATCTAATTTGACTTCCTCATTTTATATTTGAGGAAACTGAAATCCAAAGGCCCCATGTTCTCCACGTAACTTTCTCAGGTTATTGCACCTACAAGAGATCTCTCTCTGCAGTTCTCATAGAATTGACCTTCATCTCTCCTGTGCACTGAAGGTCTACTTTGTATTTGATTCATTTGTGAGCATCTCAGATACTGTTAGTCTATAAGTTTGTTGAGGGCAGGGGATTCTGTGATTCAGATCTAGTTCTCAGTGGTAACTCTATGAAGTGGCACAATCCCTGCACATAATCAGTATTAATAATTGCCTTTTGATTTTTCTTGAATGCATCCTAGACTTTAGATAAAGAATTTATTA
This sequence comes from Phalanger gymnotis, assembly GCA_028646595.1. Taxonomy (NCBI): domain Eukaryota; kingdom Metazoa; phylum Chordata; class Mammalia; order Diprotodontia; family Phalangeridae; genus Phalanger; species Phalanger gymnotis. Next base: position 196,356,627 of record CM053625.1, read on the forward strand.
GTTGCTCACCGTTTGCTAGGCACTATGGTAAATTCCAGAGATGCAAATACAAGCAAGTCCCTAGCTGAAGAGATCTAACTGAAAAGCTGATTCTTTTATTCAATGTATTTAAGTTAATGACAAGAAAAGCAGCTACACTATGCAAGACACTGTGTTCGATGCAGGGAATATAAAGATTGAAAATGACACCCTTGTGATGTAGTGCAAAGAAGACTAGCTTTGGAGTCAGAGGACCTTGTTTCAAACACTGTGCTAATAACTGTTTGTGTGAAAGTCACTTATCTCTTCTGTTACCTCATTGGTAAAATTGGGAGGGGACTAATTGAATTCTGATGCATGTGTGCATTTATACACACATATTTTGGTGGGGGGGGGAAGGAGAGTGGATGGATACACCATTTCCATGATGTATCAGTTCAATGCAAGGTAATGATCAGTAGAGGAAAGACTCAGACCAAACACTCTTGGAAGATTTCAGGAGAGATAGGACAATAACAGCTGGGGGAGGGAAGAGAAGGCATAATTGAGGAGGTGGCATCTGAGCGGGGCCCTGAAGTATGATACAGAACATGGGAGGGTGATCATGAGAGCTGTACTAGGACTGGTGAAGACCTTGGAGACCACTCATTTTACAAGAAACTGATGCTGAAGAATGTTAAATGACTTGCCCAGGGTACATGACATGCCAGGGTACAATTCGAAATATTTGGAATGCAATTTTCATAAAAGGCTTCCAATTTGTGATCTTTGTACTTTTTTCCCCTACAGAATGGTCACTTACGTTATACACACACACGGATGTGTTTGCTAATCGAATGTTTCCTTTTTTCTAGCTTCGTTTACTTTCCAGTGAACTGATTTTTTGTTTGTTTTTCAAAGAAAAGACAGGATTCAGTGAAGCTTTCATTTTACCCTAATGAGTGCACATGTTTCATTTGGGAAAGTTATCATATATACATGTCTTCGCAGATTTCTCTCCCTCAGTCAGCAGTTGATTGTCTATTAACAGCTCTTCTCAGCTCTAATTATTGTTAATATAATTGGTAGAGGGGAAGAATGGTCCTGGGTGGGTCTCATCTCTTTGTAGCTGAGCCTCTGAACAAAGATGGAAACTTTTTTAGGGAGCATTCTTTTTCTTTGTGAAAACCAGAAACTTTATGTATATATACACATATGCATATGTGTATATATACACATATGCATGTGTGTATATGTATATATACACGCATATAATTACCCATTCGTTTATTGATTTAGATTTAAACTGGGAAAGTACGTCAGAATTCAGTGAGCCCATCCTTCCTCCCAGTTTTACTGATGAGATAATGGAAGACATCAGAGATAAAAAGTGACTTTTCCAAGGTTACTAATGTTGTTAATATTGATAAATCATACACACATGTATATGCGCACACATATGGTATGCAAATATGTGTATATATATACATATATATATATATATACATGCACATATATTTGTATCTATATAAATTTGGACGAGGGAGAAGTTCCTCAGGAAAATTACTTTTGGATCTAACATCCAAGATATGATATAGATACGTTTATCCCTCAATTTTTGCATTTTAGGGTTCTTGAGGTCTGGGTATACTTTGGGCCAAGACTGTTATTCAGAGCCAGTTTTCAGTGATCCAAATTCTGAATTTATCCCAAATTCTGAAAATACTGAGATAGCCTGTAGGACAAGATTGATTGTATTTGTTAGGTTAAAAAAATTTTTTTTAGTTGTAGATCAGGTTGTGATGGGATATATTTTCAAATGACATAAGTTCCTCTTGGTTTAGGAATCATTAATTTCCATGTACAACTTGCATTGGTGCCCACCATCACTGATTTGTCATGAAGATAAAGGGTGACTAGAGGGAAAGGATTCTGAAAAGTCAAGGGTGGTAGAACAGTGTGAAGATGAAATACTTTCTGCTGTTTCTTTTGGTCTGCGTTAAAACTGACTTCAGTTTGTTTTCTTTCTTTACTTTGAGACCATTTAAATACATATATATATATATATGTATATATATATATACACACACACACGCATACATATGTATGTGTGTATATACATATTATGCATGTGTGTGTGCATATGTACATATATATGTATATACACACATATACATATATGCCTGTTGAATTAGGTAATAGTACTACATTGTTCCAGAGCTAGAAAGACATTCAGAGGTCAACCTCAGGCCAACTTGAGTAAAAATGTCTTCTACAGACAGTATCTCCAGCAAGTGCCCCCCTCCCCAACCTCTGCTTAAAGACAGTCACTGACCTATCCCTTCCCAGACATAAGTTCTTCCACCTCTGGAGGGCTCCAATTGTTAGGAAGCTGGGTTTTTTTGTTTTTTTTTAAAGAGACTAAATTGACCTCTGTGTAGCCCAAACAGTCAAATCGGAAATCCTTTTCTTTTCTACTGTATTGAAAAGAGCAAGGGGTTGAAATTTAGAAGACTTAAGTATGATTTTAAATTCCATTTCTTAATAGCTATTTGATTCTGAGAAAGTGATTTCATTTTTCTGATCTTCAGGTTCCTCTTCTACAAAATGAGGCTAATAATACTTAGAGGCAGGGTTGTGTAGTGGTTAGAAGCCTGTCATTAGTGTCAGGAAAACTTGGGTTAATTCTTGCCTCTGACACAGTTGGCATGTCATAACCTCTTGCCTAGGGGATTCTCTGACTATAAATTATAAAGGAATAGCTGTGTCTTTATGGGTGGAGGGAGTTTTTACACTAGGAGTTCTACTTTGACGTGAAATCACAGGTCTAAACACCACACACACACACACACACACACACACACACACCTCACACTGTTATCCTCACAGGGTTTTTGTGATGATCAAATGAATGTTGTGAGGAATATTTTGTAATCCTACATTATTCTAGGAATGTCAGCAACTAAAGAGGCTTCATTAAGCTAATGAAAGGCTCTCACACGTTCTCTTCTAAGTGAAATCATATGCCTGCCTGTGCTGATAGTTGTAGCTGGTTGTTTAAATAGAGGTCCATAAACTTCTTTATTAATCTTTTCCCTGTTGGATTCTTGCCTACTCTGTGGTAAGTGGGCTACTATGTCTCTCGCTTTTTAAAATCAATAGGGGAAAAAAGGCAGCTGTGGCTTTCCTCTGTGGAGAGTATTACTACACATTAATATTGTTGTCCAGTTAAATAGAATACTTAAAGCTCCTAGAGTCTAACTTTTAAAAAACCACAACAAACCCTTAAATAAAGCCATGAAGATGTGCTTTTAGTATAAGGGCACTATAATCATTTGAAAATAAGATTCTCATCCAGAGCACCATAGAGTACATGAGCATTTTGAAACAAATTCTGAATGAGAGAATATTGATCAACTAATAAGCATTTATTAAGTGCCTACCATGTGCCAGGCATTGGGCCAAGCCTTTGGTAATCAAAGAAAGGCAAAAACAAAGTCCAAAGCATAAAACACACACACACACACACAACAACAACAACAACAACAACCACGTCAACTCCATCCCTCGGAGGAAAAAAACAACTCTGCTCTGAAGAAGCTCACAGTCTTACATGGGAGCTAATATTCAAATAACTATGTACAAACAAGATCTATAGAGGAAAAAGTAAAAGTAGTCTCAGAGGGAAGGTCCCAATATTAAGGAGGCCTGGGAAAGGCTTCTTGCAGAAAGTGAGATTTTAGCTGAGGCTTGAAGGTAGCCAAGGAACCCAAAACAGGGAGGTTAGGGGAAAAAAGTTCTAGGTGTGGGGGACAGGCAGTGAAAAATACTTGAATTTGGACTAGAAGTCTCAGCAATGGGTAAAATTTAGAACCTTTTACTAAAAGGCTGATGAGTAAATATCTAGAAGAGAAAATGGTGGTCACAAAAGAATGAGCCTGGTTTCATTAAGATCTAGTTATGTCAAACTAACCTGATTTCATTTTGGGGGATAGTTATTAAATTGATAGGTCAAAGAACTATAGATAACGTTTATCCATTGCTTGCCTTTAGTAAGAAATGTAATAAAGTCTTATGTTATTATTCTTGTAGAAAAGGCAGAGATCCATGGACTAGAAACTAACATACTTTGGAAGAGATAGAATAGCTAGACCCCAAGAAAAGCCATCAGTGGTTCAATATTAGCTTGAAAAAGAGGTCTCCTGGGGAGCAACTGATGGATCCATGTTTGACCCTGTACAGTTTAATATTTCTAACAATGACAATGGCATAAACGTCATCCTTATCAAATTTTCAGATCACACAAAACTGGAAAGAATAGCTAACATGCTAGATAGCAAAGTAAGGATTAACAGAGACCTTTGCAGGATAGAGCACTGAACTGAATCAAATGAGATGAAATTTAACAGGATAAATACAAGGTTTTTGCTTCAAAAGTATAAAATTGGCAAGATGCAGAATCTCTTCTGAAAAAAGAAAGATATTGGGATTTTAGTAAGCTGCAAGAACAATATGTATGAGATAGTAGTATGATATGACAGCCCCAAATGTCAAGAGATCCTGAGAATTGTATCTAAGAGTGAGGAGGTGATAGTCCCACTATTACTCTGTCCTTGTTAGATCACATCTGGAGTGGTTTGCTCAATTCTGGAAATCATATTTCAAGAAGGCCTTTGAAAAGATAGAAAGGGTCAAGAGTAGAGCAAACTAGGATGGTGTGAGGAGTTCGGGGTTCATATCCTGTAAGGATTGGCTGAAGAAACTGAAGATGTTCAGCCTGGTGAAGAGAAGACTTAAGGGTTGTGGTTTCTGTCTTCAAATATTTAAAAAGCATTCACATGGAATAGGGATTAGATATGTTTGGCTTGTCTCCAGAGAACAGAATTTAAGGAAAAGTTGCAAAGAGGCAAAATTGGACTTTATGTAAGGAAAAACTTCTTAACACGTAGAACTGGCCAAAATGACATAAATGCTTTGAATAACCTTCCGGACCAAAACATTGACCAGTGTTTGAAATTCCCCTCTTGGAGAACTTCCAACAAAGGCAAGAAGACCATGTGTTAGGTGCGTTGGAGACAGGTTTTTTTTTTTTTCAAGTAAGGATAGATAATTGCTGAGATTTCTTCCAACGCTGGAATCTGCGAGTTTTTAATTCAGCAGGATCAATCTTTTTAGTAGTCTGTTGAGTAGGTGTGGAAATTTGCCTGTGGCTGAGGTACACAGACTCTTCAAAAGTTACAAACATTGCCCGGTAGGCATAAGCATAGGCACAGGTTTCCAATAATTGACAGTCAGCTTAGTTCTTGTCTTGAGAAAATTAGGACACACATTTCAAATACCTACGTGCTATAATTTCCTCCCATTTTTAACTCATCTTTCTTTTCAGGAACTCGTTTGGCATTTTTATTATGGATACCCATCCAGTGTAAAGACTTGGCCAAATGTGACCCACTCGACTTTCCGGTGCAGCTGCTTGAGATTTCTAGCAAAAAACAAATGTTACATTTCAAGCTGATAACCAGCTGAATGGAGACAGAACTAAGACTTATTCTGACTGAACACACCCTGTTATTCTTAAGAATAATCCAATAATTTAAATATCAATATTATTATTTTCTAAACTGAAATTGATTTTTGATCTCTTTATCTATTATTGAAGAACTTTGGATAACCCCACATTAGACAAACATGCCATGGTGGTTTAGTGAAATGACCTCCAGTCTGGCTGTCAGATGAGCTAGTTTTCAAATCTCATTGCTTCAATTTATTAGTTTTATGACCATAGGCAATTCCCTTAATTTCTTTGGACCTCAATTCCCTCATTTTTAAAGTGAACATATTAATACCTGTGCTGATTATCTCGCACAGTTGTTTTGAAGATCAAAAGGTTCAATGTAAGTGAAGCATTTTGGAAAACAAAGTGCTATATAAATGTAAGCTCCATAAGGTCAGTGCCCTGCTGTTCTTATTAATTAATGTTATTAGAATATTAATTAATTAGAATATTAATGTTTTAGAATAGTCTCCTAATAGTTCTCTGCCTCCAGTCTCTGGGCTCTCAAATCTCCCCCCTCCACACAGCTGCCTAAGTGATATTCCTAAAGTACAAGTTTTCCTGCATTACTCCTAGATACATTTAACTTCAATAGTTTCTCATTGCTTCTGGGGTTAAATAGAAACTGTCTTGTTCGACACTGAAAACCCTTCATGATATGACCCTCATATATGTTTCCTGTCTTACTATAGATGACTCTTTCTAGCACTCTATGGTCCAGCCAAACTATCCTTGTGGTTCTTCAACACAACACTCTTAACCTCCATGTCTGTGCCTTTACATTGATTTGAACCCTATGCCTGGAACGCACTTCCTCCTTTCCACTTTCTCTTAGAATCTTTCGAGACCCAAGAATCCTTTAATATTTCCCTCAAGACTCATCTTCTAAATGAAGCCTTTCCTGATCCCCCAGCTTTTAATACTCTCCTTTCTAAAATAATCTTGTGCATTTTTAGTTTTTTGCATATATTGTTTATACACTTATGTACGTATACATTGTCTCTCCTGAAACTTTATGAGCTCCTCGAGTGAAGGGATGTTTCATTTTTGTCTATATTCCCAATGCCTATCACTGTTGCTGGAATACAGTACGTTCTTAGTAAGTAATTATTTGTTGATTGATGTTTTAAATTATACGCGTTGAAAGCATTTTCAAATAAGGAAATTAAAAGGAACTTACAATTTAGTTGAGGTGAAGTGACATTTTGGACATCTGATCTTAGATATTCTGATATACCCATGAGTTTCTCCTCAGTAGCAAGTGCCTCTTGAAGCTTTCTGGAGTGTTTTGGGAAGTAGTGAACCTGTTGACATCATTGTTGGTAAAGAAACAGAAAACAATACTTGATTTTTTTCAAGGTTTTCTGATACTCATTAATGTCATGATATATCTCATTAAACATCTTACCTTTTTACATGGAACTGGGCCTTTAAGGTGAGCTCACAGAAACTAGACTTAGGCACTGTGCTGTCTAATGGCAGATGGTGGCGGTGGTGGCCCTCTAGTATGCCAGCTGAGGTAGAGGCCCTGGCTCTATTTCCCTGTGGCAGTGAAGAGAGTCCCATTACTGCTCTGCCAGGTAAATATAGAACAGTCTAAAAAAAGTCATTCTCATTTTCAGTTCAGAGACCACAAGTTTAATTTCCATTTCAGTGTATGTTGCTTTAATGACTTTGCAAATGGAACGTCAGAAACAAATGAGAACATATTTTAGTTGGTTCGTGGCAAGTATTTTGCTCCTGAAATAGATATTTGTGGAGTGATCTATCAAGAGACTGAAAAAAATGCTAATACTGTTGTGCAATGTAATTATCTCAAAGTCCATAAAAAATACATGTAAATGATTGAATAAACCAGGTGGTTGACATAGAAATTAAAAGAAAATATTTCACATTCCCTCAGACTCTCTTGTGTTAACATGGGAAAAAACTGGAATCCACTCCAGAAGACATCTGTTTGGTAGGTGGGAGTAGGAGTGACTTACTAGAAACACAGCCGACTTTTTCACGTAAGCCCTACTATTTTGGTGGCAAATTGGTGTTCTCACTCCAAGAAGCTAAATTCCATCTGTAAATGCTATGCAGACCCACTTCTTGTCAGTTATCAATTAAATTTCGTAGTATTTTTGTAATTAAGATTCCTTGCCTCTTGTAAAATATACCTAATTAGTAACAATTCGCATAACCCACATTTAAAAAAAACCAACAAGAAGTAGATTTTCTTTCATACTTTGAATTTTTCGTTACTTGTTTTATGTACATACATGGAGAGAGCATGGAAAACATACACATGTAAATGTTCTAGAAACATATCAAACCACCCAGGTGCCAGCTCCTCTATTTCTTTTTTTTTCTTTTTGAGACTAGGTTTCCCTATTTAATCCAGACTAGAAGTGCAGTGGTCATTTGTGGGCCCAGTCCCAATATTATAGGTCTAAGAAACTTTGACCTCTGTTTCTGATCAGGCCACCTCTCTGTAGGGAGCCCGGTAACTTTCTGCTTCTGACGGCACACTATTTTGGTATCAGACTTATTGTTGATTCTCAATAGATTTGAACCCTGCTTAAACTAAGAACTCCTGAACTCAAGCAATGCACTGGTTTCAACCTCTCCAGCAGCAGGGACTTGAGTGTACACCACCATGCCAGGTCCCTGTCTTCTCTAAAAGAGGATTAATGCTCTCTTCTTCCTCAAAATTACTTATGCACATTTACCTTTATATATATGACATCCCTCCAAGAGAATATTAGCCAGACCTTTAAGGGCTCCCTGCCGCCTTGTCTCAGCACCCAAAACAGGACTTTGCTTATAATAATAATTATTATTATTATAATTATAATTCTTATTATGAGGGGTCTTGACCTGTGATTTCACTGGTGTGGGGAACTCTTTCTCACAATGAAAATTACAACTTTTTTTTCAAGTTATAACCTTAGAAAGTTGTTTGGGGGCACTGAGAATTTGTTACTTGACAAGTATCACACAACCATTGTTTCAGAGTCAGGATGTGAACCTAGGTCTTTCTTACTCAGAAACCAGTTCCCTACACACTATGCCATCCTAACTCTCCCTTTGTGAATAGCAATTACCTAAAAAATGTTTGTTGCATTAAATTAAAAGACTTATAAACTCCTTAAATTATAAAGCTGATCACTCCCCCTCCTGACAAAATGGCTTATCTCTTATCCTGATTTTAAATGGCTGACACAACTGCCTATCAAAAGGGCAATTCATTTTATTTAAAAATTTATTAAAGCATGAATAATTCTTTTACAAAACATATGAACATGCCCTTTCCCAGGATCCTGACTTTGCTACACCATCTGTAAGAAATCATTCATTCAGTTTATTTTTCCTTATGCTATTGGTGCCATAAGGGAATTTGGAATCATAAAGTGGTGTAAACCGAAAGAATGTTAGAATTGGAAGGGATAGTGGAGATCATCAAGGACTAACTCCTTCTATGACAGGTGAATGAATGTTACAGGAAGAAATGAAAGCTTCCAGAAATAGAATGGTGCACTCAGGGTAACACAAGCAGAGCTAATGGAGGAACTGGGACTAGAACCCAGCTCTCCTGTCTGCTCAGAATGCTGGCAGTCAATGTTGTCTTCATTTTTCAACTATGGGAAGAATATATGAGTTCCTTAGTGGAGGGCACACCCAAGGCTTAAACTCTCTTCCAATACAGGCAGCAACTCACTTCTGACTAAGTAAATCCTAGGGAGCTGGCTGAGACCCATGGGAATTCAGTGATGTGCCCAGCTGGTATCAGAGGAATGATTTGATCCTTGGTCTTCCTGATTACAAATCCATTTTGTGCCATAATCCAAACAGTATCTCTTTTTCCATTAAAGCCTCTAAATTTACATTACTATATGCTTACTTTAGTTCTTCAGGGATCTGGGATTTCATCAGTATGATGTCTCCCTCTACCATTGTTTATGCCTTTATCGATGGTCTTTACTGTGATTAAAATACAGCAGCAACAACAAAACATTAACCTGTTTTGAATCTGGGTAAAAGTCAGTTTACACCTAGCTAGAGAGATCTTCAGATATCAGACTTATAGTCCATCATATCAATATATCAGCAAGCATTTATTAAAACTGTGGATAGAAAGAAGAAGCAAAAACAGTTCCTTCCCTTAAGAAACTTACATCCTAATGTGGAGACAACACATACATGTACACACACATTTTTGTTGTTGTTCAGTCATTTCAGTCATACCTGACTCTTTGTGACTCTATTTGAGGTTTTCCTGACAAAGATATTGGAGTAGTTTGCCATTCCCTTCTCCAGCTCATTTTACAGATGAGAGGAACTAAGGCAAACAGGGTTAATTGACTTGCCTAGGGTCACATAGCTAGTAAGTATCTGAGTCCAGATTCAAACTCAGGAAAGATGAGTCTTCTTGCCTCCTGGCCCAGCACTCTATCCACTGTGCCACCTGACTGCCCTTTACACATATGCATGTACATGTATCTTTGAAGAGTTTTGAGGTTCTCAGGTGCCTCTGGAGCTTGCATTCTGCTGAGATAGCCCTTGAGAAGTCATATATGGCAATGAAGCATTGGAAGGCAACTTTAATGGAAGTCTATTATCTTGAGGGAGGGTGTGTGGAATGGTGACTGCAGAATTGTCATTCAAGTTAGGAGGAACATCTTGGACACAGACCCCAGGCAAGTTCTAAAATGAAATGACAGTATATCCTTGAGAGATCCTTACAATAATAATGCAAAGTTGAGGACCTAAAAATAGCGTCTTCATCTCCTCAGGAGATTGTATCATAGAGAACTTCCTAAGACAAAGGTGACAAATCCATTTGGGGATTATAGTATTACCATTACCTTGACATCAGATATGTAACTCATGCTTTAAGAAAAGGCTTGACAATTTTTCCCCCAGAGAACCAAAGTCCTTGGATCAAATTTTAGGACTTGTGGATTTGGGGGCAACAAAAAAGTGGCAGAATCTTCTTTCCACAATCCTGGAGGGCCAAGTGGACTTTACCTTTTCTCAAGGGACAGCCAGTAACTCTCTTCCATTTCAACTAACTCCAACAATGTCACACCATTGCCAGGGATATCATTGGAGGCAGATGATCACATATCTCTTTAAAAAGAGATATTAATTTCATTTTCAATATATTCTGTTATCCAGTGTGTCTTCTTGGCCTCATTCTGGAGGCATTATAATGGGAAGGCAGGAAAATCCTTAGAATATCCTTCAAAGTCCACTTTGGAGTTGGAAAAGGTAAGGCAGGAAGAAGAGGAGAAAAAGAAGGGGGAAGGGGCTTCCCACTCCAACCCCTAGATGTCTCTAGTTACTTGTATTTTATCTGAATATGACATAAGTGAGAGTGATGGGAAAAAAACAACTTTTGAATTATTTCCCCAGCATTATCCATATGCCTTTTGTAAGATTCTTCCTCAAGTTTTTTTTTAAGTAGGCCAGAATAGTTCTCTCATTCTCAAGTTATTACCATGGGAACAGCAGAAACCAACTTCTCTTGCAGTACAGCTCTATGTTTGCAGACTCTGTGTGTTCTCTAAAGAAGGATATTAGGTGTTATAATGAAGGAAGCATCTACAGAGCACCCACCACTGCAGCCCCAAAACAGCTATGACTCTATGGTTGGAAAGATTCATGTTACCTCAGTGACTCCCATCTTAAATACAAGTCTTATATTAGCTAAATCTAAATCTCTACATAATTTTTGAAAATCCCCTCAGCACTTTTCTAAATAGATAATCTGACGGAACAAAAATCCATACGGTTGTATCTATACAAAGTAATGTCATCCCAGAATGCTGTGTTATCTTCTCTAACCTGTCTTTACCCTCTCCACATTGATTAGCAATATTCCTAAAAGAAGAGGGAGTCAGAATGAGTTGTTAGATATACAAGGTACCACTCACTATAAGGTAAGATGATCAATTTATTTTTATTAAATTTGCCAAAATTTATACCCCTGAATGAATGTCGAATACTATGATGGGTCCATGATTGCATTAATATTAGTACTTTGTCCAGTGGTGCAGATTGCAACCCATTTGTGTCTTTCCTGGCTTGGGTGACTCTCATCTATGTCTTCTTATAAATCATTTACAGGCAGTTCAAACAACATGCTGAGGACATTCCTTCATGTTGTTTCTCACTCCTATTTCTTTATTGGTGAGTCTTCATGACCGCCATGTCTTATCCGGTTTTTTTGACGTTTGTTGCATTAAATTGTACTCTGAGTAATTTTAAACTTTAATTCTTAATGGATTATAAGATTCTATTACTTTCAGCCTAAAACATCACCAGAAGAACAATAGTGCTATGAAGACAAACCTATGTCTCAAGGAGAATCTTGGGATCATATATAAAAATGCAACAAAATTACTTGAAAAAAATGTAACAAAATAGCTGACTTTGGTCATAGGTCCTCTGATCATTTAGATCAGGTGAAGCGCAAAATAGGAAGACATGCTGTAGTAGGAAGGCCGAATTTATGATCTCAAATATAATCATGTATATGTTTGAATGGTCCGAAATCGCAAGGTATGAGAGATTCTCTAAGGAGAAAACAACAAGAAATTTATTTAGGCCCCACCGCAGCAAAAACTTGAACCAGCCTCCCCATTCCAACATCTTGACAAAAAGACTCCAGGCCCAGAAAGCCCAT
>CM053625.1:196368911-196426054 GCA_028646595.1 Phalanger gymnotis
GACTGGCCTCACGTTCCTGCTCGCACTCAGGTAAGCCCCGCTTCCACAGCTTCCTGCCTCTGCAGCTTCTGGCTTCCGCAGCTTCTGGCTTCCACACCTCCCGCCGCCGCTGAAGTTGTCGCCCGGCTCACCCCTCCTCGCAGCTTCTGGCGTTCTCAAGCCCCGCCTCAACAACCAGAGACCATTGGTTCCCGAGCTGGCCCCTCCTAAGTCACCAGTCCACACCCACACAGGTTTCACACCTGACAGGGCCCTGGGCCTGGGGCTTAGCACTTAACAGCTGAAAGTACTTCCACTCAAAAGAAACAAAAGCCATGCTAATGAGACAATTTTGCTTAACAACACACATGCTTCCCAGCCATGTTTGCCATGGTCATGGAGGATGTTCAGTAGAGCTAAAATAGAAGAGGAATTTCCTGGCCTGTTTCCCATTCTCCTCACATGATACTTCATCTTCTGTCCTTTTGACTTTGTGATGACTGTTGCTCATTGCTGGAATTTTCTCTCCTCTTACCTTTGCCCCTGGAAATTCCTGGCTATCTTCAAGATTTGGCTCAAAAACTTCTTCCTCTAGGAGGCATCTGAGTGTCTTCAGCTGCCATTGCCTTTCCCCCTATACTTACATTCCATCTACTGTATGTGGCTTTATTTATTTATATGTATACATGTCTATACCATTAGAAGGTAAGCTTCTTGAAGGCAGGGACTCTTTTTGCTCTTTCTTTGTATCTCCAATTCTTTGCACAGAGCTGGCCACCTAGTGAATGATTAATAATGCTTGTTGATTGATGAATAAATCTATTATCCTTCAAATCCTAAACAGTTTCAACATAATGAAGAAACATAATTGGTGGCATGACCTAAGACTTCTCATAATGTTCTCACTTGTGAATGCTTGTATTCCATACCTGAAATCTCAACCTCTCCCCACAACATTCACTGTGTTTTAAATAAACTTTTACAATCTTCCTGTCTTGTCAAAGCTTCCTATGTCCAAGCTGGGTAAAGTTTGCACGTTCAGTCCAATTAAGGTATAGGTTCCCCTCCTGCTAGAATCCTTGTGTTGATTTCTTTGTTTTGCAACCACATTCCCCTGAACTTAAAAAAATTCTGGTTTCCTGGAAGTTGTCTATGGAGCTAGTTAGCATTGTTAATTGTTGGAATTATGACAATATCTGATTGTCTTTGAACTTCTGACATTCAGTCTCTCAGCTCAGATCTTACCTTTTCCAGGTGGCTGGCCAGTCCTGGTCTTCCCCCCAAACTCCATTACCCTTTCCTCTAACATTACCTCTCATTTACACTATCTATATCTTGTATGCACACATTTGAGTGCAAGTTTCTTACCCATTAAACTGTGAGCTTCTTGAGGGTAGCAGCCAGGTTTCTTCTTTTTGGCTTTCTTTATATTTCTAGGACTTAGCACAGTGCCTGGCACATAATTCTTCAAAAGCACTTGTTGACTTAATGACTAACTAATGAAAACATTTTTAGCAAATGCTTTCATGTTATTCCAACTTGGATCAGAGATAGTATGGCCTACTGGACAGGGAGCTGGCCTTAGAGCCAGAAAGATCTAGGTTTAAGTTTGGCTTCTGGCATATCCTGGCTATATAAGCCTGGACAATTCACTTAACTTCCCATTGTCCCAGGCAAATTGCTAAGCCTTTAAATTGAAGAGATGAGGTGCCATTGTACACTGGTAGAGGATGAGAACATTTTTTTCACCTAGGAGTTCCTTATGCCAGTGAAATCATAGGTCTACTTCTTATCCCTATCTGCCCTAGCTTAAGTTCATGAGAGAACGGATCCACTAAATGAGCCAAACTGAAAATTTTATTGTTCCTGAGCATGTTACCTCTGCATTAAATAACTGCTATAGATATAGCAGATCATTCAGAGTCCTGGTCTTCAGTAACTTTAATGTTTTCGAGATAAATGAACAGTTCATACTGGATTTCATTTCAGGTATTTTCCATTCCAGCCTTCTTCACTGCTCTGGGAAGTGCTTGGCTATCTCACTTGTAGGTTCCATCTGCCTCTTCCCAGCCTTGTGAGGAGGAGAGCCACGTTTTTTTAGTAAATGTATTAAGAAGGGACAAACTATAACGGCATTTGCCCCAGGCCTCACATGGCACTAGGAATAGCCCTGGGTGGAAGTAGAAAAATTATGAAACCTAACTTTTATGAAGGCCTTCTCTCTGAGTTTTTGATCCATGATCAATTCAGAGTCTTAAGTAAATGAAATCTGACAGGGCCATTCCAGCGATGAGTATATAATTCATTCTGTCAAAGGATCACGTCATGTAATCAAACACCCTTTGTGAGCTTCACCGAAGAACGCATTAGCCTCCCTAAGGAAGAGTCCATTTTAAAATAATATGAAGCAGAGAGAAAGAACACTTATTCCAGTGACTTCTTATTGGCTGCCCCTAGTCTGACATGTAAGGCTCTTCACTGTCTGGCTATAACACACTTTCTTTAATAATTTTTTTCTATTTAATTTTCATTTAATAAGCTATTATTTTCTCTTCTTTTCCATCCTCTCTAATTTGAAAGAAAAAAAGAACAAAATCCTCATAAGAAATGTACATAATTAAGGAAAACAAATTCACATTGTCCACATCTAAAATATATCTATATGTCTTGTTCTGGGCCCATCACGTCTCTTAGGTGTTTCAGGGCACAGCTAGCAGTTCTCATGATCAAGCCTCTGAAATTATGGCTGGTGATTGTGTTCATCAGAGTTCCTGCTAGCTAATTTTTTTAACATTCATATACTCTATGTTCCAATGAAATTGGACTACTGCCTATTCCCGGATCCCCAAATGATGTCTCCAATTTCTGTGCATTTCCACTTTCCCATGACTCAAATGTACTTCTTTTGCTTAGACTTTCAAAAGCATTGCAATTATAAGCGTGTGTGCTTGTGCATATTACATAGTACGTATATATGTACACACATATGTATATATACACATATGCACATACATACAGAACATAGTACATATATGTATGCATGCACATATGTGTATACACACATGTATATATAGTATTTACATATATGATTTAGTAATACAGTATTTTATATCTATACATGCATATATATTCTCACATACATATATAATACATACTAAATGAAAGGTATAAAATGAACAAATAAAAACAAACACAAAACAATTCCTAGTATCAGGAGGCTCTCTTTCTGCTTTCTGTCTATTGCATGTACATAGAAAAAAGGTAACTTAGGAGAGGGAAAAGAACTAAATGGGAAGGATCAGGGAAAGCTCCATAGAGTAGGTGATTATTGAGTTGAGCTTGGAATGATCTATAGTGATATATATCTTCTTTCTTTATAATACTTTGCTACTATGAAAAAAAAGTGCTGCTAGAAATTACGTGGTGCATATTGGATCTTTCTTTTTATTACTGAATTACTGAGGATTATACCTAGCAAGTAGAATCTCTTCGACTAAAAATATCATTACCCTCTATCAAATTTGGTAAAGAATCCCTCTGATTTTAGCTAGGCTGGTCCTCAAATAATAGATCAGAGATTGCCTCTGGGTCCTTATATAAAAACTTTCTTCTTGCTTTGGTATACTAAAATTGGAACTTTAGGAGGCAGAATTTGATTTCCCTATGTTTCTATTCCAGAGATTGAAGTACTTTTGTACTTCATATATATATATGTGTGTGTGTGTATATATATATATACACTCACACAATATACATATATACACACAATGCGTACATACGTATATGTGTATCTATGTATATGTAATACATATATATGCACTTGTACTTTGTATATATATGTACTTTATATATAAATATACATAAACATATAAATGACATAAAGCCTACTAATTAATTCTCAACTCTCTGAATGTGAAAAATTTATTGGAATTTTTATAATTTGTTTCCTGTTGTCACCCTTAAATATATATCATGGGAGCTATTTTTCCTTTTAATAATATTTCATTTTCAAATAAGCTATTGATTACTGTGTAGCTAAATTGCTAATTTGATGTCATATTTGCCTGAGCATAAGGCCTACTGTGCAAATAGGGTATATACGCGCAATATGGGACTGAGACATAGAGCTTCATTGCATGGGAAAGTCACATTTTCCCAGTAATCAAAGCCTTAAGTTGTTATTCTTCATAGGTCTATACCTTAACATTCTTTACCCTAATTAGTTCTCTGTATGATTTTTTGATAATATGTTCACAAGGGTGAAATGCAATTTTTCAGGTGAGTGTATGTTTTTGTGTGTATGTGTGTGTGTGTATGTTTTTGTGTGTATGTGTTTGTATAGTCAAAATGTTTAACCCAGAATCAGTGATGTGGACTTTGAATCCTAGTTCTGATATTTAATACTTGTGAGAACTCTGGCAAATCACTTTTCTTCTCTGGGCCTCAGTTTTCCACTTAGTAAAATTAGGAGTTTTAATGGTTCAAACTAGATACTAAGGTATCTTCTAATTCATGACCTTGTGATTCTATTGGAAAGACTACAAAATCCAAACACATGCATATTTCCAGTATTTTTAATCATTTTTCCGGTATCAAAGCAAGTTTTAATTTTTATGTTGTGCCTATTCAGGTAGCCTAATTTCTTTTTGCCAAGGTTTAGAAGACAGAAACTCGTTGATTTATCTTATTTTATTAATCAAGGTTAGCAATATTAATTGACATTGATATAGTATTCAATGATTGCCTCTAAAGCTCTGAAGTCAATAGTTCATAAAGAGATTTTTAATTCTTCCTTAGGTGATGGACAGAATCATAATTTAAGCAGTAGAAAAAATATCATTGCAATATTTCTGAATTGTTAGCACAGTGTTACTGCCTTAGTGTAGGCTAGTGAATATAATTGAATCCTTCTTTGATTCTGCCTAATGCAGATCCATCATTAGAATGATCATTTTTTATTTTAGAAGCTTCAGATATGAAAAAATGTACATGCAATTCAATTGAATTTCTAGGGCTTCCAGTGAATTTCACTGAGTTTTTGTAACCCTTTCCATGAACACTTTCTTATGCTTCATTGTTGCTGTTTGTTTTGTATCTTTTTCAATTTTTTTAAACATTTTTATTTAAAGTTTTGAGTTCCAAATTCTATTCCTCCTTCCCACCCCTCAGCACCCCCTGCCCCAAGACAGTAAGCAATCAGATATGTTATATATGTGAAATCGCATAAAACATTTCCATGTTAATCATGTTGGACAAGAAGACTTGAATGAAAGAAAAAAGTGAAAAATAGCATGCTTCAGTCTTTATTCAACATCAGTTCTTTCTCTGGAGGTTGATAATATGTTTAGTATCTTTTTAATAATCAAAAGCCCTGGCCAGAAAAAATATGGCAATTTAGTATTCATGATAATCACTCTGGAGAACAAAAGTATAACTATAACTCCAAAGTAGCACTGAGTCACTTTTCAGAGTGAACAAGCACTATTTTGATGTACTAACAATCTCTAATGAAGATTGGTGTCAGTTGAACATAGATGTGTCAGCAAAGGCCCAGTCTACTAAATGTCTGATCACACTCATGATCATTAATGAGTTAATGGGTAATATAATTTCACTCTGACTCTTAAATGAGTCTCAGTTCTGAAAAATTTGGGAACTTTTTGGGTATAAAGGATCACCAAACACATGTAAATTTAGAAATTCGTGACAGCCTTTCCCAAATATCTTGAATTTTGTTAAAGACAAATGCAAATTCATGGAAAATATCTGAATCTTGTTTATAATTGGAAAAATACTTTTGGTATTATTTCAGAACACAGTTCAAAGTTTGGACAGCTTATCTCTCCAGTAGAAAGTTTTCTTATAGATAAAATCAGAAAATGTTCACTAAGACATATATGCTGGAATTAGTTCATGAACAGCCCAAAGTAATAAACTTGCAAAGGCTTTTTCAGTATCAAGAAAACACTGTGAGTTCTACCAATATTCTCTTTGCCATTGTTTATCAAAATCTTATGAATAATTTATCAATAGCATGATAATTCTTTGTTTCTTTTAAATTAATCTTTCCATACCTTCTGTTCTTATCTAAATAGCTTTTTCTGTTGAAATACATTCAAACCTGTGTGACCTTCAGCATGCTCTCTGGCATAAAATAAGAGTTTAACAAATATATTATGGTTGATTGATTTATTCAGCTCACTTTATTTCCCAGGGCCTTGCTTATCTCATTAGTAAAATGAAGTGATTGGATGAGGTGAGGTACCGGGACAAAAAGACTCTAAAATATGTTTGTGTCCATGTTTATCAGCAGACAATTTACCTTATCTATCATTGCATTAGAGTGAATAATTATAAAAATTATTCCCCCTTTCCTTATGATATAGACATGCTATACAGATCACCAAAGGAGTGGTTCAACCAATGCTCCAAGTGTATGGAACTCAGCTCTGCTGTTCCTTGTGGGACTGATCGACTATCAAACATCATCTTGGCAGTTAAGTGTTACAGTTCATAGTTCTGGACCTAGAGTCAGCAAGATGAGAGTCCAAATCCAAGCTCAGATATGCAATAGCTGTATGACCTTGAGCAAATCACTTAAACTTTGTCTATCTCATTTTTCTCATTTATAAAATGTGACTAGTAATAGCAGCTAACTCCCAAGTTTGTCATGAGGATCTGATGAGATTAGTATCTGTAAAGCACTTTGTAAACCTTAAAATTCTATACAAACGCTAGTTATTTTTATTATTATTATAACCAGGAGGGTACATCAGTACCACCTCACAATCTACCTTCAATTACATAACCTTTCCCCCTCCACCTCTGAGTATAGGTAATTTCCCTTTAGTCTAAATGATTGCTTTTGGGAGAGGAAAAGTAGAAAATCCTTCAGATTATTCCCTCATTCGCCTCTTTTAAATGGTTGTCCTTCACCTTTTCATTACTTTCATTCTTTCCTCATCATCCTAATGGAATAAATTTTTGTAAATTCATTTTGGTCATAGATCTGCAAGGAACCTTAGAAATCATCTTGCCTAACCCCTTCCATTTTACAGATGAGGAAAATGAGGCCCAAAGAGGTTACTTTGACTTGTCCGAGGTCATACAGCCAATAAGTAAGCAATTTACAGATTTCAACTCAGAATCTGTGACTACAAGTTCACTGTTCTTTCTGCCAAACTTACATTCAGTTCTTCCCTAGATTTTCTTCACATCAATATTTTTTGTAAACATGTAGTTCTCATCCTATTAGTGTCTATTGCTTATATCTTGCTTTTGAGATATATATCTCTATCTCTATATCTATCTATCTATCTATCTATCTATCTATCTATCTATCTATCTATCTATCTATCTATCTATCCCCTTGAAGATTCCTTGTATGGGCCTAATCCTACCCCAAAGATAAACTCTTATTAATTGTTCTGTCCTATACAGAAACAGAGCTAAGTTAACCAGTCTAGTGGAAATCAGCTTTATTGAAGATTCAAACATGTAAATTTGTCTCTGGTGAGAAGTGACTAGGGAATTGTAGGCATGGAATAAAATGCGACTGTCTATGGTATTTATAAATCTCCTCCTTAATATTCTCTAGCTGGTGACTGATGTACAATTTTGACATATTGTTGTCAAGGGAATTTTTTAGTTTTCTTAAATATTGGCTCTAACTGAAGATGACATATCTTTAATTAAATTCTGCAAATATTTAGGGCCTACTTGGTCCTAAATTTTAGTTTTAGGTGCCTGGATATATGCTACTGAAGCAGGGGATAATAGCTAGCATTTGTATATTGCTTTAAAGTTTGTAAAGCACTTTCATTTGTTCCTCACAACAGCCCTTGGACGTATGTGCCATTAGTATCTCCGTCTTATGAAAGAAGGAACTGAGGCAAATAGAGGTGAGATGACTTGCCCAGAATCACAAAGCTACTAAGTGTCTGAGGCAGGATTTGAACTCTGGCCTTTCTCACTCCAAGTCCAGCATTCTATCCACTGTATCACCTAGGTGTCATTTCATGAGTGACATGTAAATAAATACAAAGTAAATGCAAAATAATGAAGTAAATTCAAGGATCAATAAAACTGGGGATGGGAGAAGAAGTGTAGAATCCAGATCCACGTGAGGTCCAAGTAGGAGAATCTTTGCCAAGAAAACCCCAAATGGGGTCATAAAGAATAGGACATAACTGAGTAGGACTGAACAACAAGTTCATAAAAACAACAAGTTTTTATGAGGGAAATTGTTATGACTGCTCCCCTCTCCTACCTCCCATTAAAAAAATGATCCATCCCTTGAAAAAAGAAGAAATGAAGTGGAAGAAATGATTTAAGTCAGGAGTTATAAGGTGTCAGGCTGGAGGACTTTGGGGACTAATGATTAGAAGGTGAAAAAACTCTCTAAACTTGCCTGTTTTGCTGGTTAAGACAGCCTGATTATTCCCTATTTGAAGCTGTTATCGCCAAACAAAAAGCTGGCCCACCAAAAAACACAATTAAATGTTAGGGAAATGAACTGTGAAATTTCTTGAGAACCTTCTTCTAAAGTAGAAAATACAATCCTTTGAAGTCTGAAAAAACTCTGACAGTGTATGCAATGTGGTTCAGGAAATGTGGGGAGGAAACACCATCAAATATGTTGCTTATGTTAATAGAAGTGCAGGAGTTAACTAGTAAGTTTATTATCCAGCCACTGTTCATGAATGGCTCTAAAATCCCATTCAATGGGATTTTCACCTATTCTTGTCTTGCTTAATGAGGACATTTAAGGTACAAATATACTGAATGAAATATTGCATGTTTTATGTCTATAAACAACATGTGTTGAAGATGAAGGCTGCTGCTAGGAATTTCAGTTGGATCACAGGTCTGAAAGGAAGCAGTCCTTGAAACCTGGCAGATAGATGAAAATCTACCTTATTTTTAGAGCCTTTCTTAAAAAAGCATATATCTGCCTCTATCTTATTACAATCTCCCCGAGTACCTAACAGCCCCTCATCATGTACCCTGCAGGTTTCACCATTTCTTCTTCTGTCCTTAGTGCTGTTAACAGCTGGCTACCATCTCCAGTATTTCTGTCCTCTATGAAGATAAAGACTTCTTAGCCCCCTTGCACAGTTTTCTCATTTTGGGGGCTAAATCATCTCAGTCATTTTAGCTTTTTGTCATAGTCCTAATCCTTGTTTTCCAAAAGGTGAACTTTTGTGGTTCTCGATTCAATATTTTTGTTGTGTAGTGTTACACCCTATTAAATTCAGAAATCGCAGTCAGAGACTCAGTCTTCTAATTGTAGTCAGTTATAAATATAATGGAAGGGTTATTTGCAGTTTTTCTCTTCCTTCTCATTCAACCCCGAAGAATCACGCTGATTCCTCCTCTTTCTCTTCCTCTTCCTCTTTCTAGTCTGTTTTTTGTCTTCTTTCACTTGTCCTCTTCTTTCTTTCCCTTTACATCATCTTACCAATAAACAAGGAACTTTAGTCATTTTAGCTGCAGCAAGGTAGCTCAGTCGATAGAATGCTTGGCCCAGAGTCAGGAAGACCTAAGTTCAAATCCAGCCTCAGACACTTGCTAGCTATGTGACCCTGAGTGAGTGGTTCAATTTCTGTTTGTCTTAATCTACTGGAGAAGGGAATGGCAAACCAGTCCAATATCTTTGCCAAGAAAACATTATGGACAGTGTGGTCCATGGGGTTATGAAGGGTCACACATGATTAAACAACAACAGCATTATTACTTTGGGCAGCTCAGTGGTTAAGTGCCAGATCTTATCTTCGTTAGTTCAATATGTATGTATGTATGTATTCAGGTACTCCCTATTTTATAATGATGCAGTTTGTTTACCTTCTCAACCACAGAGTTTATCCCTGTCCCTGTTTAACTTATTTAGTAAAACTAATTACTTCTCCATTATTTTGACATCTTATCCTTGGAGGCCTACAGCAAGCTCATAGAGTGCTATTTAATTTCTAGATCACGTGTTTTTTTTCAAGATTCTTTTAGAGGTTTTGTTTTTAAAGGATGAGAAGCGAAGAGGATCTTTTATAGAAAGAGTTGTTTTGGTAGGCGAAGGGGATATTTAAAATAAAAATTGTTTTCTTCTCTAGCCACAAAAATAAAATTTCCTTATGAATGGGTTTGTGACTCACCTTTTTAGAAACTGCTAATAAGGTCTGTTTGGTTCCAGTCTTGTATCAGGATTCGTAAGCCTTGATGCATTCCAAAGAACATCTAAGAGCCCTTCAGAATAAATGCAGGTAAGAGGCCAGACAGAGAAAAGCTCTTTACTGTTACCTTCTATTTGGCAAGGATGATGTAGATTGATAAAAGGTAGCTGAAATGTGCTGAAATGAAGTCTCAAGACCTTGTACCTGAAGAATGATAAATTTATTCCATGCCCAAGGGAAGGGAAAATTCTTCTTAAAAATTTGCTGGCTAAAATTAAGCACCTGTAATCTCACTTTTTAATTTTTACCCTTCACTGAGATCTGTTGCAGTCTTTATCTTAACATGTAAATGGTAAATGACCTTATTCTGAATTTGCAAGTATTAAAATTCTCCATCAGTATTTTATGGTTATTAAATTTTTTATTAAAATCCCAAGAGAGGTAGTAGGGGATAGTGAATACAGAGCCTGTCTCAGAATTGGAAGGAGTTTGGTTCAAGTCTTGCCTTTGACATAGACTAGCTGTCTGACCAATGACAAGTCATTTAACCTCTCAGTGTACCAAGGTAACTCTCAGATATGTTACAGATGAGAGAGATGCTTGTGTTAATAAGAAGGTGTGGATTTCATCTGTAGGGAGGAAGTTTCTACACTAGGAATTCTCCTACAAGTTTGCAATCTTCTATAAAGATTTCTTTCCCCTTCTCCCTACTCCAACAAAAAAAAATAATAAATAATTAAAGAGTACTGAATCCCAACACAAACAAGTAAGCTTGCCTAGTAACTATTTCCATTTAAATTACTTGATTTATATGCATAAGGTATTATAACAATTTTTCAGGTACTCCCTCTACAGTATATCTCCATAAGAGTTCTTGGGCCTTTAGTCTCATTCATTTTTCCTCTTATGTGTCTGTAGTTAATGGATACTCTCTTCTATTTAGTTGCCCTCTTGTATTATTCAATAAATGTCTCTAAAATATTGTACTCCTCATACTTATTAGTTTTAATGGCATTATAATATTGCATTAATGTAAAATCATTTATTTAAGCATTTGCCTAATATCAGACATGTGGGTTTGCAGCATTATCTTCAATAAGAAAACCTCAGTTAAGAAGTCTAAACATTTTTTAGTTTTTAAAAATGTTGATGAGGTTTTTTTCCCCCTGGAATCTTTAGATAAACTAACTTTGAAACCTGGATGTGAACCATTTCTGCTTTGCCTTGTTTTGGGTTACAAAGAAAAGGAATAAATCAATCAAAAACATTTGTTAAACACCTCCTATATGCTAAGCACTGTGCTAAGCTCTGGAAAAGCTGGGAAAGCAGGAAGGAAGGGAGGCAGGGAGAACCCCAAATACCTACACTTTTCCCTGTGGTGGAGCATGAGGATTTTTGAATTAATATAAAACTGGCATTGAATAAAAAAATAAATATAACAACTGTATTTATCCTTAGTTTTCAGTGGAGGCAGAGGGGGTGAGGCAGGAGAGATGTT
Organism: Phalanger gymnotis; assembly: GCA_028646595.1. Classification (NCBI taxonomy): domain Eukaryota; kingdom Metazoa; phylum Chordata; class Mammalia; order Diprotodontia; family Phalangeridae; genus Phalanger; species Phalanger gymnotis. The sequence continues at coordinate 196,380,555 of CM053625.1, forward strand.
GGTGTGTGTGTTTGTGCAGGTGGGAGGATTCACATTGGGTTGAGGATCACTGCTTTGGGAGTTTTCATTTGTTAGCCAATCAATTCAAGTCAAAGAATTCAAAGCCAAATAATTCAATTTAAACAATTAAGCATGTTTAAATACCTGTTATATGCAAGGCCATGTGTTTTTTACTTAGAACACACAAAGACGAAAACTGGCACAATCCGTTCTCTGTCATGGAGCTCATGGTCTACTGAGAATGTGGTGAAGAAAGAAATGACACATAGATAGGCAAGTATGATAATGGATAGGTTGTCACAGAGGCAAAGAAATACTGACAGAGTACTCTTGGAAAGTTTGAAGAAGGAAATTAATCATTCAATCAAGAAATATTCATTAAATGCTTACTTTGTCTCATGTCTTGTGCTAAGTATCGGGATATAAAGAAAGACAGAAAATTTCGAATCTCAAAGAAATGACATTCTAATGGAGAGGACAACATGTAAATAAGTAAGTACATATGACATATTTACCGAGTAGGAGGATGGTAATCACAGAAAGGAAAGATATTAGGAAAAGTTTCTCACCAATCTAGCTCCTCTTCTGCCTTAAAGAAATTCTGTCAAGCTCTGGATGGTACACTGCTTCCATTCACTCAGGTTGTTTTAATGAACTTTCTTTGAAACCTTAACTCAGCTCTCCTTCTGTACTTATACTTCTGCTAGTATAAGAATGCTGAGCTTTAACAGACCCAAAAGGAGGAGAATTGTGGGGAAAATACTTCTCTATTTATTAATCTTTTTTGAACCTGGCTTTATGTGTCTAGAAATTGTCTAACCTGAAGCCATAGGTGAAATTGACTTCAGAGGCCTTCAAGGGAAGCTCGAGTGTTTGGCCATGGTTCACCTCAAAAACTCATGCTTTGAATTCCGTAATAGCTTACGATTTGACTTCACCTAAATTATATTCAATGCTTATACTTACTTGCTTATATACATCTCAAACAATCTTACCTGGAAACTGCCTACATGCCATCCAATCAGGTGCTAGTCCTTATGCCTCGTATGAACTTTATATAAGGTGAAACTCACAGAGGATGAGAGTGGGAGCCGTGCCTTCTTCTGGCTCTCTCCTCTGCCAAATGAATTAATAAGATTCTTTCTTGGAAATAATAACTATGGGGACCATAGTTGTAGATGGTAGCACTTAGCTGAATGTTGGAGGAATATTTTTAGAGCTTTCTCAATCTCCTTTACTGTATCATCATTCATGTCCTTTTCCCTCAAAGTGTGTGTGTGTGTGTGTGTGTGTGTGTGTGTGTGTGCGCGCGCATGCATGCATGTGAATGCCTTCCAGGACTCATGCTGCATCTGAGACCAAAAGAGAAATCATCATCTCTCCTCCCCTAAACTTGTAATCCCCTATTTCTTGTTGAGAATGCCATCATCTTCCCCTTCATTTAAGTTTTGATCTGTAATACTTGTTTCAAAAGCCTCTCCAAAGTGGCTATAGAAACAAGTACTATGTCTTTTTAGAGGCATAGAAACTTACAGAGTTAACAGTAGGACTGTTATTCTGTGAGGTGCCATTCTATCGAGAAATAGAGTTAATGCATGTGGTTTGTGAAGGAAACTGTAGAAAAGACAGAGAAAGTGAAGAAAAACTCACTGGGGAGAACATTTTAATTCATATTGAGAAGAAAAATTTAAAATAAAATCCTATGAGGAATAAGTCTAGAGAGAGACTATTTAGAATTGTGACTTGAAGGAAACAGAGTAGAAGGCAGAAAAAACGAGGGTGAGGAAAAAATGTCTTTCCTGATGGAATTCTCTTAACTGTTATCTTATGAAAAGGATGAAAAAATTTGTTGAGAATTGAATTTAATTTTCTTGGGCGAACTGAATGGTGAAGTTTTGTTTCCCAAAGTAAAGAGTTGTATGAAGTTGTAGTGATATGAGATGACTCTAGCTGTAAAGTATTTCAAACAACTATGCCTTTTGTTATTATTGACAAAACTGTCAACAAATTATATAGCCAGTGATTTTATTTATTAATTTAATCCTAGGAAACATATTTGCACAGATGTGTGAGGAAAGAGAGAGGGAGAGGGAGAGGGAGAGGGGGAGAGAGAGAGAGAGAGAGAGAGAGAGAGAGAGAGAGAGAGAGAGAGAGAGAGAGAGAGAATGCGAATGCTCGAGTTACTAAGAGCAAATTGACTTAACTTGACTGGGTTCATAAAATGTACATATTCAGCTTCACTTCCAGTTCCAGATAAGGAGAAAACTTACATCTCAAACCAAGTTTTCCGTTCCCATGATATAATCCAAATTTTTAGAAAACTTCAATAACAAACTTGTGACTGGGAGGGGTTTAACTCATCAGATTTCTCATCCCACCTTAGGCGTAGGTAACAAAGCTTCCCCGCCCTTGTAGTCTTTGGTCCTAGTTCTGTGGTCTGGATTGGAGCAACACAGGACAAATCTCCCACCTTATCCACATTGTCAATACTTGAATGGAAGCTCTCCTATCTCCCCTTAGCCTTCTCTCCTCAAACCTAAACATCTTATTTAATTTAATTACTCATATTTTATAGTTTTTAGATGCTTCACTATTCTCATCACCAACCTCTGAACACACTGTAGTTTTTCAAATATCCTTATTAAAATGTGGCACCTATAATATTAATAAAAATAGTTAAACATTTTTATTGCACTGTCAACTTGGCTAATCATTTTTCTCTCATTTAGCCTGTGAAGAGTGTAAGACCAAGATTATTACTCCCATTTTGCAGATAGGGAAATTGAGACTCAAAGAATTTAAACAACTTACTTGGAATGATAGCTCATTAAGTGTTAGAACTTGGTCTTGATTTAAGATCTTCTGATTCCAATTCAGAAGTCAAATATTTCCCACCTTTCAGTACTTCATATATGATTTGACCAACATGTATAAACATTTGTAAACATTTTTACTCGGGATGGATGTGTGGCTTTTGATGAGATGCTTCCATTTCAGTTATGAGGCAAATTATAAGATAATGTGACCAGTTTTTATGTTGGGCATGGGAATCTGTATTATTACTTTATGGCAGAATATAAGCTCCTTGAGGGAAAGGATCATTGCATTTTTGTCTTTGTGTTCCTAGCAAATAGTACAGTGCCCATTAAATAGGTATTGCTTAATAAATACTGCTTGAATAGCACACATCCTCAGTCATCTGATCTCTTCTCTGGTGTGCCTTGAAATTCTCCATTTAGGAGTGGAAGGCCCAGTGACTGTCTCTACAAACCCTGTTTTACTTTTTTTCTTTGCTATGCTTCTGGTAGAGAGGTAGAGATTGAAAGTGAAAGATACTTATTTTTTTGCTGTCTTTTCATATTGACTGATCATTGATCATGATCTGTCATACCAGGTCCCTAGATACCTTAGCAGTAGACTGAGTCAGTTCTCAGGCTTGCATCTCAGCAGAGAAAAGTTTTCTTAAATTAGACCCTCTGCCTAAGGGTGTCAGGCTAGCTGGGGACTACCTAGAGGCCTGATTGAGATGGCATGTCTATCACTTCTATAGTCTGCTGGCCTTGAAAAACTGAAGATGCTGTGGAGTCCTTTACACAACAGGCTTTGCTTTGTGGGTGGGGCTAGCCTCAAAATAGATACGAGAGCTGGCTCGTGCAGCTATAAAGTCTGTCCAGGTATGTATTAGAAGCGTGTGCAAAGCAGTACTGGTACTATTCAGTTTCCAGCTACTACTGAGTACACTTTGAGTGAATAAATGGTGTAATCTGTGTCAATCATTGGATTCTTTTAGCATTTGCTTGGGCTTTCTCGCACCCTTATTTTTGGTTGGTCCAAGTCTACAATCATAGGAAAGTTTTGATGTATATAACCTTTTTATAAGACTACAAGAATTTGAATTGGAAGGGACATTGTCATTTAGTTACATGATTATAATCCTTGAGTTGGAAAGGACTTGAAGAGTTATATAGGCAAACTTCCTTTTACAGGAAAGGAAATTTAAGCCCAGCTAGAGGAAGTAATTTGCCTGAAGCACTATCAGAAACAGGATTTGAGTACAGATCCCCTGATTCCAGAGCCATTTCTCTATTGATTCCAAAAAAATAGTCCAATAAGCTCATTTTATAGAAGAAACTGAGACATGGAGAGATCAAGCAAGTTGTTCCAGGTCATATGGGGAGTAACTTTGAGCTAAAATGACCTTTAATTGTCATCTGATCTCATCCTCTTATTCTACAAATGAAGAAATTTAACCCCAGACAATTAAAGCAGCTTGCTCAAGGTCACATGGGTAATAAATCCTTGCATTGTGTACCCCGTGTTCTTTCCGCTGTACCATGCTGACTCTTTTGAAGTTCATGGAGAAAGAAGTTACTAATTACCAGAGGGAGTAACCATATTGGCTCCTTTAGTTTGTGAAGTGGCATGGTCTCTGTGACCAGCTCGGTGGTTTCTGTCCCCCGTGGAAGAAGAGGTCTTTTATAGTGGTGAGTTGATCGATTGGAGTGGCTGTGAGATTGAATGTCATTGAAGATGTTAATTGAATATTAGCTGACAACCACATGCACTTTTTCATGAGCATGATAATTTCTGAAGTGCTTTTCACTCTGGGGCTAATTTCACTAGAAAGAAAAAATCCTGACCAATCTTGCCAATTAAAGTTTACTTTTATTGAAATCCAGAGTATATAAAATACTTTGTGTCACATTTTTAATATAAGTTAACATACATATAACCAGTATCGTATGTAGTGGAAAGAGTGTTAAGGCTAGTCAGAAGATCTGGATTCAAGTCCCAGCTCTGATTAATTATTACATGTGTGACTTTGAGGAAAGTCTCTTCTTTCCAAGTCTCAGTTTCTTAGTTTTAAAAATAGAAAGGATGTTATTTGCACTATCTATACCACAGAGGTATTGTGAAGAAACTATTCTGAAAACCTTAAACACCATAGAAAAGAGAACTATTATTATTTTTGTATCATTACCAAAACTGTGTTTCTTGTTGTCATTTGCCTACAAATGTGGTGGCTATTGGTTCAATTTTAGGCCCTTTCAGATATCACCTACTTCTTCCATGGTCTGATCCACTGCAGGCTTAAAAGTATCTTCTATTTGAGATTGTAAAACACCAGAATTTGCTTATTCATTGCAGTTTTTGTACTTACATATCGCTTATGACCACATCACAGTGACTGGAACATAGTAAGATTTTTATTTGTTTATTAGATAGCTGTTGAAAAGTTCTGTCTAAAATGAGTATTTGTAGGGCAAATTGTATTTTCTGGATGACCTGCATAATCATTTCAGAGTATTTTCTTGCAGACATAAAAGGTCCAACATATATGACTCACAAATATGATTTTTATTTAATATTCATAGACTCGTCGAATTTTAGTGGCGAATAGTACTGGGACCCAACCTCCTCATTTTACAGAAGAGGAAACTCAGGTACATGGAAGAGAAGATAGGTAACTTGTTTCTTTTAGGAAAGTTTTCTTTTTGTCATTATATGGCACCCCAGCTACCACCTTGGGGTCCTATGATTTTGACCGATAAAGAGTTAATCATATTTAACCTGGCCCAGGTTTTTTAGCCATCTTCATGTCATATTGAAGCACCCCAGTCCACACCCATGTCTGCTTTCTGTTTCTGGGAACAATCATCAATTCAACATGGTTATTTTTAGAAATGTCATATCAATTGTCTTATGATTCCTTTCATCATTCCTGTGATTTTCCAGACCAAAACACATTTTGGAGAGGCTTAAATGCTGGAATCAAGAGCTTACATTTCTTTCAGCACTGGACCACATGGAGTCACCGGAAGGGTTGTTAGGTTTTTCTTTTTTTTTTTAGTGACATGGTGATAATGGCGCATTGGACAATGGTAGAGAGGATGGATGAGAGAGGGGAGAGACTGGAGGGAGGGAGACCAAATAGGAAACTCTTATAATATTTTAAGGGAGAATATGACATCCAGCCTCATCTCATACTGCTTCTCTTTCACATACTATGTTTTAGCTAAACTGTGTTATTCTACATTGCCCTCTATTTGTCTGCCTTCTCCTATCTCTGTGTCTTTAAAGGCTTATGCTTTTCCTACATCTAGAATGGACTTTCCCGACTCCTATCTCTGTCTGCTTTTCTCCTTTCCTTCTTTGGCTAATTCAGAGCTCACCTTCTCTATGAAGCCTCTCCCTGTAGAAAGGAATCTATTTCTTTTCTCAAATTTCTTGTAGCACTTTGCCTGGACTTCTCTTTTGTACCTACCCCTTTCACTTTGGTGTCATAGTTCTTTTCATATGTCTTATACCTGCTCCCCCTCCCCACATTACATCATGATCTCTTTGAGGATATCCTTGTGTTTCAACAATCCAGTTAGCAGCTGCTGTGGGGGTGTAAAACCAACAACAACCAGCTCACAGAACACTGCAAGCCCAGGTTCTTTTGACCTGCTTTACTAAGGACAGCAACGTTAAGGGGTTAACAATCTCAATTTAATCCAGCATACGAATATCATTCACTTAGTTCAGGGGAAAAAGCCAGGACCCTGAACTTCAGAGCAAATGCAAACAAATTGCATACGTCAACAGACAGACCTTGTCTGATTTATATCTCAATGCATAGTTACCAGAGTTTAACAAAGTCTGAACATCCAGGTTTACAAGCTGGAGGGCTCTTAACTACAGCTGCCCAGAGCCTCCACATCAGTGCACCACCAAGAGTGAGAGCCCTAAGCAAATAGTTCTGTCTTCTCCTTTTATTCACTCTTTAGCCAGCATCAAAGTCATCTGAATGACCAGAACTTAAGCTCTAGCAAGAGCTCTGGAGTTACCACCTCCCTCAGGACCTTGAGGGCTTCATACCCACATTGACTTAGCACCTAATAGCTAGTGGTTTGGGGCCTACTTGGGAGCAAAGATATAATCAGAGCTCCCTTCATGGGCCCCACCTGGAGCCCCACCTTAGTTACCTAATTTAATCAAGGAGATAAAGGCCAAAACTCTTCAAGAGCACTTGGTTGAGTAAGTGCTAAGAGCCTATCTTGATAACCAATACACCTTGACCTAGAATACTGGACCTTTCCCATAGTAAACATAAAAATATTTGAATTATTTATGCAACCCAGCTGGATGGTGCAGTGCATAAAGTGCAGGACTTAGAGTCAGGAAGATGTGAGCCTGAGTCCTGCCTCAGGCATTTACTATCTATGTGACCCTTGGCAAGTCACTTAACTGCTCTCAGCCTCATTTTTCTCATATGTTAAATGAGGATAATAGCACCTACCTAACAAATTAGTTGCGAGGATCAAAGAAATTAATATATGTAAAGTATTCTGCAACCCTTAAAGCACTATGTAAATGCTACATATTATTGTTATTATTATGAATAATGAACAGGTCTTGGAATCAGGAAGCCCTGAGTATAAGTATCTTCTATTATGCATGATGCCATCTGTGTTCCCCTCAGTAAGTCAGTTAAATTCTCAGTACCCTGGGCAATTCTTGAAAAGATTATAAATCACAAAGAAAGTGCTGGTCTGTATTTACAAAGGTAGTTTCTTCACCTATTCCCTACACGAATGTAATTACAAGTCCAGTCTCTTTTCCATATGTAACACTCAAGTTTTCAATATAAATGGCAACAGTCTATAAAATATGATTTTAACTAGAAATCTGCCCCACACAGCTTAACAGAGAGCATATCCATGCTGGTTCAATTTTTTTTAGAAATTTTCTAAACACTGCCTTTCATAGACAAGATTTTAATACGTGGTTGTCGTTTTATTTTGGATCCAGGAAACTAAAGCCATGTTTACCCTGCTGGTCCTCTCTTTAAAAAAAATGTGTTTAACCAAATGTTTTATTGAACTTGACTCTAGACACTATCTTTTTTATTGAACAGAAACTTTGATATTAAAACTATTTTGCACGTAAAGAGTGAACAACTTGGTGGTAGGAACCTGGTCACCAAATTGTTCGGCTCTTCTAATCACCCCTGCTACATTAGTAATAGACCTAGTCCAGTGCTGAAAGGATGTCCACACAAACTGCTTTTCTTATCCAAAATGGGCTTTGCTTGCAAGGCTAAAGAGTTTCTCCTGGCTGCTCCACTATTCTGTCTATATAACCTGATTGCTTTCCAGCTTCATTAGAGATTTATATGCAGAACAATGTCTCTGGCAAGATAGTGTCTGTAACTGAAGAACTGGAACTAAGGCTGGGCAATCAGGGTAGAAAATGAGCTCCTTCGTGACACATTTGTGCAGTGTGGCACATTCCTTTAAGCAATTGTATATTCCTTAATGAATAAGGATGACTACCATGACATTCCCTTGCTCCATAAGCTTCTGTGATTCCCTCTTCCACATAGAATTAAATACAAGTTCTTTATCCTGATATTTAAGCTCCCTCAAAATCTGGCTCCAAACTATCTTTCTAGCTTTATTTCATATTACTCCTCATTTACTCTACTTTCACAGAATCACAGAATCTGATAGTGGGAAGGGATGTTAAAATTCTATAACATATTGGATGGATGGTCCATAAGGCCTTTCTTCACCTTTAATAAATGGAAACCCACTATCTCCAGAGGCAGCCCAATCAAGTTTGAGTAGCTCTAATAGTTAGGAAGCATTTTGTTACCTTAAATCGAAATTGTCTCTTTGCAATTGCCACATATCGCCTCTACTATTGTCTTTTGGAGCCAAGTTGAACAAGTCTAATCTTTTTTTGATGAGATGTTCCTTTAAATTCTTCATCACAGTTATTGTGCCCCATTTTTTTTATCTCCTGGCTAAATATTCCCATTTCCTTCAACTGATTTTTACAGAACATGACTTTAAGGCCTTTCACCATCCTGGTTGCCCTCCCTGTATGCTCCCCATCTTATCAAGATCATTTTTAACATGTGAAGACCAGAACCTAACACAACCCAACACTCCAGATGCAATCTGACCAAGACAGAGAACAATGGATCCATAACTTCCATATCCATAGCCTGGAAATACTACTCCTCTTGTAACATGGCATGCGATTATAATCTGGTCATTATCTGCAATTCATCCTCTAAATATCTTGTTTATATGCAATGTTTGCATGTTGTGTTCCCCATTAGATTGTGAGCTGCTTGAGAATGAGACTGTCTTTTGCCTTTTTTTTTAATCTGGACAGAATTTAGAGTGAACAGTGCCTGGTACATAGGTGCTTAATAAATGCTTGTTGACTGATTGACTAATGTGTCCTACTGTTTACTTTTTGAGCTTATAGTGCATTGACTGACTCCTGTTCTCTGATCTTATTTTCTCCTCTCCCATCTCTATGCATTCACGTGGTCATAGAACATAATCCCTTATCATTTCAAACTGCCTAAAGTCTTTCTCTTCCCTCAAGGATTCTTAATTTGGAATCTGAACTTTGTTCCAACTATACAAGTTGTCCCAAACACCTTAGTGTAGTTTTAAGTTATTAAGTTTAAATCTTCACTAAGAATTTTGAGAAGCCCTGTATTTCAACATAATTGGTTTCCTTTGTAATCATATGTATCTTATTTTAAGCATTTAAAAACATTATTTGGAAAGGGGTTCATAAGCCTCAGCAGATTGACAAAGGGATTAATTACACAAAAGTCTTTAAATACCCTAATTACCAACTCAGTTTCTACCTTCTTGAACAAAGCTATCTCTTATTATTCCAGGTGAAAGCAATTTTTTCCCTTTTTTCTAGAAGAGAGCTTTATCTAGATCCATCATTTATCTCAATCAGAATATACTTCCTTGTATCAAATTTGTTAATGTATGTGTCAAGTCTCCCTTGGTAGATCTTGAGGGCAGGAACTATGTCATATTTATCTTTGTATTCCTACTTCCCTACACAATGCTTTGAACATAGTAGATACTTAATATATGGTCATTGAATTGAGCTTCTTTCTAGGTCAGCACTGTGGGTACTGTGTCCTTTGTACCTACCCCAAAAGAACATGGAAGCTTGGTGTCTTCTATTTGGTTTGTGCATACCTGTGTGAGAACAGCAAGAATTCAAGAATGCCTCTGGAATTGGTTATTAGGTTCTGGAGGGGGCAGTGGTCATAAATGAGAATTGCCTGCAGCTTAGTTTGGTGAGAAAAATTCCCAAGAGCCTGCTTCTGAGACTATGCCTGTGTCTGACCAGAGAGCATCCTTCTGACTTTTTTCTTCTATTCTATTCTAAACTTGTGATTTCACTACAAACTATAATACCATTGAAACAAAGAATGGAGAATAAAACTCAGCAAACTACATAAGCATAATTTAGAAACTAATCGTATCTATGTTTGATAAGTACGACATAGTCAAGACTCCCTATCTCACAAGGCCAGTGCCTAAGGATGAGGTCATGTCTGACAGCATATTTCCATCTATTTAAGTGCTTTCTTCTGTGGCAAATGTTTAATCTTGGACTGACTTCCCTCTGCTAGCCAGCTGGCTTTTCTGGTCCCTTTATCTGTTTGTAAACAAATTTTAGAATTAATTCAAAGGTCTATTATTTCATCAGTAGGGAGACTGTTTTCACCCATGCAACTCCAGGCCTCAGTAGAGTCAGTGTGGATTGAGGAATAAACTATGAGACTTGGAGGCTGTGTCGACAAGCAAAATGGTCTTTGTTTTCTTTGAGTAATTCAGTATATTTCCTTGAGCCTTGCTAAGTGTTAAGCCCTAGGCCCAGAGCCCTGTTGGGTGTGGAACCTATGTGGATGTGAGCCTCCCAGGATCCTGGGGGGAGTGGGTAGGACTGGAGCCAATAGAAGCCTGTGATGGGAGGAGCTTGCTGAATGGTTGGAGCAGAGCTAAGAGGCAGTTGGAGAGGCAGTGGAGAGGCAGTTGGTGACAGGAGTTAAGAGCTGAAGGAGAGAGGAAGCAGTCAGCTAGCTGGGACACGGCTTGGAGATTGTGGTGGAAGTGGTGGCGACAGTGGCAGAGACAGCTACAGCCAAAGCTGAAGCAGGAGTTGTGGAAGCAGAGCCGACCGAAAAGTAGAGCCGACCTGTGCGTGGACCAAGGAGTGCCAAGCAAGAACTTGAGGGCAGTTTGCGATCTTCTTACTGGTAGCATGAATATGATTTGGTTTAATGCCATTATGCTTTTCTGTGGCCTCCTGGTTACTCTTGTGAGGCGGACTTATTGGGCCTGGAAGCTTGTGATCAAAGTGTCGAAATGGGGAGGCTGGCTCGTGTGTCTGTTACTGTGGAGCCTAAATAAACGTTTTAATCCTTCTGCCTTCTACCTAGAGAATTCCTTATATCTAACGATTCCGAACTGTTCAGACATATGTATGATTCTTTTTGAGATCACAAATTCGGCCTTCCTACTACAGAGGTTAAGAAGACTTCTGATACTTACTAGCTATATGATCATGGACAGGTTACAACTGCTCAAAGCCTCAGTTTCCTCATCTGTAAAATTTCATTTTTATAGTATTTTAAGTCTTGCAAAACACTTTACATACATTATCTCATGTGAGCCTCACAACCAGGTTGTGCTAAAGCCATCTTGAAACAAATTCTTAAATTTTCAGTGTGAACATTTATGCCTCAGAAGTTGGCAAACACTACAAATCAGTGCTTTTGATTTATTATTTTATTGGTTGTCTAGAATTAAGAAAATGATGGAGAAGATATCAATAATGCAGATTAAACTTAAAAGTATGTCATACTTTTTGGAAAGCCAGTTTTTGAACATTTACTAGCATACAACAATTCTGTGAGTTTGGTACTGCAGATATTATTATCCCTATTATACACGTCAGGAAGCTGAGGGTCAGAAAAATTAAGTGACTTGTTCCAGGCCACAAAGTATGGGGGGAGGAGGGATTACAACCCAGGTTCCGACTCCAAGTTGGGCAGTCTGAAACCTCAGGCTACCTCTCACTGTACATTTCTATTACTACTTCTCTGATATTTTAAGAGCTTAGGTTGATTACACATCTATAGTTCTATCTATGTGTGTGTGTGTGTGTGTGTGTGTGTGTGTGTATGTGTGTGTAAGAGAGTACAGCCCAGCACACCAAGGCAGACATTACCCAATCATTTCTCTTCAGTACAGTTTCCCATAATTGCCTTTAAACTGAACCAGGAGCAATATGTTACCATGATTTTTTGATAAGTGTCAAAGGTCATGCTTCAAATAAAGATCCTGCTGGAAATAGCATTTAATCTCTCTTAATCATGAGCATAACTGTATTTTCCTCCATGGGTAGGGATCAGAGTGGAGCTGAGCTGCTGCCTCTGATCAAGTATGAGAGAGGTGTAGGTGGTGGTGGGGGTAAGTTAGTCACATCTGACTTTCATGCCGATTGTTTTATGGCAAATGACTGCTAACGTTTCTCCTTTCAATTTTTAAAGAATAATAACAATTTTAAAGCTCAAATTATTGCAATATTTAACAAAGTGCATTCCTCCCAACTAACCTATGAGGTAAGCAATAATAGCTGACTTTTATATAGAACTTGAAAATTTGCAAAGCCCTTTACACACATGATATCATCTGTTCCTCACAACTCAATTGGAGATATTTTCCCCTTTATAGAAAAGGAAACTGAGATACAATGTAATTAAAAGCCTTGCTCATGGTCACACAGCTAGTAAGTATATGGGGTCAGATTTGAAGCCAGGCCTTCCTGATTCTAGTCTAGTATCTAGGTCTAGTATTTTTGCATTATTCCATATCATGGGATACTATGATTCCTCTTGTGTATTTTTTATATCCATTTTACAAGGAAGAAAATGAAAATTCAGAAAGGTTAAGTCATTTGTACAAGAGACTCGGCCACAGGACCCAGCCAGGTCTGCAGCGTACATTTTCTGCCTGCATGTCTAGCACTATTTGCACTACACAATGCTGTCCAGTGAGTGAGAAGCCCCTGAGTTTTCAGCAATTTTACGTCAGATAAAACTTGGCTTTTAAATAATATTTATAGAGCCAAGTGGGATTTAAATTTTTTTCAGACCTTTATTCTCTTAACTTGACATATGTTCAGCCTCACTGAGCTGCTTCTGAGAGGGGATGAAGGTAGACAAGCCTGGGACAAATGTAGAATGCAATGACTCATCCTTTGGCTTAGGGAAGAATAAACTGAGTTGAGGCCAAGGGCTTGGGGCATCCACAGCTCCTTCCTACCAGCAGACAAAATTTGACAGAAAGCAAATGTGGCATTCTCCTTCAGACAACTTATGCACTTAAAAGAAAAATGAACAAAACAAGAACAACCCCTAAAGTAGTTTTCTTGAGAAACCTTTGGTCCTTTGCTTTTAAAAGGAAAATGTAAACAGTGGGATAAATGATAGAAATGATATGAAATTAGATGGATGTATACATGTCAAAGCAAATAGATGGCAATGCACATAAATTTGATTTAATAAGCATTCATTCGGTATCTACTTGTACAAGACACAGTGCTCCTCTCTAAGAGTGAGTCAATGAGTATTTGTTAAGCATGTAAGCCCTGGGGAGTCAAAGAAAGACAAAAACCTGGTTCCTGCCCTCAAGAGCTCATATTTTAATAAGGATACAAACATGTAAGTAACTATATATTGAAAATGAGTTCTTGGGGGGCAGAGCCAAGGTGGCAGCTGGAAAGCAGGGACTTACCTAAAGGTCTCCCCCAGAACCCTCCAAACACCTATAAAAATAGCTCTGAACAAATTCTAGAACTGCAGGACCCACGAAATAGCAGAGGGAAGCAAGGCTCCAGCCCAGGACAGCCTGGATGGTCACTGGGTAAGATCTATTGTACTGTGCTGGGAATGGAGCAGAGCAGGCCTTAGTGCCTTGAATCAGTGAGCTGTGGCAGTTACCAGACTTCTCAACCCACAAACACCAAAGACAACAGAGGTTAGTGGGGAAAAAAGACAGAGGGCAAAGGGTGAGTTGAATATGAAGGGATGATATCTAAAAAACATAAAATCAAATTAAGGGATTAGAGAGGAATATATTGAGAGAGGGAGAAAGGGAGAGATAGAATGGGGTAAATTATCTTACATAAAAGTGGCAAGAAAAAGCAGTTCTGTAGGAAGGGAAGAGAAGGCAGGTGAGGGGGAATGAGTGAATCTTGCTCTCATTGGATTCAATCTGAGGAGGGAATAACATACACACTCAATTGGGTATATTACCCCACAGGTAAGAAGGAAGAAGGAGATAAAAAGGGGGAATGATAGAAGGGAGGGCAGATAGGGGGAGGAGGTAATCAAAAGCAAACACTTTCAAAAAGGGACAGGGTCAAGGGAGAAAATTCGATAAAGGGGGATAGGTTAGGAAGGAGCAATATATGTGAGTATTATGGAAGGGTTTTGCATAATGATACATCTGTGGCCTATGTTGAGTTGCTTGCTTGCCTGCTTAGGGAAGGTGGGTGGGGAGGGAAGAAGGGAGAGAATTTGGAAATCAAAGTTTTAAAAGCAGATGTTGAAAAAAGTTTTTACATGCAACTAGGAAATAATATGCACAGGCACTGGGGCATAGAAATCTATCTTGCCCTACAAGAAAATAAGGGAAAAGGGGATGGAGGGAGAGGGGTGACAGAAGGGAAGGCTGACTCCAGAACAGGGCAATCAGAATATATGCCATCTTGGAGTGCGGGGGGGGGGTAGAAATGGGGAGAAAATTTGTAATTCAAACTCTTGTGAAATCAATGCTCAAAACTAAAAATATTAAATAAATAATAATTAAAAAAAGAAGAAAATGAGTCCTTGATACTTCTCGCCTGGTAGACAGGGAGACCCAGTCTCAAAAAAATGAATAACTATACATGTATGAAATATATACAAATATATGAAGGCAAAAGAAGCAATCATTGTCTTCCTCTCCCCCAGGAGTTTATATTACACTTTTTAAAAAGAGCTTTTAATATTCTTACAGCACTATACATGCATAATCACATTAACATCCTTGTGAGGGGAGCTTTCCTAGATTTTAATCTCCTCATTTTACAGATGAAGAGATCAAGACCCAGAGAGGTTAAGTGATTTGTCTGTATTCTCTGTGATCATGTTGTTGGTGAGTATCAGAGGCAGAATTTGAACTCAGCTCTCCTCCACTCCCAGCATTTTGTTCACTCGGCCACTCAAATGGACATAAACCTATTTCTATAGAGATTTCCGTGAACTACAGCTTTTTTTTGGGGGGGGGGCATAAGAAGCAAGTAAACTTTGTATGTCATACCCATATCTGTTGACTAAAGAATACTTTTTATTTCATATTAATAGATGAAGTTGGTCCTCTAAGATTGTTATTTTAACTTAAAAAATCCTTGAATTTTTTTGGTAAGAGAGATGTTATACTTGGGACTGAGCATTTGCTTGTAGCCACGGCACTGAAGAATGAATAGCTAATCTATGAGATCCTTTCTCTAAAGAAAACTCTGAAGGATGAGTATTTTTGACTAATTAAGACCTGTAACAACACTTTGGCTAGCAGCTGCTGTGTCTGTGTAAAACCAACAACAACCAGCACACAGAAGACCGCTAACACAGCTTCTTTTGATCTGCTTTACTAAGGAAAGCAACTTTAAGGGGTTAACAATATTACTTTAATCCAACATACAAATATCATTCACTTAGTTCAGGAGGAAAAGCTAGCAACCTGAACTTCAGAGAAAGCACAAACAAATTACAAACATACACAATATAAACAGACCAGAACACAATTACCAGGAAAGCATCCACAAGTTACCAGGAAAGCATCAACATTTGGATTTACAAGCCAGGGGCTCTTCAAATGGCTGCCCAAAATGCCATGCCACTCTTCCAGTGACTGAGAGCCCCAAAGTCAAAGGCCAAGCTCCCCTCATTTATATCCACTTTGGAGCCCTAAGGGCTCTGACCTCACCTAGGCTGGGTGTGTGAAAGTTGGCCATCCTCAGCATCACATCATATACAAGTCAATGACTCTTGATTGCCTCAGTGCTGGGAAATACTCCTAAACAAAGATAGCAAAAAGATTTCCCACCCATTCAAACAAAAGGGAGACTTGATAATCTTAGCATCCCAAAAGGGAAGAACAGGGAAAAGTCTGATTGCTTTAACAAGACCCCAAGTCTTGACTACATTGTCTTTTCATTCATACATTCACTGAGTTACCCATAACAATAACACCAAATGTAAGGAGTATACTCTATTAAATTGTATAAACAATTCCTTACTAGTTTTTAAATAGCTTTATGTAAAAGGCAGTATACTCAAAGCAATTTCAAATATAATATCTCGTTTGCTCTTTGCAAGAAGGGCAACTATAATTATTGCCATTTTATATAAGTGGAAACTAAAACTAAGACAAATTAAATGACTCTTCTGAGATCCATGGAGTAGAACCCGTGTTGACTAATTTCTCTCAGAAATTTAATTTAGAGGATCTTTATTAAACATCAACCATATGCAAGGCACTGCACTAGGTACTTGGAATATGGATAGATATAACACAGAACCAACTCTTAAAAGACCTGAAGTCTAATGAAACAAATGAGAAGCATAAATAAATATGACAAAGGGGGCAGCTAGGTGGCACAGCAGATAGAGTGCTGGGTCTGGAGTCAGGAGAACCTGAGTTCAAATCCAACCCCCACATTTACTAGCTGTGTGACCCTGGGCAAGTCATGTAACTCTGTTTGCCTCAGTTCCTCATCTGTAAAATGAGCTAGAGAAGGAAATGATAAACCATTCCAATATCTCTGCCAAGAAAACCCCAAAAGGGCTCACAAAGAGGACTGAAAATGACTAAACAACAAAAACAACAAATGCGACACAGAGGACACAAAAGAAGTGTAAAGGTTATAGAAAATGCTCTGAGAAATTTGAGGAGAGAGTGATTATTTTTACATGGGGCATATCCAGGGAAATGGAAGACATATTACCTGATTTGGGCCTTGAAAGAAAGGAAGGTGATAAAGTTCATTTGGAAGAACTGAAGGTCAGGAATTTCAAAGAAACTAAGGGAAAAACGATGTAAAGGAAGGCGATTCAGCAGTATCAGACTTTATATTACAAGGTGAATGTGTAGATATAATGTGAAGTGTAGAATGGATAATTTCAATAGTTTGAAATTAAAATTTTCTTGTATAAATAAAATGAACATGGCCAAGAAGAATAGAAGGAATGCAGAAAATTAGGGAAAAAACTTTCCTAGACAATCTCTCATGGAGCATGTGATTGTGTTGGAATATTACTGTGGTATGGGATGAGGAGCTAGTTGATTTAGAAAAACTTGGACCTATGAAGGAAGATGCTCTCCACCTCCAGTGAAAGAGGTGACAAGTAGAAATATACATTGTACAGTTTCACATATATGTGTATGAATGTATATGCATATATATGTGTAGGTTTATAAATAACTATGTGTATATACATATATCTGCATTTAATTGCAGCCTTCTCTAGGGCAGGAGGTGATGGAAAGGGAGCAAAAAAATTAAAGTAAAAAGTGCACATCAGAGAACAAAAGAAAACCTTAAAGGAAGCAAAGAAATGCTGGTTAGCTTTGAAAACAGTGTGTAGCATTTATTATACAGGTTTTCTTGAAATGGAAATTTATTGTTTTATATTGAATGTTTTGCTATGTACATGGAAACGTTCTTTTTTTCTTTTCTCATTTTATATCTAAGTTTAAAATGAATGAAACATTTTCCGAAAAATAAAATGAAGGGAAAGTATCTCTACAAAGATGGCGGCAAGGGAAGCTCATTCAGGACCTGAGGAATAGCATGAGTAAAGACTTAGAGATGGGAGAAGTCAAAATTAGAACAGGGAAGAGAGAGTAATGCAATTTGGTTAGAATATAGAGAATATGAAGGGGAGCAGGATATAAAGTTGGCTCGAAAGACTGAAGGAATATTGTCACCTTAGAATGAAAAATTTGTATTTTATTTTGTAGGAAATGGGGAGCCACTGATAGTTTTTGCATAGAGGAGTGACATTAATCAGAACTGTACATTAGGGAGATCATTTGTGTAGTGGTGTATGACAATGTTGTATTGGAAAGGGAAAAGATTAGAAGCAGGAAGGATACTATAATAGGAAGAAAAGATTATAATAGACTATTACAATAGAAATGAAGTAAAATTTTAAAATTGATGAATTTAAGATCATTAACAATTTAAATTAAAGTAAATATCCTTCATATGTTAGTGTTAATATTAATAATAGTGTTAAAGCAGGAATCTAATTCATTTGCCAATTATCCTTTGCTTTCATCATACATAGTTCACCTTATCTCTTTAGCTATGACATAGCTAGGTGATGCAGTGGACAGAGTGTTGGGCCTGGAGTCAGGATGACTCCTCTTACTGAGTTCAAATCTTGCATCGGACTCTTACTAGCTGGGAAAATCATTTAACTCTATTAGCCTCAGTTTCTCATGTGAAATTTGCTGCAGAAGGAAATGGCAAACCACTCCAGTATCTTTGCCAAAAAAAAAAAAAAAACAAACAAATGGGCTTACATTGCACGTAGAGTTGCACGTAACTGAAATTGCTTTGACAAGACATCCTAAGAAAGACAATATAAATGACCCAAGTGGGCTACTCTACCCTGTTCATTGATGAACAGATTTAAGACAAGACAAGTCAAAGTTTACAAAATTATGAAAGTAAGGGTGGGATAAGCATAGACTTACAGCAGCAACATTTATGCCTACTCAATACAGAGCACTGTGTGTAATACTGGCAGAGATACAAAGATGAGAAAAGACGTGGCCCCTTTACTCATAGTTCACAGTGTGTGTGTGTGTATGAGACAGAGCGAGAGAGAGAGACTAACCAATATAACTACATTAAGCAACATTTCATTAAAAGTTGTTTAGAGGGTTGTAGGAGAGATTTTTATCTGAGGCCACAGAGTAAAATTTTATACTGGGGCAGGGTTGGGATGAGGGAAGGTTACCCAAAGATATAACATAAGAAAAAAATTTGAAGCATGAAACAAGGTAAAAAATAACTATATAGTAAGATACTTTATATGACTCATAGTAAATCTTTGGTACTTTCTACCTTGAAGTATGTATTATAGGTTAAATCTATCAATAGCAAGAAAACAGAGTCTTGGAAAGATCATTCTGATCTTAAGTTAAAGTTGGAGGAAACCAGCATAGCAGAGTTCCAAATAGTAGTTTAGTGGTGATGGCAATAAACTGTGAAGAGTTATACGAACTGGTAGCAGCAACCTGAATTTCTGTAGAACTGTAAAAATTACCAAATTTTCTTCTTAGAATAGCCCTGTAAGGCATGTAGAGCAAGTGTCACTACCTTTATGTTATAGACAAGGAAATTGAGGTTTTAAGAGTTTAAGTGTCTTGCCTATCATCCCATAGGCAATAAGCAATGTGGCCAAGATTTCAACTCTGGTATCTCTCAATGGGTATCTCTGATATTCATTGCAAAGCACCCTGTTTCCTCTCAGAAATATCTTCATTGTTCATACTTTTGTGTCTTCCCTCTGCATATCCTAACCTTTAAGATCTGTTATCAAGGCAAGAGAAAGGGAAAACTGTGAGTTCTTACTATATTCATTGTTGGTATATGAGAGAAAAGAACATGAGTTGTCAGGAGACTATGAGGGGGTAACAAAGTATAGCAAGAATACAGAAGCATTTTTAATTTCTCTCCATTATAGTCCCCTCTGTCAGGTTTTCAAAATTATTATTATAAAACATAGGTCTGAGCATGCTCATGTAGCTTCTTATCAGGTCTAGGATCAAATGCAGAGTCTTCTGTTTGGCTTTTAAAGCTCTTCATAGCCTAGGCCCCTTACTATCTAAAGTGTAAGTCTCCATACACTTTACTCCCTTCCACAAACTCCATGGGCAGTTGATAGTGCCTTCTCCACTGGGATTGCCTGACATCAACTCTATACATATTTTACCTCTACCTATTTATTTACGTGTTATCTCCCTCATTATTATATGGGAACCTATAGGAACTGTAATGGTTTGGATCTCATTCTATTCCCAGGTCTTAGCCCGGTTTTGACACATAGTGAGTGAATAATAAATATTTTTTGACTTGGCCTCATGTCAGAGGATGAAAGAGTTGAGAAATCAGTTAGATAACAAGCATATATTAAATGTTTGCTATTTTCCAGTCGCTGTGCTAATTACCGGGGATTCAGGAAAAATCAACACAATAGTTGCTTCCATTAAGAAGCTTCCATTCTATTGAAAGAGACATGTTGCAGCTGGAAGGGTGGTGCGGGGCGGGGGGGGGGGAATGGATAGAGTGCCAAGTCTTGGAGTCAGGAAAATCTGAGTACAAATTTGCCCTCAGACACTTGTGAAGCTTACTAGGCTACGATACTAGACACTAGTGTGACCCTGGACAAGTCGCTCAACCTATGTTTGCCTCAGTTACCTCATCTGTAAAATGGGGATACTAATAGCATTTACCTCTTAGAGTTGTTGTGAGGGTCAAATGAGATAATTGTAAAGTGCCTAGTACAAATGCCTGGCATGTAGTATGTGCTATATAAATGTTAGCTACTCTTATTGTTATTATGAAATATATAAGACATGTATGCTGCTTACAGGGCAGATGGAAAATAGATGTATAGGATAAATTGCTAGCAGCCAGTAAGGTCAAGGAGAGAAACAAGGAAAGATCTTCTGCAGAAGATAATATTTGAGCTGAGTCTTGAAAGAAGCCAAAGATTCTAAGAGGCAGAGAGGTAAGAAAGGATAGCTTTGCAGGTATGGAGGGTAGCCAGTACAAAGACAAGTGAGCAAGAGATATAGTACTTCCCTGGAGATTCTACCAATTTCTACTTGACCAGCTATGCTTTCAAGGACAGGCACAATACCTATGCTTAGAAATCTCATTAGGGTTCCATCAGATGAGGAAGTGAAGAGACCATAGACAGAATTGCACAGATATGAAGTGTAACAGCAAGCACCCGAGTGGCACAACAAGCTGTCTTCTGTATGCATTGGATCTTGGGCAATGAAGACACAGGACAATCATTTAGTGAGGGGCACTCCTGGGGCATGTGATCACACAAAGCCCAGGGGTCAATCCAGATCGTCTAAGCTATATAGTATTCATTTAATCTCCTGCTCCTTTGGAATGATGAGTGAGTGGAAAACCAAGTTTGATGAAAGCTTGGTCTTACTTTGAACATGCTGAAAACTCTTATTTTTGATTCCACAGGAAACTGGAACCCCTGCCTCCTCCCACTTTTTCCACTTCTAGAAACAGCTCAAGCATTATTGCTGTCTCCTTTGGGGAGACACTTAGCATCTTTTAATTCTTCCTGGGCCCATTGGCCCTTTGTGGAATTGTCAACGCATTACATAGTTGTGCCTGGAACTCTATTGTTCCCCGCTCCTTAGCTGCCCCATGGTGATTTCAGATCACTGTTAGCATTAAAGCATTGATCTGCTATTCATGTTTGAGTGTTTGGTTTTGCAGAGAACAATACCTGTTTGCTTCGATGCTTCCAAGGGGATAAATTAGCTGTGGACTCTAGCTGAGCGAATGCACACTATGATCTTCTTCATCTATAATTTCATCCACCTGCTATTCTGAGCATTTTCCTAATGAGCCTGTTATTTTTGTGCAGGTCATCTGACATTAAGCCAGTTGCATTCATTTGGCACTGCCTGAAATCCCCACATCTGGAGAAAAGCTAAGCCAGCAGAAGTAGTGAAGTGACAGCCAAAAGTAGATCCCTCAACATAGAAACATTCTGATCTTATTCCAAGCTGAAATTGTTTAAAATCATCTTGGACATATTTTGGCGTAGGATTTTTTTTGTTGTTTTATTTCCATTCATTCAGTTAAAATTATTCATTGTATTATAGGCTACACTGAGGTTCTGGAGATACAAAGGTAAAATAGGGCAAATCTATTCCCCTCTAGGACTTAATAGTTTAGTTGCACTTAAGGTATTTACAGAGTTGATAAGCATATAACTTAGAATATAAATTTATAGGGAAGCATTCAACATGTGCCAAAAAGAATGGATTATCTCCTTTAGTCTTAAATTTACACCTCTTCCAAGCACTACTGTTCTGTTGAAGGCAACATCATCCATCTTCCCAGGTTCATAACTTCAGAGTCATCTTAAATTCTTCCCTATCCCTCACTGCCCTCCTCCTTGCTCCCAGACCACACAATACACAATCAGTTGGCAGGTCGACCGAGGCAGCAAGGTGGTGGTCTGCTCGATAAAGTGTTGGACCTGGAGTCAGAAGACCTGAGTTCAAATCCCTCCTTCAACCCTTACTAACTGTGGAACCCTGGGCATGTCCCTTAGTCTCTGTTCACCTTCCTTCCATTATTTCTAAAATGAGGATAACAACAGCACTTACCTCCCAGGTTTATTGTTAGGATCAAATGAAATATTTGAAAATTGCTTTGTAAACCTTGAAGTTCTATATTTCGTTAGTTGTTCTTGTTTTGTAAAGGACTAATGACATCACAGGGTGATGTCGACTCATGCATGAATTGGATTTGTGAGGCAGAGTTGCACAAAGGCTTCAGCCTTGCTCTCTCTTCTAGAGTCACTAAAGTCCAGTGCCAAGACAAAACTAAGGATGACTGGCAACGATCCAGGAGGCAGTGGATGACCTCGGTGTCTTTGATGTCTCACCAAGTTCCCAGCACTCCACAGAGATTACTCAGCTGCCTTCATGGCCGTTGAAACAAACTATTCCCATCCACCCATTCCACCAGGAGAAGTCTTTACATGCCTGGAGTAGACATCTCCCTAACTCACCAATGGATTTGAGGCCTGTCAGTTACACCTGTCTGCTGAAATAGCTTTTACCAGGATGTGGCTGCTGTGCATGCAATAGCTTCTTGGAGCCACAGGTGAAAATTGGAAGAAAGTGGAAACCAAGAGTTGATGAATAGTCCGGAAAAGGACTTGGCAAGCCCTCACAGCAGAGGTTCCAGTCTTCTCTGAACACCCCATACACCGTAAAGTTCTATATGAATGTTATTATAATTTGTATGTTCTTCTCCTCAATATCTCTTCTGTACCTTTTTCTCCACCTGAAAGGTAAACACCTTTGGTTAAGCTCTCAGTAGCTTTCACCTGGAATACTACAGGATGTTCCCAAAGCCTGAAAACATGGGCAAAAATGCATATTTAAAAAAAATGAAATGAATGAAATTTTCAACATTTTATTTCTTTGGAATATTAACAAATAACATCTCCATTATGATTGCAATGCAAAGGTTGATGTGCTTTGCAAGAGTCACATGAACTCAATGCAATAACTCCACATTGCCATCAATTTTCCTATGTGTCCAGACTTTAGGGACACCCCCCCTTCCCTGTATAATCGATTACACTAATCGATATCCCTGCCTCCCACCTTGTCCCTCTCATGTTCATTTTCCACTAGACAAAATAATCTGCCTAAGGGCATGGGTTGACCACATTTCCTTGCTCAAAAACTTCTCTCCCTCTTTCCGCCTGTAGCATAAAATGCCACACTTCACTTCCTGGCATTCAAGGCCCTCCATAATCTGACTCTTATCCAACTTTCTAGCTTTATTTCAAATTATTTTCCTTCACATAATCCACCCCCCACCTCCCCACCTGCCTCTTAGTTTTCTCTTCTCTAGTCTTGGCATTCAGTCTTCCACCTTCACTGCAATTCATGCAAATTGCCCCACACACCTGGAATTCACACCACCTCTGAGAATCCTTCTCTTCCTTCAAGACTTAGCCCAGTGGCCACACCTTTTCTGTCACACAATCCCTAGGATGTCAGAGCTCTCCTTTGCCTTCAATTATTTTTGGTTTTGCTTAACTGTTTCCGCATAAGAAGCACTTAATAAGTACCCAATCATTCAGGTCTCATTTTTTAAAAAATGCTAAGGCTGAGTTGACCATTTTTTTGCATATGAAAGACATGTTCAGATACCAGTTAGATTAGATGATGTCTAAAGTTCTTTTTAACTGAATCAATTAGTTCTGTGATTCTTTTTAGGTGTCAGGTACAAGGTTCAGTATTAGGAACACAGAAATGACAAATGGCATAGTTCCTGCCCTGGGGGAGCTGACAATTTATTCGAGGTTATATGGCAAGTACACAAATAAATGGTGGTGTAAGATAATGTGTGATCTGGGGCAAAAAAGAGATCCAGACCAAATGTTCTAGGAACATATTAGAAGGGAGAAAACATTTTCATCTGGGAAAGGAAAACATTTTCATCATCATTGATCGAGGGATATTCCCTTGTGTGGAAACTCCCTCTACAAGAACAGGTTGGTACCTTCTCTACAATTGATGGTTTTCCAGAGCTGCCTAAAGCTGTGAGGGTAATGGCTTGTCTAGGATCTTGCAGCCAGTAGTGATCAGAGGTAGGACATGAACCCAGGTCTTCCAGGCTTTGAGGCTGTTTACCTACTACTCCATATTGCTTTTGAATTTTAATTGACTTAAAAACCAAAACTTTTATTTTTGCAAACTAATGCAAGATAAAAAATTACCTTAAAACTAATACTTTCAACACCAGGTATAGTTGTTAACTTTATGCCTCATGCTTGTCAGTTTTTCACTTTATTTTATTCCTTACCTCCCAAAATGTCCTGGATGATATAAGTAGTTAAACCACTGCTGATTCGTCACATGTTATGACACAGTGGAAAGAGTGCTGGAGATAGTGTCAAAGGACTAAGATTCAAATCCTCCCTCTGCTACTTACTACCAGTATGACCTCAGCCAAGTCATTCAGCACCTCTTGATTTCAATCTCCTCATGTAAACATGAAAAGTTTCCAAAAGGTCAATAAATTCTTCATTAACTCAATGATACCACTAATTGACACATACCACAAAGAAGACAAATGTAGAAGAAAAGGTCTTGTGTATCTGTGTATGTGTGTGTATGCATGTGTGTGTGTGTTTGCAAGCGCGCGCGCACACACACACACACACACACACACACACACAGATAGATTTTTTGGTATAACCAAGAATTAGAAACAAGCCAGGTGCCCATCAATAGGGGAACAGCAGACCAAAATATGATACCTCAGTATAATGGAATACCAACAAAAGATAAATTCAGAAAACCTTTAAAAGACTTCTATTAACTGAGGTAGAGTGAAATGAAGAATACCAGAAGATAATCTACAGGATGACCATAATAACCTAAAAACCTAACAATTCTGAAGGAATTCCAATTCTCCCCTGCAGTGACCAATCATGACTTCAGAAGAATGGATATTAGACTGTGAGCTGCTTAAAGACAAGACCTGTCTTTTGTCACTTTTTATACCCTATACCCCTGTGACTACCACAGTGCCTAGCACATAAATGTTGTTTGATTGGTCAGACCTCTCACTTTTTGGTAGAAAGGTGATGGATTTGATATGCAAATGTATTTAACTCTTTGTTTGATTTTCCTTGCTTATTACAGAAGATGATTTGTATTTGGGTGCATATTGTGGCGGGGGAGGGTAAAGTTAGTGGGTAATGTATGAGATGCAAAAAAAGAAGAAAAGTGTATCAATGTTACATTTTAGAAGTATGCAGAAGAAAAAAGTTCAGAAAGAAACATAAACAGGGGACCTCTGTGACCATTTACTGTGTTAAACTATAGATGCAATGCACAAAAAGCAAATCGAATGTAACAGGTTTTTGGTTTCATGAACAATTTTTTTGTTGTTGTTGTTCTTCAGCTTTGGAAATGTTCATGCTTACAAATAAATTTATAAGAAAAATGCAAATACACATAAAATAAAATTATTAAGGCCATGGGCCAGCTGATGTCTTTGATTCTTTACAATTCTAAATTTTTGAATTAAATGCTATGTTGTATCTGAGAACCTAACACTGCTTGGGTTTAATCCTTGGCTTTACAATCTATTTAGCAACTCATCTTTGTCCAGTACTTTTCTTTTCTCCTTTCGATTTCTACTTTTCCTTCCCTTTCATGTAAGAAGTAGGAAGTCTTGTTTTGCCACAATTCAATTTCCTGAAACTCTCGGGTTCCATGGGTAATTTGGTCTCGATTTTGGAAGATGATGCTATTTGTACTTTTTCACCTGGGCTGCTTTGAATGGCTTTTGTTGGAAACTCAACAGGTTTATCTAATAAGTCAAGTCTTTTAAAGCTTCAGTGGTGTCTGTAGGGAAGGGGACTCTACAGTGAGGATAGTTATAAAGGAATATGAGTAGACTTGGCCTCAAAAGTTTTCAAAAGGATGGCTTGAAAGAATATTGTATATTCTGTCACATCCTAGTGTGTTGGAAAGAGATAAGCTTTTGACATGGAAAATTTTCTTAAAATATATTTTAATTTTTAATGTTAAAGACTCTGTATTTTCAGTGAGAGGAATATATACACTTTAATGGAACTCAGAATACAAGACCTCATTTTTGGCACTTAATAATTTTGGATTATAGATAACTCTGGGACTGACGCCACACAAATAATGAAAGATGGGAGTGGCATCTCCAGGAAGGTAACATAATTCATTTTTTTTAAAAAGACCTAAATGAATTCAAAAGGTTTCAGGGGCCACTGCACCAATTGTAGAAGGAACTTTCTGTTCCTTGAGAAGGGGAAAAAATCTGACAAATTTAGCCACCAGAGATTCTGAAAATAATACAAGGCAAGAAGGAAAAATAATTTTTAAAAAAGTGGTCTCTCTCTTTGGCCTGGCCTATCAACAGATGGATTTTTAAGCTCCTGAAATAATGGTTAAGTATTTATTTTCTTTTAAAAATAAAAAAAGTTATT
Source organism: Phalanger gymnotis (assembly GCA_028646595.1). NCBI lineage: Eukaryota > Metazoa > Chordata > Mammalia > Diprotodontia > Phalangeridae > Phalanger > Phalanger gymnotis. The sequence goes on from CM053625.1 coordinate 196,407,262, forward strand.
TTTCTCTTAGTGGCTTCAGGTTGCCTGTTTCTCTCTCTTCCCCCCACCTCATCCAACCCCACCAAGATCCTTCATAGCATCTGTCAGAGGCACATTTGTCGCTTTCTTAGCAGATGCTGGTCTCACATTGTACATGTTTCCTTTTCCAAGTTTTATTTATGTGACATGATGCAATCAATGCCTTGTTGAATATGAAACAAATTTATTTTCTTTTTGAGAAAAAGCCTGAAGATAGAAAGGTAGCAAAGTGCCTTTATTTTTCCTAAGGCCATAATATAAGAAAGAAATTGAAAATGAAACATATATCAGGTATAGGTTATGACAGACTATTTTGGTACAATGGAAGACATGAGTACTGAGTATATTTAAATTTCCTAAAAAAATTTTTTTAGGTTCTGGAAGGCAGGAGATTTTTTGGCTATATTACTTTCTAACTTGACCATCAGTGAATCCCTTCACCACTCTATTCAATCTAAGCTGATCCAGTTCAGTAAGCATTTTGTACATACCTACTACATTCAAGCAATGAGCTAGGTGTAGGAAATAAAGATGAAATGACAAAGGGTTCTTGTTTTCAAGGGGTTTGCATTCTACTGGTACATTCTATGGACAATCTCTGTGTTTTATCTTCCATGCATATAAAATGAGTGTTAAACCAACATAATTTTCTGAGTTCCCTCTTAGCTCTAGCATTCTAGAATTCTGAGCTATACTCTTGCAAATTTCAAAATACTTTCCTTTTAAAACAAATTTAATGTATTTTATATGCATCTATAATCAGTCTCTGCTATTGCCCACCAAATGAACAAGAGAAAGTCCTTCTATTCAATACTTTAAAAATCATTGTATCATATTTAGAAATGCCTTAATTTGCTTGAATAAATTGTTTCCATTGACCAGGAGGCATGTATGAAATGGGAGTAATTTCATGAAAAATATAAAATACATTATTAGTCTTATACCTTTCCCTGGCACATAATCCTTTCAAATAGCACATTATATTTATAAATGAATTTTACTGTAGGTCATAAGCTTGACACACAGTATCAGTTACTTTGCTATCAGGAGCCTTAATCTAAACTGTCATTTTGCCCAACATCTTTAAATTAGAACTATCTACTGGAAACACACACACACAATGTATGTGTTTCCAGAAGATATGTGGGTATGTATGTATGTGTATATATATGTATATATATATGTGTGTGTGTGTGTGTGTATCCAATACATATATAAGACATATATTTATATATACACACATATATTTGTGTACGCACACACACATATATGTGTACACTATACACATTTTCCCCAGGGCTTTTCTGTTTGAGAGCAATAATCCTCATGTACTGATTACTGCTGACTGTTAAGGTTGTACAAACTAGCACACGATATAAATAACATCTGCTTAAAGGCCTAGATTTCAGGGGAGGGGAAACTGGGAGTGGCAAAGTCCTGTACTTCAGAAACTCTTGCCAGCTTCAAAGGTCTGCTCACAGAGTCAGCATTGGTTCAGGTTGATTCAGCTCATTTATTGAAATTGATGACAGATTTGCCCTCCTTAAACCTAGAGTGAGGGGGCAAGGAACCAACCAGTCGTAGTTTTTGTTATTGTATTTCAGAAATGGTAAAGAATTTGAGAGAAGTTATGATCCCTTCCATCATGGAATTCCCATTTTGATAGATTCATAGCCTAAAAGGATTTAGACCTTAGTTATACCTTGTCCAATTACTTCTTTTAAAAGAAAAGGAAACCGAAGTACTTTTATCTTAAAGTTTGGTTTAATCTTTTTTGCTTTGTGTTAGAGGTATATGACATGACTTGATATTCAATAACGTCTAACTCTTCATACACACCAATACTGTTCATGGGTTTTTTTTTTTTTTTGACAAAGATACTGGAGTGATTTGCCTTTTCCTTCTCCAGTAGATTAAGGCAGAGGTTAAGAGACTTGCCCAAAGTCACATAACTAGTAAATGTCTGAGGCTGGGTTTGAACTTGGGTCTTCCCGACTGTGGGCCCAATGCTCTACTCACTGAGCCATCTAGTTGCATCTTATGTGACGTGACAAATATTTCTCAATTCACTGATGTCCATTGTAGATCACAATTAAACTAAGCCTGTAATGAGAGGCACTAGTGTGTATGGGTTGAGGCATGTACATATCTTTGCATGAAAACAGACTTTAAGAAAAGTATAAATAAAAGAAGTAACTTGTTTAAAAGATTCTAATAGAATGTACATAGACTGTCTCATTGTTGTCTTCATATCTCCAGCACCTAGCATAGTGCCTGACCCATAAGAGGTGCTTAATATGTATTTGTTGGGATATAGTTGGAAGGTATTAAATCAATATAAAAAATAAATTATAGGTGTTTAGTTCATATTTTTTCATTTTAATGAGTTTTTTTAGAGATTTATTTTTTGCTTAGCAACAGTGTAGTTTATTAGAGACAATGCTAGACTTTGCATGAGAAGACCTGGATTCAAGTCTCAGTGATGCCATTTAATAGCTGTGTGACCTTTGGCCATTCAGTTCACTTTTCTCTCAGACTCCAGTTGTAATACAGGGATGATGCCTTTACTACCTGCTGTGCAAAGTATAAAAGAGCAATGTATATATTGGGCCTATTGTGAATGAACATATTCTAAAGTTCTCTTCAGTCAACTTGCTATAGCTAAACATGGCGAGGCAATAAACATCTTTCCCAATTATTGGAGTAACTTCTTTCCATAGATGGCTAATGTATTTTTTATTTTGTGGTTTCTATTTTTGGTCATGAAATCATCTGGGGAGAGAGGCCTTGACATTGGACAAACTCTTACTGTTCCTTTGACTGGGCCTGTATCTCAGTGGACTAAGAACAAGATAGGCCATTATACGTTTGTAAAATATGCAAAGAAGATGATCTAAACCCTTTAGCTTAACTACCTTCAGTGTCTGCCATTATTCTCAGGTGAAATCTATTCCTGCTTCCCCACTTTGCACCAGACATCCTCTTTATAATGATCCTTCATGTACTCCTAAAATAGTTAACATTTATCGAGTTCCTGCATTTGCTAGAAGATGCCTTGAACAGTTTGCTAGAAACAATCTTTTCCCTTGGGGAGCCATTATCCTAGAAATTTTGCAATTGGAGAAACACAGAAAATCAGGCTCTCCTTGAGTCGCTAGAAGAACTCAAACTTTCTTAATATTCCTAGGTCTTTTGGTATACTGGAAAGAGCTGGTCCTTGGGTTGCAAAGGCTCAGATTTAGATGCTGCCTCTGGAACTTAATAGTTTTATGACCCTGGGCGAATCACTTAATCTTCTTCAGTCTCAGTATACTCACATGTAAAATGGGGGGTCATCATATCTATAGGATTTCTCAAGGTTATTGAAAGGATCAAATAAGATACAGTATATGAAAATCTTTGTAAACTTTAAAATGTTATATAAATAACATCCCCTCTCAACTCAATAGAAAGTAAATTCCTTGCAGTAAAGAGTAATTTTAATTTTTGTCATTGTATCCTCAGATTTTTTGTAGGAGAACTGGACTTTTATATATCCTTTCACAATGCCATTTTAACTAGAAGGTTTCTCTTATTTGTTGGTTGATTTGATATTGTAGGTGTTTAATTAATGTTTGTTGAATTCAGTCTACATAGCATAAAACAAAATGAAAACAGATATCAAGTTAAGCTGAACTGTGTAGGTCATCAAACTAGAAGATTCAAAGAGAGGAAAAGAACAATTTAGAACTTTTTAAATTCATTTTGACTCTGCATATTTGGAAATACTAAATGAGTCATTACCTAGTGTTTATTTGATGCTACATAGAAAAAAACTATAGTGAATGATGTGGTTACTTTAAATCTGCAAACCATATACCACGTTGACTATTTCACTAAAAACATACATGTATCCCTAGTAAAAGAAGCTGCAATAATTTGGATTAACCTTCCACATAAATATTATTATTATTACTCTAAATATCATGGTCTTCATATAATTTTCAATTTTATGCTTTTTAAGGGAAAGAGGATCTCAAATTAGGGATCACAGAATTATTTAATATCTACATAAAGTCAGGCTTGTTCTGTCAAAATTCCAAGCAAAACAAAATGGGGAGAGGGAGATAAAGTATCATGACATTTTGAGAAGACACAAAAGAAATCCTATAGCCTCCTATAGGTTCATCATTTACCACAGTTCAGGCAAACTGGTCTCACAACAACCCTGGGAGGTAGGTGCTATTGTTATGCCTATTTTATAGATAAGGAAACTGAGGCAGACAGAAATTGAGTGCCTCACCCAGGGTCACACAGCTAGAAAGTGTCTGAGGCCAGATTTGAGCTTAAGTCTTTCTGACTCCAGGTCCAGCGCTCTGTCAATTTTAAGGTCTCCAGCATTGAATGCCTCTGTTTAGGCCTAAAGGAATCATAGATTTCAAGCTTAAAAGAACTGTAGCGATTATCTAGTACAACTTATTTTACAGATGAGAACATTGAGACACACAGGTGAAGTGACTGCTCAAAGGTACTAAAGCAGCAGCCCTCTAACTGTTGGACCTAGACCCCTTCTACCGGTCCCTGATCCTAACCACAATTAATCATTCTCAAAGATAGAAACACGGGATTTCAAAAATACATGATAAAAGATAAAAATTAATACCCAGATGTTAGATAACAGTGGATTTGCACAATTTTTCTACTGTCTCTGATCCTGACATATAAACATTTAGATTTTTCAAAGGAAAAATAAGAAACAATTGAAATATGAAAGCAAGAATAGGTGTAAACCCAACTATGCAAAAACAATAATCTCTTCTGACACACTCCCACCATATCATAGATATGGACACACCTATGCCTGCCTTATGAAACTTGGGAAATTTCTATAACATAAAGCTAAATGCCATGGCATTTTTCAGTAGTTTGTATTTCAATGTTATGCTATGGGAGAGATCTGACATTTTTTCGAAGAGCTGTCAGTTTGTATTGGTCATTTTTATATTATTTTATATTTACGTTTTTTGTCCATAATACTTGTTTTCCCTGATTTTATAAATTGTAAAAAAGAAAAAATAAAATTCTGGGCACTGAGTCATCTTTTCTCCTGTGGAGTAAACATTAAAGTCATTGATTCTGAAGTCAGATCATTATCATGAGGCTGAATTCTGAATCTTGTAAGTAGCCCTCTTGATAAAGGTTGTCACTAAGGCTTCATAGGCTTTTACTATGAAAAATTATGCTGCCCCCAATAAATACAAATAAATATCAGGAACCTATTTCAGTGGATATACATATAGATAGATATAGATCTGCATGTATATGTATACATAAACATGCATACATATAAAATGACTAAACAACATATATATGAATATAAAGATATATCTTACAATGTATATGTATATGTATATACGGATAAATATTGCCATGAGACAGATGATAAGCCTCATTTCTTACTTACAATTAATTTGTTAGTGATACAAATGGGAAATAAAGGAAGTATCTCTGATTTTGTAGGGTTGGGAAAACTCTTCATTTGGAAACTCCCTTCCACAAATGAAAATCTATGACTTCTGGCTAAGGATCACAAATTTGAAGCCTGAAGGGACCTTTTAAATCATGTTCAACTCCCTTATTTTATAGATGACGAAAATGAAAACCAGAGAGGTGGAGTAGTTTAATAATAGTGATAATCAACATTTATATAGTGCATTAAGATCTGCAAAGTACCTTAATTTATTATTTCATTTTATCTTCACAACAAACTTGCTTATTTTACTGACACAAGAAAACTGAGACAAAGGCTAAGTGGCTTGCCCAGATCATAAGCTAATGAGTATTTGAGATGGAATTTTGAACTCAGATTTTGCTGATTCTAGGTCCAGAGATCTATCTCTTGTACCACCTAGTAGCCTTGTTTGAGATCACATATGTAACTAAGCGTTAGAATCAGGATTTGAACCCAGATCCTTGGACTTCAAATCTAAATTCCATTCTTCTTCACCATGCTGCTTCCCTAGTCAGGCATGGTATTCTATAGCTGAAACCAGGTTGACTTTAATGACAGGTTACATAACTAGTAAGTGTTACAGGCTGTATTTGAATCCAGATCTTCCTAACTCTAAGCAGCCACGATCCTAGGCTGCCCATATTAGTGAAGCAATAATTGTTTGAAACTCTTCATGGATTCTGGACAATGATGCAGAATTCCCCTACCTCCCCCCCTTTTTTTATTAGTACTTACATTTATTTCCAGTATGCAGTTTACACGCTTATTATTGAGCAAAATTGGATTGCAAACAAATATACAAATATCATAACAAGCATTATCAAATAACATAGCTGGCACTAGTGTTATAAGCATATTAATGGAACCGGTAAGGAAGATTCATGGAAGAGGACTGCAGCCAATGGCGTTTTTCCTTTTAACCAAATCAAGCTCTCAGTAGCACCATGATGGCAATACTTACAAGAAACATGGAAGCGAGAGCACCTTTACTACTATTTTTTTCAAGATCACTTCCTTTTGCAGTTTAGTGAATTAGGCAGGAAAATTAACAGCGCATGCATTTTGGCCGGAGTCACCTTCTTTTTTAAAGCAAAAGTTAAAGGGAATTAAGCTTGCCATCCTGGGAATCTACCTGCCTTTTATACCTCTGCAAGCACTGCATTGTGCTTTGATTTGATGATTGGAGATGGGCATACGTTTTGCAAACTGCTGTTATGTAAAAGTTGTCCCCTAAAACCTGAGTCTTTGGTACGTTAATACTTTTTCATCAGCAGCAGCAATAAGAGTTATGTGTTTCCCTATCTACCACAGTCATTTTAGTTTTTGTAGTTTTTCTTTATATTGCAAAGAGGATGTTCTGGAAGACAATGCAGTAAAACCCTCAGACAACCAGGCACTTAAAACCCAGTCTATTCCAAAGGTACTGAGAATCAGCCGCACCCCTTTTTCATGGGGAAAATGTTCATCACCTAGAATTTATTTTTCCATTGAAAATTATTTGGTATTTGGAGTAAAAAATACAGGACCAGTGGGAAGTTTGGGAGGAAATGATGGTACAAAGCCATAATTTGCTCATGTGGTATTAGGAAAAAAATATGCCACTCTAGTGAACTATCCCAACAAGTAAGACACCAAGTGGATGGAATTAAATTCCAACACTACCACTTACCTGATTTGTGACTTTGAGCAAGACACTTCTCCTTTCTAGGCCTCAATCTTCTCTTCTGAAAAAATGAAGGTATTGAATTAGACCTCTAAGGTTTAGTTCTTACAGTCTATGGGTCTGTACTAACATGAATCTGTGACCTAATTAATGAGGCTGTTCCTTCAGTTTTGCAGATTGGAATCCATTACTGCTCATCTGTCTAGCAGACCCTGGTCCTTGTTTTTTTTTTTCACATGTTAGCCACAGGGCATCTACTCAGCATGCTGGACATCTTTCTTTCTTTCTTTCTCTTGACATCCAGTGGAAGTATCTGTGATTTTGTCAGGTGGGTAAAACTCATTTGGAAACTCCTGGGCAATACACGACCAGCTATGTGTTTGCAAAAGCTTATGAGAAGGAGGAATGAAAGCTATATGGGATTGTTGTGTCATGGATACAGAAATGTTCTGAGTAAGCGGAATTAGGGTTTTTTTCTTCTTGGTGGAGTGGGAAGAGTGAGGATCTGAGTCCTAGCTCTTTATCTTATATGTATACTTCCACCCATATAAACCCAGTTGGTTTGGGGAGTTACAGGTGATGGCAGAGGTCAAACAAGAACATTGCTAGCATCCAGGCATTATAGACACATCACCCTTTTGTAGTCTCCAAGGTGGTGAAAGAGCATTGGAGTTAGGATATGGAACAAAATAGAATCTTATCGGTGCTACTTAGTACCTGTGTGAGCTTGGGTAAGTCATTTTCTTCTCTGGAGCTGAGTTTGTTCCTCTATAAAATGAAGAGGTTGTATTGAATGATTTTTTTAGGTCCTGGCATATTCTAAATCCTAACTAACCATTTTTTTGTATTCTTACACAATTCATTAGGAACATAATTTATTTAGCCTTTCTTCATGTTTCCCTTATAGAAGCCAGTTAGAGCATTTTGACTGAAAGGCATCCGTAGGCATCCATTGAACTATCCTTGCTTCTCTTTTAAATGGCCTCAGACCCTTATGCTATACTGGCTCTATGCCTGCTTTTTTAATTTCTATTGACTCTTCCTTCATGTTTATTTGTACCTTTTCACTTTTATCATTATGCCTGCTTCTAATAGTCTTTCTTCTTCCAGCATGACCACCTCTACCCCAGTTGTTGATGTGAATACATTGTGGTCTGAGAAACCTGATAATCAAGGTTGACAGAAATGCATGCAAAGTAAGAGTTCATAGGCTCTGAGTAAAGACCTCTTATCTGGAGAAATGGACCCAGGGTTTGTGGCAGTTGTTTCAGATGTATGGAAACATTTCTTTTTTTCAGTTCTAAGACTGAATTACATTCATAGCTCACAAGTTATAGTTTAGAGAAATTTTAGAAACCAACTGATATGAGTCCCTCATGTTACATGTGAGGAAACTGAAACTAAGAGAAGTTCACAGGATTGTCAATTTAGAACTAAAAGGAACCTTAAATGCAATCTAGTCCAACTCTCTTATTTTTAAATTTTATTTTTAAATACTTTTAAATTTTCTGCAATTACATTTAAAACAATTTTTAACATTTGCTTTTTTTTAAGTTTTGTGTTCGAAATTCTATCCCTCCCTCCCTCCTGCTCTCCCTGAGATGGGAAGCAATCTGATATAGGTTATACATGTACAGTGAGGTAAAACATTTCCATATTAGTCCTTTTGTACGAGAAGGTACAGAGAGAGACAGAGACAGAAAGAGAGACAGAGAGGGAGGTAGGGAGAGAGACACAGAGAGGGAGGGAGGGAGGAAGGAGGGGGGGGGAGAGAGAGAGAGAGAGAGAGAGACTGACTTAAGACTGTATGCTCAAGTCTGTATTCAGACAATTTGTCAGTTCTTTTTCTGTAGACAGATAGCATGCTTCATCAGGAGTCTTTTGGGACTGTCTTAGATCATTGTATTGCTGAGAAGTCCACAAGCTCAGAGAGATTAAGTGTTTTGCTCAAAGTCACACAGTTGGTAAGTGTGAGAAGTGTGACTTAAACCCAGGCCTTCCTGTCTTCCATCCAGTACACTGTGACCCCATGCTCTCTGTGAGCCAGTAAGCCTCTGAGGTTCGTGGTGGACTCAGGGCCTCTGATTCCATATCCAGTATTACTTCCACTGACTCATGATGTTCTTTATAGCTGAGATTACTAGAAAGGTGACTTCCTATTAAGTGATATATTCACTATAACTTGAAAATAAACTAATTTATTTTAAGAATGGCAGGCACATAGGTGAGCAGGTAAAGAAGGAGGAGATGCCAATGATCCAAAACAGGGGGTTGGAAAGTGAACACAAAGGGGTTGGCTATTTCTTTGTTCCATTTTCATTTGGTTCAAAGCCAAACAAATCTGCACTCTAGTAGAAGAGGCCTGACCAGAGAGTTGCCTTCTTGATATTGATTACCGGAAGATGTTGCCCCACCCTGTTCTTCCCACCTCCCCGCACCCCCTGCCCTGACAGAGTCCAATCCAGATCTTTCTGTTTACTTTCTGCTTTGTCCCTTTCTTTCTTAACTGAGAAAACTGAAATGCAATTATTTCTATGCTAAACTTTCTAAGAATTATTTGTCCTCTAGATGGAGCCGTCCACTTGTCTTTTAAAAGGCCACGTTCCAAATGCATTACAGAGGATAATCCTCCAGTCCTGTCTAGACCAGAAGAACCTGTGGGCTTCTGTTCACACATACAAAAAAACTGATAATGCTACAGTGACCTTTAACCCTGGCAGTTTAGGTGCTCTCAGATATTCACTGTGTTATGTTGAAATTCTGCCCATTTTTCAGACTCCTCGGTAATGATTCCTCCTCCATGAAGCCTTCCCAGAGCCCCTCTGACTTCACTCAACATCTTTCTTGTACATTTGTAATGTATTATTTTGTACATGTATGCCATGCCCTCCTCTTCATAGATGGCTTGCCACTTACAATGTACATGGCTTTAGCCAAGTCACTTCATGACTTTGGTCTTCAGGTCCTTTATATGTAAAATAAAAGGATTAAACTAAATTAATTTTAAGGTTGCTTCCACCTCTTTTGGTGACAGATGTTCTAAAAATGCTGGCTTTTTACCTGGACCTACAAGGATGGAGTGGATTTGTATTTTGGGTTCTCATCAATTTGGTCTGATGGGTTAACGACAGTCTGGTTAATTAGAATCACACTATATAATTTGGTGATCATTTGCGGTGTTAGATCATGATCCTAACGATGCATCCAAGAAATGGATCAATGGCAGAGTTCTCAGGTGTTTTATAAAAACTAATATATGACTCGGAAATTGCTTGTGTGAATGAATTTTTGAACTTGACTTTATTAAAATAGTTACCCCGAAAATATGAGGTCCCAAATGGAATCAGTGTGACTGTGCAACAACTACATGTGGAAAATGTGTGATGTTTGCTATATCATGATAGGTGATACTTATATAGTGTTTTCAAGTTTCCAAAGTATTTTGTGTGATAATTCTCTGACATAAGTAATGTGGATATCATAATCTTCATTTTACAGAGGTGAAGACAAATACTTTGACTAGGGTTTTCAACTAGTATCAGAGGCAGAATTTGAACTCATGTACTTTTTTATGATTCCAAATTTATCCTTTAATTCACTATATCACACTTCCTCTTTTCACTTAGTAAAGCACCCAATGAGTCATTTTTCTTTTTACAAATACCTGTGGCTGCTGCCTTGTATGATATAGGGGTGACATTGACAGCCTGGAGTTCATCTAGGAAAGTGAAGGGACTTGAAACCATGTCCTGCAAGATTTGGTGGAAGGAACTAGGATACAAAGCCTGGAGAAGAGAAAATTTCAGGGATGTTTGTTAGCTATTGTCACATATTTGAAAGGATGTCTTGGAAGAGACATTAGATATAAGTGTGCAGCCCTGGGCAAACCAGTTATTTTCTCTGACCTTCAGTTTTCTCATCTGTAAAACAAAGGGTTTGGACAAGATGACCTCAAGGTTCCTTTCCAACTCAAAGGCTCCATTATTTTTGTCAGGTTGGCCATGAAGGGTAGAATCAGGACCAATGGGTAAGAAGTCCAGAGAAGCACATTTTGGTTTGGTTTACAGAATACCTTCCTAAGATGAGCTTCCTAAAAGTAAAAATAAGGACTTTATAAAGTATTGAAGACTGTCACTGACTATCTTCATGCCAGGACTGTATCACTAATCAATTATCAAAAATGTTGTAGAAAGGATAGTAGTTCAGATTGTGGTTGGGACAGATAATCTTTGAGGTAGCTTCACTTCTGAGTTTTTGAGTCTATAAACAAGAACTGAGCTTCTAGTTGAAACATACTAGTGCTGTCAAAGGTGCCATGAAGAATATAAAAGATATTTCATGTGGAGCTCTTTTTTTGGTGATGGTTGGTGGTGGGGCAGAGCAGGGAATGCTTTCTATGAATCAATCAGAGAAGTTCAGTTTGGTGTAGTAATGAGTGCTAGCTTTAGAGTCAGAGGGCCTGGGTTCAAATCCAAAGTCTCCCATTACTATGTGACCTTGGGCTGGCAACAACCTCTCTAGACTTCAGTAACTATCTGTGACAAAGGGTAAAGGGTTAATTAGGCTATTGCCTAATTACATTCCTTCTAGTTCTAAATTTATGAAGCCCTCTTATTTGAACAAGGAAACATAAAAAATAAAAAAAAAACCAATCTGTCCTCTGATGTTTAATACCTAATATGATCTTGGACAAGGCACTTAATCACCCTGACTTCAGAAATTCCATTGTCTGTAAAACAAGTGGGTTGGACCAAATGGCCTCAGAAGCCCCTCCAGCTCTGAATCTATATCCCTATGTGTATGATGAGTTCAAGAAGAATTAAGAGAAAGTTCAGAGAACTATGTCATGGAGATATAAACATGATGAAAAAGGTGGATTAAAGTTTTCAGGCTCAACTTTATGAGCTGGAATTTCCTAGTAGGTAGAGAACTCAGCTAGAAAGTCATGAAATTTGAACCAACACAAGTTTTTGAGGCCCTCTGATTGAAAATCTCCCTTATTAGATGAGCTGTTTAGGATTGCAAGGGGGTTTCATTTAAGAGATCACCATGAAGCAATTGGAAAGTTGAATTGGATTTGACACTGGATTTGAAGTCTGGGTATTACTGAAATGAATACCTCCAGCCGAAGAGTGTGTGTGTGTGTGTGTGTGTGTGTGTGTTCATGTGTATGGGGAGGGGGAGGCACACGCATTTTAATTTTTGAGGGAGAAAATGCGAAGTAGTATGTTATTCAGTTTTACTAAGGATGCTGCTTCTAAAATAAAATCACAAATGGAAGTGCTGTCCAGTTACTAGTAGAGTCGAGGTAAAAACAGTCTCTGCTAGTAGGCATTAAACAGAGCTTTCTTTTCACAAAGCTTAACTCCAGACTAATCACTCATACTTTCCCTGTGCTTTATTCAGTGTAAATTCATATTTAGCATAATGGAAGTCATGCATTTTGAAGACAATTGTGTTAGTATTTTCTATCATCAATGTCAAAATGTGTACATTAGTGAGATCCACATTTCATTTCGGTTCTAGGTTTGGATGCATTTTCCTCGTCCTGGTTTGCCATCTTCTATCTTTATAGCTCGTTATCACAAGTGCTCTATTGGTGTATGAGCTTTTATAGCACTGAAAGTAGCTTCCTTGTCTTCAGGGATTCTGGCAGTGGAGCGGAGCCAAAGGAGCCTTGCATTTTGAATCAGAGGACCTGGGTTTGAATCCAGTTTCTCCTATTTACTATTTTTGCACACTGGGGAAGTCATTTTTCAATCTCTCAAGCCTTGTATTCTGCTCCATCTTGTGAAATGAAGGGCTTTGATTAGATGATTTCTAATGTTCTTTCCAGCTCAAAATCCTGTGACTTTATGAAAACAATAAAGATAGTGTCGCTCATCCTGATTTGCCCATTTGTCTTTCTGTGACCTGTTTACTTTCGTGCTTTTGTGTTCTCCTTATCTGATTATTTGCTTTTCTTCCATGTTGCTCTGGGAACCCTCATTTCAGGGTGCTATAGATCTGTGCTCGAGACAAAATACCCTGTTCATTACACTTCAGCCTTTTCCAATTTTTGATATACCACCAACCCAAATGAACTCCAATCCTGAATCTCCTCTCAGAGACTTGCTCATGTCTCCCAATTACAAGTCAGCAGGAAATTTTTACTGGACCTTACATTACTAAATACCAAAGCTCCTTACTTCTCAGAACCGCTAACTAGCTATGTGATCTTGAGTAAGGCATATCTCTGTGGACTTCTGTTTCCTCTTCTGTAGAATGAGTTGGATAGAGTAGATAATCTTCAAGATCCCTTCCAAGTTCAACATTATCTGACTTTATAACTGCATAAATATTTGGATAAAGTCAAAGCTTTATCCAAAGTTACATAAAAGGACTATGAAGACTATAAGCATAACCTGAATAGTACCTTCACACTCACTTATTTCAAAATAGTAGTAAATTACAGAGTTCGGTAGCCACACTGAGTGAGAGACTCTTTAGCTCCCGTTAATTTAATTATCATCTTTATGCTGATGATTCCCAAATTTACTTATCCAGCCCTAAACTCTCTGCTTAGACTTTCAGTCTCACACTTCCAACTACCTATGAAGAATGTATTTCAAAGTGGATGTCCAATAGACATCTCAAATTTAGTATGTTAAAAACTGACCTCATTACCTTTCTTCCCAAACCCTCCCCCTTCCTTCTAAACTTTTGCATTTAACACAATGGTACATAGTAGGTATGTAGTATGCATTATGTAAATGCTTATTGTCCTCCCAATTACTGGTGAGGGCACCATCATCCTCACTGTTTCTTAGGCTCATAACCTAGGTATCATTTTTGATTTCGCATTATTTGTCCCTCTGTGCGCAGCTAAGTGATACATGACCAGCTAGGTGGTATGGTTGATAAAGTTCTAGGCTTGAAGTCAGGAAGAGAAGTCTTCCTGAGTTCAAATCTGATCTCAGACACTTTTTAGCTAGGTGACCCTGGGCAAGTCACTTAAACATGTTTGCCTCAGTTTCCTCATCTGTAAAATGAGCGGGAGAAAGAATTGCAAACCATTCCATTCTTTCCACAAGAAGACCCTAAATGGGGTCATGAAAAGCTGGACAGAATGAAAAATGACCGAACAACAACAGTATGTCCAATCTGTTGCCAGGGCCTGATGATTTCACCTTTGCAACATCCCTCAAATGCACCCTTTCTCACTTTTAATACCACCACCATTCTGATATGAACCTTTATCTCCTCATGTCTGGTACATTGCAAAAATTTGCTGCTTAATCTGCCTGCCACAAGTTTCTTCTCTGTCAAGTCCGTTGTCCATTCAGCTGCTAAAATGATTTTCATAGAGTTGTTCCTAACGTGTCGCTCCCTACACAATAAACTCTATTGGCTTCCTATCACCTCCAGTATCAAATACAAAATCTTCGGTTTGAAATTCAAATTCCTTCATAACCTAGGTCCCCTCCTACCTTTCCAATCTTCTTACTCCTTACATGTCTTCCTCATGTACTCTTTGGTTCAGCTACAATGTCCTCGTTGCTCTTCCTTGATTAAGATATTCCATCTCTTGACTCCAGACATTTTCTCTGGCATTCTCCCCATGCCTGTAATGCTCTCTCTCCTCATCTCCACTGCCTAGATTATCTGGTTTTCTTCAAGGTTTAGCTAAATAATATATTCTACAGAAAACCTTTCCCTATCCCTCTTAATTCTAGTGCCTTCCTTCTCTCGAATATTTGCCTTTTGTCCTATATATACGTGTGTGTATTTCTTACATGTCTATTTGCAGGTCATCCCCACTATTGGATTGTGAACTCCTTGAGGGTAGGGACTGTATTTTTCTTTGTATTTCCAGCATCTTATGCAGTACCCAGCACAAAGTAGATAGCTAATAAATATCTGCTGACTGTTGTAAATTACTTTAAAACCTTAAAATAGTTTGCAGAAATAGTTGTATGTCTGTTATCTTAGGAGTTATTTGCAATTTTAGGATGAAGTGCAATAAATATTTTGGGAAAAGATTTTGAGGTGGTGTATTACTAATCATTTGCAAATGGACTTCAAAGGATATCTCAGTATTTATAAAATAGATGTTAAATATTGCCACTTGAATTACTGGAACAGAAATATTCAAGTTATTTTGGGTAGTTTTAACTTTTTCAAAATATTGTTTTATAAAGTCTTTAGTCATCTTAAAAAATTTTTCAACTCTTCTAGAGATATAAACATGGGCTTTCTATTAAGTATTCTCTAAGGATCACAGCTCCAAGTGTTCTTGTTACTTGATCCTATGAGAGGCTAAATGTACTATCCCCTTTTCTAAAACCAATATAAGAATACAGCATTATAGAGTAGAGAAAAGATGTAAGGTTTTAGGGGACCTGGAGTCCTAGAAACTCAGGCTAAAAAAAGAATGACCAATCATTAAATTCCTGAATCATTCAGATCAAAGATTAGACAAAAATTATCCCACCTCACACTTATTTAAGGCCTCAGTTTGCTCAAATATAAAATGAGGTGATTGAATTAAATGATTTCTAAGATCATTACCAGTCAAAAATCCTGCAAAATTCAGGTTTTTCTCTATTTCGATTATGTAATAGCAGACAGTAAAGACTGCCAAGTAGAAAACACATTAATTAAGGTAAAGAAAATAATAAACCATAAAAAATGTACACAAACATTCTGGGTAAATTCCAGCAGTAATCTGGCATTACTTGTTGAACTAACATTTATTGAGCATTTGCTATATACAGAGAACTGTGATAGATGCTAGGAGAGCTGGAGGTGAACAATTAAGCCTAGTACCCATATGTCAGAGAGTTTGTACTGTAATTGGGGGCAGGAGAGGAAGGTGAATCAATACAAAAATGAATACATAATTTTAGTACGCCGGGAAAATATGAAATATATGTCATAGTGTTGGGTACAGAAAATTGCTTTGAGAATTTGAAAGATGAGGAGATCAGTTCCATCTCAAGTGATAATAAAGCGGCATTTGAGCCCAATCTTATAGTATGGTATGAGTTTGACAGACAGATGGGAAGTGGGAAGACAAGTATGTGAACCAAAATGAAAAAGGGGACATAATTTGCCCATTTTACTCTCTCAGACCAATATGGTCTTTCAATAATTTCCATTCAAATGGAAGGAAAGGGTCTTCTTGTTTTGATACTGATCATAGAAGTAATATGGTCGTGGATAGTGGATGGAGTGCTGGATTTTGAATGAGAAAACTTGGATTCAAATCCTGCCTCTGCCACTTAAAAGCAACATTGCATTGAAGGTGCTATGTAACCTTGATGAACCTCAGTGTTCTAAGTTGCGTCTATTAAGTTCCAAATGATTGTGATTTCTTATTGGTAGAGGAAGTTCACACATTAGGAGTTCTCAAGCTAAAAAAATCCTGCTAAATCGGTCATTGGATAGTCATTAAAGTAAATGTTGACATACATACAGTATTCATTAATTAGCCTCCTACTTGTAGTTCTCTCATTAAAGTACATAAAATAATGTCCAAAGGAATTTGTAGGAGCTATCATTTGGCGAAATGAACAAAAATAGTTTTACTGCTATTAGATGGCTGCAAGGCAATTAAAAAGGTCTACAATTAACTCAGGTTTGTGAAAGCCTAATATATTACATCTTTCTGGAATGACAAAATAATTTAAAATGATGATAGAAACTTCCAAAATATGCACACATGTATAGGTATTTTATATATGTATTCCTATATGATAATAAATAAAATCAATGTGCTAACTTAAAACAAAAATACTTTTTGTAGCTACTACGGAAGTTCAGTTTTCAGCACACATATATACCCACATATACTTCTACCCACTAATGCACCTATATACAGACATATTAAACGAATACATATGAAGCATGGTATGATGATATGATAAATAGCACTGATTAGAATGGTGGGGTTTGAATTCTGCCTTAGTCACTTACTAGTTGTCTGATCACAGGCAAGTCCTTCGACCTTTCAGAGTCTCAGTCTCTTTATTTGTACAATGAAGACATTACTTGCACTACTTCAAAAGGTTGTTGGGAGTAAAGTACTTTACAAAACGAAAAACAAACAAAATAAAACATATACAACGGGATTTTGCCATTCTACCAAATCTTCCTCTGATGCTTCATAGAAGAAAAGAGGTGATCCTGGGTTGTTCAAGGTAATGCCAGCAGGGAACGTTTTGGCAGATCCTACCAATTTGTTTAGATTTAAAATAGAGATATTATTCATATATACTGTATAGTATGGAAGTCATCAATAAGGACCATTTACTAAGCCATGGAGAGCTTGTGATATATATGCAGCAATGTAGGTAGGGAGTACTCATACTGACAGAATTATGGATACTTGAAGCACATGGGTGTGTATAAACATATATGTGTGCATATCATCGGTCTGAGCATATTATTGAAGGGAATCTTTTTAAAATGACTGTAATATGAATTTCTTATCAAGTGATTAATTGTTGTCTATTATGGTGCAATAAAGCATTATTCATCCCTAGATTTTCTTCTGAGCTCTAGGCCTGTGTTACCAACTGCCTTTTGACAACTCAAACTGTGTGTCACTTAGGCATCTTAAACTCAGCATGTATAACTCAATAAGTCATTGTTTTACTCCAAAAGTTCACTGGTCTACCAAATTTATCTATTACTGTCAATACCAACATCTTATCAATGCCATCTTTCAAGTCACCTTGTTTAGGAAACTTGGTATCATCCTTGACTACTCACTCACACTGACCCTACATATGTAATCTATTGACAAATGTTATTGTTTCTATGGCAACATCTCTGATATGTACACATATACAAATATGTATTGTATCCACATCTATCTACTTATATAGCCCCCATCCTGTTTTACTTTAGGCTCTTACTCTCTTTTGCCTAGACTATTTCAGTAGGCTAGTAATCCATCTTATTGTTTCAATTCCTTCCCCATTCCAGTCTATCTTCTACCAAGCTTTCAAAGGGATTTTCCCAACTCACAGGTCTGACTATGTCATCTTCCTATTCAATAAATTCCAGTGGATCCATATTCCCTCTGGGATCAATTGCAAAGCCCTCTTTTTGTCATCTAAAGCTCTTTATAACCTGACTCATTCCTCTTTTCCTTCTGCCTACTTGTACAGTGCTCCTTTCCATGCTTTATGGTCCAGTCATATGGGACTATTAGGTATTCCTTACATGACAGTCCATCTCTCAACTCAATGCCTTTACACTAGCTGTTTTCCAACTCTAGAATGTTCTCCCTGCTTACTTTCTCTTCTTATAATTCTTGACCTCTTTCAGGTCTTGACTCACACTCTACCTTCTGCATAAGGTCTTTCCCATCCCCCTACCCCCATGTAGTAGGAAGGCCGAATTTATGATCTCAAATATAATCATGTATATGTTCGAATGGTCCGAAATTGCAAGGTATGAGAGATTCTCTAAGGAGAAAACAACAAGAAATTTATTTAGGCCCCACCGCAGCAAAAACTTGAACCAGCCTCCCCATTCCAACATCTTGACAAAAAGACTCCAGGCCCAGAAAGCCCATTTCACAAGGGCAACTAGGAGGCCAAAGAAAAGCAAGAGAGTATTTAGCCAAATCA
>CM053625.1:196434045-196466980 GCA_028646595.1 Phalanger gymnotis
CTTCCCAATTTTTCCTCTACTTCTCTAATTTGCTTTTCCAAATCCTTTTTGAGCTCTTCCATGGCCTGAGACCAGTTCATGTTTTTCTTGGAGGCTTTTGTTGAAGGCTCTTTGACTTTGCTGATTTCTTCTGCTGTATGTTTTGGTTTTCTTTGTCACCAAAGAAAGATTCCAAAGTCTGAGACTGAATCTGGGTGCATTTTTGCTACCTGGCCATGTTCCCAGACAACTTACTTGACCCTTGAGCTTTTCAGCGGGGTATGACTGCTTGTAGAGTATAGAGTTCTACGTTCTAAGCTTGGGGGGATGCACCAGCTCTGCCACACCAGCACTCCTCCTTGCCCAAGAAAACCCGTACCCGGACTGGGCTTAAATCTTCATCAGGCTCTTCACTCCTGCTCTGATCAGCCACTTAATTCCTCCCACCAGGTTGGCCTGGGGCCAGAAGCAACTGCAGTTGTAGTTCTGTAGCTGCCCCACCTCCGCTGCCCCGGGGTGGGGGTGGGGGGTGGCCCAACCTCAAACTCCCTGTCCCCAGTAGCTTTTCCCACTAACCTTCTCTGTTGTCTTTGGTGCTTGTGGGTTGAGAAGTCTGGTAACTGCCACGGCTCACTGATTCAAGGCGCTAGGGCATGCTCTGCTCAGCTCCTGGTCTAGTTGGTCCATGCTGCCCACACTGGGCTCTGCTCTGCTCCCAGCTCTGTGAGGGATAGACCTTACCCAAAGACCATCCAGGCCATCCTGGGCTGGATTCCTTCTTCCCTCTGCTGTTTTGTGGGTTCTGCAGTTCTAGAATTGGTTCAGAGCCATTTTTATAGGTTTTTGGAGGGATTTGGCAGGCAGCTCACACTTGTCCCTGCTTTCCAGCCTCCATCTCAGCCCACTTATTGCACTTTAAAGTATCTTACAAAATGTGAAGATCACCAATCTGAGTCAAGAGATTTAGGTTTGTTTCCAGAATATACTATTAAGTGTATTTGAACAATCCCTAAGTTCTGTGAGTTCTGGCTATTTCACTTGTGGAATACTATTTCTTGGTGTATCCTATTCAATCATTAAACAAGTATTTATTAATCACCTAGTATTTGCCAGGTACTGTGCTTAGGACAAGATAAAACAACAACAACATAAAATAAAATAGTCTCTATCCCCAGACAGCTTACTTTTATTAAGGAGACAAAAATATATGTACATATAATCATGTACTGTATATATATAGGAATGTATTGTGTACTTATTGTGTATGTGTGTGTGTATGTTGCAGTATTAGACATGAATTCTTAAGGAGGAAAGAACTAGCAATTGAGAAGATTAGAAAAAGTCATTTATAAAAAGTGCTGCTTGAGCTTTGAGGGAAAACAGGAATTTTGAGAGATGAAAGTGAGTGAGGAGAGAGGGCTTTTTAGGTATAGGGAACAAGAGCTTGGGGTTGGAATCTGGAGTATCATGAGTGGGTAACAACAATATGATTCATGATTTTGTTAGATACTTCACATTTTTATGGTATCCAGAGGCTTACAAAGGGTTTTCCTTATAACGGCCACATGAAATATGGAATGCAAATACTATTGTTGTCACAAGTGAACAGATGTAATCTCCTGATGTCATATTCTTTTCAGTATGGCAAGTTCTTTGAAAACTGAAGTCTTGAAGGCATCTTGAAGGTCTCAAGTTGCAGAAATATGTTCAACAAGATACAATAGAAGTTATTTCATAGTAATCAACAGTATGTAAAGAAAAGTCTGCCTTTTGGATATTAGTTTTTCATTGTGACATAATAGAAACAGTATTGGATTTGAAAGTCTATGTCCAGGTTTCAAGTCTTGGCTCCGAATGTTACTAATGTTTGACTAATTGCTTGATGTGCCAGGGCCTCAGTTTCCTCATCTGTAAAATAGGAACTAGTAGTGGTGAGCATATGCCTGCTACTGGTGAGGCTGAGGCTGGCAGATCACTTCATCTCTGGAGTTCTGAGCAGCAGTCTGCTAAGCCAACTTGGGCATTGGCACTGAATTCAGTAACAATATAGTATCCAGTCACCTCCCTGAAGAGGTATAGGAAAACCCAGTTTCAAAATAGTAAATAAATATATTAATTATATTGAATATGAACAATAATTTGGTTTTTGTGATGAAAGTGCTTTACAAACATTGAACAAACAAGTCTGTTGAATGAATACTTTTAAACAACCAGGAACTGCTCTCTAGCTTTTATCTGAAGTGAATCCCTCATAGGACCTTTAAGTAACTGACATATATCAGGTTTCTTCCCTATGAATGGGGAAGGAATCAACACCTCTATCTGTATTTTCACTTCTCCTCTGAGGTATATAATTCTTTAATGGAGTCAAGTTGACAAGCATTTACGAAGTGTCTACTGTGTGCCAGGTGCTGTGCTAAGCTTTGGGGATACAAAGAAAGGCAAAAAATGGTTCCTATTCTCAAGGATCTCATGGGGGAGATAAAGTGTGAACAACTATGTACAAACAAGATATACACAGCACAATTTTTAGGTAATCTTAGAGGAAAGACAATTGGTGAAAAGTGTGCAAAAAGCATCTTTTAATATCCAGGCCCCTGTTTTTTGAGGGGGAAATATAGATTCTCATTAAATTTTTATCCTCTTACTAAACAAATAGCATAATTCATTGTAACCTACCTGCATTTAGAAAATGACATGAGAATGTATAAAACACAGGGGGTTCCATACATGGACTCTTTCCACCCACTTCCAAGCCCTATACCTTCAATTGCAATGTGAGCTGAAGGTAGCTTCTTGGAAGGTGGCTAATTGGTCTATTAATCCGCACATCACCTTTGCAGTGTGACTAGATCTTCTCCCAGGTAGCTTCTTCCCTTGTATTGCCTAATCTGTTCGATCCTGGTATTTGCAATCACTAAATCTATCCTTATTGAAAGGAGTGCAGACTTTTGAGAAGTTCTCTTCCAGTGATGATGCTCAAGCCATTGACTTTTCTAATCAGAAATATTCTGTCAGGGTTATTTGTCCCAAATGAACCATTTCCCTTTGTCTAGATATTAATGATATCTAAGCACTCATTTTCCTTAAGTATTTTCAATATATGACCTCCGAAAGATTTCTTTTAAAGAGCAAGAAATTTGCAGCCAAATACGTATTTGTGTCTGTACATATGGGTATGCATACACATTTATATATATATATATATATGTAAATATGAATATTCCTATGTGTACACACACACATCTTTACCAGTGCAACTTTTAAAAATGCACATTTGGCCAAAACAAACAAACAAACAAAAGCCAAACCCACAACACAAGAGCAGCACATTTTTCTTGTTATTAAAGTTCAGGTAAGATTATAGTTTTGGCATTTCAGAGCATCACCATAACTTGGAGACTGGAACCTCCCTTTCCCCATCTTTCTCTGCCTCAAAACTATTCTAATTATTAGGGAGTTATAAACTGCAGAGTTTACATACTCTAAACTCCAAAAGGCATTGGTAAGCCGTGGTGTGGGATGGAATGGGTAGAGCCTGAGCACTTAATATTTTAAAAGTTCCCTAAATCCTTCTGGCTTCTACTGTTAGAATGGCTAGAAACAAGCAAGTAAGCAAACAAACAAACAAAAAAGTATTTCTTCCCTTTTCAAGCAAGAAGCTGTCAACTCCATGGATTTAGTCTTAGGGTTCTGTTTTTCAGATGCCAGCATGGTTTTGAAAATGTGCCATTGTTTTCCGTGCCTGTGACTTGATCTTCCTTGCTCCTTCCACAGCTCTGTGAGGAGTTGCTAATAGGATCCACCAAGCAGTGTGAGTGGGTTTCTCTGCACACATACACACACACACAACACACACACACAAAACACACACAACACACACCTCTCCCCTGCATTGGCAGCTCCTCAGATGGTTATGCAGGATCCATGATACAACATTAGCAGAAGCTGCTGTAGATTGATGGGGGCCCTCATCAAGCACCCTGCCCACTCAATATTATAAAGATTCCTGTCGTCAGCAACTGTGACGTTCTCTAGGAAGTTGCCCATTTATGGCTACTAGAGCAAATGATATCATCACAATAGGTGGCTCCTGTCTAAATAGGGATCATTTGTGAAATGAGATTAGAGACATTTATCTGAAAAACAGGAGACAGAGGCACCTGCTTCTGTAGTTGATATCCCGAGGAATCATACTGCACGCTAATTAAGGCATAAATCTTCATTTCTAATTCTATTACGTGAGAAGAGCCTCTTATTCCTTCTCGGTACCAAACAGCCCCCACATCCACATGGAATAAACTCCAGATCCATGTTTTCTATTACGCTTGAATATATGGGACATGCATTGCAATCCTATGCTTGCCCCACTGCTGCAGTATACTTGTTTTGCAGAGCTCTGTAGCAGGCTAGTCCAAGCTGTGACTAACCAGATCTGTGGATACCTACTTTGCAATCTCTGGCCTTAATCTTTTTTTTTGCAATGATTTTGAATTGCTCACTGAGCACACAGCTGCCTGTTTGGTGAGAAGCTTCGTGCTCTATGCATTTGGATGCTGTAAGCAGTGCAGCAATAGTCTTTCCACGGTAAGTCAAGGATGACTAATTTCTTACTTTTTTGTACCTTCCGTGTCTACTTCCTTCAGCCCCATGGCATCAGGTAGAAAAAAATAATGTGTTAATTAGCTAGAAACTAGTTAATTTCTGACAGCTGCTTTCCCCTTCGTTACTTTGCACCATGTTAATTCCTCCTCCCTTACAAGCCAGAGGTTGCTCTGGCTTAATAAGTAAAATGCTCAGCTTTTGCTAGATGGTGTAGTAGCATCTCAGAGGGGCTTAATCTGACTGCAATACAGGGTGCACCTTAATTGCTCAGGGTGAATTTGGGGAAGAGGTATTATAAAACAATCTAAAACTCAATTTGGGCAATTCTAAGAAGGCAAGTTCCCAGGCTCCAATTAACTGGAAATAGGATGATCGCTGAATACCGAGGCAATCTCTAAATGCAAGAAGTATCGGCGGGTTCCTAGTCCCATCTATCAGAGATGCAGCAGCTGTGCCGCTGATTTCAGCATTCATTTGGGAATTAATAGATCCAGGGACTCGCAGTTATTAAACCTTGTGTTTTGTATGAAAACAATGAGGAGGAAAAGCCTATAAAGAGCCTTCCTTTGTAATGCCAAGTACAGTGAAAGATTCAGTATCTCTCATCAGCTGCATTAAATAAGGTGAAAGAAAATAAGAAGCTGTTTGATTTCCATGCTGGGTAGTGCTACCTGGTAAAATAGAAACCCTTTTGAAATGCAGGGAACAATAAATACTCATATTCAGAGAAGACCAGACATCTTCTATCCTAATCAAAAAGATTTGAGATTTTTAAGCTCATTGTAGAGAGCATGATGATTTTTGATAAAGCAAGCTTTGGAGTACACACAGTTTGACAGGGGTCCATGGGAACACTGGGTTACTAGGTCTTACCTATTAAGATTCATTCATGAAGGGCTTTAGCACTGGGGAACTTTATAACAAGTGAGCAGGTGCCCACATATATTGAAATTTATGGATTAGGCGTGTCTTGCCAGGATTTTTTGCCCTTTTACTTCCTCGTCTGTTAAGCTGACACATTTCTTAGCCTCGTCTCGTGCACAGGTGTACAAGTCTCTAAACAGCAGTCCGTGTTGAGCCCCATCTTTTAACAAAAGATATTTATGGATACTGGTTTGTATCACCTCTCCAATATCTAGGTAAAAATGACTGATATTTTAAAGTTGATTAGGAATATAATCAGGAAACAGTATGTATCTTTAGTGCAGCACCTGAACATGGCCAGTGAATAGTCGACTGCCATTGGTTTGCAAGCATCGGTAAGAAAATTGGCAATTTCATTCATAAGTAACCCCTTAAAGAGCTTCATAACTGTGCCTACCCATTATATTAAAAATGAAATATTTGGGGGCTTTAATTGTTTCTGATATAAAACAGGTCAATGGGACTGTTCTTCAGCTTTCTGAGCCACTCATTTTACTTAGCAACAAGTGCTCACCAAGGATTACTTATCAAAAATGTAATGCATCCAAATTAATGCTTTCCAGAAACGCATTACAAGATTCCCTGATAGTATAGATTTAAAATGGGCTCATTAATAAAATGGGCTCTGTAACCCAGAGCATAGAGCTTTCCTTGCCATGGATGCACTTCAAAGGATATTTGAAGTAGTTATCGGCACCAGCAAACAGTTTCATTCAAAGGAGGCAGCCTACCTTGTTACTGAGTTCCCTTCTATGGTTTTGCAAGCAGCATCTTTGATAATGGGTAAAGATAGATACTAAATTCTTGCACGTGTTCAGCAAGTCAATTCACTTACAATGAAAAGAAAAATTAAAAGCTTGAAAGAGGTGATTTACCTGAATTGCCTTTACATCTTAATCTTTGACAGTTCCTTAAAATGCAAAACCTTTCTAAGGGCATTTTTATGTCCAACAAAAGTGTATTTTGAGGGCATGTCACATTTGATAAAGGTTATTTTGTCCCTTTTATCTTTAAAAATCAATACTGCTATTTTCAAAATAGTATGTATGTATTTTCCCCCTTAAACAAGACTATCTATAATGAAACTATTGAATTTGATAGATTTGTTTATCTTGGATAGTTTTAGATAGGTGATATGTAGAATAAACAAATTTGGGAGATGTTTATTTGCATATAAAGTTGGGATGCCATTTTCTCCGTTTTTTTCTCTTTTGTGAACTAAGTATAAAAATGTATCCAAAGCAGAGGTAAATTATATGAATTTATTACTCTATATTTTGAGAATCAAGGAAAAGGCAGGAGATGAACACATTGCAATGCATTTCTAATAATAGAGTTAGAAATTTCTAAGAGAAAATATAAAAATGCCCTTCTTTCTCCTCCTCCCCCTAACCAAAAGGGAGTTACGCATTTACACTGTATGGAGGTGTATGGGTCTTAACAAGATAAATTCATACACCTCTACACAATGTATACATCAAAGCTAGTGTACTCAGGTACAGTGTGTGCAGGGAAAGTATTTCTGGATAAACACACACCTCCACACCCGAGCTGCAGTGTTCCTTTTTTTTCCCCTCATAGCCGTTTTTGAAAATGTGAATCTTCATTTGCCAGAAGTATCTTTTTGCCTGTAGACTGACATGCATTAAAGCTAATGTTTAAAAATCCTGATTAAATGTCAATTTTTCCACACGCAGTTGTTATTATTGTCACTTGATTAGAGTCAAACTCATTTACTATAATTTAACCCATAAAATGTTTGGATTATCTTTGCTTTTGACCAGCTTTTAGGAAAAATTAAACTTACCACGTTTTCATTCTGAGGTGCTAAATAGTGAAACCTTTCTCTTGGCTGTATACCTTTTACACTTTCTTCCTTAAGGGAGTGAATTGTACACTTTAGGGGAAAAATCATGGCTAGCTGACTTTCACTACTCAGCAGAAAATATGTGGCTTCCAAGGTTGCTTGATGGGAGTGGAGTATACAGTATACTTTTAAAAATACAATTGTGAACTGAATTTAAATATCTTGACATTGTTACTATGTTGCTGATGAGAAAATATTTAAATAAACAATGCAATGGACAATTGTTTGTACTTTATTTTGAATCACTGTTGATCTTATTTATTTGTCCTTTCATCATAGAATATGTCCAATTCTTGTAAACTACTTTTTAAATAAACAAGTTTCTGTAAGACAGAGTTTCCATTTCATGTCCTATAAATGAAATGGAATTTCACAGTGATGTTCTTCATTATAGAGTGGGATCTAGAATATTCAGAATGGCTCTTTGTGGCGCCTATCTAAGGAACTTACAACTTGTGATACCAAGAAGTCCTCACGAGCACAGCTTCTTCTCCAGTCTCATATCCTGCACTCTCAGGCCTCTGCTATAGTGATATTCCAGGATGCCTCTAAAATGATCAAGCATATGACTTCTCTTTGCAAGAAGCTGTCGAACAACTTGGTGAGGATGAGAAAAGAGTAGTCATTGACTGGCTTTACTTTCAGGATCTCTTTTTAGTGCATGGTGAAGTAGATTTTTTTCCCCCTTCAATCAAGTAAAATATTTTGGAAGCTTGAGCAAGTTTGGATTAAAATCAGATTGTGTGTCACTTCAGGGATATTTCACTATGTTTTCCTGCCATACTTGAAATTTGGAAATAGCACATGCTTTCCATAGCCACCAAAAATTCTCTTGAAAAGAAGTTGTTCAACATTCTTTCAATCGCCAAAAAGATAGAAAGTAACATGTAGACAGTAGCCCATAATACACAAATAGGACATTGGTGTAACCACCAGTCTTGATGCAATAACATACTGAATTCCATTTATGTTCTCAGATACACTCCAGATCCCAACAAATCCACTTATCTAAAACTTTGTTATCCTTTCTGGAAATGGATAGTGACATTGTCTGCCTCCCCTGTCCTTGCGGCCCCAACTGTCTCCAATCACAGATAGGAGAATTTATGTGACGGTTGATGCAAGTACAATCATAATACTCTCCCTCCTAGATTGATGAGATGATAGAAATAAAAGAAAAAATTGCTCATTTACAGTGTCTCCAATCAGGATCTTCCCATATAGACTCTGTAATGTCAGTGCTGACCTCTGGAGCCTTTCTGACAAACAGTGTGAATTCCATTCTTTCAATTCAGTTTTTTTTTTGGGGGGGGGGGAGTGGAATTTGACTAGAATTTGAGAGTTCAAATAAATTTGGTTGTCAATTATTCTAATCCTTTATTTTCACATGTGAAGAAATTGAGACCTAGAAAGGTAAAGCATCATGTACAAACTGACACAATCCTAGTGACTCCTAATCTAGAGTTTTCTCCATTGCAGGGTGCTTTTCTTTCTTTTTGATAAATTGTTTCCTCCATTTGCATGGTATAGTGTTCTTGTAGGTCTTAGGTACTCAGTGTCTTAATGAGAAAGGATGAAGAAGGTTAAATCTATAGCCTCTAGGGTCATTTTATTTTTCATATTACAAAAGATTTTCCAGTTCTGCTATAGGATTTTTTTTTCACTAATCTAGGATTTTCTGGCAGGATCGTATCAATGTTCATTGTCATATGTAGGCGATGATAAGTATCAGCTAGAGTTGTTTTGAGCACTGAGTGCTAGTAAAGTCCCATGGAGCTCACAGATGCATTTGACTAAGGCATAGCAGAGGAAAAGCAAGGAGAGAGAGAAAGATTAAAAGGAGAGAGAGAGAAATAAATGTAGATACAGAATGAAAAAGAAGTATACATGTGGGGAAAAGAGGATGCTTCAGTACTACTCATTTACATTCATATTGCCAACTGCTCACAGCCACGAGAGTTGGTTGCTATGATTCTGAACTTTGTTTCCTTTAAACTTGCTCTCGTATTAATTCCACTAAATACTTCTATTCTTCCTACTCTGTTACTCAATGCTTACTTCTGATGCCAAATCACAGAATTTTTCCCTAAGACGTAATGGAGGAGCCACAAAATGCAAAGGGCAGCTAGGTGGCACAGTGGAAAGAGTATGGGGACTAGATTCAGGAAGACTCATCTTCCTGAAGTCAATCTGGGCTCAGACACTTACTACCTGTGTGATCCTGGGCAAGTCACTAAACCCTGTTTGCCTCAGTTTCCTCATATGTAAAAACAAGCTTGAGAAGGAAATGGCAAACCACTCCAGTATCTTTGCTAAGAAAACCTCAAAAGGATCATGAAGAGTCAGACATGAATGACAAAGGACTAAATAATAAAACCAAAGGCAAAATAAAGAGAACCTTCCAGAGGTTTGCTAGCTGGGTTCTGGCAGATAGGAATCTTACTATTTTAGTTGATAACAGTGAGAGAGCATGGCATAATTGAAAAAACAATGGACTCTTGGGTGTATACAAATTATAGCCTTGATATTTGCTAGTTCTGTAAATCTGGGACAGTTATTTAGCCTCTCTGAGTCTCAATTTCTATATCTGCAAAATAGGGGTAATAATAGCCATATTATACCTTCTTTACACAATTATATGAAAAGCACCTCATAAATAAAGTGCAACACTAATGTAAGTAGTTTAAAACAATGACATCATCATTGGTGGTCTCAGATCTTTGAAAAATAGCCTAAAAGGAACTAAACTGTGGAAAATGAAAATGTTCAAAATGTCAGTACATCACACAGAGAGGAAGCATGGCATAGAGCATTGAGCTGATCTTGGAGTTTGTCATCAAGAAAAACCTCCTGTAGAGGGAATTATTCCAGTAGAGTCTTGAAGGAAGCCAAAGATTCCCAAAAGCAGGGGTGAGGAAAAAGAGTATTTCAGGCTTGACTGGGGTGGGGAGGGGAGGTGAGAGCCAATGCAAATGCATGGAGATGGGGTGTTGTGGGCAAAGAACAAGTAGGACTGTATGTCTCAATGGTACAGAATGTAGAGAATAACGTTTAAGAAGACTGGAAAGACAGGAAGGGGGAAGTTTGTAAAGAATAGATGTGAAAATATGCAATATGCCATGATAGTCACTTTAAATTTAGAGCTGAGGTTCTAGGGATCTATACATCTCTAAAGAAGCATCATAGTGGAGAACTGAGAGGGTCATGGAGAGAGTAGCTGCCAAAATTCAAGAGATTGTTTGGTACCAATGGCAGCTGCAATGCTCAGGGTGCTCCTTGACTGGAGTGAGCTGTTACTCTTCACCTTCTTCTTCCCATGACTTTTCTCCCTGTTGCCTTTAATCTCATCAGTGAAATTGACTAAAGAAATTAGAACTACAGAGCATCTGAAAAAATAATGCCTGCAAAATGAACCATAGATTTCTATTTTTATTTTTCTCCTATTTCTGATTTTATACATGGGTGCTAGGAAGTCTTCAAGCAGAACTGTGGGAGGAAAACATTTGAGAACCACTAAGCCAGAATACCCAAACCACTGATGCTTTTTTCCCCTTGAAACTGACGTGGCACAATGAGTTTGTAAGACTACAGTCAACCCTGATGAGGAGAAATAGATAGATAAATAAGCCAAACAATACTTGGATAGATTCATGGTTATTGACATTTGCACTATCTGCAGTATGCTACTGATACATGCACTAGTAACTGATATCTATATGGAGTTTTAAATAGAATATGCATTTATTTAACATCTCATTTTCTGTGATTCCTGTCCATTTATATGAATCTTCCACAGAAAACCTACCCAATGTAATGGAGACCTTTCTGTAGTTCCTTTAATATTTTGTGGGGATCTGTACAGGCCTAGGGCTGCCCATCTCTCATCGTGACTGGCGCACTTCTTTAGATACACGTGTCCTTCATGATGGTTTTTTATGTTTTGAGATCCTCCAACAAGAAATAATAAATTTTTCTCTTTGAGAAATGTTTTTTTGTGCCTGTATTGGAGAATGTGTTCCTCCAATGTTTAAGAGTTTAGAAAGTTCCTTAATATAATAAAACTACATGGTGAAGACATAGCTCAGGAGGTGAAGAAAAACTGCCTTGTTATATAACCTTTCCTTTCTTTCTCTTGCTTTTCAGTAACAATAATAACAAAATAATAGTTTGCACTTCCGTAGCTTTAAGGTGGAGCCTAGGAATTTAATGCATCCTGCTCAGAGAGCCAATTGTTAAATTTTCTGTGCGAACATTTATAACTTGGAAATTAGCAAATGCTACAAATGAGAAATTATTATTTCCTTGATTTTCCAGACTTAACAAAGTGATAGAGAAGATGTTAATAATGTAAATAAAATTCAAAAGTATGCCTTGTGTACATTTTGTCCCCCAAATGTATCAGCACATTCCTCAGTTGAACTCACAATGAACCTGTGAGGTTAATTCTATCATTATGACCTATTTATCAAAAGGGGAAACTGAAGTTCAGAAATGTTAAGTTACTTGCCTAAGGACATGTAGCTGATAAGTTTGGGGGTTGGGCAGAAGTGAAATTCCTATCTTTCCTGACTCTAAGCTTAGTGCTCATTCCAATGCATGATTGCCTCCCAAAGGCCAAATATCTCCATTCATACTGATACAAAATGGGTAGCTGGGCAAGGATGTCTTCCCTATGCCATGACTTGCTCTTTTGGGCTTATGTTTCCCCTGGAATGGAAAAAAAAAAACCTAGTAAATATTTGTTAAGCACACTTCTTACTGGAACTCAAGGTCAACTGTAGGATCCTTTCTAGAAGGAAAAGTCTAGAAAGATAACAGTTCACTTAAAAGTGGGTGATAATATCAGCAAGATGTTGATCAAAATCCAGTGTGAATAATTTGCCTGAAGATAATGAAAATGAATTGCGTATGATTGCCCCCCACCACACCCCCGATTTCTTTTATAGTTTTATATTGTGTAGTTTTATCTTAAATAGTGTTATAGTTCCTTCAACTACTGCTACCAGAAATATATTACGATTGAATAAACTTTACCTGGATGCCTGGTAATGTGTCATGAGCATCATTCTTTTAATATTAAACTTTGCAATACATCTGCTGAGCCAAGATTATTCCAATGGAATTCAAAAGTTGGAAACTTTCTTTATTCATTTCTCAAGTTCACTTTTCCTTTATTTATGCACAATTGAGTGAATTAGGTAAAACTAGTCCTGTTTAAATGCTCCTTTGATCAAGGAGTATTTATTGAATGGATGAATGAGTTCATACTCAGAAGGAAAATAGGAGGTGGTTTCTCCGCATATGGCTGTAGACCTGTTATAGGGACTACTTTTGCCCCCTGGTCAGGGTGGGACTGCAGCAGGTTAGTCCCATTGAATGGACCTGCTGCCATGACAAACCGTTGATGAATGTGTAGTAATTTCCCCAATTCCACAAAGAGGGGTTCAAGAGCTCTTGTTTCAGATGCTCTTCGGAGTTGAGAATCTGTTTTCAGAATGCATAGTTGATAAAAAGCATTTCAGAAAGCGTGTAGAAAAGATTAGTCAACAAGCATTGATTAAGCACCCACTATGTGCCAGGTACTATGGGAGGCTCTGGGGATAGAAAGAGAAGCAAAATGGTCCCTTCTTTCAATTCATGACAGTTTTTAAGGCCTGGCGTGAAGGAGCAGATCTAGGGGGAAGATCAGGTGTTTTTTCCCCATTTTTTTTTTCTGAAAGAAGTGCTCCTTAATGCTTGGGGCTTTTCTTTTTCATTCATTCTAACTTGGGGCTGCAGATGTGTCCCAGCTACAAAAGAGAATGTAGAAGAGGATGAAGGTCAAGGTAGGGATAGGTTACTCCAGTTTTAGCTTTGTCATGACAAATGAAAAAATGCTTTTTTGGAGAAACCCACCATTAGCCTAGAATCTACCTATAACTTTTTCCCTTTTCATGTGTGATAGCAATAACTACTACTTTAGATATGCAGGAAGGAGATTTTTTAAATGTCACCTTACACTGCTTTTTTTTCTGACTTTCAAACATGGCTTCTGCAGAGATACCATCTCCTTCTCAAGTAATGCCACTACCCCTTCCTCTTGTGGTAAATAACCTTGCCCCCTCTTATAATGCTGATATGCAGCTTCTCTACAAAACTGCAGTATATTTGCACATAGAGAAAACAGATTTCTAAGTATCTGATTCAGCAAAACATTTGCTTCCAAACTTCCAAGTTACAAAAGTTATCTGAATTTTCTTTCAAATTATGCACCTACTTGTTTCCCTCTATCATCCCCCTACATATTTTAAAAATCGTATTCTTTCTCCCTCTCCCTCTCCCCCTTTCCCTCTCCCTCCCTCCCTCCTTCTACCTCTCCTCTCTCTTCCTCTCCCTCTCCCTTTCCCTCTCCCTGTCTCTCTCTCCCCCACCCCCTGTATTTTTTTTTCCTTCATTTAAAGGATATTCCCATTACTGCCTTAGGAAACAATCAGTACAGGCTCCAGATGTTCGAGTTTCCAGAAGCATTTTCCCCAGCTCAGGGGCCTGTCCCTATCAAGTCATTCTGAAAATCCATATGCTTTCTTGAGTATGCCTTTCTGACACTGTTCTGGAAGCCAATTATATCTGCGTGCCATGTGTGTCTAAAGAATTCACCAGAAATTCATTTTGGAGATGGTGTTCTCCTTTTATGTGGTTTTATCATAAGGGTGCTGAATATTGATAAATACTAAATGTGCACAGAAGCTAGTAATAGGGGGACAAACAATAGAAGCCACTAAGATCAAGGGTTTGAGTTTCTTCAATAATCTTTCTTTTGAACCATTTGGGTCATGGATCTATAATCAGTGCAAGAGAGGAGGCCAAACATGAAGTATCTCTATTCAGTTAGACTGGTGGTTCACAGTTACATTAATCCATGAAAGCTGGTAGAGATAGGCTGCTGATGCAGAAGAGATGCTACCATTTTAAAAGGGTTTCTGAACCTTAGCTCTACACAGAGAAATTTCAGAACACTGTTCAGCAAGAACCTTGTTCTGTGAGCAATCTGAATTTGTTGTAGCCGAAGATGAAGGAATAATTCTTATGCTATTATCTGGTTCCTTTTCTTACTAGTAAGATTGTGGTGTTATTTCATTTTTCGAGATCTTCCTAGCCTGTGGTTCTCATTTTACAAATATAGTAACCTGTGATTATCATGTGAAACACCAGTAAGCTTACATTTTAAGCATGAACCACAGAAGGTTTGATTTAATTTGTAAGATCATAGATACAGCTAAAGGATGATAGAATTTTGGCTAGAAGGGATTGCAAAGGCTATTTAGTCTAACCCCCCTCATTTTACATAGGAGGAAACTGAGACCCAAAGAAGGTAAATGATTTATCTAAGATCATACAGATAATAAGTAACAGAGGTAACATTCGAACCCAACTTCACTGAAACTAAAGTCAGTGCTGTTTCTAAGCCACAAGCATTTTTAAGTAGCTACTACTCTTTATAAAGTGCTAGGTGCTCAGATTAAAAAAACAAAAATCAAAGCAAACCTCGTCCTTTGGTAATTCACATTCCATTGGAAGGATACAACAAAAATTTAAGTAGGTAGATAAAATGCAATACATAAAATATTACAAAATAATTTCATAAATGAGAGACTGCTAATCATCAGGGGAATGGAAATGACCTTCCTGTGAATAGGAAGAGGCACTGCAGCTGGAGTTGCATGGGAACTTGGAAGTTGTATAGTCCAACTTCAATCATTTTACAGATGAAGAAATGGAAGGACACAGAGATGAAGTCATTTGATCAAGGTCAAGTCAGCAGCAGAACCATAGTTAGATTCTGGGTCTTATGGTTGTTATCCCAAACTTCTTTCCATGACACTATGCTGCCTCCCATGAGTAATCAAACCTTCACTTGGTATCCACATAAGTAATGTTTTTATGAGCAAATGACATTTTGTCAAGGAATTTTCGCCTTATTATGGTAGTTGGCTAATGATGGCTTGACTGTGCTGGTATCACATCCGTAAAATAGATTAATTATTAAATCATATATTGGAAGAGATATGGTGTTCATTAAGAGCCATTGTCAGAGGGAAAACACAGCCAATGCTGATGCTTTCAGCATAGAATATGACGCTTTCTGGATTTCATTTATTCAAGGTAACTGGCATTCGTTAGAAATGTGTCTGAATTGGAAGACATTAGCCAGTGAGTTATGCTTCATTTGCTGAGACAGTGCCGACAAACCATATACATGCCTGTGACCAGCAGGATGCCCTGGAACCTTTCCCGGCTGACTAAAATGGTGATGATTTCCAAGAGAATGTGTTGTTACTCTCCTAATTTAATTAGAAATTTCTTTGTCAGAGATTTGGATTATAAATTTCATTCCACTAAGTAGCCCCCTCCCCACTTGCACCTCTAATCTTGGCAGTTCAATGTCACTGGTTAACTTTACCTAAGTACCTCAGGGTGGAAATACAGGCAAACAGTTGCACTCAGTCAAACAACTAGTTTCTTTGAGCAGATGAAAAGGTTGATTTGAGTCAATAATCATTTTGATTGCATACAAACTAATCTTTGCATTTAGACATAACCTTGGAGTAACGTTTTGGACTGCCTTTATCTCACAACTTTGGAAGTTATTGATTTCTGCTCTTTCAAATGTAATTAGTTAAACAAATATCAAAAGATACAGCATTGTATGAAAAGGATTTAATTTTTTAAAAAGAAATGAAACGAAATATAGTCACCAAATTCCATAGTAGATGATTGTTACCATCAGGTTTCTAAGCTTTGAGGTTTCCTGATTTTGAGGACTGAAAAGAAAAAAAAATTAATAATGAGGTAGACATCTTACAAAGCAAAAATCTGTTACTGAATTATAATGCCTTAGGGTCAAGGGTATCTCCAGGGTAGGTCAACTTTCCTATACGTAGCTGCAGCTATAGAGAAGACAACATTACCAGTCTTGCTACTGTTATTTTAACTGTAATTTCCTTAAATAAGCAATTTCCTCTCCCGTTGGTGCTTGCCTTCTGGTCTTTGTCCATTAAGAAAAAATACCAACTGCAACAGAGCATTCTATCTTAGCAATAATGGGCTTACAAGTCCTTCTCTGTTAGGGTGAGGCTTGGTCTCCCTTCTAATACTTCAGCATGAATACTGAAGCAGTGATATCAATGGTTAACCACTAAAGGCATTGACTCAAAATGTTTCCAAATAGGAAGCATCATTAAGAAATTAATTTCATTTCAAAAGTATCTTTTTTATGACCAGAAGAGCCACATAATTCATGTCTATTGAAATCTTAGCGTGACAAACGTTTTTACTCAGGTGGTTAAAGCCTAGCTGGGATTTATTAGGCTGATGTAAAAGTAAGCATTGGTTTGAGTGCCTGAGGCCTAATAACAATCTGGCAGCAATCTAATAAGAATGAGAAAGTTGGCTTTCAAATAAGTACTTGATTCTCTTCCTTGAACTTTTAAAAACACATACTTTTTAATTTGTTTTTCATGAGAAACTGTATTTGGGGAAAATATTTACTTTTTCTGTATATATTTTGCTTCTTTGTAGTGCAATGATGTTGACTTGGGAAAGAATCCCACAAGATGGGAAAACTTTGATGGGTTGCAATCTGAACTTGTCAAGGGAGAACTTAGACTGATCCACTGAAGTTTACTTAACTTCCTGACATAGGGGATGGTAGAAGTTGGGGCAGATAGGTAGGAAAGTAGAGAAAGATACATGTTAGCAAATTGTCAGTAAAATAGTCTATATAATTTTCAGATAACGCAGAATTTTTGCTTGGCCAATTGACTTTGTGAATAGGGCCTGATACAAAACAAAACATTTGATAATTAAGAGCCCTAGCTCTATAGCTATATACGTAGATTGCTTTGACTGATTTAAAGGAGAAAAAAAGGAAAAACAGGAGAGTTGAATTATTTGGAAGCAATGTATTAAAGTAGTAAAGACCTGGATCCTGTCTCTCCTTCCTCTGTGACCTGGGGGCAAATAATTTTTCCTCTTTGTACCTCAGTTTGCTCATTTGTAAAACTGATTAAGGCTAGATTATCTTTCAGTTCTCCCTTCCCTCTCCACTCACTCTACAGTTCTCTTCTATGGTATAATGCCACATTTATGACCCCAGTCAAGGCTGGCATAAAGTATACTGTATGGGATATTTGTGCCATCGAGAACAGGGAGTCCACAATCTGTTTCTCTACCTGCTGCTCAGGTGTCTTCTGATACATAGATATTTACATCTAGCTATGGCTTTCCTGAGAGTTTGATTCTGAAATAGAGTGGTGGCATCCAACTGAATTTCACTCCTGTTACCATTCCTCCTACGGTAATGTCAGATAGAGACCTTATATGAAATTTGTCACATGAAAATTATATACTCACCTGGATATTTATGTAGCTGCTTGGTCCTCATAGGGGTAAATGGAAGGATAAGATGCTTAATCAGTTTTCCATTGTCTGATTTCCCCCAAAATCCTATTTCTCCCCTGTTCCCAATCATGCATCCTTTTGTATTCCTAGGTCATGTCTAAAAACAACTTCCCAAATAAATAAATCTTTCCATTTCATTTTTGAGATTCTCGGACAGTCACTTATTTTCTCATTCTCACTTTCTTCATCTGTGGAATTGTAATAGTGGTAATAAATACATTCCTACCTCATTGTTGTAAGGATGACAGTGATGATGATGATGACAACTACTATTACTACTACTACTCCTCCTCCTCTCTGTGGGTGATTATTGATAAGTGGCATGGCATAGTGGATAGCAAGTTGGTTTCATTTAGGAAGACCTGGTTTCAATTCTTGCCTCTATGACATACTGGCTATGTGACCCTAGGCTGGTCATTTCTCAATTTCCAGGTAACTAAGATTATAATTTGCAAAGAAGGTGCCTATCTACATGAGAAAGTGTACTGTGCAGTAATACAGAGTTGTCATACTCCCGCCTCCAAAATTTATTAGTATGTTTGAACCAGATTAAAATGTAATTGGGAAATTTTTAACAAAATTAATAAAATACAATAAAACACAGATAATGTTAATTTGTGATTTTTTAGGTCAATACAGACCCACAGGGATCTGTTTCTTTCTATCTGATTTTGATACCACTGATGTAGTAGATAGAGCTTGGAGTCAGGAAAACCTAGGTTCAAGTCCCGTAATAGATATGTATTAGCTGCACAGACCTGGGCAAGTTGCTTAATTTCTCTGTGTGTCAGTTTCCTAATATGTAAAGTTAAGGAGTTTGATGGCTTCTGAGGTCTCTTGTAGTTCTAAAACTATCATATATACGATTATTGTTATTCTCCGGTGATAATGGTAGAGTTCCATATACAGATGTATTCAGATCTGGTCCAATAATAATAATAATTTAAAAAGCATATTTTTTTTTGCCTTTCTAATCTTTTTGCTATTTCTATTCCATCCCTACTCTACCTATCAGCACCCATGATGAGAGGATTCCTGTGAGGTCCTAGCGCAGGATTTTGCACATTGTATATACCTAATAAATGTTTCTTGAATTGTTTAATCTTTTTGTTCAGGCCAAATTTTGGCTCACTTCTCCGTTCTTTCTTGTTTCTCTTCTTGCCATCAACCATCTGGGCAGATGGTTGCCCTGGTGATTGCCTCTGTTGAGAAGGGTCACTAATGAGAGCTATGATAATTAATTTTCTGGAATGTTTGATGGGGAAATATATACCTTGCTGCTTCAACAAGATGAGTGTCTGTTTGAACCTTCAGCTAACTAATCAAATTGAAGACAGAACATTTCAGGTCTTGTGCTCTTGACTAGAGAGGAGAAAATGGTTTGCTTTTCTTCTTTGGTCAAAGTAACCATAGGGATGGAAGGACCTTTTAGAAGTCATCCTCCACCTCCAGCTTTCAACAAAGCTGAGCAAAAATGATCCAAGCCAAGGTGAAAAGCCTCCCACAAATGCAGCTGGTGTTATAACAAGGTTATAACCTGACTATTTTGAGTCATGGCACTTACTGCCAGATAGATGCCAAATTGGATCCAAAACAGTGAACTCATTCTCAGTTATATTTTGTGTTTAGGCAAACTCCTGGCAAGAAGGGGAAGGTGGGAATGATTTGAAACTGCAGTGGTGTTCAGGCAGTAAGCTAGATGAGCCAACTTCAATGTAGTTTGCTGCATATGCTGAGTGGATTCCTTGGCTGTGTGCATCTCATCTGTATTGATTGTACTAAGACCTTGCAGGGATCCTTTTGTCATGGTAATATGCACCAATAATTGAAGACTTGTCTCAATAAGGATCACATGGCCAATTCTATAAGACCCAAGCAAGCATGCCAAGGACAGAAGTCCAGAGAAATTCTAGGAATCAGGACTTGATGACTCACAACACTTTTTTCTGGATTTATTGCCAGAGAATATTCCATATTGAGCCAAAAAGAAAAGCTCTTCTTTTTCAACTGAATAAGAGCTATGAAGACCTCAGGATGACATTTTCTCTACCAGCCTAAGCTAGCATACCTTTACAAGCCATAGGCCACATTGGTTAATTGGGAGATGGTCGCAGGGTAGTGAGAAATTAACCCAATAGGTCCAATTTGAGAGAGATTCTTTGGTTTGAGAAAGGAGGATGCACAATGCTGATGTTGTCTGGGACCTGGAATATTTGTTTACATTGTGGAAAGTTGCATTCAAACCCAAGATACCCCCTGTGTAATACTACTACTAATGATAACAATAATGATGATAACTGATCTTGATAAGTAAAATTTGTAAAACAATTCATATGCATTATGTCATTAAATCTCTATTTCTATAGAGTGTGTGTAGCCTGAATTGTTATTCCAACCCCTCCAAAAATTTTGCTTTGTATTCATTTATCTGTATGCCAGTTGTTTAGTATATAAGCTTCTTGAGGAGGACTGTTTGATTTTATCCTTGTATCCCCAGAAGCCAGCAGTGTCTTAAATGTAATAGGTGCTTAATATATGCTTATTGAATTGAATTTCTTTTTCATTTTCTCAGTTATGTAGAAATTTCTTAGAATATTCTACAAAAGACAGATTCTGTCTTGATGTGTACTCAAGTCGTTGCCAATTTGAAGAGTTCTCACTAGGTGGGAGAACCCAAAACGGTATGGGGGCGGGGAATGCAGTGGGATCCCAAAACCATTTAATTCTGTAAGAAATGCATTGATATGATAGACGAATTGCAAGCAGATGTTCCTTTTGCTAAGCTGCATTGGACATGGGGTCTGGGCCTTTGTGCTTAATTAGGAGCAGTAATTAGAGAGGTGCCATTCTAAGAGAATGCACTTAGAAGACTAATTTGAATTGCTATCTTGGAAAGACAAAATATGAGTCCTGATTCATGCTAATGACAGAAGATACATGGCAATTCTGGTTTCATCAGTTTCTATGAAAGATTGGCTAAGTTTAAAAATTTGGTTAGGAATCTGTGATTTTCAGCTTCAAATGTTAGTGTCAGAAATCTGTCAAGCAGATGAAGTAGGAAGAAGGGGAAGTATGGTTTGGAAGCTTCCAAATTCTGAAGTGCCCAAGACCAGACCCTACCTAGGATGGGACAACTGGGTCTTTTATCTACAGGGTGAAATCTTGAGGGTCCAAAATATGTAATGTGGCACAGAGAGGTAAAGTAATGTATGCAAAGTCACAGAAGTAATAAACGAAAAACCCAGGACATGAAATGAGTTCTACTGACTCCGCTGGATTTTTTTCCTATCACTGGCTCCCTCCCCTAATTCTTTCTCTCCCTGTATCCCTCCTTCCCTACCTTCTTCCCTCCCTCCCTCCCTTTCTTCCTTCCTTCCTTCCTTCCTTCCTTCCTTCCTTCCTTCCTTCCTTCCTTCCTTCCTTCCTTCCTTCCTTCCTTCCTTCCTTCCTACCATTTGTTAACTAATTATCCCTCCCAGTCATGTAGCATCATCTTAATTATTTTGTGCCTTTTTATCTTTCAGTTCATGAATCTCAAAGGTGTTTTGAGGGCATGCTTTGTGCTGCTTGGCCTGGGTGCCAAAATTGTCAGTTGCTGCTCTGTTCAAGACTGCCTGCCTTTTCTACAAGGTCAATAGAGTTTTATTAGCAGAGTTGTCGATGATGAATTTGGTCGATTGGTGTTCTGTCTGTGTCTAATAGCTAATCAAAATGAATGTATCATTTTTCCACAAGTTATTTTAGTATCATACATAGGCAGTCTAAAAAGGCATGGTGTTATAGTACAAAGACCTAGGTTTAAGTTGCCACTTTCTCATGTGACCTTGGCTAAGTTACTTCAGCTTCTTGGGCCTCAGTTTTCTCTCATGTGAAAGAAGTTTGAATTAGATGACCTCCCTTTGGGTTCTGATGATCTGTGGGCCCAGATTCCATGCATTTTTATGCTCAAAGCCAGTGCATTTTCCATTACACCATGATTTTTTCTCCTAGGAACTGATGAGCTAAACTGTTCTATGCTGAAAATGGTATAAAGATAAATGATATAATGGTATAAAGATAAATGATATAAATATAAAGATAAAGTAAAACTTTAAGCATTCCTCCCACTGATCACATTGTGTAGTTATAACAACAATAATAATAATAGGAGGTCCTAAAAATAGAAATATGATCAGTAATCCTTCTAGTACCGTAAATAATATTTAGGGCATATATGACTTGGGCAAGTAACTTAATCTCTATGGGTCCAATTTTCCTCACGTAAAATGAGGGGATCGATTTAGAATGTCTTCCAAGGTTCTTTCCAGTTTAAGATCTATGATATTTTCCTTCAGTTTTTCAGTAGGACTTTTCCTGAATACTTGTCTCTTCCTTCTTCTATCTGCCCACTTCCTTTTCCCTTACTCTCTGCTCCACTGATCATAAGACTTGAGGTGAAGACTGGATTACAATGTCTAGTTGGGAGGAACATTGAACTAGGGAAAAGAATACCTCTGTGTTTGAGTCCCATTATCTGCCACTAACCTATTATGTGACTTGCAGCTAGTCACTCTCCCTTCCCAAGCTTTAAATTTCTCATCTGTAAAATGAAGGAGCTGAATCTAAGGTGCCTCTTGGCTCAAAGACTTTATGAGTTATTGGACTTGCTTTGCCACTAAGGAATTTAGCTAATGAAACCAAAATATGATTTGTGACCCAATATTCCTCCTGCTGGGAAACTGTAGAGGGAATTTCTGTATGAGTAAAAGATTAGATTAAATAGGTTTTAAAAGTCCCTTCTATTGTCTTCCTGCCCACATATGTTATGGAATGAGTCAACCTGGTTGGGGGAGGGGGGGGAAGAAATGCTATAGTCCCAGGATATTGGTAGCAATCTTTTAGCCATTTCTTTGACAAAGATGGAAGTATGAAAATCAGTAGATCCAGGAGGCTTAGCTGGATAACGGGATCTGTGTGCCAGAGCAATGGATTCAAAATAAGTGAAGTCTGTTTGGAATAAATTCTGTAAAACAAAAATCACAAAATATTAGTATTGGAAAGGAACTAACAAATCACCTAGTCTAATACCTCCAACTTTATGTAAGAGAAAATGGAGGAAACAAATATTTTAAGTGACAAGACCAAGATCACAGAGGTGTATATAGTAGAGACAGGGTTCAAATTTGGGTGAACAATATAGAAACAGGCACTGTAGTCTTGTATTGCTGGTTATAAGAATCAGGAAATCTTTCATCAATAAACTGCTAAGGATATAACTGAACATTATCCCTAGCCTCAGTTTGTGAATCTGAGACACTGACTTTTGTCAATGATTCAGATGTGTATATATATATATATATATAACTATTATTAAGTAATAAATATATACTTGAATCAAATCTATTTACATAGGACTTGATAGAATTGCCCAACCTTTATATTATGTTGGAATTTTTCCATTTCAAGTATTGCTTAAATATTTTTGAAAGTCCAATTCACTGGGATTTCAGATTCAATTTACTTCCCATTTCTGAAAATTTGGAAACTATGGAAACACTGTTAGTCTAGGGACAGTCAATTTTATTAAAGATAACTTGTTTTGTTCAATACTTTGTACATTGGAATTAATACACTTCTGAGTTTTTTAGACAATGTTTATAAGCCTTCCAATTGCATTTACCTCTAAAAGTTTTAAATTTTGTTAGAAATGGCTTATATAAGTGACTGACCTTGAAGAAATCTACTTTTTCTTAGATTTTTGGTTTCTTAAAAATTGAAATAAAATGCATAAAGCTTGATATCAAAGGAAATCATCAGCATTAGTACTGTTAACTTTTCTAGATTCATAAAATTTTTATATGAAGAGTAATAAGTATATTAAAAAGTTATATCAATATATGTATTGGTATATACATAGCAAATATTGAGTATATACCCACCACATACAAATCAGTCTACTAGGAGCTATATAAAACACAGGACATGAGCCTGATTTCTGAACTTAGTTTTTTCCCACAGCATCAGACAGATTCAGAAAGCAGGATGATACATTCCTAAATGAGATAATGCACATATAATGTTTTCAAACCTCAAATTGTTATGTGAATGTCATCTGCTATCAACAGCAATAATATGATTATATTCACTCATCATCATAAGTGAATACATGATACTTTGAGTGTCCATTCAACCTTTAGTCCTTTGAGTCTTTTCAGGAAGATAGAAACCTAGCTATTTATCTCTAGGTCATGCCAACAAGAACAAAGGCCCTAACAAAAAGGCACTTAATTTTTCTCATTTCTCTTGTGAATACAGCACATTTGGATTTGGAGAATCCATTTCTATTCTTCCATGTAGAGGAATTTTAAACAATCTGATACTTTTATGTGAAGAACTTTATAATCCATAGGTGTGACATTTTTTTGGGTGGGAGTAAAAGCTGAATAGCAATGAATACATACATTGCCTTAAATATTTTGATTATCATCGTAAAGAAAATCATAATCCCATTTTTAAATTTAAAACAAGTGCGTGGGAAAAAAAGCTGGTCCCTTCAATTTCTCCTCACCCCCCCCCATACTTTCACATCTCTCTAGGATTTTTTAATTGTAAAGAGGTTTTTTGGATGTTTTTTTGGTGAGGGGGGTAATGTTATTTTCTATAATTGGATTTGCTCTATCATCCTGTAACATTTGTGCACATGGAGGAAAACTGTATCCATATTTAGCATAACTGTAGCTTTCAAAGATAGACTAATATACTCATGGATGATTAAATTTAAGGAAGAAAGAAAGAAAGGAACATATGCCTCTGGAATATGTTTGCCAGAGAATCGACAATTGGCACATCCCAAACTGGCTGTTCCAAGTTGTGTCAGTCTGGTTCTACCTGCAGGTTGTCTTATGGACAAAAGAGCATAGTGTTTTTAATCAAATGCTGCTATTTAATGGAAGTTACTCCTTAGGCAGAAATAGTGCCTCAACTTTTGCCATTTGCTATTTATGAGAAAAACCAGTGGATCTAGGAAG
This sequence comes from Phalanger gymnotis, assembly GCA_028646595.1. Lineage (NCBI taxonomy): Eukaryota > Metazoa > Chordata > Mammalia > Diprotodontia > Phalangeridae > Phalanger > Phalanger gymnotis. The sequence continues at coordinate 196,458,868 of CM053625.1, forward strand.
AAAACCAAGGTCATCTTCTAAAATAATCAGAGAGAGGCAAACTGATTTGGGGTAAATGAAAGCCATCCTCATAAAATATTTCAAAGGAGAGGAAAACAAATCAATGATTTCTTCCTACCTTTTTTGCTCACTTATTCTACTTCCTCTCTAGCTAACTTCTATCTCATACTAGGCCAGGACTAGAAATCCTACCTTTATGGGATTCTGAAGCCATTTTTGCAAATGTAAGAGGTTTGAATTTTATATTTACTTAGTTTTCAGGTCGTATCCTGTGAACTTTTGAATTGTGCTCCTCCATTTCATAAAAGCACATATGAAACCCAGAGAAATATCATCCCTATGAATGCCTTTTAATATAAATTTAGGAACTGCCAATTCCCTTATAAATAGCTTTGCAGGCAGGTGCTATATCCCTGAGAACCAGATTTTTAAAGGCTGATTGAGCTAAGACAATCCATAGGATTAATGTTATTCTCTGACAACATTTTTACATGCCTGAAGGCAGCTCAGCTGATCCTACAAAAAACAAAACGAAACATTAATGGGTATTAGTTTCACATGTGACCACCTTTAGAATTTGCCTAGAAAAGTTAGATATAAGCATCTCAGTCCTTTATGGGGTAGGAAGAAACATTTTGTGTATAACATTGTATTACTTACATAGCTAACAGCTAATGCGGAATGCTGGTTGTATCAGAGAGAAAGTATAAATACAAAAATGATGGCATTTTGAAGTCTTTCTTCTGAACTTGTTCATCCTGAGCTTATTATGTGGTACAAATCTTAAATCTCAAAAAAAGACTAATGAAAATAATTTTGATGTCATATATAAAAGCTTATCAGAATTAGTGAACAATCACAGGTCATAAGATTTAACCTGAAAGGATCCTTCTTGTTGTTCAGTCATTTTCAGTCATGTCTGACTCTTTGTGACCCAACTTAGAGTTTTCTTGGCAAAGATACTGGAGTGGTCCTTACTTTCTTCTCCATACTATTTTTTTTAAAAAAAGCAAACAGGGTTAGATGACTTGCCCAGAGTCTTATAGCTAGTAAGTGTCCAAGGTCAGATTTGAACTCATGACCATGAATCTTCCTTTTCTAAGCCTGGTGCTCTATCCACTGTGGCAGCTAAATGCCTGGAAGGATTGTTAGAACTCATCTAATCCAACTGACTGCCTCATTTTGTCAGACAAGAAAACTAAACTTATAGGATCACAGGTTTCTTATCTGGATAGGACCTTAGATATCATCTAGTCATGTTATACAGGGTGTTCCTAAAGTCTGGACACATAGGCAAAAATGAATATTTTCAAGAAATGAAATGAATGAAATTTTCAACATTTTATTTAATTGGAGTATTAACAAATAACATCTTCAATATGATTTCCATCATTTGTGATGCAAAAGTTGATGAACTTTGCAAGATTCACATGAACTCAATGCAATAATTCCACAGTGCTGTTGATTTTCCTGTGTCCAGACTTTAGGGACACCCTGTAGATTTAAAGCTGGAAAGGACCTCAAAAGCCATGTAGGTGAACCTTCTCATTTTAAAGTTTGAGGAAACTGAGTAAAGGGAGCTTTCAAACATAGTAAGAATTAAAGGCAGGATTTGAATCCAGGCCTTTGGACTCCAGTGTCATTATACATTGCTGTAATCCAGCCCCTTTATTTTACAGAGGAGAAACCTGAGGCTCACAAAAGGCCACTTAATAACTGCTACAGGAAGAATTCAAACCCAGGCCCTCTGACTCCAAATGCAGTGTTCTTTCTATATTAGCAGACTGTTGTATTCATTCAAAACCATTCATGTACCAGTGTTTTCTATTTAGGGCCTAATGATTAGGCCATTGATACTAAACTATTTTAAATGACTAATAAATGACTCCTCTGTAATTTTCCAAATGCATTGTATTCCACTGGATAATTTTACAAATAAGTAAAGAACTGTATACTGTAGGCTCTCCAATTAGGAAGAAAGGTAAGTTTGAACTCATAAAATATCCTTTCAGAGGAATATAGGATTATCTGATGACAAAAAGCAGTCCCACATACCTTAATTCAGGTATGGATTCAAGTGTTGTTGTTCATTTTCAGTTGTGTCCAGCTCTTTGTGACCCCATTTGGGATTTTCTTGGCAAAGATACAGAAGTGGTTTTCCATTTCTTTCTCTAGCTCCTTTTATAGATGAGGAAACAGAAGCAAATAGGGTTAAGTGACTTGTGCAGGGTCATACATCTTGTAAGTGTCTGAAGCCAGATTTGAGCTCAGGAAGAGTCTCCCTGACTTCAGTCCTGGTACTCTATCCACTGCACCACCTACCTGCTCCATTTAAGGATAATTGTCACTAAATGTTTCTTCATGTCTTTCTCCCACGTCCCTCTGCATGGAGATAGTTAGTATTTTATTACATAGTTTACTTGGGCTAGAAAGTCACAGGAATTAGTGTTAGAAGGGACATTTGTTTAGTGCACCCTCTTCATTTTACAGTGAGGAAACTGAGACCTTTGTAGGTTATGTAACTTGCCAAAGGTCCTACAGGTAATAAGGAGCAGGATCAAGATTTGTACACCCAGTATTTTTTATAGTGTGCCCAATTCTAGCATAAATAGATTGAGAGTCTTGTGACCAATGTATTATTAGTTCAGTGTAGGCCTTAGATTCTTACATCTGTAAAATGGGTCTAATATTGATTAGTAAGCTCTTCGGGATCATCAGAACAAAGAAACTTCTTAAGCATGGTATTATTACTAGCTTGTAAGAATTTAAGGAAGCTATAAAGTCTCCAAGCTTCCTCTGAAAGACAGGCTTTCTAATAAAAATGAACCTGACTTTGTTCGTGCTGCAGAAATATGGTTGGTACAGTAGCCATTGCTGGGGGAGGGTTGGATGATAGCCCTTAATAATCCCTTTCCTCTGGGTGTGCCTTGTTCTACACAAATTAGCCAATGGGTATGTCCCCTTGTTATTAAAATAAATGTCATTCTTCCCCTGCTGACAACAGCAAACACTTTGTCTTCTCAAGAAATGTTACAAACCATAACAAATGTGAGCCAAGCCAGAACCTTAATCACTATTACTCTTAGCTTCAGGTGAGCTGAGTCAGCTCCAGTGGTTTGCTGGATCAGTTACAGGAAAATCTTTGTGAATAGTATATCTGATAACCATTTTTGCCTGTGCTTAAGAGCCCTCTTCTTCTGTGGTAGAGATTGAGTGGCAGGATTTGGGGAACTGCAGTGAGTTCAGCCACATAACCTTACAGACTCCAGCACATTTCCTGTTAAAATAGACTACCTATTGCCATGGCTTGTCAATGCCAATTTAGTGATTATAATCCCTTATATTTATAGAGAGCCTTACAGTTCACATAGCACTTTCACATCCACAATCTCATTTTGAACCTGAGAATCACTTCACGGAAGGCAAATGTTACCATTGCTCCATGGGAAGCCTCTACCCCGAGGCTTTCTTCAACTCGTTGTTGAGTTTCCTCCCCATGAATTCTGTTTTAGGAAGGATTATAGCCCTGCTTCACCCCAGTCATGTTTTCAACTCTCGATGACTTCTCTTCTGCTCCATTGCTGTCACATGCCAGTACTCTCTCCCCTAGAATGTAAGCCCCTTGAAGGTGAACGCTGTCTTGCTTGCTTTTATGGAGCAATGGATAGAATGTTGGCCATGGAGTCAAGAACAGAGTTTGAATTCTGCCTCAGATTTAATATGTGATCCTGAGCAAGTCACTTTACCCGGTCACCTTGTTTCTTCATCTATAAAATATCTGGTACACAATAAGTGCTTAATAAAAGCTTGATCTTTTTAGGTGAAGAAATAGGTTTGTAGAGGTTTAATCTTATTCATAGTTATAAGAAAAAAGCAAGCAAATAGTAGAGCCTAGACCAACTAGACCCCGATCTTCCTCCTCACCTTTCTGGCAGTAGAAATAGTAGACAAGAAAGAAGAAAGCAATGTAGTTAAGACTTGATCATTATTATTTATGCCTATAGAAAGATTTTTAAGTTCTTTCCTCTTACTGCCTCTTACCCTCCAAGGAATCAAATAATAATACGATATAGTAGTGTAAAGAAAATCAAACCAGAAGCCAGTAAACCTGAGTTTTGTTCCTTTCTCTGTCCTCAACTTGAATAATCTTTCAAAAGACTTGTCCTTACTCTCATCAACATTTCTTGATTAGTTTTTTAAATTTAATTTATATATGCTTTATAAGCTTATATATACACATATATTCATAACTTATATGTAGTTTCCTAATTTGTTAAAAGATGGGGTTAGACTATGTTATCTCTAAGTTTCCTTCTAGCTTCGTCATTCTACATTTTATATCTAAGGTTCCTTCGAACTCAGTCTATGACTTATGAAGTTATTTTCTGAATTTTAACTATGTGACCAAGACTGTGCTAGATTCTGTGAGGGTATCAGAATAAAAGATATTTTCCTTAATTTGATTAAATCTAGTTGGGAAAGCAAATCTGAATTTCCTGAAATCCCTGAGTGGTAGTTTGTGGAATGTTTACTTCTAGTACAGTATATATTCTATGAATAGAATTTCAGAGAAAGAAGAGATAAGCAGATGATTTCAGTAATGGAAAAGAGGTGGCATGAGTTGGGTCTTGAAGCATTGATAGTCTACATGGATAGAGGGAAGGACAGATGGAATTTTAGAATAAAAACAAGCAACATATGCAAAGTGATGGAAAAGGGAATAGGAAGAGTTTATAAGAGTAGAACAACCTTCCTGGTAGGGAGACATAGTGCCGGAGATTAATGAGAAAGGTAGTTGGGCTTCAGAACATAGATTCAGGGATTCCCAACCTGGCATTCCTGAAGTGGCTTTTAAAAAATATTTTGGTTACTATATTTTAATATAATTGATTTCCTTTGTTATCCCATGCATTTTATTTTGTGCATTTAAAATCATTATTCTTATACAGGCTCCAAAGGCTTTACCAGACTTTCAAAAACATGTTCTCTGAGGTCCCTTCCAGCTGTAGAAATTAGAATCCTGCTACAATAGCCTTCTGTGTTCTTATTCTCTTTGCCTTCCAATCCCAGTTTTCCTGATAAAAATTCACTAGCTTTCCAGCCAGTAAAATGCATTCAATCAGTGTTGATCTGACCTGGACAATTGTGGAGTCTTCATTTCATTTTTTATTGTCTTCCAAAGTCTGCTCTCCTTTCCTCAACGACAAGCCTCATCAGCACCCCATTACCCATCCCAGTGATCTTAAGATTCTTAGGGGTCCTTTTCTAGAAAGAGATTGTGGATAGGGGCCTAGAAACATCATTTTCATCATATCACAGCCCTAGCAAAGGACCTGTAATGATTTCTATTACCTACTCTAAGCCCAAACAGCTAAACTTGCCTATCAAGATCATCTATAACAAGTTCTTTTGATTTTTTAGCCCAGAAGCATAAAGTAAAATATATACATAAGATTACAAAGGAAACCAATTATTTTGAATTAGTTATCAAAGTTTGTTTTTTTAAAGTTCACAGACACCAAGTTAAGAATACTTGATATAGACCTTTCATTTTAAACTGAAGCACGTAGAAGCCATAGCCGTTTAGGTGCCATCAAGGCACCTTAGCAGTCATCCAGGCCAGCCTCTTCATATTTTCCAGATGAGGAAACAGATCTGGAGAAGGTGAATGACTTACCTAATGTCACAAGAGGTAGCAAGTGGTGGAGATGAAATTCCATTCTACTTCTGACTACAGTATCCTTTCCACCACGCTGCTAGGGACTCACACAAGGTTACGAAGTTAGTTTAAGTAGTAGTAGTTAGTTTAGTAGTAGTTAGTTTAAGAATTCAAACCTTGCTCCCCTCAGTCCACTCCACTGCCTTAACTAGGATTTAAGATATTTAGAAACTGGACTAAAGAGTTGGCAGTTTAGAAGAAGAGCAAGACACATTAAGAGGGAACAAGTATTTATTCAATTTAACACTTATTAGTTGGTTACCATGTGAAAGACTCTATGCAATAAGTATTGGGGATGAAAGATGGAATGTGATATTTTATGTTCTTGCCTTCAAGGAAATCACAGTTTCAAGGCAGGAGAGGGTAGAGAATTAGGACTTTACTAACATTGAAGTTTTTAGTTGAATTCAGGGTCTTGTGGAATTTGGGGTTACCTGGAGCTCACTGGAAAAGGAGAGACTGTGATCTAGTAGTAATGATGTCACTGTTGATGTTGTATGTACTGGGCCAGGCCCAGCTGAGACTAGTTAAGTGATTCAAATTCAGGCTTAGAATACAGTGAAAACATTTATGGACAATACAACTCAATATAAACAATTTTATTTAAAAGATATGTTACTGATTTAAATGAACATTACTTTCCTCCTACGTTGCATTTGCCACAGCAGCGTGCTGGATCAGAAAAAAATTCATAAAGTGTACTACATATTCCACTAAACTTCAGGAGGTTGGAAAAGAGGGGAGAATTTAAGATAATTTTAAACTCTGTAGCTTGATGGGTGGAAAATTTTAGAAGTGTTTCTGATATTAAAATCAAAGTCATACAGAGGAACAATTCTTTTCTTTCGGTGGTGAAGAATAGGAACAACAAATTCAGTATTTCATCTGTAGTGTTTGTGGCAAAGAGGAAATCAGGATTGAAAGGGGCATAGAAGAGTGGGGGAAGAGTGGCAAGAAATAGTACTGTGAGGATCAGAATTTAAAACAATTCAAAGAGTTCATGGTCTCTGCCAGCTAATAATAAATAAATAACAAAAAAAGCAAAAAAAAAAAAGATAAATGTGAGATGGTTTTATATTTAAATATATGTGTATATGCACATGTACACACATATATACATATGTAGATCCTTTTCATGATATCTTTTAATTTTTTTTCCTTTCCAGAGAATAATATATGATGTTGTTATAAAAATATTACATGTTTTCTTTTTAACACCTCCAAATGTATTCCTTTTCCCTCTCCTCCTTAGAGAACCATCATTAATAAAAAATAAAATAAAGAACTGTGACTCCAAAGGATGAGTGATCAAGTGTTCTGTTCACCTCCTGATAGAGAAGTGATGGTCTCAAGGTGCAGAATAAGATATATTACCAATGAAGGAATTTGTTTTCCTTTATTGTGCATATTGTTACGATTTTTTTTCCTTTTTTTTCAATTTGGGGCTGGTGGAAAGAAGGCAGGAAGGTAGATTAGTTATGGAGTTGCCCAAAAAAAGAGAAAGAAAAGAAATTGTTTAAACACAGAGAACAAAAGAAAGGCCAGAAGGACACATAAGAACTCTGGATAGCTTTGAAAATCACAAGTTGAAATGATTAAGTACTAAAAAGGGAAAGCAAGCTATATATAATAAAAATATGCAAATTCATGTACCATCCTTTTGTGGGTCCTATTTTATATACGAAAATACTCATTGTATTTTATACTCATTTAGTTCAGAATATGTAAAATAAAATAAATCATTTAACAAGCATTTATTAAACATTTACTGTATCTATGTACTGTGCTAGGTATTCAGGATAAAGATGTAAAAAAAATGACACAATCTTGACTCTAAAGAACTTACATTCAGTCAGAATAAAAAGGGTCGGAGGGCATAAAGAAGCTAAGCCATTCTAAATGGAACATTAGCCAAGTTTAATAATATATTATGTTCCATACCCGTAGTCCTTGACCTTTAAAAAGAAGAAAGGCAGGTTAATGTTTTCCTTTTTCCTCTACTCCAAAACTTCACCTTGATGTAATTTTTAAGCAAGTTTCCTTCTATTTTGCTTTCACAGATTTGTAATCTCACTTATAAGGGTATTCCCTATATTAGCAAAGATCAAAACCACTTCAAAGCCATTTTATGCTCTATTTTTTTTAGATTTTTTTTAAAATTTATTTTTAATATTTTTAGTTTTCAGCATTGATTTTCACAGGAATTCGAATTACGAATTTTCTCCCCATTTCCACCCCCCCCACTGCAAAATGGTGTACACTCTGGTTACCCTGTTCCCCAGTCTGCCCTCCCCTCCGTCACCCCATTCCCCTCCCATCCCCCTTTCCCTTCCTTTCTTGTAGGGCAAGATAAATCTCTATGCCCCATTGCCTGTGCATCTTATTTTCTAGTTG
>CM053625.1:196467480-196536406 GCA_028646595.1 Phalanger gymnotis
CATTTCTCTTCCCAATGTTTCCTCTACTTCTCTAACTTGCTTTTCTAAATCCTTTTTGAGTTCTTCCATGTCCTGAGACCAGTTCATGTTTTTCTTGGAGGTTTTTGTTGTAGGGTCTATGACTTTGTTGACTTCATCTGACTGTATGTTTTGGTCTTCTTTGTCACCAAAGAAGGATTCCAGAGTCCGAGACTGAATCTGGGTGTGTTTTTGCTACCTGGTCATGTTCCCAGCCAACTTAACCCTTGAGGTTTTCAGCGGGGTATGGCTGCTTGTAGACTAACAAGTTCTATGTTCCACGCTTGGGTGGATGCGCTGCCTCACCAGCGCTCCTCCTTCCCCAAGACCCCCCTACCTGGACTGGGCTTAAATCTTCAGCAGGCTCTTCACTCCTGCTCTGATCAGCCACTTAATTCCTCCCACCAGGTGGGCCTGGGGCCAGAAGCAACTGCAGCTGTATTTCTAAATCTGCCCCACCTCTGCTGCCCCAGGGGTGGTGGCCGAACCACAAACTCAGTCCTGCAGCTTTTCCCACTAACCTTCTCTGTTGTTTTTGCTGTTTGTGGGTTGTGAGGTCTGGTAAATGCCACAGCTCAGTAATTCAGGATGCTAAGGCACTCTCCGCTCAGCTCTTGGTCTGGTCAGTCCGCAGTCTGCGCTGCACGCTCTGGGCTCTGCTTGGCTCAGCTCCGCTCCCCTCAGCTGGGAGCTAGGAGCTCCGTGCGGGCAGACCTTACCCAGAGACCATCCAAGCTGCCTTGGGCTGGAGCCCTGCTTCCCTCTGCCACTTTGTGGGTTCTGCAGCTCTAGAATTGGTTCAGAGCCATTTTTTAATAGGTTTTTGGAGGGACTTGGTGGGGAGCTCACACCAGTCACTGCTTTCCAGCCGCCATCTTGGCTCCACCCCCCCATGCTCTATTTTTTAAAAATAAAACCTGCAAAGTATGTGCTGTCGCTCTGCTATCTTTAACTTTTGCAAGGTGGTTGTACCAACGCTTTTTTTTTCTTTTACTGTGTGATCCTGAATGTCATTTATGCTCAATTTTATCAATTAATTACTGATAATATTCCTTTTCCTCTTACACCTCCACATATCTTTCTAATGTCCTTTTGTTCTTTGGAAATTTTTATTCTTTTAAGAGTATGTGGTTCTATGATTTATAGCCATATGGCATTTCTAGGATAATATTGGTGCCTAATTGATAAATTTTTACATTAGCAAGAATCTTGGAATCATTGAAAGTCTTTCAGGTTTTTAAGAAGGTCCTATCCTGTCCTATTCAATTTTGGAAATACCTCATTGTACATCTTCAGTGCCTGTCTAGTATAATTATATTATTTATATCAATATTTATGTTTGTCTATATCATTTCTATATCTATACCATATCGATATCTCTATCTATGTATATCTGTATCTAATTTCTATCATCTTTATATACTTCTGAAGAATGTATATGGCTCAGGATACATTATGTTATGTTATATAATAACTACACTATATAAGATATATTGTGCCATGCCATATGTGTATATTTTCTTGGCAATGTTCATTTTTTCCTGTGTGGACAGCTGGCCAATATTTTCGGAGTGTGTATATTTCCTATTGTGTAGGACCTGACATTCTGGGGCTTGATATGTTCAGTCCAACGTCAGCTGTTAAGCTCCTTATATTTAGGGAACCCCTTTTGTAGTTGGATTTTGCATGAAATGCCCACTGAAATGGATAAATGCTTTTGGTGAATTCATATTTACATTTTATAACTTGCTGCCTGCTTCTACTTCAGTGATCATGGAAGAAAACATAATGATTTCATACAGATTTTCTTTTGTATAAAAAAATTAGCAAGAGATGGGATGTCGAAGAAAGTCTATGGATTGTGCATTGCATTAGTTTATTTCACTCAAGATATCCTGAATTCTTCAAGGGCTGGCCCTCATTAGGGCAAGTGAGTGAAATGCTATGGATGGAAACTGGAAGAGTTGAACTGGAAATAAGAGATCTCAGTCATCAGCTCAAATTTGATAATAGAAGCAAAGGGAGGGAATGAATTCACTCAGAAGCAAGGGACAGAGAAACAACAGCAGAGAACAGAGGACAGAATCTCCTATTTCCTGGGACACTAACAGGCATGAAAAGTTAATACAATTTAAATCTTCTCTGGTGATTAAGGATCATATAAGGCCTTTGGGGTCATCACTCTGAATAACACTTTACATTATACAAGATGATGATATAAATATTAGACTGTAGGATATCGGGCAGAATCTGAATTGACCCTGGAGCATCCTGGGAGTTGGCTTTTTGAATAAATCTCCGATAAAAGCTCGTTTGGTTGTGTTTTGCTCAATTCTGACAAAATCCGGGTGTAGAAAAATCCTTAGTTTTTTTTTGTCTCATTAATTGAGATTTATCGTGATATCTTATTTTCATTAAAATTAACATGACTTTTATTAAATTTCAGTGTCTAGTCATTCTATTGTTTTTCCTCTTGTTACTCATGACTAACTCATTTATTTTAGATGCTGGGAATATTATTTCTTCCTTTGGAAGTTAGTATATTAGTTTATCAGAATCCTGATTCATGTCCCAAAGACTTGATATTTATCAGTCTTCTCTACCTATCTCAGGCAGCTAGCTTTTCCAGATGAGATTCAGAATCCTAAATCACCTTGAGAAATAATGAACATAGGGAAAAAATCTTCTTTGTCTTAGTGTTTTGTTGCTGTTCTTGTAAACATAACATGTTAAAATAGTAACAAGAGATGGATTGAAATCTCTAGTCTGTAATTAAATTCTGGGGATGAATTCTTGGCAGGAGAGACTTTTTAGAATGAAGTCCTGTGTATTTCCTTTGGCAAATAGACTTTTCATGTTTATTATAATTTTTATGTATTATCTACATGACATGTGTCAAAGGCAGGTGTGAAAGTAGGTTGAAGGTTTTAAATGTAACGATTGCCCACACAGCCTAGTCCCCTTTATAGCCTACCACTATGGTACATTTGTTCATGCATTAATCATTTTAACAAAATATTATTGACTGGTTAATATGTGGCACTGGGCTGTGCACTCTGCATCCAACATCCATCCTCTGTCTCTGGATCCATAAATAAGGTGGAGTGACTGGCTTATTTTGCACCAGTAAACCAATATCCAGAGGTCATGTAACCATCCTGTGTCAAATCTCTGTTCTGCTAGCCCCACGACTCAAAGCCCTTTACAGGCCAGATGCTACATGGTACCCCAAGAGTCTCCCCTTTCTGTTACCCTCACGTTCATGCCCTTTGCCTAATGCTATGATTTCCCTCACCATATCTGCAGATTTCCTGGGATGACTTCACTCCACCAGGATAGATTTATCATATGCTTGTTCCTCAGTTCCTCCCCTGCCTCCAATAATTGAATTTGATCTGGGTGCTAGAATTCCTAGTTATAATTTTGGAACTTTCCCTTTCCCAAAAGATTTTAATTATAAAAAAAACTGAAAAAAATTATAGCACAGTCTGGTTTCTCTTCTTATTGTTCCCTTTTTTGACTATTATTATCTGCACCCAAGTCTATCCTTTGAGAGTTTAGTTTTTTAAAAATTGTGTGAAGAGCACAGTGCTCAGGCAATAAGGAGTCCTGGATTTATCGCTATATACCTGCGTGATCTTGGCTAAGGCATTGTGCTTACCTGTCAAATGAGATGTTGGACTAGATAGACTGCTTCTGATATTCTGCCTATTTACACAGTAATATTAATTATAATAGCTAACATTGGTAAAGCATCTACTATGTTCCAGTTAATGTGCAAAATACTTTATAAATATTACCTCATTCGATTCTTACAACAACCCTGGGATATAGGTGCTAGTATTATCTCCATTTTGTAGTTAGGAAATTGAAGCAAACGGAGGCTATGTGACTTGGACAGGGTCATATAGTTAGTGTGTATCTGAGCACAGGTTTAAACTTGGTCAAGTCTTCCTGACTCCAGGTCTGATGCTCTATACTATTTGTGGAGCCATTTTGCTGCCTAGATAGATCGATAGATATATCTGCCTATGTCTATGTCTATCATCTCTATCTCTATCTTTATCTCTATCTCTGTCTCTCTCTTTATCTCTAAGTCTCTCCATCTATTCATGGCTTGCTTGGTGTTGTGTCACCACGAAGGAGAATGGGAAGGAAATAAACATGTATAAAGCATCTACTATGTGCCAGGCATTTTGCTAAATGCTTTTACAAATATTATCTTACTTGGTCCTCTCAACAACACTGGAAGGTAGGTGCTATTCTTATCCCCATTTTGTAGCTGAAGAAACTGAGACAAAACAAGGTTAAGTGACTTACCCAGGATCACAGAGCTAGTAAATATGTGAGATTTAATATGACTTCAGGCCCAGTTTTCTTATCACTGTGCCACAAGCTAGCTGCCTATGACGCATTATGGAGTAAATTTCATCATGCAACATGTTAGTTTGGAGTTTCTGAACCTGGGTTCTGTGTGCTTGTTCCCTCTCCACAATATTTTTATAAGCACATTTATATATAATTGGTTTAATTTGTAATAGTATGCATTTTATTTTATGCATTCAAAAACTTTATTTTGAAAAGAGGTCCATAATTCAAATCATGCTAACAGAAGCATCCATGACAAAATAAAGGTTATGAACTCTTGTTAGACGATTATATGGGATGTTTTGGGGCTTTCACTAGCTTTTCTAAGTCCCTTTGCTTTACCCTAAATCTATTTGTTAGTGACCATCATTCCCTGGAATAAAACCCACTTCACACTTCTTATTTTCTCCACTGTGTATTTGGCAAGTTTAATAAAATGCCAGGAAGGTTGGTGATTAGAAGATTGGCATAGAAGTCTTACTGCAAAAGGAATGGTAATTGTAGGGTAAGGTGTACCAACCTTGTCAAAATCCAAAGTTCTTTGATCACTCTTTTTGTCATAGGCTTCCCATGTTTTCAGGGTGAACTTGGCTGTGGGAATAGAGGACCTGATAGGTGTACCATGGGTGTGGGAGGCAAGATGCCCAGTGATTATAATAGTTTGTTAGGTAGCTCATATCTAAAGTTTGGGGGAAAATATACCAAAGTTTAATTTAGTTTGGCCTTTTCATTTTCTTCAGGAAATTTTTCAAGGAAAATGCTTTCTGGGGTTTAAATTTAGAATGCTGCATGAAAGTCTAAAGAGAAGCCCTTCTATTCTTCTGCTTTTCATATCTCCAGTCCCTCACCTGGGATCTATTCATTCATTCATTTAATAAATATTTATTGAGTCCTAATATGTCTGAAGTATTTTGCCAGGTGCTATGTGGGCAACAAAGTTGAATGAGACATGTTACCTACCCTCAAGAACTTTACAGTTTAGTGGAGGAGAAACAGATGTACCCAGATAACCATAATGGTAAGTGTAACATGGATGGACAGGCAGAGAGGTATAATATTCTATGACAATCCAGAGGTAGAAGAAATAGTTTCCAGTTCATGCAGGGCTGGCCTTCTGGAGAAGATAGCATCTTAGCTAGCTCATGAGCTTCTATCAGGCTTGGGACAAAAGATTCATTTGAGCCAAATAACACCTTATGGAAACAATCATTTTCAGTATCTTCTGGGCTTTTAACTACTAAAGGTGGAAGTATGTGGGGATATTTTAATTTTATATGATTTTTTAAAATGAGATTTATAATTTTTATCTGTTCAGCAGGATTTAAAAGGTCTTAGAATTGGACTGAAATTAATTGAGAGGTTGGTAAATCTATACAGAACCTTGATGCTTTTGATATAGAGAATGAATAATTAATTTCATTTTTCTGGTTAAAAGAAATCCCTCAGGTGCTTTTCTCTGTTTTCTGCTGAGGCTTAAATTTTTTTAGTCCTCTGACAATGTATCACACCCTCCAATATGTTTTGTTTCTATGGTGACACCAATGAACTGCAGCTTGAATTCTTTGGCACAACATGATTTTAGGTTCCTTTAGTTATGTTTCCAAAGCCCTTTTAAATTTTTTTCTTACTTTTATTTACATTTTTATTACAGTCACTGTTTTATATTTTCTCCATATTCACAAATATGTGGATGATTCTATTTCACTTAGATGTGCAGTTGCACATTCCTAAATGCAAATCTACCAAATAACCACTTTCCAACTCCTTTAGGAGGACTAAAATACATTTTCATTTCCTCCTACAGACAGGTATTTGTTTTTAGATAGCAGAGTGTAATAGATATTAACCAAAGAATTATTTTGCCTCATTCTCTGATCTTTGAGTCCAGGAGTGAGTTTTGTTAAACTCAGAAAGGGTAGAGTTTCCACACAAGAAAGGACAATGTCCTCTATATTCTACTAACCCAGTAAAAATAGTTTCATACTGAACCTATACCCCTTTTCACATTTCTCAACCTTCTGGAAAGTTGAGAAATGGTTTCTGAGAGTCCTCCATTCAGCTGCCAAAGTGATTTTCCTGAAGCTCAAGTCTGACTATGTAACTTCCCTTCCAATACTCAGTAAAGTTGAGTGGCTCCCTATCATCTCGAGGATCAAATACAAAATCTTCTGTTTGGTGTTCAAAGCTTTTTATAACCATCCCCTCTCCCCCTACATACATTTTTCTAGTCTTTTTTCACCACTTTTCAGGCTAGTAACACTGGCCTCCTGGCTGTTCCTTGAACACAACACTTCATCTCTCTGCTCTGGCCATTTTCTCTGGCTGTTCCCCATGCCTGGAGTACTCCTTTCTCATCTCTACCTACTTCCTTCTCTAGTTTTCTTTAAGACCCAGTAAAATCCTACCTTCTTCAGCAAGTCTTTTATAATCCCTCTTAATTATAGTGCCTTCCCTCTGTTGATTATTTCTTATTTGTACTATATGTAGCTTGTTTGTATTATTTGTTTTCTCCTGCCCCCCCCCTCCCCTGCCCCGCCATGGGATTACAAGGGCCTTGAGGGCAGTGACTCATCTTTTGCTTCTTTTTGTATCACTAGTGCTAAGTACAGGGCCTGGCACGTGGTAGGTACTTAATAAATCCTTGTTGACTGACCTGACCGATAGAGAGATGTTCTCTTTTTCTGTGACTTTCTCCAAGATGAGAAATGGGAGTGTGGGTTTGAATCTAAGATGCAGCTTTTAAACTAGTGTTTTAAGTGTGATTTTAGATATCCTGGATTCTAGAGATCTGAGTTCAAATCTTGATTCCAAGATTCACTAATAGCATTATTATCCTGGCCAAGTTATTTTACCTCTGAATTAGGAAGAGGATGGAAAGGGTCTTATATTTCCAAATGTATTGAAAAGAATGAGACTGCATTAGAGAAGCTAAATTCATTATACACTATGAACCTGTACTGGGATGACCTAGCACATCCTTTTTTTCCACGGGACCTCTATTTCTCTGACTCTGTTCATTTGACCTCCAGGATAGCCTTTCTAGCACTTGGAGATAGTTCCTTGACCTCTTAACATGGATGAACAGATTCTTGACCTACCTACATTCAGGGAGTTTCCCAGAAACTTTTTTCTTAACAAGATTGACTGAAAACACACACACACACACACATGCATGCACACCTGGTACAGCAATCCTGACTATGAGATTTAAGAGAAAATTTTAGGTGAGAGAAATAGGGATGAGGAGGGGTGGTAGAGCCACAAAGTTACTGGGGTCTAAGATAGTATTAGAGTACTTATTCCAAATGCTCAAAAGTATGAATTCTTTTTATTTTGCTATAAATTATTACTGCATTTCAAAATACATTTCTCCCCGTCAAAGTCTCTTATTGATTACCTCTTTTCTCACAGTTTCTATGCTCTTGACTTTGTCTCTGGCCACTGTTAAAAGAGAAGTCAGCTGAATTTTCCTTTATTTCAATTCAAATTAATATTTTTTGAAGAGGCAGTAAGGGATAATGGAAAAAAATTCTGGGATTAGAGACAAGAAGATCCGGGTTTAAATTTCACCTCTGACCTTTATTACCTATGTCAGGGCTGTCCAACCTTGGGTTATTTTAGGGCCACATTAAAATAAAATAATTATTCGAGGGCCATACCCAGAATAAAGAATACAGTACACTAATAGAAAGTGGGGGAACGAGCGTCATCAATACAACAGGTGAAGGTGCAAAGCACTAAAGCAAACACAAAACAACAAAGTGACAACACAACAGTGTAAAAGTAGGTGCATACTGACTAGTCTGCATCGTACAGATGGAACGCATCCCACAGATCGATGGAAAATTCTGTGCGATACGTTCCATCTGTATTATGGTTTAAAAACACCAAAGAAAATTAACATCAATGAGATTATTAGTGATGGAATTAAAAAATCTAATATGCATTCCATGCAAATTATTATTATTTTTTTGCTCATGAAAATTTAAACCCACAGGCGGCCACATAAAATCGCACTGTGGGCCATGTTTTGGACCCCTCTACCTATGTCATTCTGGGCAAATCATTTAATCTCCCTGGTCCTCATATATAGGACTTGGGGAGCAACATGGATCAATGGAAAGTATTGCATTTAGAGTCAGAAAAACTAGTTTTGATTGCTATCACTGTCACTTCCTGACTGGGTGACCTGAGATATTACTTAATACTTTTGCTCCTTAGTTTCTCCATCTGTAAAATCAGGATATTGAACTAGATGACTCACACCCTCATTCAGCTCTCAAACTACTGCGATTGCATTAAAAACAGTTTAGTACAGGTTTTCACAGAATGCATTTCCTCTCATTCATCTAAGTATAGGCGATAGAAAAATAACTCACAATAGAATAGGTGGCGATGCTCGAAGAATGCTCTACCAACTCACCTCCACCTTCTAGAATCTCTGGCTTCTTTCAAGTCTTACCTAAAGTGCCACTTTCAGCAAGAGGCCCTTTGTAGTTCCCTTAGCAGCTTTCCCCTCCAAGGTTACTTTTCATTTAATTTGAAAGTATCTCGTATATGCCTACTCATTCAAATGTTGCTTCTCCCATTAAAATGTAAGCTCCTTGAGGACAGTGACTCTTTTTGATTTTCTTTTGCATCCTTAGCACAGCAGAGTGCCTTACACGTAGGAAATCCTTAATTCACCTTTATTATTTGACTGATTCTTAAAATATTCATACTAATATCAATATGACTTTATCTCATCCTGCAGTCTAAATATGCCCAACAAGACTTTACCCACTCCAGTATGTACAAAAGAAATCAACCTGCATAGAATAGGATATGCCATAAAATTATGTATGTTGAAAAAATTATTTAAAACAAAAAAACAAACTAGGATGAAAAATTATCATTTCTGGGTAATTAACACTCCAAGATAAGATGTCTTCTCTAAACTCTCAGTACTCTCAGCATTTTGCACTGCACACAGTAATAAATGTTTTTGAAATGATGATATAAATATTTCTTTGTAGTTCATTATGAATTCTTTTGGACCCTTTTCCTGTGCCTCAACACTATATTAGCCCTAAGACTAGTCAGAAAGTTATGGAATTTTAAAGAAAAAAAGGGAATTTAGAGATTATCTGGTCCTGCCACTAAGTACACTTAATGAATAATTGGTGGTGTTTTCAAAACAATGATGTATTGAGTTGTATTGTTGAGCTAGAAAAGTCAATATAAGCTTTAAAGCTTCATATCTTATCACAGGAATATTTTATAGGAGGTCTGGTTTGTTCGTCATAACAAGTTCTAAAGAATTATTTTCCTCATATTTTTTCACAATACTGAACATGCTTTTCTCATAAAAATATTTTTTAATATGCACTTTCCTGAAAAGTTCAGGTGAAATTGTAACTTTTTCCTCCTCTTGTTGTTTATGTGCCCCACACAGGGTCTCCGCTACCTCCACCAAGAATATGCAATTTTTAATTAAGACCTCTTGATCATTTTTTGCATGGTTTGGCTCTGCTTTTTCTTCTGAATGTATTTTGATTAAATTCATGAAAAAAAATGTTAGGGTTTTGGTGACTAGAATCTTGCTGGAACATTTCATAGGATGATGTGCAACCAAATGCTTTATAGAGATTTCACATTTATGAATTTTTTATTAAATCTCTGGTTTGTTTCTGTATTAAACTTCTGCTATATTATTAGATGTTTCTGAGATTCACTGCATTTTCTGCAGATGCAGAAGTGTCATGATTTCAAATATATCTTTATTAAAAGTAATCTAGAGATGGATCAAAGTGTATTGGAAAAAAATTGGATTTGGAATCAAAGATCCTGGGTTAGAATTATGTTTCTGTGGCTTATCACTTCGATGACTCAGGGAAGTCACTCTTCACCTGGCTGGGCCTGAGATCCCCTATCTGTAAAATAATGTGGCTTGACTAGATGATCTCTAAGCTCCCTTTAACTTAAATTGCTAAAATGACACACCTGGATTGGATACACAGGAATAGACTGGTTGGTCTCCAGAGGTTTCTTCCAGTCCTAGGAACTCATGAAGTGCATAGCTTTTTCAGTTCAATCAATTGGCATTTAACTTTTATGTCTTTGTGTCTCTCTGTTCTGTGATAAGTTTCAGAGCAATTGACTGATTTTTTTTCAGCTGCTGTGATTGGCTCAGTGAATTGATGCTGTCTATGCCAGCTCTCCATAGAATCATCTTTAGTGCATCTATGATTCTCTTGCTCCTTGGCATGCACCAAAATATTGTTCTTTTCAACTTCACAGTGTCTTTCTAAATTTAACGCCAGGAAAACATTCCCTCCCATGGAAAACTTGGAAAAAAGTGACATAAACTCCAAATCGATTTCAACATAGTTTGACTTCGGATATATGGGAATCTAAAAATTGGGTTTGAATTATTTCTCCAATTAGTAACCGGGCATATCACTTCACCTCTCCTAAGCCTTTTTCTACCTGCATAAAATGGAAATAATAGTAATTTTTACCCTGATTTTGGAAGGTTGTTATAAGGAAAACTGACGAGCTAATATAAGGCACTACCTAAATGTAATCTGTTATAGCTAAGGAAAAGAAATTAGTAGAAAAGACACACATAATTAAGGTTCTTGTTGGACACGGTGGCTTATCCCCCTGACACTGGGAGAGGCTGAGGCTGGTGGATTACTTGAATTTTAGTGCTGCAGTTAGGGCAAAAACTAATTGGGTCTCTTCATTAAGGTCAGCGCAAGTTTGGTGAGCCCATTGGAGCAAAGGGCTGCAATATTGCCCAAGAAGGGGTGAATCAGCTCAGATTAGAAAAAAAAATAGAGCAGATTAAAGCTTCTGTGCCAATTAATATTGGGATTGGTCCATGGCCTGCCACTGTACTTCCAACTTAGGTGAGATAGGGAGACCCAGTCACAAAAAATATCTCAAGACATGTCTGACTTTTAATTTGTGATTTAGTTTTTTTTTCTTTTAAAACAAAATGACTTCTATCCTTTTCCCCTCAAATTGGTGTACTCCTCCTGGAATGATCAAAGATCATAAAACCATAAATTTTTATTTAGTTATAATCTAGTAATTCAGCATTGTGTAAAGACTGAGTGGTATAGCAGAGTATGGACTTGGAGTCAGAGGACCTGGTTTAAAATTCTCCATCATCATCATCATATTTATCATTATTATCAACACAACAATAAGAACAACAATATGTAGAATGTATTTAGTGTTTTAAAGTTTTCCATATGCTTTGCAAATACCATCTCATTTGGTACTCACAAAAGCCCTGGATGATAGGGTCTCTTTTTATGCCCATTTTACAGATGAGAAAACAGGTAAGTAGACATTAATCATTTGCCTTGGATCGCATAGCTAGTGTCTATGGCAGAATTCAATTCTTCAAGTCTTCCTGGCTCCAAGTGCAGCATTTTGTCTATTGCACCATCTAGCAGCCTTGTATCTGCTCATATCTAACACTTGGTAGCTTGAGCAAGTCATTTAATCTCTATGTGCATCAGACAACTTCCTAGGAATTATCTACCAAGTCACAGAAGGTTTGTACATCTTGTAGGTAGAGTGAGTTTCCACAGCAGGTGCTCATCATGCAGACAAAGTCACATTCCTCCAATGTGTTCCCTTTTGGCAATGCAGCCATTTAGAAAATAGCTCTTATAGA
This sequence comes from Phalanger gymnotis, assembly GCA_028646595.1. Taxonomy (NCBI): domain Eukaryota; kingdom Metazoa; phylum Chordata; class Mammalia; order Diprotodontia; family Phalangeridae; genus Phalanger; species Phalanger gymnotis. Next base: position 196,479,539 of record CM053625.1, read on the forward strand.
GTGCTCCAGTCCATTACAAGAGTGCCTGAATCCATTACAATTGAATGAGATGACTCTAAGGTCCCTTTTGCCTCTAAAATCTTAGGCCTTTATGACATCCTAGGGCAAATTTAGAGACAAAGACTAAGGGAAAGAGAGATGGGAACAAATATTTTATCAAGCACTTAAAATGTGCCAGGCATTGTGCTAAGTGATTTACAATTATCTCCATTGATCTTCACAACGACCTTGGGAAGTAGGTGCAATTATTGTCATCATTATACAAGTGACAAAACCAAGGTAGACAGAAGTTAAGTGAATTATCCAAAGTCATATGGCTAGTAAATATCTGAGACAAAATTTGAACGGAGGTTGGATTTTTTTGTTTAATTTTTGTTTAACTTCAGGCACAATGCTCTATCCTTTGTCCTACCTAGCTACCTCGAAGATTAAAATAATCCAGAATGTGTACCACGAGTGATCTCTGGTCTATACGAAGATCCGAGACAATGTGGCCCAACTCTCCAAGTGAATCACAGGTGTTGTACTTTGCTTTGACCTTATAAATTTTCTTATTTAAGAAGTAAAAGGTGGAGCGAAGGTGGAACCAAAGTTGATTCCCTTTGTTAACCCCACTCTGGGGGTTTTCATATTGATCAAGAAGGCTACATATTCTAAATGACTCACTTATTTAGGCTGAAAAAAATGATATTTCAACTCTAAAAAGTACATAGTCATAGCCATGAAAAACAGCATTGTGTGTGAGTGGATTGAGAGCTACCCTCAGAGTCAGGAATATCTAGGATCAAGTTCCATTACTAACACAAACTGTTGATATGACCCTGGGAAAGTCACTTAACCTCTTACTATCTCAGGCAATTTTCTAGGATTTTGAAGTACAATCAGGCAACAAAACTTTATTAAGCACCTACAATGTGCCAGGCACTGTGCCAAGCTATGGCAATACAAATAAAGATGAATGATAGTCCCTGCTCTCAAGGAACTAACAGTTTAATAGGGAAAACAATAAGAAAAAAATGACAATATATAACAGTAAAAATTGGGGATGATCAACAGAGGAAGCATTAAAGAAAAAGAAAAAGGCCTCTAGAAGAAGCGGAAACTTTGTCTGTTAATTGAAGGAAGCAAGGAGATGAACAGGGAGAATTCTAGACTTGGCAAGGGGGGAGGGTGCCCAGTGAAAATGCACAGTTTTTACAGAGAGAGTGTCTTCTGTAAGAAACATCAAGGAAGCCAGTTGGAGAACAGGTGCAAGTCTTCATTGATAGAGGTTTCCTTATAGGGAGGCTCCTGGACTATGCTAGTGTGGGAGAATTGGGACCAATTTTAAATGAAACAAATAAATTGTATTTATCCATCCTTTTGCATCTTGAACATTATTTTTTGAATGACTTATTTGCTGTGTGTCTCTGGACTAATGCTATTTCTTCTCTGGGCTTGTAAACTGATCTACTAGATGACATCCCGTAAAAGGAAGCTCCTTGAAAATAGAGATTTTTTTCCTCAGTACCTTGCACATAGGATCAATAAATGCTTGATGAATGAATGAATTTGAAGGTCCCTTCTAACTCTAATATTCTTTGGTTCCATAATAAGGCAGCACAGTGCTCATGAGATATGCGTTCAAAAATATCTTGCATTGAATATATACTAATAAAAAGCAGGTCATGGAGCTTATGTTGGAATTAATGATGCCATAATACTTATAGGAAACATAGTACCAGATGGGGTAGTACTCTATACACTAGACTGGGAATAAGGAGAAATGGATTCTATTTCCAATTCTGCTACTATGAAAGCCACCTGAGACTCAATTACTTCACTTAGAAAGAATTGTACTAGATAACCATCAATGTCCCTTTCTACTTCAAAATTCTATGAATATCACTTCCTAAATTTCATAATACAGAAGATTGTAATTAACATATGGAGAAATATTTGAATGGGCAAAGGATCAGATATTTCTTTTTTTAAAATATTATTTATTTATTTGGTTTTGGTTTTCAACATTCACTTCCATATGATTTTGAGTTCGAATTTTCTCCCCTTCCTTCTGTTCTCCACTCCCCAGGATGGTATGCAATCTGATATAGGCTATACATGTGCAATCAAATTAAATATATTTCCACATTAGTCATGTTGTAAAGAAGAATTAGAATAGAAGGAAAAAAACTATGAAAAAGAAGAAACAAAAAAAAAGAAAAACAAAATAGTATACTTCAATCTGCATTCAGACTCTATAGTTCTTTCTCTGGATGTGGATAGCAGTTTCCGTTATGAGCCTTTTGGAATTGTCTTAGAAGGGATAAATTATTTCAATAGTAATGGGGAACATCGCATTTGGCAGGCAGATCACAATCAGTCTATGATTTAGATTAAAAAGTCCTGGGGAGTTCCATCAAGCATACAAATGTGATGTAACTTGTCAAGTACCACATGGTTAGTAAGTGTCAGATTCAGGATTTGACCTCAGGTGTTCTTGACTCCATGGCCAGGAGTCAACACCACTATGACCAACCACACTGTCTCTATAGGAGAAAGTATGGATCAATATTTCTCTCATTTTACTCACTGATCATGTGCCTATTAATTTTTAAACAAATAAAAAGCATCTAAGATAGGAAAATATTGTCTTGAAGGAATTTCTTAGTGAAAGAAGTTATATTTTACTGCACCTGTTTTGAGATTCTTATGGCAGCTATTTTGTTTTTATGTATTTCTAAAGGCAACTCATCTTGCCTATTTGCCCAACTGCTTTTTAGCTTCTCAATAAGTTGTATTAGTGAAAGTTGGATCAAAAACAGATGATGTTAATTCCATCTCTTTTTAATTGAGTCATTTGGCTTTGTTCCTTTGAGTGCATAGGGTGATAACATTTTCTCAGGCTGGTTGTGTATATATGTGAAGGGGGAAGGGTGAGGAGAGATCAGGCTTGTGCAGACATTTCAAATCCCTGCTACTCTCTGAAGGCTGAGGTCAGGATTTTTTGTATTTTCATCCCTTTGACCTAATCGCCTGAATCTACCTGTATTGTGAATATCTCTACCATGTCCCTAACTGAGCAGCTTTTTGTTAAAGATTAACTTCCTTCAACATATTTTATCTGAATCTATTTTCTTATCTGGCATTGTATAGCTGTAGGTCCACTAGATAGCCACTAAATGCTTGCTGAACTTCTTGATTTATCAGTGCTAGTGTGAGCATTTCATAGATTTTGCATGTCCTTTAGAAATTTCTAAGTACAGTATGCTTGCTTGTTTTGTAATTTAAGGGCTGGGTTTTTTGTTTTGTGAGGACTCCCTTTTCTCTGTCTTAATAGAAGGCCTTTGAGAACCTCTGAGAACCTCTTAGCCAGTCTGGTGATGAATGATTTAAGTAACCTGGTTCTTGCATGACAGACACATGGTCTATCACTGAGTTCTTACTCAAAGACTCAGTTTGATAGAGTGCTTTCAGATCTTGTGCTGGCATAGTTTTTGAGAGACAAAATTCATCTTCAAGACACATAGAACAGTGGAAAGAACAATGAATACGGAGTCGAAAAGGGTCTTGATTCAAATCTTCAATCTGCCTACTTATCAGTATAGGTTTGGGCAAAACGTGACCTCTCTGGTCCTGTATTTCCTCATATAAAATGAAGATGTTGAATTAGATGGACTCTAGATCCTATGACCTCGTGGGTCATGAGGGATAGACATTGGTAGAAAAAGATATATAAATACAGGTGCATATATAAATAAATATATCTTAAAGGATATAAAATCAGACTGTTGAATCTATTTTTAAAAAGAGTACAATCTTGAGTGGGTCAAGATTGGATCCCTTTTTCCCCTTCTCTTGGTAAACAATTTCACTGTGATATATTCAGTAGTTCACCCCTCCCCCCAAGAACTTACACTCTAAGTAGATTAATAGACTCAGCAGAAATGATTTAGCACCTTATGCTAGTTGGCCATAGTATTAGTCAGCTCTTTAATAAATGAAAGAACAAACATGTTAAAGCAGATAATCAAAGATATTGCTGACAGCCAGCATTGTGTGCCTTGATTTTCTGTGTTCTTAAGATCCTTAAAGCATTTTTGTTGAGCTATTAACATCATTCCATTTTGTAGTTAGTAGCTCTCAAACAAGGTTATGCAATCTGGAACTTTCTCTGCAAGAATGACTTTGTCAACGCTATGACGTTGACATTAAAGACAAGTCTTGATTCACTCAATATGATTGATATGTTATTTGAATCATCAAGGGAGATAAAAAAATAAGTGAGTCTCTTGGAATGATAACTGGAAGCAGCAATTTTGATTTCAGAAGGAATGAATAATTCTGTTTTAAATTATGTATCTGTACAATAAGGATTTGTTGACATTTGAAATTGAGTAGACATAGTCCCTCCAGGGGGCATTTGCAATACTCTTTGAAGAAACCTTTGCAAATTGTCACAAAATTCATTGCATGGTGTCTATGCTTAAATTTTAGACTTAATTCTTTTGAATTTGCAGTCTGGAAGTGAGAGTAGTTAGGTGCAAGATTCAAAATTTAAAGACCCTAGACCCTATTTTCTGATGTATACACATGTCAAGGTTAATGGAACCATAAAGCTGGCTAAAGCAGCCTGGAGTGGTATGTAGAGGGCTGGATTTCTTAATTATTCAGTATAACTTGATCAAGTCATGCCTCTCTGAAATATACTGGCTATGTGATCTTGGGTTAGTCATTTAATCTCTTAGTGCTGCAGAAAATCCTCTAAGACTAAAAGCTGTAGAAAAAGGTCAGTCTGTATTGGTACTGACATTTCCTTATTGGGAGCTCCCTTTTAAATGGATCTCTGGTCTCATGAATTTTCGACAGAGTTCACAACCTATCCATTCCTACCTGTCCATATATGTTGGGTCCACCATATATGTTGGGTCACTTGTTCCTGACTTTGTATGGATACCAGTACAGTATTATGGCTGGCCATGACTCATCTTCCAATCTACCCATTTGATCAGTCTTTCTGTTATAAATTATTTTATGATATTTTTATCTTTTTTGGAGTTTTTCATCGGTTACATGTTGCAGACTTCTGACACCTACCATATATGCCTTTCCTTGCCCTTTGTGTAATACTCACCTTTAGTTCTTCAGAGGCAATGGTATTCTAGTCTCTCTGCTACATAGCAACACTAAACCACTGCATTGAAAAAAATGGGCATTTGCTTTTATGAGATTCTGAAGAGGTCAATAAAAGTGCTTTGCAATTTCCTGAAATAATTCCAGCCTGCTCTTTTCTTTTTCAATTCTGGGCTCAGTTCATTGCCTATCTGTACTCTCTGTCTTATACATGCTGTTGGACAAAATCTATTACATTTCAATACATGTTAAAAATCTGAGCAATGGACGTTCTTCATCCATTTAGTCTCTCCTATGTGGATGGAGAGAGCAACTATATTGAGTCATTAATGATCACCTCTAGGGGGCTTTGTAACATATTGGGGGTTTGCTACAGTCAGTGCAATGTCATCTGTAAATGGGGGCATCTGGAGACCCTCATCATCTTATAGGAAATTCATCTTCAAATTATAGTCTGTATTTGAAATCTTCTATAACTGTGGTAAATATTTATGGTGAGCATACATCACCATTTTATGCCTTGCCCGACATTTATTATCAGAGGATCATTGAACAGCCATTTCTGCTGGTATGTCTTCAAAGCAGTCCCAAATAATATTAACATATGGATGGGAAATACTTTGCTGTTAGTTTAGTAGTCAAAAAACAATAAGCCTAGTGTTATATGATATTCTTTACATCTTTCGGTCAGTTGTGAAATGATAAAGTTGTGGTCCAGTACTGGATAATACTTGTGAAAGTCTTATTATTTTCTACTAATTCCATTATAGAAAATACTCTCAACTCATGTATAGAGGACCCTCATAAAATTTTGTATAGGTTTGATAGTAAGCATATAGTTCCATAATTGTTAATATTCTCTCAACCATTTTTATTTGATATTAATAAAGTTTAAGACCGGTATCTTCCTCGCCTTCAGTTACTTTGCATTTGGGTTCTTCAATTGCTTTGTGATAGTTTTGATTCCAGCAGAAATCTGCACTCCATACAATTGATCTAATTTGTCTACTTTTTCCATTTTACTTTTCTTAGGGCCATTTCTAACTATTCTATAAGCACCTCAGAGACTGTGATATGAAGATAGAAGTGTGCTAGTTCCACTATCATTAATAGAGACAAGAGTTTATTGAAGTAGTTTTTCAAATCTTTTCCACTCATCTTCTGTTTGTAGTTCTCTTCCCATTTTTATTCTCAACTATCATTGGAATAATTTTGCTTAATTTTATATCTTGCCGAGCTTTCTTTAAATTGTTTCTAACCTCTACTGCCTGTCTTTGTTTTATGAGATGATACTACTTATCATAGTCCAACATCCTTCTTCTAAGATTTTACAAACAAGTTTATATTCTGTCCCATTATTGTCTTTGGCTGCTGTCTCTCTTTGGCAAGAAATTCAAATATTTGCTTACTAAAGCACTTTCTGGGCTCTCTTGTAACAATTAATTTACACCTCTGGATGAAATTATCATATTCAGCATCAATTTCATTTCTGTTGTGCATTTCCCATTTTTTACTTTAAATAGCTTATTTAAATCACTTAAGGTCAAATTTTTCTAATAACTATTCTTTTTATTACAAATTCTGGTCTTAGCTCTGAAGAGTCAATGGTCTCATTGCAAACAGGCAGCTTACTCAGGGCAAACTCCCACATTCTTGATTGGTCTTTTTGGGACTATTTAAATGTAGCCAAGTTTTAGTCTTTGCTTTATCATTTAGTGCTTGCCCCGTGAAGGATCCATCAATTCATTTTTTTTGAAGAAAGTGCTCATGAAATAGAGACATGAGGAATCTGTATAATCTATAAGTCTTTGGCCTCTATTCTTTTTTTTCTCCTGAATAATACTTTCTCATATATTTCTCCCCTTTACCCACTTTTGCATTGAAGTCACCAAGATTTAATTTGAAGGGCCTTATCTGGTTCTTCATAGAATTTTCTACCACTTAATTTTTAGCAACCTATGGTGGTATAAAAGCTGAAATTTTTTATTATGGTGTTTTTGCAAATCTTATCATTAGTAATGTAGTATAAGACCACTAACTGTCCTACTAAAAATATTTCTTGTAGCTTTTGAGCAAATGATAAAGCATACTCTGCCAATTCCTTTCTCTTCCTTTCCAAATTCCTATGAGCTATCCCTGCAACTTTTATCCTTCTTCTGATGTCATTCATCTTAAGAATGTCAAAATTGATATGACTTAGCTCCTGCCATAATATATCTATTCATTCTGCGATGGACAAGGACTTCACCTTTATAGTACCAAGAGTCAGAGATTTTCCACTCCTCTGGCTCATAGTCTTTGAGATGCCCCTAGTTTCACCCTGATAACATGATATAGCTTGAAGTAGGGAACTCCATCATAAACCAGTGAAATTAGAGTCCTAGGCTAAAAAAAAAGCAGGCTAGGGGAATCTCATGACCCAGTTTAAGCCTGAGGGGAACAATCTATTCTAAAGTATAATTAAAAATGGATTCATCTCTGAAGAATAAGCAAAGCCTTTTTAATGATTAAGAAATATGTAACAATAACTAATAATAACTCCAAAGTACATAGTACTTTAGAGTTGGCAAAGTCACTTTACATATTATTGGATCTTATCGGATCCTAACAACAGCCTGTGATCTAAGTGCTACATATCTCTATTTGACTGATGAGGACGCTGAACCTCAGAAAGCATAACTAACTTTGTGAGGGTCCAGGGTAACACAGCTAAGAATGGTATAAGTTAGGATTCCTACTCTTGTTTTTAAGATGAGGGGAGAGAGAGAGAGAGAGGGAGGGAGGGAAGGAAAGGGGAGGAAGTGTGAGAGAGGAAAGGAGAGAGAGATTGGAAAATAATCTCAAAGGGAAAAAACATAGCAGCTAGAGGTACGGTGTGGAATTGGGAAAGGCTTTCTACAGAGAGTAGGATTTGAACTTCATCTTAAAGAAATCCAGGAAAATTAAGCAGCAGGAGTAATGGGGCAGAGCATTCCAGCCATGGGAAAGATGATGGTTGGAGTATCATGGAGTACCAAGGAATAGCAAATAGCCTTGTGTAGCTGGAATGTGAAGGGCAGTAAGTTCTAAGACTTTGAGACTAAAAAGGTAGTAAGAGTGCAGGTTATGAAGTTTTAAATGCCAAAGGAATTTATATTTGATCTTAGAGGCAACAAGGGGTCACTGGATTTTACTAGGAGAGGTAGTGACATGGTCATAGCTATCCTCTAGGAAAATCACTTTGGCAGTGAGTAAAGAATGTGTTTGAGTGGGCAGAAGTTTGAATCAGGGAGATCAATTAGAAGGCTATTATAAGAATACAGGCAGGAGGCGACGAGGGCCTGAAATAGGATGGAGACTGTGAGAACAGATAGAAGAAGATGTAAGGGAAAGAATGTAAATGCCAATATTTGGCAGCATATTGGATATGTGGTGGAGTAAAAGTGAGGAGTCACTTAGACCTGGGTAACTAGAAGTCTGGTGATTCCCTCAACAAGTAATATGGAAATTCAGAAGAGGGAAGGGTTTGGGTAGGAAAAAAATGAGTTGGGTTTCGGATATATTGACCTTGAGATATCTATAGGACATTCATTTTGAGATGTCAAAAAGGTAATGTGGGACTCTAGCTCAGGAAAGAGATTTATGGGGTATATGGGTCTGGGAATCACATGCTTAGAAATGATAACTGAATCCATGGGCACTGATGAGATCACTAAGAGAGAAAACATAGAATGAGAAGAGAGCATAGAACAGAGCCTTAGGGGATTCCCCTGGCCAGTGGGTGTAAAATGAATGAAGAACCAGCAAAAGAAACCAAGAAGGATCAGTCAAAAAGCAAGAAAACAAGGAGAGCAGTGTCAAAGTATTCAGGACAGAATACCTGGGAGGGAAGGGATCCACAGTGTCAACCATTTAGAGAAGTCAATAAAGATCAAGTTTTGTTTTAAAAGCCATTAGATTTGGCCATTAAGAAATTATTGGTAAGTTCAGAGAGGGCAGTTTCAGTTGAATAATAAGGGTGAGAGCTAGATTGGAGAAGTTTTAAAAGGGACTAAGAGGAGAACAAGAGAAAGGACTTAGCGGATATGACTTTTTCAAGGATTTTGTCCAAGAAGGGGAAGAGAAATATAGAAAGATAGCTAGTAGGGATGATAGGATCAAATGAGGGATTTTTAAGGATGGAGGAGACATGGGTGTGTTTGTAGGTAGAAGAAAAGAAGTTAATAGTTCACTCTTCTCAACAATACAAGGTTCAAAGACAACTCCAAAGGATTCATTTTGGAGAGAGCTATCCACATCCAGAGAAAGAACCATGGAGTCTGAATGCAGATTGAGGCAAACTATTTGCTCTCTTTTGTTTTTCCTTTCTTTTTTTGGTTTTGGTTCTTCTTTCTCATGATTCATTCCATTGGTCATAGTTCTTCTTTACAACTTGACTATTGTGTAAATAAGTTTAATGTGAAGTTATATCTAGAAGATATATCGGATTCCATGCCATCTTGGGGAGGGAGGGAAGAAAATCTGGAACTCAAAATTGTGTGGAACCGAGTGTTGTAAATCAAAAATAAAAAATCTTAATTAAAAATGTAATTGTGAAATATTTGACTAAATAAATAAAAATATAATGAAAAAAAGATAACAGAAGAGTGAGGATGAAAATAGAAGCATTCTACTACAGAATATGGGAAGGAATGGAATCAAGGGTTTTCCTTGACTTAAAGAAGGGCCACTTCTTAATAGGAGACTGCAATAAAGGAGGAGACAAGGGAAGATATCCAGAATAAGTTAGATAAGGAGAAGACAAGAAGTCAGTTTTGGTGAGATAGCATAATTTTTTTAGTGAAAAATTAAGTGAGGTCTTCAGCTGAGAGTGTATGCGATGAGGTAATGGTAGAACCTTGAGAAGAGATGAGAGTTTTGGAATAACCACTCTGGAGAGTGAGATAATGAATCAATTAGGTAGGAGAATGATGCTTACCTTGATGCAAGGAAGACCCAGTTGAGATTAAATAACATAAATTTGTAGCAGACAGTCAAATTTTGTGTTTTTTCCGCTCCATTCAGTAGCACCTGAATCAACTCAGCTCTACACTATCCTCTCTCCTTAACCCCCTTGTTCCCTTGTCCTATCACCTATCATGTCTTGCCAAATCTTAACACTGGATTACTTCCATTATCCTACTTCTCCACTTGTATTCAAATGATATTAAATGGAGCTAGAAGAAATCACAAGACTCTTTTAGCTGGGTTATATGATCCCAATTGGATCCTCATTGAAGCAAGGTTACCTCAACTAGTAATTAACCACTCTTTGGGGTGGCTCATCTATACAGTTCCAAATCCACCTGACTGTACTATAATCTAGTTCCCATCTCTCCCTCTTTTCTGAGAGAATTGCATGAGATTTCATCAATGCTTTGCTCAGATCTAGGCAAACTATATAGATAACATGCCCCCAATCTTCTAGTCCCATTGCCTCATCAGAATGGAAATAAACATGACCTGTTCATGAATAAGTCATGTTGGCTCTTGATGATTGACTTTTCCATTTCTAGATGTTCACTAATTACTATATTAGTAATATGTTCTAGAATTTTGCTAATATTGAAGTCAAGCTTACCAGCTTTTAGTTTGCAGTCTTCATTATTTTCCTTCTTTTTGAAAATTGAGACATTTGCTCTAGTCATAGAGTATCTCCCTCTGTCTGGAGTGTGATTTGTGACTCCTCACCAGCCCCTTTCAAATTTGTAGCATTTAAAACTGACTTATACGTTAACCAGATTGTCTGCTACATTAGCCTATTAGCCTTACTGCTTCTAGCCCTTGCCCTGACCAAGCCATGTATTTTACACCAAGGAGTGACCCATTTTTATTTTAATAGGATAAACATAACTAAATATAGAAAATGATTTTTGGACATTGTAAATAGTAATTTGAAAGAGTAATAAACATTTAGTCAGAATCCACACAGAGGAATAATATTGATAAAAAATTAACTTCCAGTTCAATAGAACTTGAGGGTTTACAGTGTACTTTCATCCAAACAATAACGGAAAGTCAACCAGCATTTCTAAAGTGTTTACTATGTGTCGGCACTGTGCAAAGTGCCTGGAAAACATATACAAGCAAAAAAGAAAGATGGCCCCAGCCTTCAAGGAGGTTACATTTTAATGGAAGAAGATAACACATAAAAGATAGCTGAAAACCTGGGGCTGGGGGAGAAGGGGGGTAGTAGTAAAGACATGGAAGTACCCAGGAAAAGACATAGTAGAGGAAGGTCAGAGTGTCAGGAATGTAGCCCAGAGTGCAATAGGAAGATATGACTGTCCTGGACATCCACTTTAAAATGGATGTTCTTTTAGAAAAATAATGCAAATATCTCTCTCTCCCCATTTTGAATGTGAGAAAACTATGGCTCAGGAAAATGAAGTGACTTACCAATAACCATATAGCTAACAACTATCAGAAGTAGGACTTGAATCCAGGTCTTCTAAGTTTAGGATTAATGCTCTATCCATTGTGGAAGCTATGCAGCTCCTATAGCTGAGTTGTGCCAAATTTTAGACCAAAAAAAGAAGATGAAGAAGAAGAAGAATAAAACAAGTAGACCAAGCATTTTTGCCATCAGACTTCATTTTTATAATCATCTTGATAAGAAACATGTTATGGCCATTTTTTTTTATTTTTGCCTTTATTTTTCACCAATAAAAGTGGGTTTAGTTCACCTTTATAATGTTCTCCCTAGTACTTCATACACAGACCAAAACTCAACTGTTTGCATATCATAAGGTCAAGGATCATTGGTTTAGAGCTTAGAAGTTATTTAATCCAACCCCCTTAATTTTATAGATGAAGAAACTGAGGTTCAAAAATATGAAGTTATTTGTTCAGGGCCACATAACTAGTACTTGTCTAAGGTGGGATTTGAACTTGGGTCTTCTTGAATCCAAGTCCAGGGATCTATCTACTGAAAGAAACTCTAAATGCAGTCATTTTTAGAAAGCATACCTATTTGTTGCTTTTGCTTCTCTCATTTTCAACTTTCTGAAGCTTCTCATCATATGAAGGAGGTGATATTTGCAAAAGCACTTAGCATAGAGCCTGACACATAATAAGCACCTAATAAATGCTTATTCCCCTTATACAGATGATCTCAGTCACTCAGGGAACATTTATTGTTTACTAATGTTGCATGATTTATACAGGCAAGAAGCCATTGCCACCCCTTGGCTAGGTATTTCCCATTTAACCAAATTAAGATACTTCTTTTGTTATCAAGATATAACTGTGTGAATCTCCACCAACATCTTATTCTGGGACATCACTATGACATGGAGGTGACTGGGTTCTCAAAGGTTTTGTCAAAATGTACTGGGCTCCAAAAGCTTTAGAATTTAAGTTCGATGATCGACTTGTGTCTGTTGTCTGAAGACTAGCCTGAAACTGGGCATGGACTCATGACCAGTTTCCATGTAGAATGACATGTTTCGGCCATGGAAACTCTTGAAGGTCATTTGTAGAGGCGTTGTCATCCATATCACTAAAAAGAGTGCTTGTGTGGACATACATACTGACCTATAAATTATTGAAATAGCTATGGAAAAACAACACAATTTAAATAGCTTTAACAAGTAAGCAGGTAGTTATTCTTAGAATTAGCTTTTTAAAGAAATATGTACTTAGGTACAATTTCATGCATTTCTAATTATTATTATGATTTTTACTTTTCCATTTTTTACCTTGTGCTGAATTTTAGATTGGAACAAAAATATCTTTCTTAGTGAAATATTTGTCTTGAACTTTTGGGCTTACTCTTTTAAGGGTTTTCAGATGCTGCTTAGCTCTTTTATGGATGGCTGAATTACTGCCACCTGTCATCTTCTCTCTCCTCCCCTTCACTTCCAAGCTTCTAAATGTAGTAATCTTTATTTTTTGCCTGTACTTATTGACTATCCTTTCATTCTTCAGCCCTTTACAACCTAGCTTTCATTTCCTCATCACTTCAACAAAACTATTATTGTCAGGATTACCACAAAGATCTAATAGTACTCCTTCAGTCTTCATCTATTGTGATTTATTTTTTGGCAACATTTGACACTTTGCTAACCAGTACTTCTTGGTAATTCCTCCTCCCTTGGCTTCTCTAACACTGTTTTCTCCTAGTTTTCCCTAATTTTCCTCTGTGCTTCATTTTATTCTGCCTACTTGATTAGTATAGGTCTGATATGTCAAATTAGTCCAATGGGCTGCATTCAGCCTGCAGTATTTCCTGAGCAAAGCCAAAATATAATTAAAATGTAATTAAGAAATGTTTAGCTAAATAAATAAAAATACAATAAAATACAGATAATGTTTATTTGTGGTTTTCTAAGTCAATATGCTATTTATAGGAGATATGTTTCTATTTGTTTTTTTACATCACTAGTGCAGGTAAAGACTTTATCTTATATCTACCATTCTTATTCCCATATTCTCTCCTGTGGAAAATTCACTCACTTCTATGTCTTTGGTGATCAATTTTTTTGAGATGTATCCTGCATACATCTTTCTAGCCTCCAGTCCTACATTTTCAATAGCCATCAAGTTGACTTGGACTCTTAATCTCGGTATTACAGGAGTCATCCTGGCGAAGTAGAAAGCATTGTGGATTTAGAGTGAGAATACATGGATTCAAATTTGAGTTCTGTTATTTACTGAGTATGCTTGGATATATTCCAACTCTTTTTAGCTTCAATTGCCTCATTTATAAAATGAGTTGATTAGACTAGATGGCTTAAATTCCTGACTTTGACAACCTGTGCCTCAGCTTTTTTTTTTCAATCTGGAACATCCCTCAGGGCCTTAGGACTTCTCATGGGAGAAGGAGAGAACCTTCAGGCTTGAGGCCACATGTCTTCATGTGCAGCCTTATTGACTGGGTCCAAGTTTTACAGAACAAATCTTTTTACTAAGGGGATTTGTTCTGTGAAGTTTGGATTCAGTAAAAGGGCCACACTTGAGGGCCTAGAGGGCCACATGTGGCCTCAATGTGTCAGGTTCCCCAACCCTGCAGACTATTCCTGTGATTCTGCCCCTTCACCCATTCATGAGTTCCTTTTGTTTCCTCCTTTTTGGAGAGGGCCACAGACAAGCTATTGTTTTCTTTCCTTTCCTGGTTCTGCTTCTAACATTCTAGACTTTACCCACCATGCTTTTCCCCAAATCCCTACTTTTTAGCTCCCTTTTTTGTGTTATCATATAAGCAAGGGTTGTCTTTTTTTCCTTTTTTTTTGTCTTGCTTTGAATTGCCAATATGTAGTATGGTTTCTAGCACATAGCAAGCTCTTAATAAATGTCTGTTGTTTACCTACTTTCGAATATCTACTTGTCTTTGAATCTTATGATCCTCTACCTTAAAGTAAACTTTCTCCTTAAACTTGTTCCTCTTCCAAATTTTTCTGTTTCTATTGGTGGCACCACCATCTACTCATTTACCCAACATCTCTCTCCCTTACTCCCACATTTAATCACTTCCAAAGGATTTTTTATTCTACCTCCACAATAGCACATATTTTCTCTATCCTTTTACAAGTTCTCATTCCCTTCTTCCTGGACCTTTTACTTCGTCTCCCTGACTCCAACTTATCTCCTCTCTGATTCATCCTTTTTATAGCTGCCAAAGTAACCTTCTAAATGCCCAGGTCTAACTATATTATTTCATTGCTCAAAAATATTTAATAATTCCCTATTCTTTATATCACAGAACACAAATTTAGTCTGCAATTCAAGTTTGTCCACAATCTAACTCCAATCTAACTTCTAGCTTCATTTTCACTTCTCTCTTTCATGTCTTCCATGGGACAGCCAAACTGGACTACTTCCTGTTTTCAACTTTTATGTTTTTGTCACCCATCTCTTTGTATTCATGCAGCTCATTCCCAATCCTGGGAACAAATTCCCTCCTCATGCATTGTTGAAATCTCTCCTTTTTTCGGGACTCAACTCTGGTACTCCATTTCCCCTGAAGCTTTCCCTCATCATACCATCTTAAAAGAATTTCTCCACCCTAAAACGTTTTGTAATACTTTGGTTCAACATTTTTTTGCCCTTATCAGATTTTACCTTGTAGCCTATATTACATATTTATGTATATGTCTCATCCCCTGCTAATTAGATTGTAAACTCCTTGAGAACAAAGATTGGAATATGTTGGCATTTGTTTAGTCATTCACTTATTTCTTTATTTTTCCTCTTTAAAATGTTAAGGGCTCTCAGGGCCTTGCAGATGACAGGAAGTTAGTAAATGTGTGTTGTATTATGTGGAATTGAATTCCTGTAGGTGCTCCTGAAACCTCTATGTGTTATTTGAACCAAGCCTTCTAGGTTACAGGTGAGATGGCCTCCATTATGCTGATCAACTGGCATACTCCTGGCCTTTATTGGCTGTCTTTCTCAGAAAGAACAGTTTCAAATGGTTAAATTTCATTGTATAGCTTTGGCTGAACTTGACATCACAGATTACTCCAGATTTCTGCCTGAACCCCAGCATCCTGTCAACCCAATATCCTGCATTGTAGATTCCATGAGGGATGACACACTCAAGTGCCATTTGGAGAACATATGGACAGAGAGAAAACACATACATTGTAAGCAAAAACCACCATTGTTAAACTGCCTTGAAGGAAATATGCCCTACCCCAGTCCCCCACATATCTACCTTCCCTTTTTTCTTATTAGGCTGCTAGATCATGGGTTCCTAGAATATCAGAAATAGAAGGGACTTTAGAAATCATTGACTCCAGTCCTTTCACTTCTTAAAGAAACTGAGACCCTAACAGGAGATGTGAATTGTTCAAAGTAACACTGATTGTAAATAGCAGAACAGGGACTCAAACCCACACTTTCTAACTACAAACCAATTCTCTTTTCACTCTACCACTTGCATATCTCGTATACATGAGCAAGGTTGTTCTTAAAACACAAATTCAACCATATCTTTCTCCTACTCAAGAAACTTCAACAGCTCCCTATTATGTCTAGGATAAAATACAAATATCTCTGTCATTTAAAGCTCTTTACAATCTGACTCTCTTTCTGGATGTTTCCCATTACCCCTCCTCATACACCCCATAGTTGATACAAAACTGCTTAATTAGCTGATCCGATCTATCACAGTGGGCATCTAGGTGGCACAAAGGATAGAGTGCCAGAACTAGGGTTAGGAGGGCTCATCTTCATGAGTTCAAATTTGACCTTAGACCCTAACTAGCTGTATGACCCTGGGCAAGTCACTTAACCCTATTTGCCTCAGCTTCCTCCTATGTAAAATGATCTGGAGAAGGAAATGGCAAACTACTCCAGTACCTTTGCCATGGAACCCCAGATGGGATCATGAAGAGTTGGACACAATTGAACAACAATGACATCAGCGTATATATAACAGTCTGTCTTACACTCTGTACACAGAGTCCCCCCATGCCTGGAATGGTCTCCATCTTCATTCCTGGAATCTATCTGTCTTCAAAGCTTCACTGAAGGCTAGCTCTAAAACAAAGCCCTTCCTGATTTGCTCTGTAGAGTTCCCCCTCTCCTCATTTGTTTTGTATCTGCTTTATACTTATATGTGTTCATATTCTTTCTCCCCTTTTAATGTGGTTCCCCTCCTGATTGAATGGAAACTCTTTGAGGGCAGACACTGTTGTATTTTTGTCTTTCTACCTTCTGTACCTACAATAGCACAGTACCCTGCGTGTAGTAGGAGCTTAATAAATACTTCTTTGAATTATCCTGCCTTTCTTGTTAAATTTCATAGATTTAAGCTGGAGGGCATGGCAAAGGTCATCTAGCCTAATACCTCTCATTTTAGAGACCAATAATCAGAATATTTATTCAATTTATGAATGTAACTTGTCATGCAAATAGTAAATGGTAGAGTCAGGATTTGAACTCAGATCTACTAATTCAAAATTTTGGTATTCTTTCCACACAACTAATCTGGCTTACTGTCTCTGGTGTGGGTGGAAAAAAAAGGAGCAGTTTTGGGGGCACTAGTGGTGGCACCTGCTCCTTTCCCACCTCCAGCTTCCGCTGATGTTTCCACCCCTGCTGTGCTAAAAAGGCCTGTTTGCTCTTGTTAATCATAGGGAAGACCTTAACTTGCCTTTCCGACTTCCCAGTTTTTAGTGCTCCCAGTTCCTTTCTCTACATGTGGCAGATGAGAAAAGAAGAGTAAGCCAAAATATAGGTCATCTTGGTGCTGACAGCAACACCCTCCCAACCCTCCCAATCCAGTGGTTCTCCTCTCCCATCAACTTGTCAAAAGGATGTATTTTTATAGTTTGTCCTTTTTAGTTTCTTCTTTCCTGTCAGTTTTCCCTAGAAAGTCCAGGAGATACTGGACTTAAATTTGCATGTGGTATTTATTTCTTTAACAGCTGTCACTACTATCACTTAGTTACAAACTGCTTCAATTAAAGAGACAGCAAACCTTCCATGGAACAAGATACGATCATAATATTTAGAGCTGGAAGGCACTTTGAAGACATTTCATTCAGTTCCCTCAGTTTGAAGTCCAGACAAGAGAGTGAACTATTCTGTGTCTCAAACTAGTAGCTGTACCTGACATATATCAGGCTTTACATAAAGACTTCAAGTACAGAGAAAACCACTAGCTCCTAGGCAAGGCATTCTACCTTTGAATAGCTTGAATTCTGAGGAAGAGTTTTCTTTAAGCCTCCTTTCACCTGTGCTTCTAATTCTGCATCTAGACAAAGCAGAACAATACTCAATCTTCTTCTGTATGACAAACCAGCAAATACTTTAATACTATTTCATGTTACCCCCTTTCAGTATTCTTTAGGCTAAATACCCCCAGTTCTTCTAAATGATAAAAAGCAGGATCTGTTGATTCCTATTTGGTGTGGATTCTATACCCATTCTATGCCGTGAATGCTGAGAGAAATAATTATTAATAACCAATTACTAATATGAGGGGATTCAGGTTTTTTTTTTCCCTTCCTATTTCCTTATTCAGGAACCAGCCCCTGTAGGTCAAAGTAGCCTCTGAAGGACCAGGTTGATGATAAGATTGGGTTAATATTCTCCTCAGCCTTGGGTGGGATCCCACCTAACTGGTTCTGATTAAAAGGTAAAGACCATCTTATCTAGGTGGAATTCTTGGTAACGCCACTATTGTTCTATTCTGGTAAGGTTGAGTGGAGAATAGATCCTTTTGTCTAGATTGCCTGAAGAGGGCATGGTCTGGGTAGAGATGAGTCTCTTTGTCCAAGAGTGACATAAAATACCCATCCCCTCATTAAAATAGGCCAACCTTCATCTTAATGTTCATTCTCTCATTAATTCAGAGTTGATTTCCACCTTTGGAAACACCTAGTCTTCCCAGGGTATTTAAATCTCCAGCTTCCCCCAAGGGTCATCTTTGGTTTCCAAGAGTGCCACTGACCTAATTTTATTAATAATTTGCTGCCATAATTTAAAAATTGATTATTAATGACCCAGAAATTATTTCTCTTGGACTTTTCATTCATCACTGCACTCTCTAGCTTGTCAATATACTTTTCTAAATGGAGTAATCAGGAAAGATCGCAATACTCAAGATGTGGACTGATCAGGGCAGAAGCTACTGGAGCTATCACTTCCTTATTTTGAGATGTTATGTTTTTTTGTAATTCAATTTAAGGTTGCATTCACTTTCTTTGACTGTCATATCACACTCTTGACTCAAATTGAGCATCCAATCGTCTAAATTTCCCAGGTCTTTTTCACTAGAACTCATGTAGCAATATTTCTCACATTTGTAGTTGTAAAACTGATTTTCTCAAACCAAGTGTAAGACTTTACATTTATTCTTATTAACTTTCATCTTACTTGATTCAGTCCAATGTTCTAGCATTGTGGTTCTCAAACTTTTTGGTGTCAGGACCCCTTTAGTACTACTATTTTATTTATTTGTTTATTTTGCATTTTATGTTCTGAACTATTTCCCTTCCTCTCTCCTTACCACACACTAGAGAAGGTCACCATTTCACACACACACACACACATATGTATGTAAAACCATACTATACATACTTCTCTGGAGGTGGAAAGAATGCTCAAAAGATATGAATAGTCAGTTTTCAGACAAAGAAATCAAAGCTATATATAGTCATATAAAATTCTCTAAATCATTATTGATTAGAGAAATGCAAATTAAAACAACTTTGAGATATCATTTCGCACCCATAAGACTGGCTAAAATGATAAAAGGAAAAATGACAAATGTTGGAGGGGATGTGGCAAAATTGGGACATTAATACACTGTTGGTACAACAGTGAACTAATCCAACTATTTTGGAAGGCAATTTGGAATTATACCCAAAGAATTATAAAACTGTGCATGTCTTTTGACTCAGCGATAGTACCATTGGATCTGTTTCCTAAGGTGGTCAGGGAAAAAAGAAAAGAACGTATATGTTCTAATCTAAAATATTTGTAGCGTCTCTCTTTGTGTTAGCAAAGAACTGGAAATTGAGTGGATAATTATCAATTCGTGAATGACTAAACAAGTTGTGGTAAGAAATGGTGAGCAGGTTCATTTTAGAAAAACATGGAAAGACTTGTACTTACTTAACTATTATTAAGGATCCCTCAAATAACTTTAGTTGCTATCACTACTTAACATGTCAAAATTAATGTCTTAGTATTATTATGAAAAATATTTTGAACAGGTCTTGAACAGTCTCAGGAACTTCCAGGAGCCTTATAGACACACTTTGAGAACTGCTATTCTGGAATGGAAAGGTTTTCTTTTCCTTTTTAAATCTCAAGTCTGTCGTCCAGTACACTACCTATTCCTCTCACCTTGTGTCATTTGCAGATTTGATAAGCATTCCATCTATGCCATTATCTAGTTCATTGATAAAAATTTCAAACATAGTCTAAACACAGATCAATGTGGTGCTCCATGGGAGACATCAAAACAGTAATGACTGCTCACTGGGTCTTACCACTCAATGTATACTGCCTCCACCAAATTGAACTATCATTTATCCCACATCTCTTCATGTTTTCTACAAAAATAGTATGAGAAATTTTCAAATGCTTTCTTAAAACCTAGGTCAACTCTATCTATAATTTCCCCCTGATCTAATGATCTTATCAAAAAACAGAAATGAGATGTGTCAGACATGACCAATTCAGGATGATGTCACTGTTTCAATTTCTAGATATTTAGTAACTGTCCTTTAATAATACATATTATATTAATTAATATGTGTAATAGTTTCTCTAGGAAACTACCCTTCTTACTGTTCTTATATAGCAACCCATTTCCTATCTCTGTCCTTTTGAACTGGCTCTTTCCCGTGTTAGGCATGCACTCCTATTCACCTTTCACTAGAAACACTAGTTTTCTTAAAGGCTCAGCTCAAGCATCATCTCCTATAAATGGACTTTCTTGACCAACCCAGTTAAAAGTACTTCCCGCCCCCCCCCCCGCTTTCACCTTATACATACTTTGTATACATCAATGAATTCATAAGCATTTATTAGGCACCTGTAATGTGCCAGGCATTGTGCTAAGTGCTGGGGATACAAAAAGTGGCAAAAGACAATCCCACCCTCAAGGAGGTTACAATTTAATAGGGGAGACAAAATCCAAACAAATATATACAAAGCAAGCTATGTACTGGATAAATAGGAAATAGTTAACAGAGGGAAGGCATTGAAATAAAGAGGTGATGGGGAAATCTTTTTGCAGAAGATGGGATTTTAGCTGGGACTTAAAGGAAGCCAGAGTGGAGGAGAGACAGCATTCCAGACTTTGGGGACAGCCTAAGAGAATACCCAGAGCAGAGAGATGGAGCGGCTTATCTATGGAACAGCCGAGAGGCCAGTGTGGCTGTATTGAAGAGTACATGGCAGGGAGTAAGGTGTAAGAAGACTGGAAAGGTAGGAGGGACCCAGATTATGAAGGATTCTGAACGTCAAACAGATAATTTTGTATTTGCTCTAGGAGGCCATAGGGAGCCACTGGAGTTTCTTGAGTGAGTGTGGGGTGGGGAGAGGGGAATAATATGATTTGACCTATGTTGTAGGAAAACTACTTTATTGGCTGAATGGAGGGGGGATAAGAGTGGAAAGAGATTTGCTGCAGACACACTAGCAGAAATAGTTCAGGTGTGAGGTGATGAGGGCTTGCTTCTTGAGTGCATATTCCAGAGATGTTACAAAGGTGAAAACAACAGGCCTTGGCAAAGGTTTCGATATGGAGTTATAGCTTTGATATGCCTCTACTGGTAGGAGAGGCATCATAACATAGTAGCTAGAGAGCTGGAAGAGATCTGGGTTCAAGTTCTATCACTGACACATATTGGCTGTTTGACCCTGGTCCCCTCACTTGAGCTCTTGCTTCTCCAGGCAACACTCTTATTCTGTAAGTTGCCAAGAAGGTGCTTACCTGCATTGGTAAAGGGAGTTTTCACCTCGGAGTTTGATATGCCAATGAAATCACAAATATAACACCCTATCCCTCTCCTACATGCTGATAAGTTTTCTTCCCTGATTACACTATTTGACATTTGTCTCTATCTCCTGAAGCTTAGCATAATAAGTACCTAATCAATGCTTGTTGATGAATTGATTGGTAAATCTCTCAACTAAGATAAAAAAAATCATGCATAAACTAAAAAAAAGGATGGAAAAATAACAACCTAAAGAAAGTCTAATCCTTGTTCAATTGTCACAGCAACTGCCAACTCTATTATTAAATGTGATTTTATAAGTATTATATATAAAACTCTATTATTAAATATGATTATAAATTATCAATGGCCTAGTAACCATATATACCACTTGACTTAGAATCATAGCTATGGGAAGCCCTTGTCCTTGTCCAGAAGGCTTACAACAGTGCTCAGTTTTAACATGTCTCTGAAGTTTTCAAACGATTCTCCAGGGTTAGGAAACTATCCTTACCATTAGCAATCTAATGGGATTTTTCTTGACATTTGGTGAAGAGCGAGCAGAAAAATATATTGCACATTGTGCTCTGGCTGGGCAAATGGGGAGCTTGAAGATCTGACAGATCTGCAGGTAACATAAGTCAGAAATCCCCCTTTAAACGGTGAACTCTTAATTGTTCTGCGTAAAGTCTGTTTTTCTAGAGATCCCAGCCTAGCCTCAAGTTCCTAATTATATAAGAGAGAAATTTGGGGGAGCAATTGCATTTGGAAGGAATCTTTACTATTTGTGAACACAGCCATTTTGACACATTGCTAAGATACCCCAGAGTTTTAGGATCAGGTCTGCTGAAACATGGCAGGCATCTTTTCCTCTAAGAAGAATAACAGCAAACAAACAGAATGAGGCAAGACTCTATTTATTGTGCTAAATGTGTTTACTCAATCCAAGGGAAAGATTAGAGTGCACACACACAAAAAAAATGGAATTTGGATTCTTTCTTATCCATATGGGCTTGTAGTGTTGGGGTGGGGAGGGGAGAAGGGTAGAATTCAGAAAGTCCTTTCATGAGCTGTTCAGTGAAGGGAATTTAGACCTTAAAAACAAACAAAACGATTCTGACATAGATTTTGTTGCTCTTCAAAGGGGCTGAAAGGAAAACACTTCAAGTGGCAGCTCTATGTCTTTAATAATAGCTGACGTGTACATGGCAAAGTTTAGAAAGCACTTGGCAAATAGGATTTTATTTGAGCCTCAACAATTCTGTGAGCTAAGTATCAGAGACATTAGTGTCTCCATTTTACAGATAATGAAAGTGAGTCACAGAGAGGGAAAATAATTTGCACAAGATAACAGAGCTAATCAATGGGAGAGGCAGGATTTGAACCTGGTTGTTCTTTATTCCACATTCAGCACATTATCTACTCTTCTCTATCCTTTCCTATCACACCACACCATGCTATGCATTGCATTATGCTACATTATATCATATCACACATAGCTGCCTAGACCATTGGCAAAACCATAGCAAAAAAAGAAGTAGAGGGAGAAAGGTATAAGCATTTACATAGGGCCTACTATATGCTAGGCACTATGCTAAGCATTTAACAAATACTATCTCATTGATCCTCACAAGAAACCTCTGAGGTAGGGTGTTATTATCATCCCTATTTTACAGTTGAGGAAACTGAGGCAGATATAGGTTAAATGACTTCCCCATGGTCACATAGCTAGTAAGTATCTGAAGACAGATTTGAACTCGGGTCTTCCTGACCCCAGGCCCAGTGCTCTATTGCACCACCTACCTAACTCTTTACATAATGGCTTTTCTTATTTAAAAAAAAAAAATTCAAGGTTTTCATGAACTACAATCTCAAGATGAGCTAACAGTATAGCATGACAGCCTTGACACACCTTCCTAGCTTGGTATTCAGAACAAGGAAGTTGTGAATTCTACCATATAAAGTCCATGTCTATTTCCTGGTTTTCTGACTCTGAGAAGTTTTCGCTGTTGTTCAGTCATTCCTGTTATGTCTGATTCTTCATGACCCCGTTTGGGATTTTCTTGGTAAAGATACTGGAGTGATTTCCCATTTCCTTCTCCAGATTATTTTACAGATGAGGAAACTGAAGGCAAATAGGATTAAATGACTTGCCCAGGGTCACACAGCTAATAAGTGTCTGAGGCTGGTTTTGAACTCATGAAGATGAATCTTCTTGACTCCAAGCCCAGGGCTCTCTATCCATTGTGCCACCTAGATGCCCTCTGAGGAATAGTAATTGACATTTCTATATAGACTCACAGTGTGCAAATCACTTTTCCCATATATCAATCATGTGAGGTAGATGTTGTAACTGTTAACCCCGCATTATAGGTGAGGCAACTGAGGTAAGGAGAAGAGAAATAATGGGCTCAGGATTTCATAGGTGTTCAATGGACAAAGCCCTGGGATGGGAGGCAGAGGACCTGGGTCCCAATATATTGGGCTCTGACATTTAAAATTTGTGTTATCTTGGTCAAGTCACTTAACTTTTTTCAGTCTTAGTTTTTCATTTGTGAAATGATAAAGGCGGATGAGATGGCCTCTATAGTCCCTTCCAATTCTAGGTCTACAGTCCTATGACCTAGATATTTCCTTGAGAGCTGCAGCTTTCTGAGAGAATTATTGACAATGATTCCCCCATTCAATGCAAAGCTCGTAAGTATTTTCCCTAGACTTTTTGCTGTGGCATTTCCAGCCCCCCTGTTCCTTTCTGCAGTAAGGCCATTTTTATGAATCATATGAGCCATTCACCATTTTTCTCTTTAATTGTGGTTAGCATCCTTTACCTTGTCTACCTTTATATGCTACAATAACTTTTTTTTGCTTCTTGCTCATCCCAACATTTCATTCTGAAAGAAGCAGTCATGACCTAAGCACCTTATTTTGCTTGGGTAAACCTTGTCAGATATGCATAGCTGGAGGGGGATTACAGAAATACATAGTCTTCTTCAGAAGAATGACTTTAAGTTTATATGTGTACATGTCTCTGTCTCCCTCCTCCCCTCTCTTTTAACTCTTTCCCCCAAAGCAATCTCTTCTCAGTCTCCTCTCTCTCATTCTCTCTCTCGCTCCCCCTTTTTCTTCTCTGCTTCTGTCTGTTTCTCTCTGCCTCTCCTTATCTCTCTTTCCTTTTCTCCTTTCCTCCCTCAGTAAACCTAAGGTTTCTCATCCTTCTACCACAAAGTGGATGACTCAAGCCATTCTCAAAAGGCATAAATTGAGTGCTTTGGAAAATGAGCAGCCCATGACTTCCCATGTAAGCATTTTGGAAAAAAACTATAATATCCAAGTTGTTTCCTTTTTGGTGAAGGAAAATGCTGCTGCTTTTCATGTTTTCATTCAACATTTACTGAATAGCAGCACTTGATTCAAGTACAGACATACTTAGTGGGTAGATATGTATACTCTGGCAGATCTATGATTCATCCAAGTGGATCTTCCTTTGGCGTTGATTGCATCTTGTCCATAGCTTACCTTCCTGTGCAAGTCTTATCCGTGATCTTATATACATATATCTTTTAAGGACAGACTTTTTAGAATACTTTATCTTGGTGTTTTCATTGCAAGTATTGCTGGAGCATGCACACTATCAAATTGTTTTCCCCTGCTATGGCTACATAATGTCCCATTTTCTTCCCTGATCATGCGCCTACTTAATTATTTTATGCACACCTCATGTGCAAACCATTATGGATAGCATATTGCAGACTAGTTATACCCATGGTGCATGCATTTAAAAATGTTTTGCTACTACTTGTTTTATGTTGATGTCACTTCCCAATTGCTTACCTTTTCCAATACAGCCTTCCCTTGTACCAAATAAGTATAGTTAAACAAATGACCATAGTGCCCTTGTCTGTCAATGCCCACCTTATTCCACGACTGCATTCTAACATATCACCAATGAGAGATATATCACCATCAGTCTTGGAAGTCATGATTGTTTATTGTTCTACATTTATCATTTATTCCCTTTTGGGTCACCTATAACTTGGATTCTTGAGTGATCTTGGCATTATATGATTTGAAGCAACAAAGTATCACTAGGAGACTCATACCATCACAGCTTTAGTTCTGGAAGGGATCTTAGAGGGCATTAAGTCCAGCAACCTCATTATATAAATGAGGAAACTGAGGCATAGCAAGGTTAAGTGGCTTGTTCAGGATCGTATAGCTAGAAAGTAGCTAAGGCAGGATATGAACTGGTCTTCCTGAAAAGTCCAGTGCCTTATCCAGTATGCTACTCTACATCTCAGAGATATCTCAAAGATATGGGATTTTTGTATGTGTGGAACCTGGGATCATTAATGTTCCTGTACATCGTTTTTTAATTCAATTGTCCTATTTATGAAATAATGGTTGTTGGTACAAAACATTTAGCCACAGTATTTCAAGCTGGAAGGGATCTTTGAGCTCATTTAGTACAATCCACTAATTTTATAGATTCAAATCCCAGGGAAAGGGGAAATAAAATTATTTATTCTGAGCCCAAGCAGCAACAGATTAGGATTTTAACCTATTATAACCTATCTTAACTCCATGACACCATGCCTTTCGCCTAAGTACAGGATAAAGAAAGAGAACATACTCAAGGAAAGGTGAATGACACCTAGAAAAATAAGTTTCTCATAATGTTCAGTGCTTTACTAGTTTTGGGAGGGATTGTCTAGAGTTTCAGGAAAGACTTTTAGAAAATTGTTGTCTTGAAGATACAGTGAAGGCTGCAGAAAAAAAAAATTAGAGATGACACATATTGTTCTCTAAAGTTTGCAATGCACTTGAAATTCATTATAGCATTCCATCCTCACATCAACCCTGTGGGGTATATACCATTATCCCCATTTTACATGAAGAAGATGATATTCTGGGAGATTGAACCAGAGTCAGACCACTCATGAGACAGTATTCAAATCCATGTGTTTTCCATGTCCAGTGCTCTAATTACTACGCTATAGTACTTGGCCTGGCTTTCTTTTTGTTCCCTTCGTCAAAATTAATTCTGCTTTAATCACTTTCCTAGGATCTTCTAAAACTGTAGAAAACATCCTTCATCAGTGTTCTAGAAAAAATCCCACATTTGGGAAATGCAAGAGGGATCCTTTGGGAGGAAATGACTCATTGGTGACTCTTAAAGGCTATTTCTATATGGAATGTATGTAAATGTTGTAAAAATCCCTTATGGGCCCTCTGTTCTATATGAACAGCTAGTAAAGTGACATCTCTGCCATGGAATATTATGGTTTGCATCAGTGAGGTCCCCAACTGTCCCCAAACTAAGTTAGGTCTCCTAATAAGAGATCAATACTACCATGTATAACTCACATAAAATGACAACATGTTAGAGTGCTGACTGTGTTGTTTCATGGTCTTCTAATCAGCCAATCAATAAACATTTATTAAGCACTTACTGTGTGCCACACTAGTTTTTGAGGCAGCGCCTTTGCTCAGGAAATGTGGACCACCTTCTCTTTTTTTTTCTTTTTTTTTTTTTTTGCTGTTTATACCTCTGAGTATATCGTTGTGGGAAACTCCTGCTATGGAAATTCTCTCTGCTTATGAAGATCGACAACTTTTCTGTGACTTTGTGGTCTTACAGTTTCCTTTGGCAACTCTAAGAGATTAAAGGACTGTGCTATACTCAGCTTGTATATATCAGAGGTAAGACATGAATCTACATCCTACTGACTTTCAGGCTGCCTCGCAGTGGTGTTCTCATGAATCTGAAATTTTCTAAAAGTTCCTCCCACTAATGTCTTTTTAACTCAGCACAATGGAGAAAGTATGAGAGGTCTTCTCAGCTCCTTAACAGCTGGATCTGACAAATGACTTATTGAAGAAGCTTTTGTTGTACCTATTGGCTGGAAGACAACATTTGGATTCCATGGCATCCGAAAACTTCACAACAGCCAGTGGTTTCCTATTATTGAAAGTGACAATCATCAATTAATAAATACCAACATTATCACTGGCTTGCAACAGAGTAGGAAAATGTTCTGTGGTTTTACCCAAGACCTAAAAGATACTATTTTATTGATATACATCATTGATTGTTCAACAAACTGAAGGAGTTCCAACTTGGCTGAGTTCTTGATATGCTCACTACATGCAGCTAGGTGGTGCAGGAGATAGAGCACTGGAACTGGAGTCGGGAAGGTCCGAGTCAAAATCTGGCCTCATATACTTACTAGGTATGTAACTCCAGGCAAGTCGCTTAATCACCACCTGCCTCAGTTTCCTTACTTGTAAAATGAGAATAATACTAGCCCCAACTTCCCAGCATCATTATTAGAATAAAATGAGATTATATTTGTAAAGAGTTTAGCACATTGCCGGACACATAGTAGATGCTTAGTAAGTGCTTGGCTCCTTCTTCAAAAAGAACATTTTTATACCTCTACTATATGCAATGTATTGTGCTAGGCATAAAGAAGATCATGGAAATCTAAGTAGATAAAACACACGAAATAAAACAAAAGGATATATAAGTTCATAAGAGAGATGCAACCGAGGTTATGAAAGATCATTAATTACTGATGAAAGCAAAGAGTCCTTCTTGGTGGGCAAAATTTTATCAGAAATTTAAAGGACAAGTAGCAAGGAGAAGATAGTTCAGGTATAGGAAACACCATAAAGTTATTTCATTCAATTCAATTAACATTTATTTCAAATAATTTGATATAGAGGTGGCATAGTAGAAGATACCAGGCTTTAAACTTATACCATGTAAGGATCATTTGCAGGAGGTGAGGATATTTAGTTTGGAAAAGAGAAGAGTTGGGGGTGGGTAGGTGGGTTATAGAGTACGATAACTATGTAAGTATTTGCAAGGGATATCAGGTGGAATACATGTTTTCTCATTGCCTTCAGAGGGCAGAATCAAGAGGAATGGGTGGATGTTGGAAAGAAGCAAAATAAGTCTTGATGTTGAGAAAGGCAGTAAGAGATAATGTAACAGGTAGAGTTGCTCATAAATTCAACCGTCTGGTATGAAGTAGGTTCTCTCTTGTTGGAAGCTGTCAAGTGGAAGTCAGGGATACTGAATTTCAGATTTATATTTGAATATGGATTGGACTGGATTGCCAGTAATGTCTATCCCAACATTAAAGTTCTGTGATTTTGTGATAGTGTAGCTGTATAAAGAGGTTGATGTTCAGTTTGGTTGGAGTGTAGGATCTGTAGATGGAAATGGTGGCATATAAGACTGGGAAGAGAGGATGACACATTATAGTGGCCCTTGAATGCTAAACTAAGTAGACTGTCTTTGATTCAGTAGTCAATAGGAGGTGATTACAAGGTTTCAAGCAGTGACACGATGAGATCTTGATATAAAGATTATTCTAATAACAGTATGAAAAAAGTATTATGTGATTAAAGAGTGGTGAAGAAGAAACAAACCTTGCTTATAATAGTCAAGCAACAATAAGGGCGTGTTCTAGAGTGATTGTGGTGAAAATAGATAGAAACAAACAAGTATGAGAAATATTTTGGAGACAGAACACATGGGTCTTAGGAGCTAATCAATTGTGAGAGGTGAGGGAAAATTTGATATCATACCAAGCTTTTAAGTGCGGAAAGCAGGACAAATTGTGGTAGAGATAGGGAAATTGCAAGGAAGAGATAATGAAGTGGGGGGAGATAATAACTTTAGACTTGGACATACTGCGTTTGAGGTGCTGGTGGTACATCCAGTTAGAAAAGTGCTAGATAAAGTTTGAAATGCGAGTGTGTATCTTGGAGAAGAGATTAGCATTATTGAAAAGTTTGGACTTGGGAGCCAACTGCTCCCAAGTTGAAATCTTGGAAGAGAGTGAAACACCTTTGACTACTGCTACCTGCGTGTCCTTGGGTAAGTTGCTTAACCTAACTGGTCTCAGTTTCTTCTTATGTAAAATAACAGGTTTTAGATCTAACTCTAAATCTACGAGACTGTGAGAGAAAGAAGAAGGCCAAGGAAAGAACCTTAGGAACATTCACATTAAAGGATTAGGAAAAGGAAGAAAAGTCATTAAAAGACTCATATAAGCTTTTTCATCTAGTAATCAATGCACATATATTAAATGCCTACTCTGCATCAAAAACTGTGATACTTTGCAATGGGGATACAAAGATGAAGAAGAAACACTCACTGTTCTCAAGGAATTTTCATTCCATCCTCAAGTTCCTATTTTTATCTCTTTATCTGGCATGTCTAATAAAACATGTTGCAAATAGTAGGTTCTAATTGTTAATTTAATTGAATTAACACACATCACAATAACTATGTATAGTCAGCGGCTGGATGTTAAAAAACAAAAATACTATCTGTAGTATGTAAATATGTTACTTGAAACCTATCATTGTTAGACATATGCTTTGAATATATCCAGTATTAGTGATATATCTTCATTGACCCATACGTGCATGTGTACTGGTCCACTTTAAGAATAACGACATGTATAAGTGAGATTGATGTCAGGAAATCATCATGACTCCAACAGCTTCACCAGTATCATCATATCTCCTTGACCGCTGCTGCAAACTGTCCCAGTGAACTTACCCCCTATGGACTCCTCTAATGAGAAAGCAGCCAGGATCCAAGCCGAAGAAGGAACTCCCCTAGCAACTGACAACTCTTCATTTCACAATGCATTTGTGAAACCTCAAAAGAATCTGTGCCAAGGAAAGTGGGAAAATATTCCTAACACTCTGACTACAGCCAAACTCAGGTTTGCTCTGCAGGACTTCAAAGGCCATATGAGGTCTCTGACTTACAGGATCATCCAATTCAGAGCTAGGAATCCAATTCAGAGCTGAGAAATCATCTACTCTTTTATCTTCACCTTCCGATGATAAAACGAAGACACAACTAAGGGGAAGTCACTCATTTGAGGTCATTTAAGGTAAGTAACCAGACTTGAATTTTAGTCCAGCCTCCAATCCCCAAATCCAGGTTTTCTTCACATATCCTGTGCTACCTCTTCACCCTTTCCACCAGACAATTCTTAGCAACTTCTCATGTTCATAGGATCATAGATTTACCTCTAAAAAAGACCTCAGAAACTTATCTAATAGTATAACTTCATTTTTTACAGATGAAGATACTGAGACCTCGAGAAATTAAGGGACTTGCCTAAAGTCACATACATAAATAAGCATTAGTTACAGGATTTGAATCTAGACTCCAGAGCTGGTTCTGTTTTCACAGCACCAAAGTGCCTCAGCAAGGAAATTCTGCAACAACCAATATCCATCTTAACCCATCTCTTCATGTACCTAAAACATTATGGGCAACATGAAGGCTCTCTCAAGATGTGTCAGTAAATATACTCATTCTTCAAAGAGGTCAGAACTTTAGTTTAAAGCGTGGAGAATTGATTGGGGGAACTAAGAATATTTAACCTAGAAAAGAAAACATTTAGAGAAGATCAAATAGTAACCTTCTAGTATTAAAAGGTTGTTACATGAAAGAAAAATTAACCTTCTTTTCCTCGGTTCCAGGGGGAAGAACTAGGAACAAAAATGCAAGGAGAGACAGATTTTAGGTTACTATGATAAAGAAAAACTTCTAAACTAGAGCCCTCTCAATGTGGAATGTAAGATAGGGGAATTCTTTATCCCATTGGAGATTATCAAGTTGAAGCTGGACTATCACTTGTTAGTTATTTGGTAGAATTCATTCCGATTCAGAAATTGCTTGGACAAAGTAACCTCTGATGGCTCATCCAATGCTGAGATTTTGTTAAGTTTTAAATAAGAAAGTTTTCCTAAATTCAGAGACTCAAGAAATGACAAGAAGAATTGCAATGAAACATCTGCCTGAAATTTTTTCATAAGATGTGCTCTCTTCCTCATGGGACCTCATCACATTTCGCTGACCTCTCAAGTAGTAATACATTGTAACTTATTTATTTGTGTACAGGTCTCATCACTTCACTTCTGTTGTGAAGTCCTTGTGGAGGAGACTGCTTTTTATATGAGCATCTAGGGTAATGTACATTGTACATATTAGGCATGATCTCATTTGCTGATAAACTCTGGTGCTTTGAAGACTGAATGTGTCATATGCTGCTTACCTGTAATCATGGAGATGGATGTAATTGTTCTCCAAGTGCCTCGTTCCTGTTTGCCTCATGACCCTGTGGACAAGTTTCAGGTTAATATATTCTTCGGTTAGCTGTCAGATGGATGCCATTCCCAAGGAAACTTTTTGATTAAAAATAAAGCAAAAAAAAATAATATGAAATGTTGAGACATATTGTATTTTAAGTGGAAACTGTGTAGACTTGAAAAGATATGAAAAAAATAGCTAGTCTAGATGCATTTTGAAATGGAAAGTGTCCATTGAGACTAAGAAATGTAACTCTTGATCTCTGCATCGTTTGAAATGTTTTCAGGATAAATTTGTGAGTTTTGACATGTTAGTTGATGAGTTGTATACTGTACCTCCATTCCCCAAAGCATAAATTTCAATTTTTTTAGGAGAAATGCAAAACATGATTGGAATGGGCTTTTCTAAAACAGTAGCAAATTATTTTGTTGCGTAACATTGTGCATTAAATATGTAAAGAAAAGTGTATGCACATCTAACAAATTATATATACATGTCTATTTAAAAATCACGAATAATAATAAAATTTTTAAAAATGTATAAATATACCCCACACCTTGACCAGAGCAAATTTTCTTATCAAAGTAGTCTGTAAGCTATACTTATATAAGGGTTTGGGTTTGCTTTGTAAGAGTTTTAGACCAGTATAAAATCTGGGACATATAAATCTAGTTCCCTTGGTGTGTAAGTAATGTAGCTGGGGTGAGTTAGCTAATTTTGGAAACTGCATTAATATATTCTGCCACCAGGGTACCTTAAATTACTGGTTCTTTGTACTGAGAGCCAGCCTACTAGTTGAAAGCATTAATTCAACTTGAAGAAGTATTCAACTTAGTGCCAAAATAGAACTTAGGACCTGGCAAAATTGGATCCTTTGTGGAACATGATTCTGACCTCTTTCTCTTGGAGGAAAAGACCTAAAACCTAAAGTATAATTTTATATATATATATGTATATATATATGTATACACATATATATATACACATATATATATACATATATAATGTATACATATGTATATGTATATATGTGTATATGTATGTGTGTAGTATGTCTGTGTATGTCTGTGTATACCATGTGTTAAATATGTATTGCACATATAGAGTTATATAGATAAAATATGTACATTTATCACTTTTAGGTCTGCAAAGCACTTCACATATTAACTCGTTTGATCTTCTTAACACCACTGTGAAATAATTTTAATTACTAACCCAGTTTATTGATGAAGTAAACGAAGCTCAGAGAGCTTGTAACTTTGCCTAAAGTCACAAAGATTTTAGCTTTTTGAGGTGAAATTCAAACCTAGGTTCTCCTGACCCTAAGTCAAGTGACCAATCCGTGATTCCAAAAATTCTATTTTTAGTCAGTGGAAACCTTTGATTTTTTTTACTTGCATAAAGGAACCCACCAAAAACATCTCGGCATGGTGGATAGAAAACTAGCTTTGGAATTAAGTAGACCTGGGTTCAAGTCCTGCCTTTGACACATAGTGATTGTGTGATTTTGGACAAGCCACCTAACCTTTCAGTTCCTCTCAGGTAACCCTCTAAGATTTCAAGTTGCAAAGAAGATCACAACCTATATTGAAAGATGAATTTTCTTCCCAGGAAATTTTCTGTATCAACAAACTTATAGGTCCAGTCCAAAACAAAACAAAAATGACTGATGGGATGGGGAGCAAGGAGGAGAAAAGAACAAGGGGTGAGGGATGAGGATTACAGAGAACAGAATGCAAAAGAACTGGTAACTGACAAAGTATCATGTAACAAGACTCAATGCAGATTTTGGAAAAAAAAGATGAAACAGATAAGTCCTTAAGTAGTGGGGCAGCCCAAATGAATACTACACTTATTCTCATCTCTGCCAGTCTGGGGACTATCCCCTGAAAGCATTCTGAGCTTTCACTGAAGCACAGTGAAGTTAGACTTACTCGTAATGTAGTTTAAAATAAATAATGTTTACAAATTAATAAGTTCATTAGGCACTGTGTAGCAAAATCCTGATGAAGTTTGACCTGGAAAGCAGCTTTTGTTCTTCTAGCTTTAAATTGGGGATGTTACAAAAAGAGAATTATAAATTGCGAAGCACTATATGAATGCCATATATAAATATTTTATATTCAATGTTAAAAGTGTACATATATGGTATATTTTAAACACAAAGTAAATATAGACATATAAATACATATATTTATGTCTATGTTAGTGTGTTTGGGGGGGCGTCATTTGCTTTGGCTATGGACTTGTGATTAATCAGCAGAGGGAACTCATGATGTGGCCTCTTTTTACCAATAGATCTCTTAGAACTTTAGAGAGTCTCTAAAGAGAAGCTAAGTAACTTGTCCAAGGTTGCAAAGCTGATATGTATCAGAAGCAGGGCTAGACAAGAATCTTCTGGACCCCAAGGTTGTCCCTTTATCCACTGTACCTCTATGTATACGTAGTTGAGTGTGTAACACTTGCCCTTACACATTGCACACCTATATGTGTGTACATACACACATATTTATGACATAAATAGCTCTATAAACTCTGGATTGCAAAATTCATACAATTTTCTTTGCCTGAAGAAAAGTAAGCAGACTTAGAGTTCCTTTGATACTAGAGTGATTCATTAGGCAATAATGAATAAACATTTCTGCTTAATTTAATCAAAAACATGAGGAGTCCTGCAAATGATATATGGAAAGCATATAGACAGCTGTGCCAAAGCATTGGATTTTCAGTCTCTCCTAACTGCCATCCTATTTAAATCTGCTAGGAACTGTTCATTTAAGTACCCATTTGCATGTTAAACCTCCTCTTGGTTCCATCACTATGTCCTAAAATTCCATAAATGTCATCTTCTGCCTGCACTGGTCGTGTTTAATTTGCATATTTTGATATATTTTGGGCAGTTTTAGCCTTATTTTAAAGTATTTTCTTTAAAACCAAAGCTTTTGAAATAATATTCATTATCCCATGCTTAAAATTTTCTCAGTGAAAGGAAGTTTGATGAGAAAGAGCTTTCTGCTTGGTATCCTGATTCTGTTTAAAAGGAAAGACTCATATGGTAAAATGCATGCTGGGTTGTTTTCCAAGTCACGTAAATAATCATTTCCTTCTTTTATTTCAGTAATACCTGGGCTTAACAACTGACTTTGTACATCCTGATCTAGTGAACACAATGAGATGTGAACAGAATAAGAGATCATACACTACTGAGATACAAAGAGATATTAGGCTTAGACCCTCTTCTCAAGGAGATTCTAATCTAATTGGAGGAGCAAAGAGCAAAGAAATTTAAGAAAAAAAATTCTTGAACATATCTTTCAAGGAATTGAGTCTATAGATTTCAGTAACAAACCTGACCCACAATGTGGCAGAGTCCAGACATATATATTTGTGTCATTAAGTAATCCAGATTTCCTCTTCCCCTTTTTCATCATCTGCAAACTGGATTGCCACTTTGCTCCAAGTATTCAGGTGCAGAATGACAGGATTTATATAAAAGCATTAACTTAAAAAGGCAAAAAGTATGTTCAATGATTTATTTATCTTCTCATATAATAGAAAAAGGTTGATCAGTGTAAAATGGGTTTGACATGCTATCTGTAACCAAGACTAGCATCTGAGAGAGTAGCAGGAATAAGAGAATTAAATTCTCAGAGGTGAATATGGTGCATTGGTCTTAAGACAAAATGATGGGGATTTGTCAGCACATGTCATAAGTATTATTTCAAAGAGATGAATGTTAATCTGTTTTCAGTGGTGTGTGAATATATTAATTTTAAAAGGAAAAGATTTTTTATATGAAATGTTTATTAACTCAAGTCTGAATTCCAGATGCCTCAGAAACTATAGAACTTTTCACATTGCAAGAGGCTGTGTGCTTGTTTCTTTGTTAGTTACTGTGGCTGTCCTTGTGTTTCCCACCTGAACCCAAGGACAAGAGTAATTATGGAGGCAAACACTAATGTTGATTGTGAGGAAGTTCATTATTGTTCCCAATCTTGTATACCAACTCTCTTGCATGTAAGGCTTGCCTTCCCTACTCTGTAGCTTTTCGCATAGGGAAGGCAAGCCTTACATATGAGGGAGGGAGGGATGGAGGGAGGGAGGGAGGGAGGGAGAGGGAGAGAGAGAGAGAGAGAGAGAGAGAGAGAGAGAGAGAGAGAGAGAGAGAGAGAGAGAGAGCGCGACCCATTTGGATGTAGAGGATAGAATCCAAGAGTGACTGCTATTATCTCTGGAGGCAAAATTACATAAAGACTTTGCTGCCTCATCATAGTGATCTATCATAGTGATTATAGTAAAATCTCTCATTATTTTGTGCTGAGCCACTACAGAATACTCATTTCAAAGCTCTAGCAAAGTTAGGTTCCAAACATTTATGTGATGTCCTAATGGGAACAGATGATACAGACATCACGCGTGACAACTCCCACTGTCTATGGGTTCTATGTACCCAGCACATGTCTCTTGCTTCTACTCTAGGGACTAATATAATTAATTTTCCGGCTATGTATTGAAATAATTCTTGTTATTGTTGTATCCAGATAACTCCTAGAAGGGATGTTGGAAAAATTTCTACCTCTTCATTCTCTTGTACTTTGCTTTTGTCCAATCTATGACTATCCAGGAGAAAGTTGACAATATGACCAAGTCTCATCAGCCATTTTTCCCCTCATTACAGCCATCATGCTTCTGGCTGAGGAGGACGGGCTGGGGCATCCCTTCAGAGCCCATTAACATCAATCCTTAGTTGGCAGAGTGGTGCAGAATTGATGTTTAACACAAGAAACGCCCTCCTAGGAGCAGAGTGCTGCTTTCACATGGTGTTGCCAACCCATAGAGCGAGAGACTGGGCTCCTCCGGGTAAGCTTTGTGTCAGACAGTGTGACCTTTACCCACTGCCGTAAATCGGCTCCCACCCATACTCATCATGTGTCAGTTCTGCATACCCACTTTCAGGTGTCACTAGCCTCTGGAGTGGATTTGGAAACTCATGAGCCCCAAAATTAAATGGAACCTCCATTGGGCAAACCCATCTCTCCACCCCCATCTGATATGAACATTGAATTTTAATGGCACGCATGATAAATTCCTATCATATCAACCATTTCAGTCTGGCTTCTGCACTGCATTAGGTTGAGGGTATGGTTTGAAGTAGAAACCTGAATGAACCTCAATGAATCAGTATATTCTTTATCCCACCATTCTCTTCTTCATATGCATACCACCACACAAATTTTTCTGGGATGGGAAGCATGTGAAGTGGGCTCAGAAAAACTACTTGTTTGGATATATATTGCCCTACTTTCCTACTTCCCCCACCCCTAAATCCATTCCTATAGTCAGAACAGCAAAAGGCCATGGTTATGGTCAATTCTTAATTGGTCAGCCTCTCTAATGAAATACATTCTTTCATGATGTGATCTTTAAAGGAATGCCATCAGACTGATTTCCATGAACTTTGCGGCTTTAACCCAAAGCTAACACAAAACGTTATTGAATACCTTCAACACCATGGCAGCAACGGTATTGCCATTCCCCACTCCCAAACTAATAGTTAATTTACACTGTGCAGAAGAATAGACTTTGACTCTCACTCCAAATTAGTTTTGTCATAATAAGCACATTAACCACTAGTGAATGTTTTTCATATGCTTTTCTGCTGCTTGAAATAATTCTTCAGAACTCAAAAATCCATATGGTTAATTTTCATCATCACCTCAAGCTTGACTTTTTTATTCCCTCCTACAGGAAGTTTTTAGCAGGAAAAAAATGCAGTGGAAGCTTTTACTTTTCAAAGCCTATTTCTTTCATAAAGAAATGATGCGTGAGGGTGTGGGGAGAGGAAGGCTTAATCAAATCTTGAAAGTAGCTACATTTCTCCTATTTCCATCGACCAGTAGTTTTCTTCAGATATATTTGTAAAGACTTGTGCAACTATAAATTGAATTGGACAGCCTCACAGATTACTTTAATGCCAACCATTGAAAGCATCATACAAGGGAGAGTTGTTGTTTAGGTCAGCAAGACAGACTCTGACTATGGCATAGAATTGAATTTAAGGTAATTATATAGGTTTTTAAAAATATGATGTTATTTCACAGACTGATTCGGGGCACCATTAAATTTCCAGCCAATTTTAATTGGCCTGCAAAAATCAGTACTTTTAAAAGCAAAGATATTTGGATATTGGACAGTATAGTCTTCTCTGTTGTTGATGTGGGGGGACTATGAATCAAGCTTTTCTTTCTTGGTTACTTTCTTAACAATGATATCAATTAGACAGATAGCTTGCATGTACTAAAGGGAAAAGGTAAACAGCCAAAACCCAAACCATAGATAGTAGTGTTTGTCAATTTGAAGCCTGTACATTAATATTTATACTTCTTTTAAAACCCACTTGTTTGCACAGTTTTGGGAATATACCCAATTTACTAAGAAGGAATCTGTGACACAGAAATACAAGGAAAATTAATATCCCAGGAGGTCTTTTCATTACAACTCCATCTATTTAAGTATGCTGTCTCTCCTGGGATATTTGTCTTGTGTGTGTACACGCATTTTCACATCACATGATCTTAGACATACTTATGTTTGGATTTTTTTTAAGATGCGAAAGTTTTTCATATTTAGGTTGAAAACAATTGAACCTAAGCAGGATGTTAGAATATTCCAATTGTATTCCAATAATGTTCCCCTTTTTTCTGTTTCCTGATTGTCTAGGTTGCCATCCTTACCTCAGGGGTGTGTTCCCCTCTGTCCAGGGGAATTGCTTATTCTCTAGACCTTATCTGCCTCCAGGTCTCCCTTTCTTCCTTCTCTTAGAAATTTAAAATTTCCTCCTAAGTAATTGACCCTGGATATGCAGATTAACAAATATGAATTCAACTGTAAAAGTAGTTAACATTTGATGTCTATAGTTCTTCTATAAACTGGCTCCATTCCCACTATGGGGGCCTGAAAACTAAATTGAGTTTTACTCAAGTAATAACTTACAGTAAATACAAGCAGAGTCTTTTCCATCTAAAACAACAGAGATTCTTGACTCATGACTGAATGCAGGCAGTTGACAGCTATTAAAGCCTCTCTCTTGATGTTTCATATGCAGTCTGGAATATTAAAATCCTCAGAAGCAGAAATGCTGTGATTATGCTCTTCATTCCCCTCTGCTTTTTACTATTCCTTATCCTTTTCTTCCTGTTTTAGAATGAGAGAATCTAAATTCAAATCCTTCCTCTACAATTTCCTACCTAGGTGATCTTGTAAAAATCACTCTCTCTGCCTCAGTTTCTTTGTCTATAAAGTGACAATGTTGGATTAGGTGACTTTTAAGATTCCTTTGAGTTCTTATCCTTTGATTCTTCTCGGAGGGAAACCATGATATTCTAAATTTTTCTTTAGCATTTCCTTTTTCCATAGATGTATAGCTTTTACCACCTATGGGCAGTATAAAATTAGAGTCAATACAAATGTGGCACTGGAAGGGGTTTGGGGGAACATTTTAGCTTAAATCTTTCAGGTTTCAGGTAAGGAAACAAAAAGGAAAAGAATGAAACCAACTGGCACAATGACGAATCTAGAAATGAAATATTCTGACTCCTAGAGCAGAGATCTTTCCAGGGTTGCCAGCTGCCTCTTAGTCTTCTTGTGAATTCTCAGGAGACACCCAGTATAAGCAGAACTCTCCACTTTGATTTTTACAAGTGTTTAGTAAAGTATCATTATTTATTCCCTCCTGCCCTCCCTTCCTTCCCTGATTTCCCCCCCCCCATATCTCTACCATCTCAATTTGTGAGGTTAATTATC
Organism: Phalanger gymnotis; assembly: GCA_028646595.1. Taxonomy (NCBI): domain Eukaryota; kingdom Metazoa; phylum Chordata; class Mammalia; order Diprotodontia; family Phalangeridae; genus Phalanger; species Phalanger gymnotis. Next base: position 196,519,004 of record CM053625.1, read on the forward strand.
CTTTAAAAAGGGCTTTTGGCTCAGCACCACTCTTGCCCCCTCTAGCAGAAGCCTGCTTCTTTTCCAAAATTTATTATAAGCCTGGCCCTCTTTGCCTCTTAAGGCCACTGACGTTACAACAATCTCAGTACTTTACAGCTCAAGTGTTATTCATTCCGAGGTTGCATAATATTCTACTAACAAAACAGTTACAAAGATTTCCCAGTGAGACATTAAATGCTGTACTCATCCTAGCATGCCACAGCGTCCAGAGCATTATGAGAGTAGTATTGGAATTCAGAATCTCCCATGTTCCTGACGACTGCTCAGGTCTTGAAGAAATATTTTCCTATTCAATTAGTTTCTGCCACTACCTGAAGTGAAATTTTCTGAGGGCTGAGTCCCAAACATATCATTTTTTTCTAATTTAGCTGTAGCTGTGGTAGAGGTGTGTGTATGTGCTTATGTGTGTGTCTTCTTTCAGTGTTTATACATATTCTCCAGATTTTTTGTTATGATCCAGTGCAATGACATTTTTATTTTAAATTATGTCAGGTAGGTGAAAATGATTTAATTCTTATAAATTAGATTTATTTCTTTTTATTATCTAAATTGCTATTAAAGTATAGTGCTATATATGAGTGGATAATTCTTTGACTTTCAAGTAACAAAAGGTATTTACTTTAAAAAAGACATGGACATAGGATACTAATATATTCTGATTCGCTGATCTTTAAAGATATCATCAGGATATGTTACATTTGACTGTTATGTGACTTCGTGCAATAGAAGGTAGTTTTGGTTTTAAGTAACAAAAAATGTTCAAAAGCTCTAAGCCTGAATAGTAGTTATAATGATGAAAAACCTAGAGGAGAAAATATATAAGGAAGTTGGGTCAGGGAATTCAACAGAGGAGGTGGGTAAGATGAAGCAGAATTTAAAAGGATATTAAGCTAAAAGTAAGGGAATCTATGTACTAGTCTCAAATTTGTCCCTAGCTAGCTGTGGCAAATTATTTGATTTATTTTTGATCATTCAATGCTTATCAAGAACCTACAGTATTTGAGACACTTTGGAAGTATGAATACAAAACATGAAGAAAATTCTACCATCTCTATTCACTAGAAGCTTATATACTAATAAGTGGGTTTTAGTATTGTATACAAATGAGTATGTTACACAGACAAATGTGATGGGGAAAAATGAGGAAGAAGAGATGAATTTTAACTAGAATAACGAGAGAATGATTTATGCCATTGATAGTACTGAGATATTGAAAGGAGAAGAAATTCAACACATGAAGAGGTGATGGAAGTGCATTTATATTTTTGCAAAAGGGAGCAGGCAACATGAATCCACAGAGCATTCACTCAATTGTAAAATGAAAGGGCTGGATTAAATGATCTCTATAGCCTCCCAGCTTTGTTCAAATCTCTTGCTAGAGATATAGTTTAGATATTTGAGCATTAAACAGAAAAATACTATCTAAAAGGCACACTTGTCAAGACACACTATTGTTTACTGTGTGAAAATTTGGAGGACTTAGTATTGAAGATTTGCTCCACTATCCTGATGGTTCAGACTAAAGCAATTAAAAGATATCGGTGGCTGAAAAGGTAACCGAGCTTTCTGGGATATCAAATTTGATCATATCTAAGAACTGATGAGATTTATTTTTTCCTTCTATAATAATGTCTACATTTATGAGGACTAGAAAAATGCAAATATTAATAATTATTAGGAGTATTATATTGATAGATATTAAGGTAGCACAGGGGATTGTGTAATTATAGCATCTGACCATCCTTTTCTTTCTTTGGAATGACTCACTCCCCTTCATTTGCCCTCATGTTGTCAGGTTTGGGAGGATTTCCCAGAGAGAGGAATCAGCCATGACTATCATACTGTTACCACTCATTCTCAGGATTCTGGGATTAACCTTGGTGTTAACAATGAAACCTGGTAATGAGGCACATGAAGAGGGAAACCCATGTACCTGGTATAACTCACAATTCTGCACCACAGACCAGAATGTCTGGGCAGAACCACTCCTCCTACTTTTCAAGGCTTCCTACTTTTCTTTTTGATGGAGCCACTTCCATGCTATAGTCAGTACACCGAAGAGTTAAAGTCTGTGAGATGACAGTAGCTTAAGCTTGAGGTCTGCACGACTTTCCTGGTCTCCTTTCTTGGCTAGACTCTGAAACATCCTGATACTCCTTAATCCTAGGATCTGCAAAGCTAGTTAGTTCTACCTTCTATGTTTGAGATGTTTTCCCTTGTTAAAACACATAGGATCAAAAAGGGAAAAGTAGACAAGTTTATGAGAGGTTTTCCGCTCTCCCAAAGTAAAGGTGGCACTACAGAGCAAGACAGCCTTTCCCCAGCCAGTACTTTATGCAGCAGAGGAAGGTGCTTTCTCCAATTAGCTCCCAGCATCAAAGCTTTTGTCCAATCAGATCAGCTCTCTGCATCAAGTATAGAACCAGACTTCCTCTAGTCAGCTGGTCTCAACTCCTATCAGCTCAGCTTTGTTAAAATTTCTGCATGCCGTCTTCTGTAAGCAGAACTACTCTCTTTTGTTTGTGTCTTCTCAGATGACTTCTCATCTGGTTTTTAATGACTCAAATGAAGGGCTACTTGTATGTAGTGAACCATGTCTAACTTAGGTTGAGAAATTCAAAATCCACATTTCTGTCAATTGTGAAACAAATAGCTATTATACAGTACTCTCAGTGCCAAAATATTTCCTTGAATCAGTTTCTCACCAGTAAGTTCCCAAATTATAAGAGAAGTCATGTGTAAGTTAACTGCTTGGGAAAAAAAATGTACCTCAAGTGTTTTTAAAATCAGTACTTTTGCTTCTGAGGGTCATATTTTCATTCTAGTCCTCTCAGAACTTTTCTTTCTTTCCTTTTAAATGATAGGATTTTTTTTTCTTCTTCAAGGTCTGTGAGAATTGTTTGTGTTTCTCTTCCGCCTGTGTTTCACACAAAATATCCTTCTCCCCTTTTCAGGATATATGATGTCCATATGTGAAAAGGGTAGTGCTACTATTCACCAATGATGAAAAAAATTGAATTAGTGAAACTTTCATACAGGTTCAGGATGGAGAAAGTCAGCTTCTACATACTTGGGAAGCAGTGTTTTCATTTTTGTATGGTATTACCTGGCACAGATTCATCACGTAGGAGGCATTTAATCCATGCTTATCAAATGATCAAATATACAAAGATTGTCTTAAGAACATTCTTTTCCCCTTTTTTGCAGGTGGGAAGGCAGGGCAATTGGGGTTAAGTGACTTGCCCAAGGTCACATAGCTAGTAAGTGTGTCAAGTGTCTGAGGCCGGATTTGAGCTAAGGTCCTCCTGACTCCAGGGCCGGTGCTCTACTCACCTTTTCCCCTTTTTTGATACCATACCACTGTCTCTCTGACCATCTTCTCTTATCCATTATTAAAATATCTCTCTTCCGTACATGACGAACCCTCATTCTATTCTCTGCTAATTGAATAAGCTAACCTGTACTAATATTGTAGTGTGTCAAACCTCCCAGATACCTATTTGTATTTTCAAAGGCCATTTTACAGACAAGATCAAAAGGCACTCTGACAAAGTAGTAGGGGATGTATTTTGGGTTGGGCAGATTTTTAAAGTCCCTTTTAAAAAGAAAGTATACATGTATATCTTCTCCCACTTCACCCACTCCGAGGATTTGCCCTGGGCTTTGTTATTTTAAAGACGCGAACAAGTTCATATAAGAGTAGAGTACCTGGACTGAAGACACCCTACATCTAGCATCTATGGGTTTCACACTTGGCAGCTCTCAGTGGGTGTTCAAAGGCTGACCTTGGTTTCTATAAAGAGTATATATAGTGAATGAAGCAGTCTGGAAAGTAACCAAGACCCAAACAGCATTGAATTGAGCAGTTAACCGGAGAATATGTAGCAAAGGCTTTCCCTGGAGTGTTTCTTTTATGACTCTTTTCTTGGCTGGAGACTCGAGATTACTTCTTCATGTGCTTTTAAAAAAATCTCTGCTGCAATATTGGATTTTTCAACCCTAATTTCTATTAAATTTGTCTTTTTCAGTATATGATAATATCAGGTCTGTGATCATTACTTGCAGTTTTAGCAATCATAAAGATATAGAAAACTGGGAGGTGATACAGAGAGACTTCCAGCTGGGGCCAAGGCATACCTAAATGGAGGAGCACCTTTTCCCTCCCCACAACATGTCACAGTGTTATTACTCAGCTTTGGGTAAAACTGAAGTACTTTTGGAAATCTTAAGCCATCTTATTTTTAAAGCCGGCATTTATAGAGCTCTTTAAGGTTTACAAAACACTTTCCGTCTATCCTTACAATAACCCTTTGTTATATGTTAATATCCCCATTTTACAAGCAAAGAAACTGAGACAGGTTAAGAGAAGTGACCCTGGGTCACACAGTTTGTAAATCCTACCTCTTACACTTACTTATCATGTGACATGCTCTGTGACCTTAATTTTCTTAACTATAGAATTGAGAGGTTTGGACTAACTAGCCTCTTATATTCTGCATCTCTATGATTCTAGAGATCTTTGATTCCTATGATAAATGTCTGAAGTAGGATTCAAACCTATGCTTTTTCTGATGACAAGTTGAATGCTCTAACCACTTTGCTAAACTCTCTCTTGCTTAAGGCACTAATTGAGCCAGATTCAGGTGGCTCAGTTCATTTCTCTTTAAGTTTCTCAATTGGATTGGGAAGAAACCCCAAGTCAAAGATGGAGTTCTCATCTTTCTGGGAATTTTCCTCTTCTGAGATCTCAGCTTTTCTTCAGTGCCAGCACTGCACGATGAACAAGTAGATTGCAGAGGCTGGTGAGAACTTTCAAAACCTTTAAAAACATGAGAACTGGGCTGGTATGGTAGAAACTGCCACCTTCAGAAAGATTGCAAAGTCCACGTGAAGAGAAAGCAACATATTTCTCACTAACTTCGCCTCTGGTATTGCATCACTGATGTTACTTTGGTGGTTGGCTGCATGTATTTACTTAAATGTATGAATAATTCAGCACGATAAAGTGGAGAGAATCACTAGAATTCATTCCTTTCTCACCTCCACCTTGGAGCATCCCTTACATATTTCAATCATTACTTTCCCTTTTATCATGAAACCTTTGTTGATCTCTATAACTCCCTAAACTACCTTGTAAGTATTTGATATTTATTATATATATATATATATTTATATCTGTACACGATGTCTCCTATGCTATAATGTAGTAAGTTCTTTAGCAGTATTTTTCTCCTCATGTCCATAGGGCCTAAGGCAATATTTGATAGATGGCAGACATCTACTGAATGCCTGCTGTTTGTTCTGTCTCTTATGTCTATTTGTGTGTCCCTATTTTTTCCTGCTTTTTGTTTGTCTCTCTTTAAGTTTTTGTAAACATGTATTTATTAGTATATGTGTTATATCCCCCTAGGAGATGTCAGGGATTTCTGTTTTTGTCATTGTATCTCTACTGTTTAGCATGGTGCCTTTAACATAGAAGGCTCTTCATAAATTCTTGTCAAATTGAAAAGAATAGAAATTCAGAGGTCCAAATATTTCACTTTACAGATGAGGACCAGGAAGAGCTTGCCATTTGCTCCAGATCTCTAAAGTATATCAGTAGCAGAGCAAGGATAAGAGGCCTAGCCCCTAAATCCCATTCCAGTGGTTCTTTATATCATATCATGCTGCATTATTATTTTTCATCCACTGAAGTAACATTTTATCCTTCTTCCAGTAATGGTCTCCTATGTTCTTTCCATTACAGGTGTTAAACTCTGTGCTTCTCTTGCATTTTATTACCAGCTACCCAAGACCCTGAAGGTCTTTGCTGAGTCTTAGGAGTATGTTAAAGGGTCTCAATTTCTTCTTCTTTTTTCCTTGAAGCTGTGCCTTCATAGGTTCTGGTCATAATTAAAATTTAAATTATAAAAGATAATAAAAGATATTTTTGGTAAGAAGAATCATATATTCTGCGAGGAAATCAGTTTTGACTTGGCATTTAATACATTCTAAGGGCTTTACAACATTCATCTGTAAAAACAAACAAATATTTTAATAAAAACAACTTATGAGTTTTTTTTAAAGTTCATTTGTAACTATAGTAATGGCAATTTAATAACAGGGAAGGAACCCAAGAGAATGAATTCAGAATTTATTCTTATCCTTGTAACTCATTATGACATGTTTTGCCTCTGTGTAGTCACATGTAAAATTGAAATAATGTTTTTAAGATACTCTAAAGACAAAATACACAGTCTAAAATGCCTGAGATTATTCACTGAGTTTTGCTTTGTTTAAGAAAAGTAAATTTTGTAGACTTCTAATTTCCAAAAAGGATCTATTGCTAGCATTTATAACTCATATGGAGTTACATGGAGCTATTCAATGAAACACAAAATAGGAACATTCACAGAAAAAGTATTAGTGGAAAAATATCTTGAGGAATTAGTATCACCTCTAGTGATTGTCTCCCTCATGTTACAACTTCAAGTATGATAAATATATCATTTCTTTCTGTTTCTCTATACAAGACATTGCTGTGTCTATGCATATCTTTCTGTATCTATATACAAATCAATGAATCTATAGACATGCACAGTTACGTAAGCATATATACATATATACATACCATAGTTACACTCACATATATGTATATGAATTAGAAAATATTGTGTATCTATACAGGTATATAATGATATCTCTGCTTATATCTACAGATAAACACAGACATATATGATTAGACAGATACATAGACAAATATATAGATACTACCAAACTGTTTATACAATCTTCAAGCTGGACGGACACTCAATAAATTAATCACTTGCTTTGGTGTTCCTCAAAAACATATTCTAAGATTTTAATATATTTCATGTTCCTAATATTTTACATGCTAACATCATTTAATTCAAGCCAGCTTAGCAAGTGTTTCTTGTGTTTCCGACATACCGACTCAGTGTTAGGCATTGAAATACAAAGACTAAATGAAAAATATTCTTTCCTCATAAAGAACTCTCTTCCCTTCTACCTCTAAATCTATAAGTCTCACAACTCCAAACCAAGGGGACTTTCCTGAATAGTGAGAAAATGTTTCCTTAACTTAATTGAGCATGTTAAATGCTATATTTATGTTGTTAGGGCTTATGCCACATCGGAAGTCCCTATCAGGGGTGGGAAATCTGTGGCTCAAGTGTGGCCCTTTGACTGAATCCAAATTACCGAAGGATTTGTTTTGTGAAGTTTGGATTCAGTCAAAGGGCCTCACTTGAGGACCCAGAGGGCCACATGTGGTCTCAAAGCCACAGGTTCCCCACGCCTGCCCTAGATCAATCAGTATCAATTAAACATTTATTAAGTGCCTACTACGTACCAGTTTACTGTGCTAAGCAATGAGGAAAAAAAGCAAAAAAAAAAAAGCTTACAGTCTAATGGGAATACTATTAATACCTTTGGTATTTTTTTTTGAAAGATGACTTTTTGTTTGGAGAAATACAAGTAGAGGAGCACAAATGAGCTGTGCTTGGATTACAGGCAGAAGGGAGAAGAAGTACCTTTAGTAGGATTCTGGGGTTGGCAGGTGTGAGTAAGGTGTTAAGGAGGGGAGAAGTATAACCTGTGAGTTTTAGCAGTTTTCCCTTGACTAGCAGGTAGCCAGAGTATTTAGGTAGTTTGGAAAATGTCAGAGAATCAGAAATTGATTGCACAAAGCCACATGTTTCTGGTACAGAGCAGAGAATATCACAGAGCATAGATGGAGCAGGACGGGGGCGGGCGTGTCAGAAAGGAAATGTATAATGGCAATGTCCTTGCTCAAGAAATCTCAGTTTTCTCCATTTGTGCCTTCATTTTGGTGAGTTTGACGTTGTCCCTGGGTGCATTTGCTGGTTTAGCTTTTCCTGCTTGAGGAGAGAGAATCTCTCACTTCCTTTAAGACTTGACTCAAACATCACCTTTTACATGATGTCTTTCTGAATGTTCCCAAATGTTAGTCTCTCTGCCCACCTTACCCTAGCTACCTTGTGTTTATAACCACCTTTTATTTATTTTGCATATTCTTATATATGTGCGTGTTGTAATCTCAATGGAAGATTAAATATAAACTCTTGAGGTTAGAGGATGTTTCTGTTTTTTCTTTATATTCCCTAATTCCTGGCAAGGTATGTGGTACATAGCAGGCATTTAATAAATGCTTGTTGATCGATTGACCCATTCAGACAGAGCACATTCCCAACACAATTCTGTTCCAGATTTAGCCTGTAGATGTTTAATTGACTTCATGAGTAATCCCTAAAGGTTACAAGAGGTTAGGAGAGGATGGACGAATGGAATGCTCATTTAAGGCACTCATCCTTGCCTAGTGCGTTGGTGAAACTCTTTGCAAAAAAAGAGAGAGAGAGAGAGAGAGAGAGAGAGAGAGAGAGAGAGAGAGAGAGAGAGAGAGAGAGATGGAGGGAAAAGAATAAGCATTTATGTAGTATCTACTACATACCAGGCACTATGCTGAACTCTTTGCAAATATTATCTTATTTGATTCTCACAACAACCCTGCAAGGTAGGTGCTGTTATGATCCCTATTTTACAGCTGAGGAAAGTGAGTCTGTGACAGTTTAAGTGTCTTGCTCAGATTCTTTTAAGGTTAGATTTGAAATGAGGTCTTCCTCACTTCAGGGGCAGCTAGGTAGTTAAGTGAATAGAGCACCAGGCCTGTAGTCATATTCCTGAATTCAACTCTGATTCCAGATACTTACTAGCTGTGTGACCCTGGGCATTTAACCCTGTTTACCTCAGTTTCCTTATGTATAAATGAGCTGGAGAATGAAAAGATGAATCACTCCAATATTTTTGCCAAGAAAACCCCAAATGGGGTGACTATGACTGAAACAACTAAACAACAATTTCCTCACTTCAAGCCAAGCACTCTGTCTCCTGTACCAGTTTAAATTTCAAATTTGGAAGAGACATTTATAGCATTGCTTCTTATGAGAAATGGTAAAAAGTCATGATATTATCTTCTTGATACTTCACTATATATATGTATATTTTATTAAAATATGTGTGTGCATATGTACATATATACATGCACACATATGTATATATATATATATATACTTACATATATCATATGCATACTTCATGCAAGCCACTGCTTAGGAACTTAATATAGTCCTGGTTCACAAGGCCTTTATCATCTAATTAGAGTGAGGGGGCATAAAACAAATGTACAAATCACTATGACACAAAGCAAAATGTGACATATATATTCACATATAGGTTTATGCCTATATCTATACACCTTTAGATGGGCACAAGGAAGGTTGCATGATATAGTAGACATGATATTAGAAGACCTGAGCTCTTGTCCTAACTATGACATTAATTAGCTGAGTAACTTTTGGGCATTTGCTTAGCCTCCTGGAGATTCAATTTCTGAATTTCTAAAGTGGAGGAAATAATATCTACACCACTAAACTCAAAAGATTCTTGAGAATAAAACACTGCAAAACTTGAAGTTCTATCTATAATGTGATTATTATTACTTCTACAATTTTTCATGTTTTATCAGGTAGGAATATGAGACTCTTCTATTATGATGGTTAATGAAATTGCTTCCTAAATGTTCTACCAGAATGAATCTTGTAAACCCTGGGAGGATCTCATAATATTAGCTATGGTTAAGTCTTGGAAGATTGAACCCAATTATTCACTCTCTCCTCATCCTCATCCTCCCCCTCCCAATGCCAAAGTATCTCTCTTTCTCTATGTCTATCTCTTTTTTTTTATACACACAAATAGACACATGGATTTCTGTTTAAAAACAGAGATGTAATACTAAACAAATGAGACTAAGAGGCATACTTACCATTTTTAGATATTTTAGCTCAAGCCAAATATGCCTATCTTGCTTGGGGAATTTCACTATGATACAAAATCTATACATACAAAAAGGCAAACAAAAACGAGAAGGAAGAGGTTTATATATTTTCAGGGGATTTGATAGAGATTTTGTGTACTTGGCTCCAGGGCCAAGAAATCCTAAGGCAATCCCACTAGTCAGGAGGCCAGAGTTGCCCAGAAGTACAGCCCTTGGCTTTCAGTGACACCAGAAAACTAATAGTTCCCCCTGTAGAATAGAATAAAAACTGCTCTTATTCTCCAACTTAATAGCCACTTTATTTCTCTCACTAACTTTTAGCCTGGCAAATGTCACACTCTCCTGGCACACCAGCAGCTTCTGCAGCTTAATACAACAAGCACTTATTAAATGATTGCTATGTGCCAGACAGTGGTCTAGACACTAGAGAGGGAAAAAAAAAAGACACAAAACAAAATAGTCCCTGCCCTCACAGAGCTTACACACTGTTAAAAGAAAACAATACGGACGTGGAATTTAACACAAAATATATACAACATAATTTCTGGGATAAGGACCTAGGTCTAATATGAAAGGCAGTTTTAAAATAATAGGAAACAAGTTCCTGGTGGAAGACCTGAGCTCTTTTCCTATGACATTCATTAGCTATGTGGCTTTTGGCTATTCACTTTGCCTCCTGGAGATTCATTTTCTGAATTTGTAAAGTAAAGGAGTCAATGTCTACACTACCTAACTCAAAGGATTTTTGAAAAGAAAATGCTTTGTAAAACTTGAAGTTCTATGAATAATGTGATTATTATTACCTCTAAAATTTTTTAATGTTTTGTCAAGTAGGAATATGAGACTCTTCTGCTAGGATGGTAAATGAGACTGCTTCCTAAATGTTCTACCAGAATGAAACTTATGAAAACTGGGAGTTGTCTAATGAGGAACTAATTAAGAACTTCATTTTTAAAAGATACTCAAAAGATGATAGGATGAGCAGATAACTGAGTATGATTAGTTATAAAACCATTGCATAGTCATATAGGAATAGTTAAAGTAATCCTGAAGCTCAAAATGATCTGTGGTTGATAAGGAATGCTTCAGTTGTTATAGTTTTTTGTTTGTTTGCTTTTTTAGGTGAAATGCAGAAAAGAGACAAATCAAAGAGGGACTAGGGATGTGCTCAGAGTGGGTGGAATGATAATGAACAACAGAGAGAAGGCAAAGCTACCTAATGTTATTTTGCTTCTGCTTTCTCTGTCAAGGACAGTAATCTCTGATCTAGAAAGCACAGCAGAAAAATGGCTAATGGAGAACTGAAACCCAGTATAAAAATGGACATAATAAGACAGCAAGAGCACCTACCTGCCTTTGATGGGTTCAGATCATTAGATCCAAATAATCTACATTCTGGTGTTCTGAAAGAACTTGAGGTTGTGATTGCTGAGCCATTGTCATCGATCCACAGGACTGTGGATAATGTGAAAAGGTCACAAACCTGGAGAGAGCAAATGTGCCAGTTCTTATTTTTTGGTTTTTGTGTTTTTAAGAGTCAAATGTGTTAGCAAGAGTGCTTGACTTCCATTCTTCCAAGGAGGGAAGGGAAAGGGGTTGAATATATAATCAAAGGAATGGTTAGTGAGCATGTAGAAAAGGATTCTGTGGCCACAAAGAGCCAGTATGTCTTCACCAAGAAATATCCCACCAGACTAATCTCATTTTTTAACAGGATTACTAAACTAGTGGATCAGAAGAATATAGAAGCTACGGTTTAATGAGATTTTAGCAGAATGTTTGACAAAGTCTATCATGTTCCTCTTTAGGATGAGTGTTGAAAAGTAGACTAAAAATAGACATCAGGTGGTCCAGGTCACAATGATAATGGTTAGTGGATTGATATCAGCTTGGAAAAAAAAAACAGTCTGTAGTGGAGTGGCCCAGTGATCTGTGCTTGGCTCTCTGCTGCTTGATGGTTTAACCAGTGACTCGGATAAAGATGTAGATGTAATGCTACTTAAATTTTTAGACAACACGAGGCTTAGAGAGATGTGATAACATGATATGGCTCAGTTGGCTTCCAAAATAATCTTGTCAAGCTAGAACATTGGAATCATCCAAATAAGATGCAATCAAATAGGGATACATTTAATAATTTATACTTGAGTTAAAAAAATCAATGTCACAATCAAAATGGGTACCGCCTAGCTGAATGTCAGTTCATTTGAAAAAAATCCAGGGGTTTTAGTGGACCACAGAATGATAAAATGATCTTAGGCTATCTCAAGAGGCATAGGAACTAGGAATAAGGAGACAGTAGTTGCTCTGTACTATGCCCTGGGCAGACCATTTCTAGACTATTGTACTCAGTTAAGACCCCTTATTGTAGGAAGTTTTGAAAAGGTAGAGATCTTCCAGGTGAATGTGACCAGGATGGTGAAGGGCTTCAAAGTCCTGTTATATGAGAATTTGTTGAAGGAACTAGTAAAGAAAAGAGCTGGATAGACATGAGTGGTATTTCTGAGTATTTAAAGGATTGTCCTGAGGGAGATGGAATAGACTTGATTCTAACTGTACCTGGAGGGAAGCATTAGGAATACTTAGGGTCAAGAAGAGAAAGAAGAGACAGTGAAGGAGTAGTTGTAGAGGTAGGAGAAATGAGACTGTGATTATATGGAAGTTAAAGGAATAAAGAGTGTTAAGGACAAGAGACTGGTAAACAATTCTAGAAGGTCAAAGAGTATGAGGATGTTGGAACAGGTAAGTAGGAAGTAACTGGTGACTTCTGAGATTGAGGTTTTAGTAGAACACTGAAAGTAGAACCTAGACTATAAAATAATAGGATTTAGAGCAAGAAGAGGCCATAGGTATTATATGGTGAGATAGAGTGAGAGAGGAAGAGAAAGGGAAAGATGAGAGATGAGAAGTGGAAAGGGAAGAGAAAAGGAAAGGAAGAGAGGGAGGAAGAAAGAATGAGATTGGAAGCTTGAAGGAGTAACAGCAGGAGGCATGTGCTGGTAACTGTTTAACAACCAGCTGACTGAAAACACAACACATTTCTAAGTTTTAACAGCATTACTAATATTTTCTCCCACAATTTCTTAAGTCAGGAAATTCATTAAAATATAAATCAAACTTGGATTTATAGTATTTGTTGATTTCTGAGGTATAAATGTGGACAATTAAAATTGAATAATCTGCTCTCAGAGCCTATGTGACCTGGCTCCAGCATACCTCAGACTGTAGCAGGGTCAAGAGAAGAGATATTTTATTATAATAGGGGAGATGTGAACATGTTGTAGGCTTAGGGGAAAGACCCAATGAAAAGGAAGAGATTGAGAAAGTAAGAGAAAGAGTTTGACTATTGAACAAGATTTCCAATGGGTAGAAGAGGGGTTGAAGTTAGGTCACATGCCAAAGACTTTACCACAGGAAGAATAAACTCTTCCTCCTGAGACAGACAGACAGACGGACAGACGGACAGACGGACAGAGAGAGAGAGAGATCAAAGGTAGGTAAAGACTAGAAATTTTGAAGTAAAGGAGAGGTAAATTAAAAGAGTTTGTCAGGCGACCTTAGCTTTTTTAGCAAAGCAACTAGAAAGGTTATCGGGTAAGAATGAGAGGGCAGGGTTTGGGTTAAGGAGAGAGGAAAGAATGTGGAAGAGCTGTTATATAGAAGGTAATAGGGAGTCTGGGGGAAATAACTGACAGAATTGCAATGCAGCACTAAGGGCCCAATTAAGGATAGATAGTATGACTTCATAGTAAACCCAGTAGACACAACTATCTGAGTTTGTCTAGAAACAATAGGAGTGGGAATAATAATAACTGTGATTTACAGAAGGTTTTCAAGTTTGCACAATTCTTTATATGCATTATTTCACTGGAGCCTCACAACAACTCTGGGAGGTGGTAGGTACTATAGCTATCATTAATATAGATTTTAAAGGTGAGGAAATTGAAGTGCCGAATAGTTAGGTGAGAAATCTTTTAACTGAGAGGGCCAAATGGAGAGGCAGGATTTGGACACAAGATCAAAGTTAGATCCACCATGCCATATTGTTTCTCTGAACAGACAAAACAAACCAATAGGAGTTAAGCAGTGTTAGGGACTAGCAAAGAACAAAAACAGTGGGAGGTTAAGGAAGTAAGAAGTTTCTAGGGTACAATGTAAGACCTCATAGAAATGTCTGGCTCATGGTATCCAGACTGTATATGAAGGCAAATCAAATCAAAATGGGGCTAATTGACTCTTGGGATAAAAATGAACAAAAGCATGGGAGGAAATTATGAAGATACAGAATAATTTCAATAGGGGTGTAGGAGTAATAAAGGTAGAAAGTTAGGACCTGTTAGTCAGAGTGAGTACATTGAGAGTTTGAGATCTTGAAGGTGATGTAGTTCCAGATAATGGATCTAAATCAGAGGTATGAAGCATGTGTGCAATCCACAATAATCTAGACTGCTGCCTAAAACCAGATTAAAATGTAATTGGGAAATAGTTAACAAAATCAATAAAACATAATAATACACAGATAACATTACATTTCAAAATAAATCAATATGTGGCACACAGGGCTTCTTATGTATGCATTAGTGGCTCCCTTTCTATTTGAATTTGACATTACTGGTAGGTATGATCCAATAGTGAGGGGAAACTGAGGCCCATGCATAAATCAATGAAAGATAGGATTAAGAGTCCTTCAGATCAGAAAATGGTGGTACCAAGAATGGGAAGAAAGAATGCTGTAAATTGTGTAGGCTTCAAGAAGAAGGGGCTAAGTGATGGAGAAGAACGTGGGTCTGGGAGGAATGAGAAGTAGGATTATAGATTTCTAACTGAAAGAGATTTAAGACATCCTCTTGCTCAAATAGTCCATTTAATAGATGAGAAAACTGTGTCCTGGAGTGGTTACCCAAGGTCATACTGTGCCTACAGAGCAGAAAAGAAATTTGAACCCAGTTCCTCTGATTCTAAATCTAGAGTTCTTTCCATTGCATTGGATTGGATGTTTGCTAAAGTCCCATCCAGCTTTGAATTCTGTGGTCTGATGTTCCCATGTCAATCCTTAAAGGCTTGAGCTTTATTATGTTTTAACAGTAGTTTGTGAATTTATGTAAAGAAAAAAATTCTTCAGAATTTGTACTATTACTTCCCAAATAAAAGAAGAAACTTTTTTTTAAGAAGAAAATGATTCTAATTGTTATTAGAAGGTACTTCATGAGTTCCCAATAGGTCAGGTAATTTAGGATGTGGAAAAAAAAATGATACTGGTAATGGTTGAGTTTTTCAGGGCTCTACCACATTAATTTTTAGGAGCAAAAAAATTTCATTCATTCTGCTGATTCTGCAACTTGTAGACTGGAGGCCAGGGGGCATAGACAAATGTCTGGGAAGCTTCTATGGAAGGGAGTGAGGAAAGAGGTCATTAGGACAGAAGACCATTCTCTGCCACAAGGCTTTGGTACATGCATAGCTGGGACTGAAGGCCTGAAATGAGTACACTTTGCTATATGCCAAGAAGGTTTATTGTAGAAACAATGCTTCAGGGATTCAGATATTCCATTCTGAATTTGAGAAGGTAGGTGATTTAGGGTATCACTACAGCACAAGTTTTGGCAACAAAAAACAACAACAACAACAACAACGAAACACACAGAATACTAGAATTATGGGATTTTATGGGAGATTTTTTTGTCTTAGACCTCAGTTTACTAATCTATTAAATGAAGGGGAGTTGGACTAGAGGATCTCTTATCTTAATGATTATTTTATAATAGAAATAACTAGGGGAGAGTTTAGTTCAAGATTAAATTCTAGAATCACAGAATTTTAAAGCTTATAAGGAATCCTGGATATTTTCTCATCCAGCTCCCTCATTTTAGAGTTAAGGAAATAGGAGCAGAGGGTTAAGGGAAGTATTGTCCCCGTCCTTCAGTTTCTCCTGACTATTTTGTCTGTATTTCTCCTACACTTCTCTTGAATTGTACCTTACACTACATTGTTCTATGTATCTGTCATGCAGATAGTAAGGTCCTCGATGGCATGGAGTATATATTTTTTCATCTTTATGCCTCTAGATCCTAGCACATGCTATAGAGTTACAAACAAGATAACTTGTCATCAACTTACTAACTTAGAACATTGCCTGAAGCCCTCGGTAGGGAAATGACTTATCCATAGTCACACAGCTAATATACTAAACAGTCACATGGTAAACATTTATTAAACATATGCTGAGTTCGAGATAGTGGGCTAAGCACTTGGAAAACAAAGAAAGGCAAAAGGCGGTCCTTGACTACAAAGTGCTCACAATATAATGGGAGAAATAACATGCAAATAACTATGTAAGAACAAATTATATAGAAGATAAATAAGAAATAAATAACAGGGAGAAGGCACTAGAATTAAAATGCAGCTGACACAGATTCCTGTAGAAGGTGGGATTTCAGTTAGGACTTGAAGGAAGCCAGGAGTCAGAGATGAAGAAGAAAAGCATTCTAGGTATCATCAATAATGAGGGGAAATGCCCAGAATCAAGAGGTAATGTTTTGTCCAAGGAACAGCATGGAGACCAATACTACTGGATCAAAGAATATATGGGGAAGGAGGATTAAAGTGTAAGCAGACTGGAAAGATATGGAGGGGGCAGATTTTGGATGATTTTTTTATATAGCATTTTTTTTTATTTTTAGTTTCCAACACTTGGTTCTACATAATTTGAGTTCCAGATTTTCTTCCCCCCTTCCTTCTTCCCTCCCCAAGACAGCATGGAATCCCATATAGGTTCCATATATAACTTCACATTGAATTAATTTACACACTAGTCAAGTTATGGAGAAGAACTGTGATCAATGAAATGAATCATGTGAAGGAAGAAACAGGACCAAAAATAAAAATAAACAACCCCAGAACAAAAACAAAAGAGAAGAAGAGAAAAAAAAGGGGGGGAGGAAGAAGGCTAGCATGAAGTGTGCTGCAATCTGCATTCATACTTCATAGTTCTTTCTCTGAATGTAGATAGCATTCTCCATCATGAGTCCTTTGGAGTTGTCTTTGTACCTTGTGTTGCTGAGAAGAGCAAAGTCTGTCAGTATTGGTCCTCACAGAATCCATATATCTGTGGTCGTGTATGATGTTCTCCTGTCTCTGCTCCGCTCACTCAGCATTATGTTGTGTAGGTTTTTCCAGGTTGTTATGAAGTCCGTATCATCCCCATTCCTTATAGTACCTTCATATACCACAGTTTGTTCAGCCATTCCCCAATTGATGGGCTTCCCTTTGATTTCCAATTCTTAGCTACTACAAAAAGAGCCGCTATACATATTTTTGTACATGTGGGTCCTTTTCCCACTTGTGTGATTTCTTTGGGATACAACCCTAGAAATGGTATTGCTGGGTCAAAGAGAATGAACATTTTTATAGCCCTTTGGGCATAGTTCCAGATTGCTTTCCAAAATGGCTGGATCAGTTCACAACTCCACCAGCAATGTAACAATGTTCCAATTTTCCTACATCCTCTC
>CM053625.1:196536906-196560814 GCA_028646595.1 Phalanger gymnotis
TTTTTCATATGCCTATAGATATCTTTAATTTCTTCCTCTGAAAACTGCCTGTTCATATCCTTTGACCATTTCTCAATTGGAGAATTACTTGTATTCCTATATATTTGGCTCAGATCCCTGTATATTTTAGAAATGAGGCCTTTATCAGAGACATTAGTTGTAAAGATTTTCTCCCAATTTTCTGCTTCCCTCCCAATTTTTGTTGCATTGGCTTTTTTTTATACAAAAACATTTCAATTTAACATAATCAAAATTATCCATTTTGCATTTTGTAATGCTCTCTATCTCTTGTTGGGTCATGAATTCTTTTCTTTTCCATAAATCTGATAAGTAAACTATTCCTTGCTCTCCCAAATTACTTATAGTATCAGCCTTTACTCCTAAATCATGAACCCATTTTGACTTTATTTTGGTAAATGGTGTAAGATTTTGGTCTATGCCTATTTTCTGCCCTACCATAAATCCTCAGCATTCCTATACATTACTAACAAAGCCCAATAGTAAGAGATAGAAAGAAATATTCCACTCAAAGTTACTGCAGACACTATAAAATATTTGGGAGTCTATCTTCCAAGACAAACCCAGGGCCTATATGAACATAATTATGGAACACTTTTCATGTGAATAAAGCCAGATCTAAATAAATGGGAAAATATCAGTTGCTCATGGTTAGGCTGAGCTAATATAATAAAAATGACAATTTCACCTAAATTTATCTATTCAGTGCCATACCAATTGAACTACCAAAAAATTATTTTTCAGAGCTGGATAAAATAATAACAAAATTCATGTGGAAGAACAAGAGGTCTAGAATATCTAAGGTATTGATGAAAAGAAATTCTAGAGAAGGTGGCCTAGCCATACCAGATATTAAACTGTGCTATAGAGCAGCAGTCATCTAAACTACCTGGTACTGGCTAAGAAACAGAGTTGTGGATCAGTGGAATAGGATAGGAACACAAGATGGAGAAGTCAACGACTATAGCAATCTACTCTTTGATAAACCCAAAGAGGCCATCTTCTGGGTTAATAATTCACTATTTCACAAAAACTGTTGGGAAGATTTTGGATGATTTTTAATGCTAAATAAGATTTTGTATTTTATCTTGGGAGGTGATAAGGAGACACTAGTTGATTGAGTAGAGTAAGTGACATGGTCAGACCTGAATTTAGGAAAATCACTTCTTCCACTCACTGCTTCTATATATTAGAGTGTTGTGGCAGGCAGACCAACCAACAATTTACTGGATAAGTACAGGTTGCAGAGATGACAGCCTGTACCAGGGTGGTGGCAGTATCAGAGGAGAGAAGGGGAGATATGCAAGAGATGTTATAAAGGTAAAAGTGAGAGGTCTTGGCAACAGACTGGATATAGGGTTAGAGAAAGTGATCACGCAAGGATGACAATTAGTCTCTGAACCAAGGATCCTGGAAGAGTGATACTACCCACAGACAGTAATAGGGAAGTTTGGAAGGGGGGAGGGTTTGGGGAGAAAGATAATGAATTCTGTTTTGGACATGTTGAATTTAAGATATCCAAAAGGCAGTCGGAGATGCAAGACTGGAGAGAAGTTAAGACTAGAAAAATAGATTTGAGAATCATTAGGATAAAGATGATAATTGAATCCATGGAAGCTGAGGTGATAGCTGAGAAAAATAAATAGTATAGATGGAGAAGAGAAAAGGGCTCAGTACAGAGCCTTCGGGGTCACTCATGGTTAATAGGTAAGACCTAGATGAAGATCTATGAAGGAATGGTCAGACAGTTAGGAAGAGGACCAGGAGGCAGTGATGTCCCCAAAATCTAGAGATAAGAGAGAATCAAGTAGAATACTGATCGACTTTAATGCTTTAATACTGATTGACAATATTAAAGGTTTCAGAGAGATCAAGAAGGATGAGTGTTAAAGAAATATCATTAGGTTTGGCAATTAAAAGATTGCTAGTAACAGAGACATGATTAGAACTGAGAATTCTTATTCCAGTGCTAATATGCTACGTATCTTAAGAACTGCTATTACCCAAACTTCATTCCAATATCAAATGCTATTTCACTGGGATATAGTTGTTCTCAAAAATATTTACATACAATGGTCTTAAGTCATCTCCCTTAAGGGAATGTAGGTAGCTCAAGGTCACTGAAGGAAGGATCATTAAGAAAGTCATTTTTATTCCTCCCTGAATATGGTGTAGGTAACCTTTTAGTCCTCCAACAATTTGATTTATGACATTTTGAATACTGCAGGAATAGTGATCTTTTCTTCTTCTGACAATCACAAAGCTATTCCTTCAAGTGAGATCCAATCCAATCCAACAAGTATTTATCAGGTATTTGTTATTTGTAAGACACTACGGAGATGTGTTTTCTCACTATTGTCATTCTCTTTAACGGAATTATTGTTTCTATTATTTGTTCTTTAACCCACTCATTCTTTAAGATTAGGTTGTTTAATCTCCAATCAGTTTTTAATCTATGTTTTCTTGGTCCCTTATTAAATATAATTTTATTGTATTATGATCAGAAAAGGATACTTTTAATATTTCTGCTCTTCTGCTTTTCACCATAAAATTTTATGTACTAATATATGATCAGTCTTTGCAAAGGTAACATGAATCATTGAGAAAGAGGTGTATTGCTTTCTATTTCCATTCAATTGTTTCCAGATATCTATAATATTTTATCTAAAATTCTATTCACTTCCTCAACTTTTTTATTTTTTAGTTAGATTTATGTAGTTCTGAGAGGGGAAGATTAAAGTCCCCTACTACTACTAGAGATAGTATCTCCATCTATAATTCATTTAATTTTCTTTTAAAAATTTAGACACTATAGCATTTGATGCATATAGGTTGAGTATTGATATTTCTTTTTTGTCTATGGTATCTTTTACCAAATTGTAGTTACCCTGTTTATCTCCTTTAATTAAATCTATTTTAGCCCTGTCTCTGAGATCATAATTGCTACCCATATCTTTTTTTGCATCAGCTGAAGCATAATAAATTCTAACTCTACCTTTTATTGGTTTTTTTTTGAGGGGGGAAGGCAGGGCAATTGGGGTTAAGTGACTTGCCCAAAGTCACAGAGCTAGTAAGTGTGTCAAGTGTCTGAGGTTGGATTTGAACTCAGGCCCTCCTGACTCCAGGGCTGGTGCTCTACTCACTGCGCCACCTAGCTGCCCCTAGCCCTCCATTTTAACTCATTCTTAAATGTGTTTCTCATAAGCAACATCTTGTTGGATTCTGATTTCTAATCCATTCTGCTATCCATTTCCATTCTATGTGTGAGTTCATCTTATTCACACTCAAAGTTATAATTACAGTTTGCAAATTTCTTTCCGTCTTATTTTTGCTCACTATTTTCCTTCTCAGCCTTTCTTTTCCCCTATCCCTGTTATGCTATCTTCTCTCCCACCCTCCTAACCTTAATCTATACACCCCTCTAAAAGTCCCTCTCCAACCCTGTCTACCAGTTTTCCCACCTCTTTAGAAGGTCAGAAGACTTCTAAACCTTTCCAAATGTATACATTATTTCCTCTTCAACTTATATGAGACTAAGATTCCAACATTACCAGTTCTCTACCCCAACCTGCTCTCTTAGTCCCTGTCTTCTAGGAGCTTGAAATCTAAGCAGATTAGATATACATAAGTAATTATGATGAAGTATAACATGGTCATATTAAGAAAGAGTTCAAAATAATGTTCTCTTAGAAATAGGAGGACAAAACAATCACTTTCAGCTGGTTAGGAGGGAGGGGGATGAATTTAAGGAAAACCTTATGTTTTGGGAAGGGATACCAGAGATAGATTTTGAAGGAAATAAAAAATTTCAACAGACAGAAATGAGAAGGTGATGAATGTTATAGATGGACAATTTCCTGTGAGAATGAACAAAGGTAATCTTTATTAAACACCAACTGTAAACCAGTCCCTGTACTAAGCACTGGTGATCTAAAGAAAAGGAAAACAAATAAACAAAAAAGGTCTCTGTTCTCCAGGAGAGCATGGAGAAAAATGCAAACAACTAAGTACAAACAAAGTATGTATATATAGGATAAATTAGAGTTAGTCTTAAAGGGAGAACACTAAAATTAAGGAAGATTGGGTAAGACTTTTTCCAGAAGGTAGGAATTTAGCTGACACTCAAAGGAAGCCAGCGAACTTGGAGGCAGTGTTTCAGGCATGGAGTACAATCAGTGAAAACCCTCAGGGCCTGGAAATTGTGTTGTGTTCAAGTAATATTAAAGAGGCCAATGTCCCTGGGTCTGAGTACATGGAAAGGAGTAAGGTATAAAATGTTTAAGATCAATTTGATAGTTAAGTGGAAAATGCACTGGAGTGGGGAGATACTTGAATATGATAGGGTGAGGAAGTGAAGAGTTAGGAATGGCTTGTAATCTGGGTGACTGGGTAGATGTCAGGGTCCTCAGTTGGAATAGGGAAGTTAGACAATGAGACTATTTTGGTGGTGGGGGGGGAAGTTAATGAGTTCATTTTGGGGATGTGCTGAACTTAATATATCTATAGTCTATACAGTAGAAGATGTCTAATAGGTATGGAGATAGGAGACTGAAAACTGTGAGAGAGAGGTTAGGGGTAGACAAGTAAATATGAGAATTATCTGCATAGAGATAATAATTGAAATCTTTAGAGCTGGTTAAGATCACCAAGTGAAATAGTATAGAGGGAAAAGTGAAGAGGGAACAGGTCAGAGCCTTACCCATTGTTAGCAGGCATTCCCTATATAAACATGTGGCAAACCAGACACAGAAGGAAAGGTAGAAGAGGACAAGGAAATGTTGGTTAGAGTTCATGAAGACAAATGAATAGGAAATAAAGCAGGAAAGGCAGGGTGGAAGAAAATTGTGAAGGCCTTGATTGCCAAAATAAAGAATTTGTACTTTATTCTGTAAGCATCAGGGAACTACTTTGAATTGATTAAATTGATGTGTTCATAAAGAGAAAAAGTAGAGCATGTACCTTTCCTGGCAGTTTGAGGGACGTGTTATCTCAAAGCTAACTGCAAACATGTAATGATATTTTCACGGCATCATTGTTATTCATCATTATCCTTTTCATTCTTTTCATCTTAATGCAATTGAGTTACTATCTTACTATTAATATTTTATATTTAGTATTCTTTGGACTGTTGAATGAATGAATAAAATAGTGAGTTTCTTTTTGTAATGGAATAAAAGTATTGAAATGTAACCCGTTTCAGACCATTTTTAGATAGGATGAAGGGCATGGTATATACTTCATCCTATTCCCACATGATTTTCTTTTTGGATGGGGAAAGTCAGGGCAATTGAGATTAAGTGACTTGCCCATAGGTCACACAGCTATTAAGTGTGTCAAGTGTCTGGGGCCAGATTTGAACTCAGGTTCTCCTGACTCCAGGGCTGGTGCTCTACTCACTGTGCCACCTAGCTGCCCCTATTCCCACATGATTTTGATCACCTATTAAGTCTATAGATTTTGAAATCTTTTGTTTCGTATAGCCTGGAGATCTATGTCCTGCCTCTGACACAAGACTTCCTGACTTTAAGGCTCATCCTTTATCCACTATATAATATTGCCATTTAGCTCAACTATCCCTGTTTTACAGTTGAAAAGAGCTGAAACTCGTATAATGAGTATCCCATAGTCACACAGATAGTTTAGAATCAGGATTTGAACTCTGGGATCCTGATTCCCAATTCGACATTTTTTTTTCATAACACCATGACTAAGCAAAAGGAAGAATGAAATTCCAAATTTCATAAAGAATCTGGGGAGTGGGGTGGAGGGGCAACAGAAGAGCCTTTGAAATTAAGTTGACAAAAACTTTGGAATATTTATTGTGTGCCATCTTAATAGTGACTACTCATTGCAGATTTGTTGTTTTGGGATCTCCTAAGGACTTTTGAGTATAGTGTTTGGTATAAAATGTCATTTGGGAAAAAAGGAAAAGCAATTGACTGTAAGCATATTTCCAAACAGCAGACAGCAGTACATCCCATCATGAGCAATGTTCTGTCCCTGTCACCTTGTTTGGAGATTAGCCAGAAGGTTGGAGGAAGTGAAGAGTACCACATTAAGATAATGTAAGGTTGCTTGGTTTCCAGTTCCAACCTGCCACCATCTAGCTTATACTCATTTTGAACCTCTATAAAATGAAGGAAATAGCATCTGAGGACCATTCAAGTTCTGTAATTTGGGCTACATGGTTCAGTAAAAAGAGTACTAGACAAGAAGTCAAGTCCTGGGTCCTAATAAAGGCTATGCTACTCATAGCCTAGTTTGACTTTGGGCTTTTCACTTCCCCTCTCTGGCCCGCAGTTTCTTATTCTGTAAAATGAAAGGATTAGACTATCATCTGATGTATAAGGTACCTTACACTATTATGATTTGGGTTGGGTTGTGTAGTGGAAAGAGGACCAGCTGTGTGAGCTCAGATAAGTTGCTTCACCTCCCTAGGTCTCAGTTCCTTCACCCATAGAGTGAGGGGTTTGAGCTCTGTGTTCCATTCTTAAAAGGTCCTTCTGCTCTTACATTGTCTCATTCTATTGTTTCTATGTGAAAGCAATTAGAGTTTGGTATTTTTACATCTCTTCCCCTCCTCTCAAGTCAAGCCAAAAACTAGTCACTGAGAGATTTTGTGATTGGGAAATGGGAGTGCAAATTAGACAGACTCTTTAGCCTCAAACTAGAGGTGGTCAGGTTTCCATTATGGAAAATGAACAGCTGGGCACCTAAATGAATATGAAGCCTACTCCAAAGAATGTTCAACTTTGAGAAATTTACAAGGTGTACTATAGGTAAGAATACTGGCTCTCAAGAGTGTAACACAATTTTTTTTTTGAGGTTAAGTGGTTGGATGGACCTGACTGTATTATGCCTGCTGGCACACACACAGAGAGAAGGAATAAAGCAAATCCACTAAGAATACCAAACCTGGTTTGGGTCAATACTTTCTGCCTCTTCCTGCAGTCAGGCCTTTCTCTAGAGCTGCTAATGAGGAAGAAAGTGACTAATTTGAGATTCATTTTCTTTCCTTTCCCCTTCCTTCCCTGGGGTCGAGGAGCCAGTGAGTAATGAGATGCCTAAAAGTTGAAAATGGAAGACAGAGCAGGAGCAGGGGGCCCAGATAGTTCACTAAGTGACTAATCAACCCTCAAATATTCAAGGTATCTGTCAGAAGTTAAAGAAATGAATCTTTGTGAGAAGGCTTAAAATATGGAGCTGTGGAAAACTAACCTAAAAAACATGGAGCCATGGACTTTCTTTGCTGGAAAGGACCATAGAGATAATCAAATTCCAGTCATTTGACAGAGAAGTAAACTGTGACCACTAGAAGTAAAGGGACTTACCCAGGGTCACACAGCTAATTAGTGACAGGATCAATATCAGAACTGAGATTTCCTGCTGGCGGTGTTTTCCTAGTGGTGTTTCAGTACACCACACTTCTGCTACAGAGGACAAGCACGATTTGATTTTTGTTCTCTCTGTCACAGAGACTGGTCTCTGGCCTGAAAGGGGCAGAATATACATGGCAATTGGGGAGTTGATACCTAAGATAAAAGTCAAGATAGTTAGAAAGTACCTTGCTGCCCTTGTTGAATTCAAGTTACCTGGAACAGCTAAACTACATCCTTGGGTACTAAAAGAACTGGAAGAAGTATTTGTTGTGTTACTGTCAGTGGTCTTCGAAAGAATGTGAAGAATAGGAGAAGAGTACAGGACTGAAGAAGGGCACCGTTATCCAGGTTTGGAGAAGGCAATGGAATGGAACCTGTTTATTATAGGGCTGATGAGCTTGACTTCAATTCTTTGAATAATTTTAGCATGTGATTTTAAAAAAATGGTTAACGGATATCCAGAAAGCCAATCGTTACCATAAAGAACTAGCACGACTCCATAGTAGATCTATAACGAGAAAGGATCTCAGGAACCACCTAGGCAAAATTCTTTGTTTTACAGATGAAGAACCTGAAACCCAGTAATGTTTAGTGGAGATGAGCTAGACGAATGTATAGTTAGGTGAATCCATGTTCAGGACTGGTTGCATGACTAGACAAATAGTACTTACTGATTATTTGATGTTAGCTTGTGAGAGTGCCCTGAGATCTCTCCTTGGCTCTATCTTATTAAGACTTTTTTAATCAATAAATTGGATAAAGGCATAAATAGATTCATGATTTTCAAATTCTAAGATGTCCCAGAACTTGAAAGGATAGCTGGCTGGATGAGTCGGAATTCCCAAAGACCTTGACCAAACACTGGGCAGAAATCTAATATAATAAAATTTAATGGTAAAATCCTAAGAAAAGTAAAGCTTTAGGCTTGTGTTAAAAAAAATTCAGAGATAGCAGACTGGGATAATGCAGATAGACAATAGTCCATCTTAAAAATCTCTGTGACTTCAAGCTTGGTATCAATCAACAGTATTACTAGGCACTCAAGAAAGCTAGTGCCGTAAGAAGGGCATTGAATCTGGGATTTAGAAAACGATTGTCCTTCTGTATTTGTCTTTGATAAGGTAACAAATGCAATTTGGAGTTGATTTCTAAGTGCCACATTTTAGTAAAGATTTTACAAGCTGGAGAGTTCTCAGAGGAAGTCAACCAGAATCAAGAAGGACCATGAGTACATGGTATATGAGGATCAATGGAAGGATTTGAGAATATTTAGCCAGAAGACAAGACATGGATGAGGCATGGTAGCTATCTTTGAAGGCCTCTTACCTCAACCAGAGATTAGACTTGTTTTGCTTGGTCCCAGAGGGTAGAACAACCATGATGGGTAGAAGCTGCAAAGGGAAAACTTTAAAGCTTGTCCTAAGGGAAAAAAAACGATCCTAAGAATCAATGCTGTTCAAAAGTGGAATGGGTTGACCAAATAAATAGTGAACTTCCACTTCTTAGAGATCTTTAAGGAAAGGTCAGTTGTAGGGATTGTTTTGGAAGGACTGATTTTCAGGAAAGAGTTGGACTAGGCATCTACTGAAATTCTTAATAACTTAGAGATTCTGTGAAACATATATATATGCACATGTGATTTTGAATACATACTAGTGTAGTGACAGGGAGATTCAGTTTGTGGGAGAAGTGTTATGCCTTTTTAGAGTATCAAAAATAATTGTGTAATCAATACCACTGGTGAGTAATGAAAATTAGTGGTCTCAAATATAGTATTTAAAACAAATATTTGATCATGGCGTTACTAAAATCCATCAAGCCTTTGATCTACTCTGATTCACTCTACTTAGGACTTATAAAAATCTTCCACATACACAATCTTCACAGTTCAAAAGAAATTTTTAAAGGTCAAACTGGCTTGGAAATTAGAAAAAGGAAGGCATTAGGTAAATAGATCTTAGAGAAGCAAGAAGTAATCATGATACATGGATTTTAAGAAGAGATGAGGGCATGACAAATTGGGCATGTGTCCTGGGCACAGCAGAGGGAGCACACCACAGAGGTATGGCCTTGAGGACTTTTAAACCTATTTGTAGGTAATATATGTATAACTGAGCCCTGAGTGAGATTGCTGCAAGCAGTCTGGTTTCTAAGAACTTTTGCTGATGACTAATAGAAAGGAAAAGAACTCTGTAAGCAGAAAGAATGGAAGATTACTAATCCCTACAAGTAGGAAAGAACTGAGTAATTTTAGAGCTGGCGGGGGCCTTGGACTATTTCTGAATTTGCAATGTAGTGATCTTCCCATTCTCTACCACTGCCCCTATGAAAGCAAAGTACTTTTAGTTGATAATTATGCTTTCAAGAATGGAATGGTTGACAAATTCTTTCCTTCTTTTAATAATATGCATTGATGAAACTGTTAAACTGCTGTGAGCTTCATATGACTCTAAGAATAGTGGTGTTCATCTTTTCTTCAATTTCATGAATATGGTATTATCAGCAGTTCGTGGAAGTGAAAGGAAGTATTAGATTATCCTAAAGTGAAAGGAAGATAGATTATCCTAAACATGTTAGTGCCTGTAGTCATTTATATTTGACTTTAGAATGTTTGACTTTTTGAAGAGGAGAATTGTCTTGTTCATCTTTGCATCCTATATGATGACTTGGATATAGATGGTACTCAGTGTTTGTTGAGTGAATGGATGAATGAATGAATAAATATGTATTTATCTTCTGTACACATTAGATGCATTACAAATTCTATTGATTTAGAAATTCACCCTGAGAATATAATTAAATGATTCATAGTTTCAGAGTAGAAAATAAACTCACAGGTTATCTAATCTAATCTCCTGTTTTACAAATGAGGAAAATGAGACCAGATAAAAATGACTTGCCTATGACCTCACACAGAAAATACATGGAAAAGCCAGTATTTGAACCCAGATCTCCTTTCAACCCATCATTTTTTGCCCTTTGTACTATGCTTACTGACCAAGGCATGGAGTTCTTTAGAACCTTCATTGTGCCCCTTAATCACGTCTTCTGTTGTTCTCTACTCAATTCTGGGAATAGACAGCATTGCTCTTCTGACTCACATGAAAACCACCTTAAAGAAAACTTCCATCTCTCCTTAAAGATACCTGCCTTTCTGACTCACACTTTCCCTGGGATGAGAGAAAATAAGGTAGATTTAGTTATTCTTCCTCAAAGAGATATGGATCTCATACAGAACTTGAGACTGTCCCCACTTGTCCCTGTTGAATTAGCATAGTCTTCACATTGAGGCATTTGTGGTATAGGTTGGCAAAGTCTCTTTGTGGTTTCCCAGTTTGTCCTGGCCAGGCACTTGTATTTAAGGAACTTTTTTTGCAGCCTTTATGAAGGTCGTATCCAAGATAGCTCCTTTCCTAGTTAAATGCAATTAAACAAGCATTTATTAAACACCTTCTGTGTTCAAAGACCTGTGCTAGGTCCTGGGGATACAAAGACAACACAATAATCACTGATTTCAATAGCACAATAAAGTCTGCAAAGAACTTTTCAATTATTGTGTGACTTTTGAATCTTACAAAAATCCTGTGAGATACATACTACAGTTTCGTTAAAGAAACACATTTACAATTAAAACAACAGATTTACAGAGTTGAATAACTTTTCCTTTGTCACACAGTTTATAAATGTTGGAGGTAGGATTCCAACAGATGTCTTTCCTGAACGTAAATCTAGTGCTTTTTGTAATGCACTCAATTCCTTGTCCTTACTAGTTTGCACTCTATTTGATCTGAGGATGGGGAGAATTATATGAGGGGGAAGACTTTACATATACACAGATATATGGCAAAATTTGGTTATTCATAGATTTCCAAGGGCTGTAGAGCTAGAAGAGATGCTAGAATATACATAGAATATGAGATATAGGTGAATTGCTCTAGGGTGATTATCGGAGACAGAGGTCACTTGCAGCCTAAGAGGTGAGGGAAGATTTCATGGAGGAATTAGCATTTGAAGTGAGCCTTGAGAAAAGAGAAGGGTTTCCAAAGGTGCGGTTTATTCCTGCCTTCATTCAATAGATTTGGCTCCATAGCCCCTCTGCTATCAAGTTTCCACAATTAGATTACATTTTCTTTAAGTACCTGGACAACACAAAATTTATGTTGGCTTTATTTTTCCTGGAGAGGAACATGAAATATTTATGTGAGAGATTGAAGTTAAGTATCAAAATGTGTATATGATGACAACGGTAAAACAGTTTTTGCAACAGAATTGCCTCTCTGCTTTCTGGAGCCCTATTCACCCATTTTTATTCATTGTTCAGTTCGTTTAACAAACATTTCTTAATCGCCTACCATGTGCAGAGTGCTAGATGCTGTAGAAATTGCAAAGGCAAATAAGAGAGAGTACTTGCCTTCATGAAACTTATAATAAAACATGAGAAATTAGACCTAGGCAGATAAATAAAACACAAATGACAACAGCAAAAGTATATCAGAGGAATCTAAGGGAGTAGGAGATCAGATTAAGGAGCTGAGGGCATCGAAGAAGATTTCCAAAGGGAGATATTTGAATTAGGCCTTTAAGAATGGGTAGGATGTACATTTCTAGAAGCAATGCATAGCAGAAAAAAAAAAAAACTTCAGAATGAGAAGATTGGAATCAAGTCCTGCCTCTGGCATTTACTATTTGTATACCTTTGGAAAAGCCACTTAAACCTTCAGAGCTGCATTTTTCTCCTTTATAAAATGGAGAGGATAACAGTTGCACTATCTACCTCCCAGAGTTATTGTGAGGAGAGGACTTTATAGATTTTTAAAGGCCATATAAAAGAAAAGAAATCATTTGTTTTTAGAGTACACACTTGATTCCCAGAAGTCCTTCGGTCCCTAGTACTTAATTCTAACCTGGATCCTCATAGCTCCACTGTATCTAAGAAGGATCTGAATATAATGGAACAGTGAGCATAGTGCCTTGTATGTAGTAGGCTCTCAATACAGAAGCGGGGATGGAGTGGGGAGGGATGTAGTGAATAGAACTCCAGAACTGAAGCAAGGAAAGACTGGGTTTAAATTCTGTCTCAGACACTGATTGCTGAAGTAAGTTACAACCTCTCAGAGCCTCAGTTTCCACATCTGTGAAAAGGCAACAATAATGCTTATACTACATACATTATAGAATTGTGGCTTTTTTAAAGTTTATTTTTATTCTGAACTTGACAAACCATGTACAATGGACATTTTAATATACATAGTAGAACAGAAAATGAGGATTGTGCCTGAAACTACAGGCAGCTGTTATGTACATTTTACTTTTCTTCTAAAATATATAATATATTCAGCTTGTAACTTTCAAAGCTGTCCTGCTTGTCTGGCCTTCGTTCTTTCTTCTTCACTATATATTTTTAAAAGACTTCTTTTTTTTCTTTCCCTTCCTTCTTTCCTTTCTTTCCATCTGCCTTTCCATTCTTTCTTTTCCTTCCATTTCTTCTTGCCTCCCTCCCTCCTTCCTTCTTTCTCTCCTTCCATCTCTCCCTTTACTCCTCCCTCCCTCCCTCCTTCTTTCCTTCCTTCCTTCTTTGCCTATTCTTTCTGTCCTTACACTCTCACACTTTCCCATTTAGGAAAAAAAGGAAGAAAACTTAAGTCTTTGTAACAAATATGCACAGTTAAGGAAAACAAATCCTCCCTTTAGCTGCCTCATAGGGTTATTGTGAAGTTCAAATGAAATAATATATAAAAATCACTAAGCAAACTTTGAATGGCTATTCATATTATCTTATTCGTATTATCACAAATTCGAATGAGTGAGTGAAAGCATCAAACTAGGAGGCGAAAGACTTGGTTCCTAATTCTTCTTTTATTATATCATACATAGCTGTATAATCTTGGAGAGTAAGTTGCTTAAACATTTTTTTTACAACTCAGTTATCTCATCTGTTAAATGGTAATAATGATGCCTTCCCTGCCTAGAAGCCAGGGCCAAATAAGATGAGCTTCTGAGGTCCATTCCAGCTCTATTGCTTGTGGTTCTTTGATTTTTGAACCAGACAAGAATTAGGCAGAGATATAAAGGATCATAAGATCATAGGGCTAGAAGTAGAACTACAAGGCACCTCTTAGGTAATTTAGTCAAATAGTTTCATTTTATAGACATAAAACCTAAAGCCCAAGGAGGTTGTGACTTATCAAAGGAAGTACAGATAATACTGGCAGAGCCAGGATTCTTTTTTTCTTTTTTTAATTTATTTTTTATTTTTAGTTTACAACACTCAGTTCCACAAGTTTTTGAGTTCCAAATTTTTTCTCCCTCCCTCTACTCCCTCCTCCCCCCTTAGATGGCATGTAATCCAATATAGGTTCTGCATATACCTTTGTATTAAACTTATTTACAAATAGTCAAGTGGAAAGAACAGTTATAACCAATGGAATGAATCATGAGAAAGAAGAAAAGAAACCAAAAAAGAAGGAAAAAAGAGAGCAAATAGTTTGCCTCAATCTGCATTCAGACTCCCTAATTCTTAATCTGGATGTGCATAGCTTTTTCCATCAGGAGTCTTTTGGAGCTGTCTTTGAACCTTGCATTGATGAGAGGAGCCAAGTCTATCAAAGTTAGTCCTTACAGATACCATGTGTCTGTAATCGTATATTGTTCTCCTGGTCTGCTCTCCTCACTTAGCATCAGTGCATATAAGTCTTTACAGATTATAATGAAGTCTGTCTGCTCCTTATTTCTTAGTATTCCATTATATTCATAATAGTATTCCATTACATTCATATACCACAATTTGTTTAGCCATTCCCCAATTGATGGGCATCCCCTTGATTTCCAATTCTTTGCCACCACAAAAAAAGCTGCTATAAATACTTTGTACATACAGGTTCCTTTCCCACTTGTGTGACCTCTTTGGGAAACAGCCATAGAGGTGCATACCAAGAGCCAGGATTCTAAATTAGGTCCTGTAACTCCACATTTGCTCCTCTTTGTTGTAATATAGATCAATCTTCCGTTTGACTTTATCTCTTCTTTGTCCTAGGCCAGAATCTTTCCTACTATACCAGTTTTGGTACAATACAATACAATACATTAAATATTTGTTAAGTATATAATATCTGCCAAGCAGTATACTAAGCACTTGAGATATAAACAAGAAAACTTAAGTCCCTGTTCTCAAGGAGCTTACAATTTAATAGGAGGAAAACAACACAGAAAGAAGATGAAAAGTTGGGGTGGGCGCCTCCCCCCCTCAATGTGGAGGCACAGTGATGGTAGAGTTGAATCCAAGGAGTGCACCTGGCAGGAAATGAAGAGTTTGATTGTTGAGCACCCATTCTATGGAAACTTTGGAAAGAGTTTTTTTTTGGTCCTTCCTCCTCCTTGAGGCATCCAGGCAGCACAGTGAATAGAATAGTGGCCCTCAAATCAGGAAGACTCATCTTTCTGAGTTCAAATCTGGCCTCAGATACATACTGGTTGTGCGATCCTGAGCAAGTTACTTAACTATTTGCCTCAGTTTCCTCTGTAAAATGAGCTAGGGAAATAAATGACAAACCTCCCCATTATCCTTGCCAGGAAAACCCCACATGAGGTCACAAAGATTTGGACATGACTGGAAACTACTGTACAACAGCAGCTAGTCTTCAATCAGAGGGGCAGAGTCTACTGAGCAGCACATGTAGTCTCCTTTTGCCCCAACCTGAACACAGAATCATAGATTCTCCCAGTTAGAAAGAACCACAGAAGAAATCTAGTTCAATCTGTCCCTAGCACAAATTTCTACTACATGCCTGACAAGTGGCAATCTATACATCTCTTACAGATCTCTGATGAATGAGAAAAAATTACTTCCTTCACCAATCCATTCCATTCAGTGATAATTTTTAGAAAGTTTTTCCTCATATCCATTCAAATTTGTCCATCTTCAATTTCCACCCATTGTTCATGGTTCTATCCTACTCTAAGGCAGAGACCATTCTTGCACGTGATAGACTTTCAAATATTTTTCCACATTCCCCACAACTCTTCTTTTCTGCAGTCAAAATGTCTCCATATTTTTCAGGTATTCTTTATATGGGATGGTCTTCCCCTTTTTACTCTCTGGGTCACTCTCCTCTTGTAAATGTCCTTACTAAAATGTAGTATTTCGGGTCAGATATGACAGGGCAGATTATAACAAGACTCTCACTTCCTTTATCCTTTAGTGCAACTCAATGTCACCTTAGCTTATCCTTTTCTTGCCTATTGGCAAATAGAAATAGTTTATTTCTGCCACCATAAGATCTTAACTGGTACTAAAATCCATCTCAAGAAGCTAGGTAGCTGTATGTATGTATATATGTTTACATGTATATTATACTTTATATTAGCACTACACATGCATATATAGTGACTTTTTATTTTATCGTATTATAAATATGCATTTATATTCTTATTATACTTCAGTTTGTTTCATCCCTACAACATTTCTTGAATACGCTCTTTTCTTTCTATTTATATGGCCATTATCTTAATTCAGCCTCCCCTCACCTCCCACCTAGTTTATTTCATTAGTATTCTAGTTGGAATCCCTCCACTGAGCATTTTCCTATCTCTAATCTGTCCTCTATAGAACTGCCAAAATAATCTCACTAAAGCACAGGTCCTACTGAATATGTTACCTCCTCAAGAATCTTGGTGGTCTTTATTACCTTCGGGATAAAATACAAACTCCTTAGCTTGACATTTAAAACCCATCTTAATAGAACTGCCTTTAAATTAAGATTAATTTTATTTTACTCCCCTTCATTCATTCTCCATTCCTGCCAAATTGGGTCCCCCTAACTCACGACTCCATTCCTTTGTATAGGATATCCTTTACTCATGCTTGGTAGAATCTTTAGTTTCCTTTGAGAGTCAAGACTCCCTTTATTAATTATGTAATTAGTTATTAATACCCTCACCTCCCTCTAATTATACTGGATTTATTTAACAGTTTAAGTGGAGCCTTCAGTAGAAGGTAAATTCCTTTGAAGGCCTGGACCATTTTAATCTTTTTATTTAAGTTGCTGTTGTTCAGTGGCTTTTCAATTGTGTCTGACTCTTTGTGGATTTTTTTGTGACAGATATTGGAATGGTTTGCATTTTCATTCCCCAGTTCATTTTACCGAAGAGGAAACTGCGGCAAACGGGGTTAAGTGATTTGACCAGGGTCGTGCAGCTAGTAAGCCACTGAGGCTAGATTTAAGCTCAAGAAGTCTTCCTGACTCCTGGCCCAGTACTCTATCTTCTGAGCCAGCTAGCTGCCCCTTTTTTATTTCAAGTTCCTAAGAAATAAGGTGACTTGCATACAATAGGAGCTTAATTAATGCTTATTGAATGAAAATTTGCAAATATTATCTCTTTGATGCTTTCTACCTCATGAAATAATGAGTAAAAGTCCCATCCCAGTCTGCTTATAGCTCACATTTAATAAATATTTTCTTAAAGGAATGGAATATTCAGATAAGGAAATTGAGCCTTAACTTAGAGAGGTTTAGTGAATTACCTAAGCTCACAGAGTATCAGGACTTGAGCTTAGGGTTTCTGGTTCTGATTCTAGTGTTCTTTCTACCGTAATAATAACCTGAAAATTCCATCGAGTCACATTTACATTTACAAAGCACTTATTAGACATGGTTGCCTTTTATCCTCATAACAAAACCATGAGGTAGCCAAGGAAGGGATTGTGACCTTTTTTCTTAACAGATGAGGGAAGTGAGGTTCAGAGATGATAGCTGACTTGCCCAATGTCACAAGCTCAATGAGTATTAGACCTGAGACCTTAACCTAGGTCTTCTGATTCCCAAGTTCAGTGTTCTTTCCATTATATGACAGCCACAATGCATTTGTATAGCTTTTAACTCTTATATTCCCACTCTGTCTACAAATATCTCCAGGGAAGGTGTTACTGTCACATGCGCTCAGAAACTCTGCCAGTAATGAATAAACTCATGTCTGTGTGTTAAGCACATTTGCTTCCATTTTGTCCTCCTTGATGGAGCTATTGACTAAAAGCGAACTTTGAAGGATTCATGCTCTAAAGGCTTTTGAAGAATGAAACCCATTAGTTGTTTTTATGGATTTGACTTCTTTAGTCTCTATCTCTTTATTGTATTATCAGTCTGAGCTATAGCCTCTCCATGATATAAAGGCGCAGCTGCTCTGATCCCCAAAGTTGGGCTTACATGCTAACTCATGAGCATAATAGATTCATCTATAAAGAATGACAGCAATCATTCACAGTTTGAGAACTATAACCAGATTTTTTTACAAGTAGCAAAAACACATGAAAGTAGAGATGAGAGGATAGCACAGAGGAGAGGTATGATCACTCTGAGAAAGGCGATTGATGTGGCAGGGGTTCAGGAGGGGGAAAAGTATGGGCCTGAGGGTTAGGCGTCATGGTGTTGGGCCCTTGAGGCTAGAACCCAGAACTGAGAGGCAGTTTGATATAGTAGGGAAAGTGTGGCCAGAAAGATCCATAGCTGAATCCATCCATAACCACTTTCTACCTTTGTGACCTTGGACAAGGCCTTTTACTTATATGCATCCGTCTCCTCATCTGAAAAAGGAGAGATTGGACTGGTGTTTGTTGATATCCCTTCTAGTTCTAGATCAATACTCCTATGGTCCAGTGTGGAAGGGAGGAGTGCTGGCTGGAATTTTAATCTCTCAGGAGAGTTACGGTGTCACGCTCTTAGGCCACCAGCAAATGAGCAACCTGGGAGGAAACTATAGTATTTCCTATGCTTGGCATCCTTCTGTCTCTTTTCATGGTGTTTTAAGGTGTCTAAGGAACTTTCTTGAGACTACTTTTAACTTTTGTGACTCAAATCTTTCCTGGAATAGTAAATCAACTACCCTTACCACAGCAAAAATTTAAAAAGTAAGTCTTTCACTAAAGAAAATAGTAATACTTGACATAATGTAGCCATATTATTTAGGCAGGTAGGAGGCAAAGGGGATAAGAGTCCCGGGCTAGGGTCAGGAAGACCTGAATTCACATCTGACTTCAGATATTTAGTAGCTGTTTGACCTTGAGCAAGTTAAAAAAAAACACCAAAAGTCTGCTTGACTCAGTTTCCTCAACTATAAATGGGGACGATAAATAGCACCTACCTCACAGAGTTGTTATGTGGATCAACTGAAGTAATATTTTTATGGCACTTGGCACATAGTAGGTGATTAATAAATGCTTGTTTCTTTCTCCTTTCATAAAGCACTTTATATAATTTCATATCATCATCATCAAAACATCTCTATAGCTAATTTATGAATCAATTAATATGCATTCATTAAGTGTCTACTATATGCCAGAAAAGAACCTTAGGGCTTACCTAGCTCAGAGGTGGGAAATCTGCAGCCTTAAGGCCCCATGAGATCCTTGGGTGTGACCTTTTGACTGAGTCCAAGTTTTACAGAACAAATCCTTTTATTAAGATTTGTTCTGTGAAGTGGCCTCAAGACCACAGGTTCCCCACTCTTAGACTAGGTAATGGAATATTATTTTCATTTTATAAAAGAGAAATAGGGAAATGGCTTGTCTTTGTCATAAAACTTCTATGTATTGCATTTAGGACTAGAATTCAGTTTTTAAATTACAATTTTTTTTACAATTTTTAAACTACGGATGTGACATACTGACTCTCAAAAAAAGTTACTGAAGCATTTCTCACCATAATTTTAATCAGAGCAATTAGTCATTGCCTTTATAGACTATGCCAGAATAGTTAAATGGCTATGTGTGAAAAGGACTCATATTTCCCCATAATGCCTATTCCTTCAAAAACCAAAGAGAAAGGATATATTTATTCCATTGTTACAGACCCATGACCTGATTTAAATAAGAGGTAGGCTTAAAAGAACTGAATACAACACTTTAGTCAACATCTGGAGAAGTTCATTTAATTCTGGATGCCATATTTTAGAAAAGACATTGAAAAGTTGTACAGCATGTAGAGGACAACCAGGAATATGAAGGGCCTCAAGGTTAGTCAGTATAAGGATTAATCGAAGGATATAGAGATATTTATCCTGGAGAAGACTGAGGAGAAGCATATTAGCCCTCTTCATGTATTTGAAGGCATATCATTTGAGGCGGCTATCATATTTGTTTTGTTTGATATAAGAGAGAAGAATTAGGAACGATGAGGGGAGTGATAAAGAAGCAAATTTATGCTTGATGTGAGGAAAATCTTCAAGAAAAGATTAGAACTAGAAAAGACCACATGGAATGGCGAAGGTTACCCTTTATTGGAGGTCATCATGGAAAAGTCAGATCATCCTTTGTTGGGGATCCTGTGGAAGAGATTCATTTTCCAGTAAAGGTTTAGAGAGAGAATTTCTTAGATCCTTTACAATTCTGTAACTGTGAATTTAATCCAGTTTGACTTATTTTAGACCTTAAAGGTGGCATATTTCTATATAAGTTCATATGAAGACATAGAATCAAAGATATCCAAATATTCCCACGCATTATCATATAAAACTAATTTATTTATGCCTTTTCATTTTAGTGCAATGACTATTTCCAAAAGAAGTATACAACTTATTTTATAGCTGTTAAGATTTTTTTGAACACTCAAATAAGTATTCCATTTTCTCTCCAACCAAGTGTTTAATCCCTTGTGCTGTGACACCTTAGTCAATTATCATCCCTTTGACACAGAACCTTATCAAATGGCTTTTCAAAAGTATAACTGGAATGTATATTTCATTTCTTTTACCTATTGTGGATGCTAAAACCTTCAAGGTCCTTTTGAGTGAATGGCCTGAGACATCATTATACATCCACATTGGCTCCCTGATGAAATTAAATGATATGAAGTGCTCCCTTAGCAAACTGAAAGGATATATATCCTTTATGTTACATATATATGTATGTGTGTATACACCTGTGTATATGTATGTAATGTATGTGTTCACACATATGCACATACGCACATATACACACTTTTCCCCAAAAGGAAATAAAGTACTATAATATAAAAATAGTGCCTAATAGTATATGTTCCCTAATTTTAAATCTGCAAACAACAAACATGACACACATTGTGTTTGTTCAAATTTTCTCCTATATGCAGCACATAAATAAAAATAGAATTGACAAAGTGCTCATAAATAAAGAAAGATCAGGAGGAAAGACAATACTCCCATATGACTCAGGTAGATATGCACTGAATTGCCTTAGGACTAAAAAGGTTTCACGTAAAAATGCAATTAGTAAAGTATAATATGTAGAATTTCAATCTCACAAAAACTGATAGATTTGGAAATGTTACAGTTTTGATCTTGATTCCTTAATCTTAAAGAATTTTCTGTCTTTGGTCCTAGTCTGTTCCAATTTTATCAATAACTTATATGAAGATATCATTCATCAAGGATAGAAAATTACATATCTAAAGCTAAAGTTTAGGCCCTGAGAGGTCATCTAGTATAACCTCCTCTTTTATACATATGGGGACACTGAAGATAAGTGGATAAGTAACTTGTCCAAGGTCATATAGGTAGGAAGCATAAGGGGAAGGATTTGAATCAAAGTCTCCTGGTTCCATAGCCATTGTTCCTTCTATTGTTTGTAATTAACATGAAGCTGCAAAGGATAACTAACCTATTCTATAGTAGAATCCATAATGAATAATGAAACAGTCAGTCAATAAGCAATTATTAAGTGCCTACTATATCCCAGATAATCTGCTAAGTGATAGAGATGTAGAGAATGGCAAAAGATAGTCCCTGCTCTTGAAAAGCACATAGTATAATGGGGGCAACAACATGAAAACAGCTATGTGCAAACTGTAATACAGGATAAACTGGAATTAATCAACAGCTTGAAAGGACTAACATTGAAGGGGATCAGGAAAGGGTTCTCATAGAAACCCTTTTGTTGGCACTTGAAGAAAACCTGAAAGTCAAGAGGCAACAATGTGGTAGAAGAGAATTCCAGACATTGGGGGCAGTCAGTGAAAATGCTCAGAATTAGGAAATTGTCTTGTTTGAGGAATAGCAACAAAGCCAGTGTCACTGGATTGAGAAGAGGAATAAGGGATAAGAAGACTGAAAGGACAGGAAGGATGCAAATTGTAAAAGGTTTTGAATGCCAAACAGAAGATTTTACATTTAATCCTGGAGGTAACAGTGATCCAATGGAGTTCATTGAATGGAGGAAGGGGGCTGACATAGTTAGCTCTATGTTTTAGGAGGATTCATTTGAAAGCTAAGACTATACTAGAGGGAGGTGGGGAGATGGATCAAAAGACTAGACACAAAGTGATAAGAGACTTCATCAGGATGGTAGTGGCAGTGTCAGACGAGACAAGGGGGCATATATGAGAGATGTTACAAAGTTAAAATGAATATGGCCTGGCAACAGATTGGATACTGTGGGAAGGAAGTGAAAGAGGATAAAGAGTCAGGGATGGCACCTAGGTTTCAAGTGTGAGTGACTAGAAGGATGGTGGTGCCCTTGACAGCAATGGGGAAGTCTGGAATAGGAGAGATTAGGAGAAAGATAATTAATTCAGTTTGGGACATGTTGCGTTTCAGGTGCCTGTGGGATTTTTAATCTGAGATGGCTGTCCCTATCAAATAATAGACACTCCAATATACTAAGGTGAAATTTATTTTTGATAAGCATAAATTCCTACCATTCAGTTCTAAAGGATCAATTGCAGAGGTGCAAGATGGGGAAAACATAGGCAGCAGTTCATGTTTTCTTTTTTTTGAGGGGGAGGTGAGGCAGGGCAATTGGGGTCAAGTGACTTGCCCAAGGTCACACAGCTAGTAAATGTGTCAAGTGTCTGAGGCTGGATTTCAGCTCAGGTCTGCCTGATCCCAGGGCCAGTGCTCTACTGGCTGTGCCACCTAGCTGCCCCAACAGTTCATGCTTTTACAAAGAGATTTTGAGATTATAAAGAATTGCAACCTTAATGTGAGCCAATTTCATATCATGGCAGCAGAAAAATGGCTAACTTGATCTTGCCTTCATCAGTAGGAATTTACCATCTAGAAGAAAAATAATAGCTAGAATTTGTATTAGCACTTTGAGATTTGCAAAGCACTTTGTAAATAGTATCTCATTTAATTCTCACAACAACTCTGAGAGGTAGGTCTTATTTTTATCCTCATTTTGCAGATGAGGGAACTGAGGAAGTCAGAAGTTAAACAATTCGCCCACAGGTAGTCATTCCAGCCAGTAAGTATCAGAAGTTCGGTTTGAAACCAAGTCTTCCTGTTTTCAGGTCTGGTGCTCTGTCCATTATCTTACCTAGCTGCGTGTAACACCAATGTTACTAGAAGCTGCGGTGGAAGTGTAAGACCAACAACACCAGCACACAGGATGATTGCAAGCACAGCTTCTTTGATCTGCTTTTCTGAAGGAAAGCAACTTAGTTCAGGGGAAAAAGTCAGCATGCTGAACTTCAGAGAAAACACAAACAGAAATTACAAGCAGAAATTATACAAACAAAGCAAATAACACAAATCAGCAGACAGGGCTTCTGTCTGTCCATAGCAATAGATACATAGTTACCAGAGAGAGAGAGAAGCACCAGCATCTGGGTTTTCAAAGCCAGGGGGCTCCTTTATAGCTACCCAAAATCTCTTCTGGCCAAAGCACGTGAACACTCTTCCAATGAGTGAGCCCCAAAGCAAAATGCTAACCTCGGAGTGTATATACACTTCTTCAGGGTCAGCCCACAGAGGGCCTCACAACCATGTGATTCAAACTCATGTGACTTAAGCTTTCTTGTGACTTAAGCAGGTCATCAAAGACTCTTGATTCAATCAGAGACTCGAGTCAAACAAAAGCAAGACTCAATCAAAGGCACTTGATTGCTTTAGTGCGAAGCACAACAAAAGAAAAAAAACAGCAAAAATTCTCACTTTGCCTGCCATTAGACTGCCCCAGCAAAGGAAACGATTGTAGTATATTCTAATCAGATGCAACCCAGGATATCAACTTCAGTTCTGCATGCTACATCTTGGGAAGAGAACTGACCAATAAAAAGTGTGCTAAGAAGGCAGGATGGTAAGGAGACTTGAAACCATGCTATACAAAGATCGGGTAAAGCAATGAATGATGATTGTCTAAGAGATTTTGATTTTTATTTTTAGTGGAGGGCAGATAGATAATAGGTATCTCAAAATATTTGCAAAGCTACTATGTAGAGAAGGGACTGGACTTTTTGGTGGCAGGTCTGAAAACATCAGCTTATAAGTTACTGTTATATGCACAATGCCACTAATATATTAGCATTTTTTTGCCACAACTTTTGGAAAGTAGTCTTGCAGTGAAAATATGCTTCTAAATTTGTGATGGGGTAAGAAGTTTGCCTTATAGCCCCTTTTTTTCTTTTTTTTTTAATTTTATTTAATATGTTTAGTTTTCAGCATTGATTTTCACAGGAGTTTGAATTCCAAATTTTCTCCCCATTTCTACCTCCACCCACTCCAAGATGGCATATATTCTGGTTGCCCTGTTCCCCAGTCAGCCCTCC
>CM053625.1:196561314-196599624 GCA_028646595.1 Phalanger gymnotis
CACAACATGAGTATTGTGGAAGGGTTATACATAATGATACGCATGTGGCCCATGTTGAATTGCTGGACTTCTTAGGGAGGGTGGGTGGGAAGGGAAGAGGGGAGAGAATTTGGAACTCAAAGTTTTAAAAAATAGATGTTCAAAAACAAAAAGAAAAAAGTTTTTGCAGGCAGCAAGAAAATAAGATACACAGGCAATGGGGCATAGAAATCTATCTTGCCCTACAAGAAAAGAAGGGAAAAGGGGATGGGTGGGTAGTGGGGTGACAGATGAGAGGGCAGACTGCGGAACAGGGCAACCAGAATATATGCCATCTTGGAGTGTGGGGGAGGGTAGAAATGGGGAGAAAATTTGCAATTCAAACTCCTGTGAAAATCAGTGCTGAAAACTAAATATATTAAATAAAATTTATAAAAAAAAGAAATGAGGCAAAGAATGACTTCTTTCAATTGGTCAACAAAATAAAATCCATCTGGGAGGGAAAGACTCTCAGGGTTTCTGGCCAAAACAGAAATAATTGCTATTTACACTCACTCTGAGTTGTCAGGGCCCAAACTATGATCAAACCAGGTTTGCACTGGGACCTATTGTTGGCCATTCAATGAGAGCCAGATTGTGAAGCGTGAGAGAAGTGCCACAGTCAATCAGTCAATTCATCCAGAAGTATCTAATTAGCTATCACTTACTGTGTACCAAATGGTGTGTTTAGCACCAGTTAATGAAATAATCCCTACTTACAATGAGCTTAACTTCTAATAGCAGACGTACAAGAACTTCACATACATGTGTGTACAGAACAAAAATTAAGATAATGCGAACAAATACAAGAATGGTTGAATATAAGATAGTTTTAGAGAGTACTAGCAGCTGAGCGATCAGGAAGAGGCTTCATGTAGAAGGTAGTGCATAAGCTTCATCTTGAATGGAGGGAGTTGAGGAGGTAGCAATAAAGACAGAGTTCCTTCCAGGCATAGGGGTCAACCGGTGCAAAGCCACAGAGATGAGACATGGGAGAAAGATAATGGAAAGAAAATGGATGCTGTAAAATGTAAGCCAGTAGAAAGTATAAGAAAGTAGTGAACAGGATTGATTCACATATAAGCGTTATGTCATCGGACAATTAATGAACTATCCCTAGATCAGGAAATGTTATAGATTTGGTGTGCCAAGATTTTAGCAAAGCATTTGATGAAATCCCTCATGAATTCTTGTAGGAAAGACAGAGATGTGGCCTAGATAGTAAAGTTTGGTGGATTCTAAGCATAGTGAATGACTGGACGTGAATGACT
This sequence comes from Phalanger gymnotis, assembly GCA_028646595.1. Lineage (NCBI taxonomy): Eukaryota > Metazoa > Chordata > Mammalia > Diprotodontia > Phalangeridae > Phalanger > Phalanger gymnotis. The sequence continues at coordinate 196,562,604 of CM053625.1, forward strand.
CAATGTCTGCTTAGAAAATACGTAGTCTCTAGTTGAACAGTTTAAGGATATGTGCTTTTTTTTTAACCTGTACAACTGAACATTTTTCTCAATGACTTAAATAAATGTATAGCAAGCAAATAATCAACAAAATTTATTGAGCACCCATTACATGTTAGGTTCTGGGAATACAAATACAAAAAAAAAATGAAATAATCTTTACTTCCAAGTGTGATTATCAAATTTGCATATGACACAAAGCAAGGAGGGATAATTAACACGTTGGATTACAGAATCAGTATGTAAGCACTTTGGCAAGCTAAAGTGTTGGGGTAAAAATCTAATAAGATGAGATGTGACAAGGATAAATATAAAGTCTTACAGTTTGTTTTAAAGTCAGCTTCACAATTGCAAGAGGACTGTGGTGGGAGTTTCAGAGCACTTCAAGCTAAATACAAATCAGCAGTGCGATATGGCAGTGAAAGAAGTTAATATGAATTTAGGTTGATTAAGAGAGTAATAATATCCTTCTGTATTCTGTCCTGGCCAGATTATATTGAGAGTATTCTATACAAGTACAGCCATTACATTTTAGGAAAGATATCGATAAGGTGAAAGGAGGGGTAGGAAATAAGCACTCAAATAGCATCAATTATGTTCTAGGCATTATGCTAAGGCCTTTTACATGTCTTACCTTATTTGATAAGTTGAAGAGTATTCAGAGAAAAATGATCCAGGGTGCTTAAGTTCCTTGAAAGCATTGCTTTTGATGATCAGTTGAAGAGACTAGAAATTTTTAGGTTTGAAGAGAAGATTGAGGGAATATATGGAAGCTATGTTCAAGTATTTTAAAGGTGGTTATATGGAAGAAGGAAAATACACACACATATACATACATACACACACACTTTGCACACACTGTGTAATTTTTTTTCACTTGATCCTTAGGGGAATCTAGTAGCAATGGGTGGAAGATGCAAAAAAAAAAAGATTTAGACCTAATGTAAGTAAAAATTTCCTAATAAATTAGTGGAATGGTTCTTGGCAAGTGGACTATGCCTTCACCCAGAGGGCAAAGCCTGTTTCATTTTTGTAGTTTGCTTTCACTGGAAAGTTTTCAGTAGAAGCAAGTTGATCACTTGTCATAGATACTCAAGAGAGGATTCATGATCAGAATTATTTTAAACTAAATGATTTCTCAGGTCCTTTTCAATTCCGAGATGCCATAGTTCTGGTTCATGATAGAACTGATGTCTGTTCTAAATAAATAAATGGAGGCCATGCAGTATAACAAAGTGAAAAGAGATCACTGAATTTGGAATCAAAAGACATAGATTCTAAACCCAACTCAGATACTAACTGGTGGTGTTGTTGATAACCTGTCTGGGCCTCAGTTTTCTCATGTGAAAAATCAGGAGATTGGACTAGATCCTGGCTGTAATATTCTGTGATTCTGTTTAATAACATGGGGGTATATTTCAAGTCAACATAGGAGCAACCTTTGTAACAATTAAGGTTGTCTAAAATTAGAACAGTCTTATTTAGGTAGTAAATTCCCTGTCCCTGGCATTATTCAGACTCAGGCTGGCAAACTGCCAACCAGCAACACTATAGAAGGGATTACTTTATAAATGGGGTAGTGGGTTATTTAATCTCTAAGGTCCCTTTCGACTCTCAAATTCTATGATTCTTTGAAAAATGACTTGATCTCAGAAGAAAAACCATGAAAGATATCCATTGGTCATCCTTAATTGCTGCTCTGAGGCTTTTATTAATCAGAAGGAAGGAGATATTTCCCTCTATCCATCAGCTCTCTAGGAGAGGCAACTTCATTCCAACTTTTGAATAATGTGAATAGAGGTGTCAGGTAGATTAGTGTGTTCCTCTTCTCTGAAGTAGTTGGAACAGACAGTAATCAGTCTTAATTTACCAGCTGTGTCTTAGAGCCACTGATAATAGTAGTCTCATCTTTCAGTAGAGAAAATGAAGTTACTGGCATTGATGATGTATGTAGAAAAGCCTGTCTACCAAAACAGTTGTGAAAACAATTTAATCAGGCTTCTAAAACACATGTTGTGAGCATATTTATGTGTGTTGATTTAATTAGTAGGACACAGTTTACAATTTCAACTTTATCAGTAGAGTGGAAAGTGGAATAGTCAGCTACCAGATATGTGGATTATTATTCAAATACTCCATCATTGCTAATAGGTTTCATAAAGACGTCCTCTAACATTTGTGGAAATGATTTCTGTGTAAGTCCATTATCATGGCTTTTTAAAATTTCAAGTGGCTGAGGTTAGGCACCAATGTTAAAAGAAAGTTATAGGACTATATCTTTTATTTAAACCTTTCAAAAGGATGTCACAATGTGACAGTAATGAGACTGCATCTATAAAAATTGGGCTTTACTCATTTTACCAGGGAATTGGCCATATTTTCACTCCATTATTTATGTTCAGCAGCTTATGTTTCCTTTTGTATTTAGTGGGAAATAGATTGTAACGTGTCTACCAGATTTGATTCCATTTAGGGGACAACCTTGGAGGTGGAAGTAGAAGAATCAACGCAATGCTAGTCTGGAGAGGTATACTTTTTAATAACAAAAATATTAATGGCTATATTGGTTATATTGAATAATGGTTATGTTGAAGCAAAGTAGTGCTTACAGCTGTGAGTTACAAAAGTCCAGAAAATATAATGTCCCTTGGTGATGGGGAGAGGACCAGTGGGAAAATTACTGGATTTGGTTGGGCTCAAATTCCACTTTTGAGGTTTGCTTTTTGTATGACATTGGTAAATCTCTTAAACTCTCTGGACCTGTTTCCTCATCAATAAAATGAGAGGGTTGGACAACGTGCACAGTTCTAGTCTAAGAAATTATGAATCTATGTTTTTGAAGAGGTGACTTGCTGTTTGACTTTGAAATTAAACTGTTTTTGCTGAGAGATATTGTCTCATTTTTGATTTTGATGCAGCAGTGTAAGAATGACCTTGTAGAGATAGATACACAAGAAAATAATTTGGGGTGAGGGAATCCTCACCACTTGTATCCATGAATAAAGAAGCCAGTATTGATAAAGATACAAAGTTCTTAAAGGAAAATAAGTTTTTTAAGGAGATAGTAACAACTAGAATTTAATGGTTTAGAATAAAGGACTCATTTGGAGTGCTTAGCAGGAGTTCTGAACCTCAGCCAAAATACTCTGGCCTTAGTTCTGTTTCTTCACAACAAATATTAGCATTTCTATTTTGCTTGAAGGCATACATTGTTATTTCTTCATAATAAACCTGTGAAGAAAAGTGTACAAATGTTAGCCTTAGAATGTAAACTCTTTAAGGGCAGGGGCTGTTTCATTTTTCTCTTGGTATCCTCATTTCCTAGCACATTAGTACACAGTAGTCACTGAATAAATGATAATTAAGTAATCGACTTTATAGATGAGGGCACCGAGGCTCAGAGAGTGTTGTCCATGCTCAAATCAACTATAGTAAGATGTATAATTTCATTGATACAAATACTATACTCCTTCCCTCAGTGCAGATCATAACCCCTTCATGTCTTATTGGTATGTGATCTTTATATTTCCTGTAGAAAGGAAAATCATCTAATGGCCAATCATATGGTGATAACCTACTTGAACATAACTACATTAGTCCTCATACAAGATATAATTTATCACTAGCCTATACTTAAAGTCAATCCATCTTAGTAGGAACAGCTAGAACCTCAAGCATATCCACTAGCGTAGTCCTTCAGAATTCATGGTAAACTTGAACACCATGCATGATGTGACATTATGGGTAACACTCACATGGAAAAAGTCTATCTTATGTCTAAGGGGGAGCAGTTCTTGAGTAATGATAAAATGTCAGTGATAGTACTTAAGCCTATTAAATCCTTAGAACTAAAATAATTGTATATGTTGATGTAACTATGTTAAACAATGACAGTTAGATGACATCCTGAAACTTATGGGACACAGTTAAAGCAAGAAAAAGAGAATCAGTGGAATGAGCATATCATTACAAAGATCAGAAAAAAATTAACATTTTCAGAACAAATGCAAGAGGAGAAATATTTAACATAAAAGAGACATAGATAAAAAAGAAAATACAACCGTAGAGAGGATAAACAAAACTAAGAACTGCTTCTTTATTTTTTTTTTTAGCCACAGCTGATGAAGTTAATAAACCCTTGGCTAATCTAAGAACAAGAGAGAAGAAAATAGAATGATATTTTTTAATTATGGTGAATTCAGAGCAGAGAAGAAATAAAAGATAATTATCAGAAATGACTAGAAATCATTGTATGGCAGCAAAACTGATAATTCAGAGGAAATGAATGTGTGTATGAAAGTATTAAGTATATAAGCTAACAAAAAAATTCTATAGCCATAATATACCCTGTTATGGACTTGTTATTACTTAGACTTTTCTTGGAATTAGATCAAATGTCAATCAGTTTTTTCTTTTTTTCTGAGTTTCCTCAAGGTATAGTAAAACTTGATTAAGTACATGCTATGAGAATGAGTTGAATTGAATATTTTTGGTTAAGTAGGGTTTAAGGAAAAAAAAATTAAAGCCAACTCTTATTGTTAAAACTCTTTCTAAATCATGTAATGTTAGAGCTAAAAAAAGGCCCTTGGGAATCACCACATCCAACACCTTCATTTTACACATGAAGTGTCAGAAAGAACAATTAATTGTTCAATGCCATGAAACTAATTAATGGTAAGCTCAGTTCTAAATTCTAGCTTGTTTGTAAATTACTTTTCCTGCCTTAGGAAGCATATTTTAGTAAATACAATGAATTTCCTTAATTAACTGAAGAACTTCCATCATAACCTTCAGTACTATGGTCATTTGTTATTTCTATAAATTGCAAAAAAAAAAATTAAGTAAAAAGCATTCTTAGTCCAAAAGATACAGTGAAGGTTTTTTTTTTCTTTCTTTCTTTCTTTCTTTCTTTCTTTCTTTCTTTCTTTTTTTTTTTTTTTGCTAAATCTCTGCTAATTGTTTTCTTGTTTTGATTTTCCTTAGTCATAAAAGTAGAACCTTTAAAATACTGTAGAGGAAAAAAAAATCTGGTTAATTGAGGAGTGAAGTTAGTAGTAAGTATATGGTAAATTGAAGTTTTACTAAATGCCTTATTCTTATTTGCTTGGGATAGCTTGTCTTATGTAGACTACTTCATATTATAATCACTTCAGAAAAAGTCCTCTCACTGTTATTTTTGTCTTTAAGTGGTAAGAGGTGAGTAAATAAAGGCACTGTGTGTAGTGATTAGTGTGCTCGATTAGGAATAGGAAGACCTGAGTTTAAATATTGCCCCACATAGTTAGCAGCCTTGTGACCCTGGATAAGTTACTTAACCTCCCTCAGGCTCAGTTTCTTCATATGTCAAATCGGGACAACTGTGAATATATATATACATATATATATAAGTATGTACATATGTGTGTATATTCACATATGTATACACACACATATATATTTATAATACATATATGTGTCTATATATCATTTAATTAATAGGGCTGTTTTAAGGATTAAATGAGAAAATTATAGGATGATATATTTAGGGTTGGAAGGGACCTTAGAGATCATTGAGTCCATACCCCCTTCATTTTAAAAAAGAATAAAATAAGGCCTAGAGAGGTCAAATGATTTGCCCAATTGTATCCAGTAAATGTCTAAGTTAGGTTTCCTACCAAGGTCTTGATTTTAAGTCCAACAAGGCAACTGGTGGCAGAGTGGATAGAACACTGGGTCTGGTGTCAGAAAGACCCAAGTTTAAATTCAACCTTAGCTATGTGACCTTGGGCAAATCATTTAACTTCTGTTTGTCTTCATTTTCTTAGGTGTAAAATGGGGATAATATCACCTCCCTCACAGTATTATTGTGAGGAACAAATGAGATTGTATTTATATTTTTAAAAAAAGTGCTTATTATCAGTGTCTAGTACAAAGTAGGGACTATATATATGATTATTCTCTTCCTCATCCAATATTCTCTGCATTTCTTTATATTGGTTCTTTCGAAAGTGTGTCAAATCTTACAGCTCCATATAAAAGCCAGATAAAGTATTATTAAATAAATCAACGGATGTTAAACCATCTTCTCAGGAGCACATTTTGTAGCAGAGTAAAGAATATTTGTGTGGCCGCATCTGGATGCTTTGTCATCTGTTTCCCCAGTGGATTTGAGAAATTGAAGCCCCAGAGTCTAAAAATGGGATCTTGTAACTTAGTGTGGCTACTGTTTGCCTTGCTTTACATATCTTCTTTCACTTGAATGAGTCTGTAATTGTTCTAAATTGCCTTTTACATTGCTGTGATATACCCTACTCTTAGAACAGCTTAATAAAACTGACTAATATTACAATATAGATTGACTTTAAGTATTAGTGTACTTCATCCTTTCATGGTGAAAGTGGACCCCCCTTTTTTCTGATCTTTCAAGGGCAATAGTGAGAAGCTCCATTTTTTTTATAGGAAATGAATTACTTAGGGGTGATTTTAGATAGGAATAAGGGCCACACCTGTGATTTCACTGTGGTAGGGAATTCTTGGGTGAGTTAACTCCTTCTGCCATAGCATTTTATGGTCTTTGACAGAAAAAGCCCTCTTACTGTTATTTTTGTCTTTAAGTGGTAAGAGGTGAGTAAATAAAGGCAGTGTGTATAGTGATTAGTGTGCTTGACTAGGGATAGGAAGACCTGAGTTTAAATATTGCCCCACATAGTTAGCAGCCTTGTGACCCTGGATAAGTTACTTAACCTCCCTCAGGCTCCATTTCATTTATGATAGTTGGTCACAAACCCATTATGTTAGATGTGAGACTGAAATGCAGATCTTTTTGCCTCTAAGTGTGGCTCCTCCACACTGCTTCAAGAGATAATTTTATACCTTCTTAAAAGGGTTAAATGATGACCATTTGGTTTTTAGGCTTCTGTCAGTCTTTAAGTGTCTTAGGAATGATAAACATAAGTACCATATCTTCACCGAATATCTGAGTGTAGTGACATAATCTTGTTTTTAAAATCGGAAGTACCTTCCAGCTAAGTCTATTTTCCATTTGGGGAGTATCTCCTCTCACCAGAATTTCTCAGTGAATTTTTATGGTGATTTCAATTGTTCTTTGAGTAGTTCTTGCATCAGCGCTAGCTTCTCCAGCCCACTGACACAGCTCCAGATTAATCCCAGAGTGTGTCATGAATCAGTGGGATGAGAGTTAATAGGAGGTAGGAAAAAATAAAGTAATAATGCACCAACCCAACACAGAACATTTCCTGTCAATGGAAATGTGACTGTGGAGCTAGCTGTGTGTAGGTAATTATGTTGGCATAGAGAGCAGGCTGTAGCTTAAAACTGGACACATTCAAATTTCTATCCTCTATATTTTGCATTTATATCACTGTATAATGTAGTGCATGCCTTATTCTCCCAGAAATCTTTGCAGTATCCAGTGGACCACACACTTGAATGACTTTTACAACCTGCTCATACTGTTTCTCCCCAGCAAGGAGGTCATGATCAAAGTTTAACCTTATTAAAGATGCCATTTGCACTGGATGTAAAGTTGCCGAGAGATTCTGCAAAGCCCTCAAATGTGATGGTTCTCCTCTTTCACATGTGGCCAATCATAATTTCTCCATAAAACCATAACAAATATATACCTACAAATATGCATATGTGTGCATATGTTGTATATATGCACATACACATAGATGTGATGGGAGGTAGCATGATGTAGTAGAATGAGTACTGGATTTGAAGCCAGAGGACCTGGATTCAAATCCCAGGTCTAAACACAACCAATATGTCCCAAGGCAAGTCATCTCACCTATGTAGACCTAAATTTTTTCATCTTTGAAATGAGGATTTTGGACTAGATGATCTCTAAAACCCCTTCCTACTCTAAAATCCCATGCTAAGATAATACAAATTTAGAGAGATATTCTTGTATGTTCACACTTTCATTCTTTACACTCCCACTCTCTTCTGTATATTCTCCCATTCTACACCTCATCCCAAAACAAATACTTCCCGTTAGCTTGTTCTGGCCCAATGTGTGCTCACTTGTTTCCCTCCTAGCTCATATGTGCCTGCCAAATTCTTTCCTTCTAAGGGGTCATCCCAAAGGATACTCCTTGGAATGCCCTCATCACTATGGTATCTAAAAACCCTGGAGCCAAGGTGCCAGTCAGTGATGGCATGAAGCGCCCACCAGCAGCTGTGTTGTCATTTAGCAACCTTAGGAAATACATTCTGAAAATCCATAATAAAACTTTTGAAAAATCTCCTGCTGCAGAGGGATATTTAAGGTAGCAAGTCTGAAACACAGTGTGGGCAGGTTGCTAAGCAACGACCAGTTTCTACAAAATCTGGCACTTCAGTTGTTAAAATAAATGGCGAGGCTCATATCATCTAACTATAGGAGTCCCTGGCAGAATAAGCGGGTTCCCTTGTTGGCCGACCTAGAACCCAGTGGGGCCTGAGCTTAATATTAGCTAACAATAGACAATAAATGTAAAACTTTGAATTTTACAAGGTTGTACATATTATGTGTTATGAGCCATATGGCCTAATAAAGAGACTTGCTGAGAACCTTCAATGAATGAATGAATATAAATCATTATTAAGAATTTTCTATGTGACAATCACTATCCTAAGTGCTGGGGATACAGATACAAAATTAAGACATACCTTGCCCTTCAAGCAGCCTATATTCTAATGGAAGAGAAAATGTACATGGGAGAATCTAGGATGCATGATATCTCATGTTTTTCTTATAAGTTTTGAACTAATGTGAAGCCTTAGATATTCAAAAACTTTCATCTGATATCACTGTCAGACCTTCAAAGGTCACCTGGTAGAGTGGTGGCCAAGGTTAATAAATTGGCTGATTTTCACTTGTGTGTTGCAAAATTAATCGTAGTAAAGCACATTGAAGTGGAAAGAACATTGAATTTAGAATCAGAAGGTCTTCAATCAACTCTTAGATTTTTCAAGCTGTGGGAACTTGGACAAATTACTTGACTTTCCTGAGAATAGGGTTCTTCATTCATGAAATGACAATCACTGAATCAGAGAATTTGAGATTTGGAAAGGATTACAGTATAGTTCTAGTCCAATTCATATATGGAAGAAATCCTCAGCATAACACATCCAATAACTGGTTATTGAACCTCTGCTTGAATGCCCCATTCTATTCTGGTATGATAATACTGGTCTTTCCCATCCCACAGGATTTCTTTGAAGATTACATGAGACACTTTGTGAAAATACTCATACAGATGTTTAAGTGCTATGGTCAACTAATCTTCTAAATCTCTTGGCTTCTCCAGAAATATCCTGACAAACTCCTTGACTTATTGCTGATGAAAAACAGGGTAGAAGTTGTATAAAGGCAGATTTAAGGCTAAATGTGAAGGTTTGTATTGGAACCAGGAGATTTGAGGAGAGGTGCAGTCTAAGAAAAACTGCCTAACAATGAGTAATGTCTGAAAGTGGAATGGGCCACCAGAGTAGGTTGTGAGTTATCCACCACTGAAGGATGGATTACTACTTGTTGGAATGTGGTAAAGGATATTTCTGTTTAGACACGTGTTAGACTATCTGCTCCTTATGCTCCTTTCCAAACTCTGATTATTGTCCCTTCAGTCCCAAAGAGGGACAAGTAGACTGGGGAGAAGATAGGGAGAGAGGAGGAAGAGTGAGAAAAGGAGCAGGTGTTGGACATGACTCAAAGAGAAACTCACAATGGCATAAGGGGTTAGGAAAAACTGGTAAATGCCATAGTGTTTGTGGAATGAGGCTTCCAATTCCTTACAAAAATAATAGTAATAAAGAGTAGAAATACAGGACTTCAAAGCTTGCAAGTTGCTTCACATACATTATCACATTCATTCATTGTAACAACTCTGTGTGGCAGGTGCTAGTATTCCTTTTTCTCAAATGAGGAAACTATGTCTTTGATAAGCTAGTCCCCTCCTACCTTTCTAGTCTTCTTACACCTTAATGCCAGCCCTGACATGTTGGCTGTGGGCATTCCTCTGACTGTTCTGCATCCCGGAATTGCTGCCCTTCCTCATCTCTGCCTACTTACTTCCCTGGCTCCCTTTAAGTCCTACCTAAAATCACACCTTCCACAGGAAGCCTTTTCTGATTCTAGTGTCCTCCCTGTCTTAGTTACTTTCTATTTATCCTGTATATAATTTGTTCGTACATATTTGTTAACTTGTTTTCTCCTCCATCAGATTGTGAGCTCCTTGAGGGCAGTGACAGTCTTTACCTCTTTTTGTATCCCTAGCACTTAGCACAGTGCCTGGCACATGGTAGGTGCGTTAATAAATATTTTTTGAATCACTGACTGACTGAGGATCAGAGATTTGCCTAGGGTCACCCAACTTAGTAAATCTTAGGTGAAAGTCGAGCCCAGGTCTTCTTGACTTTTAGCGAGTACTCCAAACTCTACTCAGCATTCTTAGGGTATCCTTGTCCATGTGATGGTGGCAGACACATTTAAGAACTCCCAAGAGAGCTGCTCATCTAAACAGACAATCCAGAGCTTCACCCAGTATTCCACAGTCAGTAGGAATGCTAATGGAATTCATGGACTAATGAATAGTTTAAAAAGCAAACCCAGGTCTGTGGTCTTAAGAGCTACTGTTTCATTTCTTTGTGATCCTATTCCGTTCCATGATTACTATACTTAAAGTAGTTTAAGTCTATTTTTAAAGCAGAAAGAAGCTCTGTTTATGTGAATGTGAAGGATTGGACCTTTGAGACCTGAATTGGCAGGATAGCATCTAGAGGAAAAATTGTTGGTAAATAACTTCACTCTGTGTTATACTCAAATAGGCTTTTTCTTTATTGGGGGAACAAACAAGTTCTCTGGGGAGAGAAGGTATACTCATAATCACCTTGAGCCAGGCTTCCTATATTAATCCCTGCTACTGCCTCTTTTGATTCAGCTTAAGTTGGGTGACTTGGTACATTCTTCTCACTATTTTTTTTTGCTGGTGTTTAGCCCAGAAAAGAGGAAAAACAACTCTTTGGGAGGTTATTATAGAATTTTAGATCTGGGAGGAAACATGAAGATCATTTTAGAAATCCCACTTACATTAAGAAAAATAAAACAACTCAGTCTCCCAAGTAGGGGAAATGATTTACCTAAGGTCACATAGCTAATTCGTTGAATCTAGACTAGAATACAAGATTAAGTCCACGTGTTATTTCCAGGGCATTTAAGGAAATCATGACATTAAAAAACTCAGATAAAGGAACACAGAGTGTTGAATATGGTCCCTTTCATTCTTTCTAGACTTCTTACATTTTACTTTTATCTGTCCACCTGATGACACTGGCTTGCTGGCTATTCCTCTCCTACAACACACCTTCTATCTCTGTGATTTTTCATTGGCTGTCTTCCATGCCAGGAATGCTTTCCCTCCTCACCACTTGAAATTCCTGGCTTCTTTCAAGACTCGTTTCAAATTTCACTGTACTCCCACCAGTTGTGTGTTCCTTCCCTTCTACTCTGTGGGCTTTCTCCTGGCAATTCTGTAATAAAGATTGGATCTTAACCCAGGTCTTTTTGTCACTAGGTCAAGAACTTTATCCTCTGCTGAGACGACACTTTATTTAAAGAATTGAAGTTTTAAAACTGTATTTAACCTCGATGTTTTGTTACTTTCTGATTTCGTTACTTTGACTTGAGTTTGTGCTCATTTAGTCATTCAATAAACATTTAATAAGTGCCTCCTATGTGAAAGACACTATGTTAGGTGTTGGAGGAGATAAAGTCACTACATATGATATGCAATATTACATGATCAGTGTATGGGGGGGGGTAAAATAAAGTGCTATGTGAGATCTATTAAGGGAGTAGAGACTGTCAAAGTTCCATAGTATGATATTTTTCCTCTTTCTGGTGTCTCAGAAGAGTAGTCCAGTTCTTATGCTGTATCAGGCAATAGATTAATGGTGAGGTCAGAAGCTAGGTTGTTTAAAGTTATTTGGTGTGATCAAGTGGTTTAGGTCTGTAGTCTAGGACAGAAATGATCTTTTTAACTCATACCCACCCTAGATTTTGACCTGAGACAGACACTCCAAAGATAAAGGATACATTCAGTGGCCAAAATTAACATTCAGTGGCCAAAATTAACCTGGAGAAATTTGGGAATGAATTAATTTTAAGTCCCTTAGCATTCACTTAGGCCCCATCACCAGTGTCTACATTTGCATGCATATTAACAATTTTATCAAAGGTTGCATATTTCTTCTTCTGATGCATGATATTCTTTGACTTTGAGGCTAAAAGAGCACATGCGCACATGTGCACGCATGCGCACACACACACACACACACACACACACACACTCTCACACTCATACACACTAGAGGAGAATATCTCAACAAGGTCAGACACCTTCCCTTGATTTTGATTCTCTTTCCCTTGATCATGTTACAAAAAATTTTTTTCACACTTACCCAACTCCTGCCTGCAACAAGAAGGTCCAAATCAATGGTTCCAAGTTTAATAATGTGACAGTGTGTTTTATGTTGTAAGTTTGGTCTAATTCAGTTTATGTTTCATACAATACTGTATATAGTTAATCATGAGTTGTAAAATGATATTTGCTATCTTTAGTACATCATCAGGTAAGTCAAAATAAATTGTTGCTATGTCTTTGTGTATCCCTGTGTGCATTATATATCTCTGTGCGTGTAACCTAAACTGGGAGTATGAGAAGCTGTTTTGAAACATTCCTTATTTGGACAATTGAAATATTTTCATCAGAAACAGAGCATCCTATGCTTTGCTTTTTTGTTTTGTTTTTGTTAACTGTTATTTTTTTCTACTTTTGGGGGCACTTGTAAAATTTTAAATTTAAAAATGACATATAATTAGTGATAGAAAACCCCTCACCTAGATAAGGGTGAAAGTCCTGAAAACTCATAAATAAATTAGCATAACAAAAATTTGACATGGTGGAAGGAGCATTGGATTAGGAGGCAGAGGATTTGGGTTTGAATCTGAGCCATACGTATGTGACCTCGAGCAAGTCATTTTCCTTTCTCTGGGTCTTAGTTTCTTCATCTACAAAATGAAAGAGTTGGAGTATGAGATCTTTCAGAATTTTCCAGTTCTAAATCTGTACTCCTAACATATCTATGCCATTTCTTCCAAACATCATTTCCACCACTTGTATCCAATTCATTTAAGATTGTTCGTGACTTGTACTTCTTTCACTAGCAAGATACTGTAAATATTCTTATTAAGTAAATTAGATATCATTTTACAAATCATGTTAATCGATTTTTTGCCATATGCTCATGAACATTTATGCTAGATGCCCTTTGGAGATGTAAAATCATGTGTAGACACAATTTGCTTGAGCCAGTCTTTGCCTAAAATTGATATAATTTGACCTGGTATAGAGGTTATTCCAAGTTTGTTCATAAATACAAAGTATTGTCTGTATTCACAATCACCTTCAGTAAGAAAATGTTGCCTTTCATAAATTGCAGAGTATAGAAATACCACCAATTAGAGGTTAGAAAACCATTCAAATCCCTTAAAGTATCTGTTCAAAACTTTATTCATATGGACAACTGTAAAGTGTATTTTCTTGTGTATTAATCACTTTAGGGATCTCTTTAGTGGCAGCCTGTGAGCTCTGTAAAGTGGAATCCTTACTTTACTTTTCAAAACGGCATGTGTAGAAGGTTGGGCCTGACAGATGGAACTGAAACTGACTAGAATCAAAGGAAACTTACATGGACTGACCCTGTTTAAAGGTACAGTACTTTCTATGTGGAAAGTTTTTCTTTTGTTCTAATGAGAACACCTCTCTTATTAAAATGAACACAGGCCAAGGAATAAATTAGTTTTTTTTCCAAAGAGCTTCATTCATTCACTAAACATATGTTAAATGCCATCTATATGTGACTGAGTCTTAAACAGGCAGTGGTCTTCCAAAGATGGTCTATAAAGTAAACAAACCAGCCCTATAACAATAATAATTCACATTCAGGTCATATTTCTCAAGATTATAAACAACAGCTCTGTGAGACAAGTAGCACATATATTATTATCACTATTTTATAGATGAGGGAAAAAAGGCAACATGGAATAATCAAAAGAATGCTGGGCTTGGAGTGAGTGCAATTTGTGCTTAACTTAATTAGATATCTTATTCTGGGCAAGAGGCTTAATCTTTATGCACCCCAGAGAATCTTAAAGAGTTATCTATCCTTGACCTATCATCGTTATTATCTCGGCAAGAACTATGACCTCTTAGTTCTTGGTGCAACTTTCTCAGACTGGTTTCCAGAGAAAGTGCCAGCTTGTACCAGTGTAGGGAGTTCCTTATAACCACTAAATCATAGGTCCAATCTCTACCCCTCTGCCATCCCCTGTCTCCATCCCCATTCTCATCCCATCACATCCCATTCCCATCTATATCATTATTCTACCTCTATCCATTTTCCCATCCTTATCCGTATCCTTGCTCTAATCCATTAAATTCTAGATTGGTTATGACCTGCATTGGTGGAGCCAGTTACCAAACCTATGCTGATGAAATTACAGGTCCTTTATATAATTGTGTATAGATGAGGAAACTGAGGCTTAGTGAAGTTAAACCCCAGCTTAATATTCAGAGCAAACTCACACTCTTAAATCTTGACTCTAATTCAATTGCTATTTCTAATATACCATATTATTTCCAGTATTTAATTGTATTATAGTCTTTTTGTAAGATGCCTTTAGTCTTCTGATGATATGTGGGTGCATATATGTATACATATACATATATATACGTATATACACACATATAATTAAAAGATCATTTCAAGTTTCTAATGTCTGAAGCTATTGTCAGCTTAAAATTTTATATTGCCAGATTTTTATTTCTATATTCATTTGAAATTTCTTTAACACTTTAGTTATTATTCTGTTGTCTTTTCTTAAAGAAGTATGGTAGTAAGTTATAAATAAAAAGTTTCAGATATGTTGAATCAGATTACAAATGTTTTAGAGATAAGTTAGAGGTAAGTGTGTGTGTTTGTGTGTGTGTGTGTGTGTGTGTGTGTGTGTGTGTATTTCATAACATCATAATTTCAGCCTGGTATCATTTGTACAGGCCATTATTCCTATATGTTTTGCCCTTGCCATCAACCAATAAATCACTTAACAATCTTTGAGTAGCTATGTGCAAGGCACATATTAGATGTTGTAAATTTTACTGGGAGTCACTTAGGAAGAAATTTAGATCATTTATAAGAAAGATGTTGTAGCATTTTTTTCAGCAACATTACACTTTCTTTTATTCGTTTTTGTTCTCTCAACAATTTCGTTCTTTCAAGAATTTGTATGAGAAAAGCTTTTCTACCCAAAAAACTTTTATCCAGGCTAAATCTAAGTAAGCAAAGAAGAAAAAATGTAGGTGGGAATTTAAGAACATTCTCATTCTTCAATTATGTTATGCACACTTAAACTGAGCTGTTTCTTGTTGTGTATCGGAAATTTTTTAAATACTACTGAAAATTCCCAAGAAAAAGTGGCAATGCATTTGTTAGTATTTGGACTGAATCACTGTTGGAAAAGTTGGGTGTCTTGTTTGAGCGATCATTGTTCTAGAGATGGAAGGAAGTGCAGAGGTCATCGAGTATAACCTTTTTTACTTTATGGAAGCAGAAACCAAAGCCCACAAAGAAGAAATGATTTGCTTAGGATCCCAGAGGCAGTAAGTGATAGAACCAGAATTAAACTTCACATTCTCTGACTCTGACTCTAGTGATCTTCTCTCTTTGGATAATCGTCCAAAAGCTTGCTTCCTCTTTGGTGGGGGTGGGCAGCAAGTAGGAAGGGGATGAGGAAGTGAGAATTATGAGGTGCCTTTGGCATGTGATTGCTTCTCTAATACTTCACAGGAACATTTCACTATATGCTTTTATAGATTTATGTAGCTTGCTGGGGTGGGGGAGATGGGTGGGAAATTTTCTTTGAATTTGTGTAGTGATTTTCAAGCTTTTAAAAACATTTCTGAGTTTACTCATAAATCCAGGCTGACGCCAGATGGTAACTCTTCATGCTTCTGACAAAGTTTACTGCCTTACAGATCCCTTGTCATGCAACTTCCCTCAGTTTTTATTGTTAGTAAAAGCCTGAACACAAAAATGGAGTACCTTATGGATCCAGTGCTTTCCCCCACAATCTTCTGATGTTTTGTTCCTTGGTGATTTCTCGGTCTTCAGAGAGTGGTTTTAATTCCATCAGGGAAACCTTTTATGATCAAGTTTCTTTGAAACGATAGCACAGAGTAGAGAGGCACTTCTTTCCTTACCTTTAAGTCATTATTTCTGGTTTTTCAGGATTGTGGCTGAAATTCTTAGAGAGTCTCTAATAGCAGTGGTTACTCACAATCTGGCACGACTAGTTTTTACTTAAATTTGTGTATTTTAATAAGGCTCACCTATAGCCCAGCAAGGATTATAAAGTCAGCATGATCCAAATTAAAAACACCCAAGCAATGTTTTCTTCAGTCTCTTAGTCACAAAGCCTGTGGAGTCAGTGGTACAGGTCTAATTTCTTTATATTTAAAAGATAAGCATTGAAAAAATAAAATTAGCAATTGCATAAACAAGTAAAGCCCATGACAATGATTGGGATTGCACTCGTCATTAATTGCCATCTGGATTCCTCAGTTTTACTTCTCCCGACCTCAAATGAATTGACTTATAGATCTAAAGAGGGAAAAGGGCTCAAGCTTTCACAAGTTCCATCAAATATTTATTAAGCATCTACTAAGTGCAAGGCACTGTCCTATATTCTGGAGATGCAAAAATAATACCCCATACAAGGAGCTTACCTTCTGGTGGGGAGCTATGAAATTTACACAGGTAAGAAATATAAGCTAATCTGAAGAATGAAAGAAAGACTAACAACTAGGGAGGTTAAGGAAAGGCTTCCTTTAGGAAGCAGGATCTGAGATGAAACTTAAAGGAAGCTAAGAATTAATTAGTCCATTTCTTTAGAAAAAGCTAGAGGATTTGAGAGTCATGGAACTAGTTGGAAAGGAATTCAGAGGCCTTTGAGTCCAACTGTTTCCCTTTAAATATGAGGAAAATGAGGCCCTGGGATATTGACTCATCATTGGCTGAGGGTCCAGGTATATCAGAGATGGTGTTTGAACTTGGGTCTACTCACTGTGGGCAGCTAGGTGACACAGTGGATGGAGTGCCAGCACTGGAGTCAGGAAAGCTGGGTCCCAATCCAACCTCAGATACTTACTAGCTGTGTGACCCTGGGCAAGTCACTGTTCACTTCAATTTTCTCATATGTAAAATGAGCTGGAGAAGGAAAAGGCAAACCACTCTATTATCTTTGCCAAGAAAACCCCAAATGGGGTAATGAAGAGTCAGCCATGACTGAAACAACTGAAAAAAACAAAAGGAAAGAAATGGAGCATAGTTTTAGAACTGGAAGAGACCTTAGAAGTTAGTTAGCGTAGTCCTCATTTTATACATTTTATAAGCAAATTGTCTTATTGCTCTTTCCTGTCTCGCATAACTTCAATAATTAGAGATTTATATATACTTAGTGGATGCTTAGTTTTGAATTATTAGCATAGTACAGATGGAAGAGTGCTGCATCTTGAACCAGAGGGTCTAGGGTTGAATCCTTACTCTTCTACCTACTAGATGTGTGACCTGTATCAGGTTATTTAAAGCCTCTGATCAGGAGCAACTAGGTGGTTGCAGTGGTCAGAGCACCGGCTTTGGAGTCAGGAAGATCTGAGTTCCTGAGTTCAAATCTGTCCTCAGACATTTACTAGCTATGTGACCCTGGGCAAGTCACTTAACTTTGATTACCTCCCCCTAAAAAAGTAAATAAAGTCTCTGACCCACATGGTGTTAGACTAAATGAACTTTCAAATCCCTATCAACTCCAAATCTGATTGTGTTAATGTAGAACCAAAGAATCTTAACTTTAGAAGGAATCTTTGCTACGAGTTACAGAATCACAGAATTTGAGCTAAAAGGGATCTCAGCAACCATCTATTCCATAGAGCCATACACCAAAGGAATTATCACTGATACTCTCCTATTATGTGAGTGTCTTGTCTCTGGTTGAAGCCCTCTAAGGGAGGCCAACCCATCACCTTTTGAAGCAGCTCATTGCCCTTTGTATGAATGGAATTTTTAGGGCATTTTCCCTGCTACCGAAAGTAAATTGATCTCTACAACTCTCCCCCATTGCTTGTGGTTCTGGTGCCTAGGCCCAAACAATACAAATCTAATCCCTCTTACATATGACAGATACTCAAAACATCTATTGCTTCTCCTCTCTACTTTCATCCACCCCCATAAACATGCCAGTTCAAATGATCCTCATATGACATGACCTCAGGACTCTTTACCATCCCAGTTCCCCTCCTCTGGACACTCTTCACTTTATCAGTGTCCTTTTAAACTGTGGTTTCTAGAATTGAACAGAATGCTTCAGACAAGGGCTGACAACGGCAGAGTACCAGGGGACTTTAACATCAGCATGCCTTTCTACTTTCATCTAAAACATCCAGGACAAGAAGGCCAGTCAAGCCAAGAGGCATGCTGCCTTTCTTAAATACTTCCAGTGATGGCAACATCGTCTTCCAAGGCAACATATTCTACTATATGATGACTCCAATTTATGTTGAGGACTTCTCTACACTGAGTTGGAATCTCCTTTCCTTTAACTCTGATGTGTTGACCTACATTTTGTCTCACTAGAGCCTATTTGAGTTAAGTCTCCTTCCACTTCTTCATGATCATCCTTCATATAGTTGAAGACTGATCATTTGAGAGCAAGTAGGTGGTACAATGGATAGAGTACTGGATTTGGAGTCAGGAAGTCCTGACTTCAAATCCCACTTCAAATAGTTACCATCCATATGACCTTGGGCAAGTGATTTAACCATTCTTGGGCTCAGTTTTCTCATGTGTAAAATAGGATAATAAGAGCATCTACTTCAGAGGTTGCTGTAAGGATCAAATGAGATCATATAGAATTCATTTTGCAAATCTCAAAGTGCTACATTAGCTATTACTATTGTTATCATGACCCCTTTAAAGACCTCTTTTTCAAGGCTAATACTCTTGGTTTCTTCAACGTTTACTATATGAACAAGTTTCTAATTCTCTTGCTCTTTTACCCTCCCTTGGATATGCTATAAGTCCTATCTAATTCCCTAAGCCAGAGGTGAACATAGTCCTCCTGATGTACCCTAACCACTGCAGAGCACAACAGAAATATTCTTCCCCCTCCCCACATACCTTGTTTGGGACCCTGAACTCCTATTAATGCCCCTTGAAATTGCATTGGGTTTTGTAGCAGTCACATGATATAGAAGGGCCAAAGCAGGACATAAGGTAAAATGGCAGATAACTTGTGGAATGTGTTTCATTTTATACTAGTCAAATTTATTCATTTAGGTAGAAATGTCTTTGGAGAACCATCAACCCTGGCAACATTTGGTTTTTGTTTAAAAAAAATAAGATATTTTAATTAGATCAGTGTTAGGTTTTTAATTGTGTTTTCTGCTCTTGAGAGTTCACTCTAATGGCGGGAAGTATGCTATGAAAGACCTGGAAAAGTAAATAAAAATGACTTACATTCAGCTTTGAAAGAATTTTCATATTTCCCTGTGAAATTTGTTGCAACGGACTGTTATAGGCAAACTTATAACACCAATTCCAAACAGTAACACAAAAAGTGAAAGACCACCTGGAGAGAAATTGGACAGCTGCCCAACCATTAATTCTTGCTTAACTCTTCCTTGCATATAAGGACATAGTTGATAATTCCCTCAGACTATTGTGTATGTTTTCCATTAATGCATCTATATACATATGTGCCCTCTTCCCTAATGTCTTTCCTCTTTCGTAATCCTTTGCTCTAGGGGAGGAAGGTAATATATCCTTAAATTGTTTACCCTTAGTTTAATTCAAATTGAGTTCCCTGTTATTTCAGCCAGGCTTGAGGGAAGGCTTTGGCTCTGGAATAATTAAGAAATTACAAGGCAGGTAAGGTACTGAAAGAGGTTCTGGGTTTAGCTCAAGTCTCAGCTTTGCAACTTATTGTAGTGTGATCTTCCATTAAGATACTTTCTCTCTGTTTCACTTTCCTCCCCTACACAATTTGGCATTTGGAAGAGATGATTCCTCAGGTCCCTAGCAGTTCTGGCATCCTCCACTTCTGTTTTATAGGCTATCAGGTGTATATTGAAGAAATTAATAGGAGATAAGGAATTCCATCAGGGGTGACAGCTTGAAGCTTAGAATAAAGAGTTCTGTCTGGGAGGAGCTAATGTTGACTACATAAGCATTCACACTCCTGCTATAAGAGAGGCATTTCAGACTTATGAGGCATTGCTTTTTAGCACTTATATAGCAAGTGATGGCTGGCATTTATATAGTGCTTTATGGCTGACAAAACACTTTGTGCCCATTATATCTCACTTGACCTTCACAACAGCCTTGTAAGAGAGGGAGAACAGGTATCTTTATGTCCATTTTTAGACCGGGGGAAACTGAGGCACAAGGAGGTGAAATTATTTTTACAAAGTTCTATATCTAGGAGGTGGCAACCTTAAGATTCATAACCAAATTGTCTCACTGCAATTTGAATGCACTCTCAAATACACCCCATCTGATTTTGTGAATCACACTGCTGGCTGAGAATAAGTTTTTCCTTTCAGGGACAAAGAAGATTTGAATCATACCTAATCTATCTCTGGGTCTTTAACCCATAGTGGAGGAGGTTGGGGGAGGAAAGAGTATTTGGCATGGGACAAGAGTGAAGGCTTGATGAAATCCACAGGGAGTACAGCCAGGTGGGAAATGATGAGATGGCTGTCCTCTCTAAATGAAGAATCTGGGAGAAGCTCCCCGATGTCCACCTTCCATCTTTTCCTATCAGAGGGCAGGAGAGCATGGGATATTGAGAGAACACCTCTGGTGTGAGGGCTATGTCCTTTTCAGAATTGCTCATCTACCTTTGGTGTCCACTCTTCACTCAACTTTCACCTGTGGTTCTAGGATGCTATAGCATGTGCAGTGGCCACATCCTAATAAAACCATCTTGGCAGACCAGCTAAACCAGGTTAAGGATAATCAACAGACCTCAAACCATCAGTGAGTTCCTGGGATGTCTGCTCCAAGCGTCTGAAGACTTCCCTGGTGGAAAGGACAGATGAAAACAATTTCCCACAATGGCCATGAAGGCAGCTGAATCAGGAGCTGTGGAGTATTTAGAGCTTGGTTGGACATCTGTAAGATGTCTGTGGAAGACAGAGTGAAGCTGATGATTTTGGGCGACTTAGCCTCACTTAAATCTAACTCATGTGCAAGTCAAGATATCACACCATGATGTTATCAGTCCTCTTCAGAAGGAAGGTGAACAACAACGAGAGGGAGGCAGGGGGTCTGAGGAAGTGTGAGTTTTGGAGTTAAATGCGATCTTGCAGAAAGATGAATTTCTGCATTTAAAAGTCCAGAGATTGTTCTATTCAACATAGATGCTTAATAAATAATTTAAAAGAACGTTAAAATTTAAAACAAATAAGAACTTACATATATACATACGTGTATATATATTCATTACTGTTAGTCAAGTAAGAGACAGAAAAAGCATTGGTAAATGATGTGTGTGCATGTATGTGCTTTGCAGACTAGACCTATGGCACTCTCAGTGTAGAGTTCATGGATGGCCAGAACTATTTTTCTTACCCTAGTTTCCCCAACAAAAGGCACAGAGGTGAGTGTCTGTGACAAACTGCTCTCATCACGGCCTGCCGTTGTTCACTTGGGCTGTAGGCATTTAAAAAATAAAAGTCATCATCTGTTATGACTGCCCTTTGAATCACCAATTAGCCCTCTGACAGTTTAGAAACAGACCTTCCTGCCCCAGGAAACACATTTTCTGCTTTTATTTTCAAACTTGACAACTTTTTGGCTTTGTAAAACCTTATAAATCCCCAAATATGTTTTCCTGGTGAAATTCTGAAGTTTTGAATATATACAGGAATAAGGCATGTTTTGTTGAGTATAGCTTGGAAACTTAGAGATGTGTATCAATTTTTTATTTATAAACCAAAAAGGGGCTTTAATATTCAACTATGTTTAATTTTTATATTTTTATTTAGTACTTAAGTCTGCCTCTTGCTGGTGATGCCTGAGGATTATATTTGGTACCAGAGTTTATTTTATTTTTATGAGTTTCTGCCTCTGTTCCTCACTCCTTTTATAAGATATAATTAATATTACAATAGTTATATGATTTGGAAGTTGTACCTTTGGAAGACCCAACTGGGATAACCATTATAGCCCACGAAGAAGAGACTAGAAAGAGAATTTGTATTCTGAACCATCAGGCAGTAGCCTAGCATACTATTATGGTATAGGAATATGTCAAAGGTTGGTACATGTTAAACAGTGCACCAACAGTTCAGGGAGACTGGCAATTGGAAGACCAGAGCTACAGTCTTAGCTCTGCCTTAAAACCACTGCATGAATATGGGCAACTTACTTTTCCTCCCCGAGATTCTATTTCCCAATATATCACCTGAATTAATGGTATAGATCCTACAAAGCACAGAATCTTAGATTTGGAAAGGACCTCAGAGGCCAGCTTGTCCCACACATAACTAGATAAGAATCTTTTTTTATATAATATTTTAATCTGGTGATCATTGAGCCTTCATTTAACTATTACTTGGGGATGGGATAAGGGGAGGTAGCAGCCTGTTTTATTTACTTTTCTGCTTTAAATACCTCTAGTCACTGGGAATTTTTTTTTCTTACATCAAGTTTAAATATGTCTCTGTAACTTCTGTGCATTACTCCCAGTTTTGCTCTCTCAAGCCAAGAAGAGTAATCTGGTCCCTCTTTCATGTGTTGTTGTTCAGCTGTTTCAGTTCTGTCCAATTCTCTCTATCTCTATTTGGGGTTTTCTTGGCAAAGATACTTGCTACCCCTCTTTCATGTGACAGCTCTTCAAATTCAGATTCCTATTTCTCTTTTAGATCTTTTCTTTTCATGGGTAGAAATCCCTGGTTCCTTCATTTGGAGCAATGGCATATCTTTGAAGATCCCTTCCCACACCTTATTATGACATGATTCCCATCCCTGCCTCAGAAGTCCTGGTTTTCTCTCTTTGTGCCAAATTGCGTCTCTCCCTGCCCCTCTTATTTCTCCAAATAACGTGAAGGAAAACATTATTGAGCCTTTTCTAAAAGAAGAGAAGGACTCCTCCAACCCTCTGGTTCCCCTTCAGTACAGAATAAGTGAAGCTGCTGCAAAGAAAGTTTCCTAGGCCATTCTATGCCTCTGTCAGGGAAAGATTAATGATGACAACATCCTCTTTTCAGATCAGTCTTAAATCAAGTTTCTCATATCCTCTGGTCCTAAGAGCAAGATGCCGAAAGTTTCCAATTAGGTAATGACAAATCACATATCTGCATAAACTCTCCTTGTGTTTTCATTTGGAAGAAAGCACCCTGTAGACTTTAAGACTGTTCAGAAATTAGTTGTTATTGCCAGATTCTTTTCTACTTCTTACTGAAATTGTGGTGTGGAGTATGCCAGAGGCGAGGCCATTAATAGTGGTGGAGAGAGAGCTTTTGTTAAGTGACTCTGGGACCCTTCCTGTGAAATGCACACCATATAAATGGAGGCTAGAGTTATGTTCTCATTTAGCCTACAAGGACCAGGGGAGTTGTGGAATGTATTCTTAATTGGGCAATGTGTATACAGGGCTTTTTAAGATTGAAAGAGCTCTTCAGACCACATCTGGATTATTGTGTTCAATTCTGGGTACCATATTTTAGAAAGGACATTGATAAACTGTGGCATGTTCAAAACACAGTGATTAGGCTGGAAGAGGGCTGGAGAGAATGCCACATAAGCATCTGTTAAAAAAGAAAACTGGTGATATTTAACCTGGAGACAAAAAGACTTAGGGAAAGTGTCATGAGATCTGGCTCCAACCATTTCATGGAAGAATTAGACTTGTTTTATTATAGCCCACCATGGCAGAACTAGGAGCACTGGATGGACATTTTAAAGAAGGAGTTCATACCTCTATCCTAAGGAAGAACTTTTTAACAATGAATGGATAAATCAATATTAAACACCACTATGTGCCAGGCACTGTGATAAGTGGTGGGGATACAAAAAGATGCAAAAGAGAGTCCTTTCCCTCAAGGAGCTTACAATCTAATAGGGATATTTGAAAGTAGCATGCGCTGGCTCAGAAGTTACTGAGTTCACCACTAGAAGACTATAAGTAGAGCTGGAATGATCACTTGTTTATTGGTGATGTGGTAAGAAAGATTCCTTTTTTGATCTCACTTGGACTTTATGCCTTCTGAACATAGATTTTGTAGCATAGATTCTGCAATTACAGTACATTTTGTGACTGACAGATCAGGTTCCACATCATAGCAACATTAAGTTTTGCCTCTATGTTTTAAGGGAGTTCAGTGGAAGTTTCTGTAGTGTTCTACGGGAATCATCCCAAAGGTTTAGAACTTCATATTTTCCACAATAGATAACCTCTCTGGGGAAATTTCACTGATATTTGTGAATCCATTGATTTTGCAAGTGAATCTGCAACTCTCCCAGGGTTAGTTAGAATGCTAGCCCTGGAGTCAAGAAGATGTAAGTTCCAATCTGGCCTCAGGCACTAGCTATATGACCCTGGGTAAGTCAACTTCTGTTTGCCTCAATTCCCCCATCTGTAAAATGGGGGTAGCAACAGCACCTACCTTCAAGGGTTGTTGAGTTGTGAGTATCAAATGATGTAATAATTGCAAAGTGCTTAGCACAGTGGCCACCACATAATAAGCTTAAAATTAAATGGTAGTTATTTTTATTGGAATTTGTCTCAAATGAAACTTCCCAGGCCCTACCAGCTAGTGCATATCTTATCAATATAGGGTAAATAAATTAGTATCTAGCAGTTGGAAATAGGGTCTAGTTCATAGGAATGAAAGAATAAATCCAACTTCCTTCCAAGAGCCCTAACCCACGACTTTAGGGCATGGTGCCCTCGCTAACCAAACTAACCGAAAATAATCAAGACACTGTGGTGTAGTAGATAGCGTACTTAAGAAGCGATTATCAAATTGACTATATAAATATCAACTGTGAATATTAGATACATTCTGTATACTATTATGTTTCTGTAGATATGGTCCAGGTATTTGATGATTATACCTTTAGTTGTCTATTTTGTCAGACCGAAAAGAGAACCATAGACAGTTAAATTAACTTAAAATGGAGAAGAGTTTGAACTCAGAGAGGAAATTTTTTTCCAAACCATTCCTCTAGTCTCTGACCTGGGTTCTCCAGTCTCTGATCATTTGATTCTCGAAATTAGTTTGTTAATTCCTCAAAGTGGAAGAATCCTTTGTCGTAATGCATGTTTAAAAGTGCTTCCTTCACTTGATGTATGGCAAATTTATGGAAAAAAAACACTAAATGGAAAATTTTTGATCAAGCATCATGTTTTATCTTTGCAACTTTTAGCTTTCCTAATAAGGTTAAGGATACCATTGTTTTACTTACCTGATCGCATCCTTCCTTTGACTTGTTAAATATTCCATATAAGCAACTCCATAAAAAGATGTGAATGGCAAAATTCTCAAGTTAAGAAACAAAAGGATACACATTAAAAAATGCAACAAGAAACTTTTCATGACCTTCCGTATTTTCTATTTCTCCATTTTTTTTTCATGTCAAATGGACAAATTAAAACTTTCAACCTTTGTGAAATGTTCTAAGGGATAATGTGGCCATAGTTTCTACATTTAAGAGTCTGAGTAGAGTGAACCCTGCTATTGCATGAGTGACAAGGTCATGTGGCAACTCTATTACTAGCTCTTAGTGGCTTCGTATCTGGAGGTCTCTCCCCATAACCTGTCTTTTTTTTCTTCTTTTTTTGTTATATCCACAAGCATGGAGAATGAGTAGTGGAAGAGGAATGGGTGGAGCAGATTTTGGTCATTTAGGTAAGGATGCAGTATCATAAACTAATTGGCAGAAGGTACATTAGGCAACACTTAGTTTAATCTCTTCATTTTACAAAAGTGGAAACAGACTCAAGAGAAGTGACTTTCCCAAAGTCACATAACTACTAAATAACAGAGCTGGAATTCAAAGTCAGGTCTTTAGATTCCAAATCCACTTCTTTTTCTATTGCACAGTGCTGCTCTTTCCCTTTCATCAGCTTGTTCTTTGCTTCTTGGATGCTATGCCCTTCTATGTTGTGGCTGCTATAGATGCCACAAAAGCAGAAGAGAGTAAGAAGTGGCATAGACCCATTGGGAGTTTCTTCAGCCACCTGTCTGCCACCTGCTACACAACATGAGATCAGTTTACCTAGAAGATGGGGACATCATTCTACTACCCAAATGGGAGCCAAATTAACCTTCCTGCTATTCCTTAAACACATTTCCTTTCTAATCTCTCAAAACTCACCTCAAATTCTACTTTCAACATGAGGTCTTTCTTGATCCACCCAGTTGTTAGTGCTTTCCCCAAATTAACATTTTTATTTTGTACCCATATGTGTTTATATACTTGTGTATGTGTATGCTGCTTCCATCCCCAATAGAAAGCAAATTCCATGGGGTCAGGGAGTGTCTCATTGTTGTCTTTGTATTTTCATCACTTAACATAGGATGGCTCATAGCAGACCTTGATAAATGTTTATTGATTAACTGAGAAATTGGCTGAAGGGAGGGTGGGGAACAACCCAGTGCTGTTAGAGTTCTATTACTTCTGAACCTCCTTAAATATATATGGTTTCCATCAAGGTATAGCAGAAATCATAGTAAATTAGGTAGTACTAAATACAATTTTCCATACTTGATTTATCTTGACTTTATTTTCAATGTTCATTCAATACACATATTTATTAAAAATATCTTAGGTATATAGAAGTATGTTATCTGCTTGAGTGGAAGGGGAAGTGAAATACAAAAAAATACAGGGCATGTATCTTATTTTTGCTGCTGATTCAGAGTATTTGTGGAAAAACACTAGAGTTGTCAAGTGACTTGCTCAAGGTCACTTCGTGAGTTAGTGGAAACCCTAGGATTAAGAACCCAAATGTCCTTATCTTCAGTCCCAGCATGCTTTCCATCATAATGAGTTCATCTTCTTTCATCTTTTCTCTTTTACTTTGCAATTTCAGTCTTAGGTGAAGGTTCTTGCAGGCTGGCAGAAAATTCATGGAAAATTTCCCTGAGCTTATACAGGTTTTTTGTTTTTTTCATTTTTTTTATCTTTATGACAATATCAGAAACCCACTTACTATCATAATTTAATTTAACTTCCTAGTACTTTTTAAAGCCATTGGATGGAGTCAGATAATCCCACTCTTACATTTTTTTGGACAAGAAAGCATAACTAGATTTAAACAGCCTTTTTGTTTTGAAAGGAAATAAATATTCAAGAAAACATAATGATTCTTGCTTCCACTGAAAAGAAAAAAAAACACTCACGATTCTAAACAATTAATCACATAACCTTTAAGCCATTGGGAACTCCAAAAGAAAGAGAGAAATGGAATTGACTTACTCAACTCAAATATATACTATACAACAGATCAATATGTAATGATTTTTTAAACTGTTCTATATACTCATCTCCAAGCCACTCAATCTGATCACTGCAGTTTTACTATAGAAAGCAATGAAAGTGATCGTAGAAGCCAGTCAAAGGAAGAGGGATATGCAAGAAAATGAAACTCTAATGTGTGAGGGAGTTATAGGAAAGGGGTAGAATTAAGCCGTAATCATTAATTAAGCACAGCTAGCCTCAGAACACAGAAAAATCGATGAGATAAAGCTGCAAACACTGAAAAAATGGAAAATGACAAAGTCAAGTGATGGCCATAATAGCTGACTTAAAAGGATACCTTTAAATATAATCCAAGAAATGAAATTACTATAGAAAGAGAAGGGTGAAGGATTAAGGAGTTATACATCACCTGCTATGCCCCATGTACTATGCTAAGAACTTTGCAAAAAAAAAAAATGTCTCATTTGATCCTCACTACAATCCCAAGAGGCAGGTGCTGTTATTATCCTCATATTATAATTGAGGAAACTGAATCAAATAGAAGGAAAATGACTTGCCCAGAGTCACACAGCCCAATAAGCATCTGAGGCTGAATTTGAACTCAGTTCTTCGTGATTGCAGGCTCAGCACTCTCTGTCCAGTCTTGCCACATAGCCCCTTCTTGTATGTAAAAAGTCTCTCTCCAAAGGATCTTCTTATCAAATACCATCTTATTTATTCAAGTCTGCTCATTTTTAAAATTATTCTGCTTATAGTATAGGAGGTTAGATAACCATTCTTTTTATTTGTAAGAAAATGTCACCCAAATAGTTAACAGGATTTATTAAATACATATTATGTGCCTTCTTTAGGCAGTGAGTGCACAAATACAAGAGCAAGACAGCCCCTGCCCTTGAGGACCTTACATTCCACTATGGGGGAAGGAGAGAGGAAAAGACATGTCCACATTTAAAAATTATGTATTAAAAATTGTACAAGGTGATTTGAAGGAGGTGAGCTCCCACAGCCAAATCAGAAAAGGATTCTCGAGGCAAGGTTGCAATTTGAAGAGAGCTAGATGTTCCAACATGTGAAAGTTGCGAAAAAAGAGAATTCTAGCCATGAGGAATAGCTCACAAAAAAAAATAAATCAGTGAAATGGAATGTCATATACAAGCTAACAGCAAGGAGGCTTTGCTACAGTGTACAGTGAATGAGGGTGACCGCGTTGGATCATATTGGAAGGACTTGCTGGATCTAGGTTGTGAGGCTCCAAATGAGGCATTTGTGTTTAATTCCAGAAGGTCTAGAGGATAAATGAAGTTCTTTTTCGAGAAAGTAAGTGACATGATTGGGTCTGTCCTTCGGGAATATCAATCTGGTATGTGTGGAACATGGATGGGTAGAGGAAAGGCTGGATGCAAGGAAACTAAGGAGGAGGCTCTTATCCAGGATAGAGGATGGATAATGACATAAAGTAGGGTGGTTGGGGTATGAGCTGAGAGAAGGTGTCAGATGGGAGAAATGTTGTGGAGATAGATTTGACCAGACTTAGTAACTAACTGAATAAAGTATTGAATGAGAGTAAAGAATGGAGGATGACTCCTAGCTGGCAAATCTAGCAAGATGGTGCCCTCAACAGAAAGAGGGAAGTTAGAAAGGTTTAAAGGGAAAGTTTTTAATTCTGTCTTAGATTTTCTGAGAGTGAGATGCATATGGAACATTCAGGTAGATTTTTCTAGCTGCTAGTTGTTAATGAAGGACTGACACTCAGAAGAAAGATGGGGACAGAT
The DNA here is from genome assembly GCA_028646595.1 of Phalanger gymnotis. Lineage (NCBI taxonomy): Eukaryota > Metazoa > Chordata > Mammalia > Diprotodontia > Phalangeridae > Phalanger > Phalanger gymnotis. Next base: position 196,592,000 of record CM053625.1, read on the forward strand.
ACAGAGATTTGAAAATCACTTTCATATAAAATGATATTTACACTTTTTGGAAGGAAGGGAACAAGCTAGGAGATGCAGTGAATAGAGCTCCAGGCCTGGAGTCAGGAAGTCCTGAGTTCAAATCTGCCTTCAGACACTTACTAGCTGTATGACCTTGGGCAAGTCACTTAACCTTGTTTGCCTCAGTTTTCTCATCTATAAAATGAGCTGGAGAAGGAAATGGCAAACCACTCCAGTATCTTTGCCAAAAAAAAAAAAAATCCAAAAGGGGTCATGAGGAGTCAGACACTGAACACCGCCACCACTAATGGGAAGTAATCACAATACCAAGAGAGATTATGTAGAGAGAGATGAGAAGGGGGCAGGATATCCATAATTATTCTACAAAGGAGACTGAGAAAAAATTATTTAGGAAGCAAGGAAGAGAACCACGACTGAGCAGTGTCACAAAAAAACCAGGGAAGAGAGACTTTCCAGAAGGAGGAGGTCATCAGAGGTGTCCAAAAAAATAAGAAATGAGAAAAAGCCACTGGATTTAGCAGTAAAAAGATAATTAGTGATCTTAGAGCTACCAAAATTCAGTGTTGGGCTACAAAACTACATTGCAAGGTGTTGAAAAGCAAGCAGGAAGTTAGAAAATGAAGAGTGCAAATGACTTCTAGCAATGTGAGAAGAAAGAGTGGGGAAAGGAAAGGGGGAAGGGAGTAAACATTTCTATAGCACCTACTATGTGCCAGGCCCTGGGCTAAGGGTGTTTTACAAATATTATCTCGTTTGATTCTCACAGAAACCCTATGATGTAGGTGCTATCATTCTCCTTTTTACAGTAAAAAAACCACAGCAAGCTTGCCCAAGGCCACACAGCTATTAAGTTTCCAAGGATCTGAACTTAGGTCTTCCTGACTCCAGGCCCAGTTCTCTATCGGCTGCAGCTAGGATAATTAGAGCAAGGTCAAGTGAAGAGTTTTGTTTTTGTTTTTGTTTTCTCCTTTTCTCTTTTTTAAAGAATCGGTGAGTTCCAGGAATGTCTGTATGCAGCAAGAAAAGAATCATTGGATGAGGAGAAAATGACTGAATTTTGAGTCAGAGGACCTGCTGTAGAAAACTGAATTTAGTACTTTTAAACTGTCTGACATTAGCCAAGTGCACTGCAGATTTTTGAGTACCTCAGTTTCTTCATTTGTAAAAGGAAAGTATTCGACTAGATGATCATAAGTCCTCTTTCAGCTCTAAATTGGTGAGCCTATGACATTGTTTGATAGTATTATGGAATGAATAAAGAGTTGGCTTCAAATTTAGAAGGCCTGGCTTCATAGCCTCCTGCTGTCACATAATGACTGTGTGACCCTGGGCAAGTCACTAAACTCTCAGTGCCCCAGGCAACTCTTTAAGGTAATGAATTACAGAGCAGGTGTTGATCAGTATTAGCCAATAGCCCTTACTCACCTGCAGTTCCTTGTACAGATGAATTCATAAGTCTTTTTCCCTACCAAGGTCTGTTGCTTCCCCCATAGGTATCCCCCAAAGATATTCCTTATTCTCTATGAGTTCATTTTTTCTTTGCTAAAGTGTGAAGGTTAAGTTTGTTCCCAGCTCTAAAGATCTGATTAAAAAAATACTCTATGAGAGTTTATAGTTCAATTTTTAGTGTACTATACCATGTTTCTCTGTATAGAGTTTTAAGTTATTTTATAAAAGAATACGAATAAAACTGATTCCTTTTAGAAAAGTAGACTTGGTCACAGATATTTTTATATCATTTGCTTAAAATAGGTCTATTAGATGTAAATAAAAGTATGTTCCCAAAAGGTCGCATATTATAATTTTGTTGTTGTAATTTTTTCAGCATTTCTCTCAAATCTTAAACCCTGTTGTTAAAAGGAGCATTTACTCTCAGACACCTGTGCCCTAGGTCATAAATAGAAATCACTTACTAACAACTACCACTGAGCCCCCAAAATGACATTTTCCACACATTTGCAATCTTTTCACTCTGGAAATAGCATAAAATCAAGGCAGACCAAGCATTTCATGAAGCAGACTGGCTTCATGAATCTTTGTTGCACAGCTTCCCAACTATTCTTGAGGAGAATCCTCAACTGAGAATAGTATGTATGAATGAATTGGAAAAGTTGTAGAAATAACATCTGAATTGACTATAAAATTTAAAAAGTTTTTTCAATAAGAGTATTATAATTCAAGGTCTTAGATTGAGCTAATTAATGCTCAGATAAATTAGAGCAGTTTTTTCTAAAATCATCACAGATATCTATTAGAATTGAAATTTTCTGTTTTGGAAACAGGCAGCCTGGAGAGAGAGAGAGCTGTCCCTAGAGCTAGGAAGACTTGGGTGCAAGTCTTGCCTGTGGTATATCATAGATACGTGTTATGTTTAGTCGTTTCAGTCATGTCCAACTCTTCATGACCCCTTATGGGGTTTTCTTGGCAAAGATATTGGAGTGGTTTGCCACTTCCTTCTCATTTTACAGATGAAGAAACTGAGGCAAAAAGGGTTAACTGATTTGCCTAGGGTCGCATAGCTCTTAAGTATCTGAGGTTGGATTTGAACTCAGGTCTTTCTGATTCCAGGCCTAGCAGCTATTCACTTCACCACTTAGATGTCCAAAGGGTATGTAACCATAGGCAATTCATTTAACCTCTTACATAATTTTAGGGAACTTTAAGAGGCACCCCTACAGCACAATGCTTAGAACGCTAGGCCTAGAGTCAGGAAGACCTCAGCTGAAATCCTTCCTCTGATACTTACTAGCTGTATCACCTTGGACAAGCCACTAGGCTCTGTCTGTCTCAGATAGAGGGGATCTTTAAAATGGGGATAATAATAGTACCTATCTTATAGGTTTCTTGTGAGCATAAAATGAGAATCTATTTGTAAAACACAGTGCCTTTCTCTTTTTAAAAACATTCTATTTAAAAATTTCTTTTTTATTTTTTTCTACTTACAAAAAAAAAAAATTCTACCTCCTTCAACATATATAAACACCCATTCCCTCCAACACTGAAAAATAAAAAAATGAAAACAAAACCCTCAAATCAAATATATAGTCAAGCAAAACAAGCTCCTGTATGGGGCAAGTACAAAAGAAATATGCCATATTTTGCCCCTCAAGTCCATCAACTTTCTGTCCGCAGCAGGGCACCACATCAGGCATTCTTCAACAGCTAAAGATACCTACTTCTGTTCTCTTTTAGTGGTTTTTTTTTTTTACATAACTTTTATATTGACTCCTAGTACTTTATTGGAGCTCCTGGAGATATACAATATAAGCTGATGGCTTAAATCTAATTTCTGCCCAAGTACTTTCCACTTTTCCTGATAGTTTTTACTTAAGTCTTTTCCAAGTTTCTTATGTTACAGGGAGATACCATGGCATAGAGCAGAAAGTGATTCATCTTTGGTTCAATAGCTAGTAATGGGCAAAGTTGGGACAACAACACAGTTTCTAGGTTTCTGAGAAAATACATATGCAGTGGTGAGATGTGTTGGTTTGCTTTAAAACATTAATGCACTAGCATTCTTTGTAGGGTTTCTTCCATTTATGAATTATAAGTTTCTTTCATGAATATAGGAATACATCATTTTCTTCCATTTATGAATTAAGTACAATATTGCTTAAAAGCATGGTTCCCTAGCTGCTTGAGTGGAGCTTGATCTGATTCATCATGTTTCCTATATTGCCCTCTCGAGTGCTTTTTCATAGAGGATTTTAACTGGTAGTCACTGCTCTCTATAACGCACAAACAGGTCCTTTTTACCCTTTGTTCAGAGGGTTGGTTTTTTTTTTTGTTTTATTTTTTGGTCCTTGAAATCTCAAAGTTTAGGAGAAAAAAAAACAGATTCAAAGTTTCTGCGGACCTTTCCTCAACGGTATAATTCCAGTTGTTCTCTTTATCATCAGAAATGACACTCCTGCAATATTTATTGTCTCCTTCCTCACTTGGTTTTCCTGATAAAACTTTTTTTTTCTTCTCCGTCATACTAAAACAAAGTCAGAGGGCAGTAAAGTTACTATTGGCAATAAATCTGAAGGTTTTGTTTTGGTTTGGTTTGGTTTTCATTGTTATAGCATTAGTTTTTCAAGGAGCTCCAGGCAAGACACAGACACACAAGAAATACACATCGATCCTCCCTCCTGGTTTTTCTGGGTGGCATATAGGGTCTATCCTTCTGTTTGTGTGGCTGGCATTTAAGGCAGACAAAGATGTAGAGGTAGAGTCAGGCTTATGATAGGGGAAGAAAAGAAGAGTGAAGAGGAAAGCTAAAGGTTAAAGAGAAGGGCAATAGTGTGATCTTAGTGGCACAGTGATTTTCTCTGAGAGGACACTATAGCTGTTTTTAAATATTTGAAAGTTTATTATCTGGGAGAAACATGAGAATATTCTGCTTGGCCCCACTGGGAAAAATTAGGACCAAAGCACAGAAGTTGCAGAATGGCAGATTCAGGCTCCCTGTAAGTTGGGAGTAGAAGGGGGGCAGGCAGGGACTTCTCAACAATTAGAGCCTACTAGAAGTGCTTTACTAGGTATTTACCCCTTTATCAGAGGTCTTTAACCAAAAGAAATTGAGGATTTTTTTTGGAGATTTCCTGACTAAGGTATTTTGGGCTGGGACTAAGTGGCCCTGAGGATGTAAACCACATACAAAACTCCCTAATTCTGCATGCAGCAGAGCTAAATCAAAATGTGATTGGGAAATGTTTAACAAAATAAATGAAAATTCAATGTAGCAAAGATAATGTTAATTTGTGATTTTCTAAGTCAATATCTGACCTGCAGAGATCCATTTCTATTTGAGTTTGATACTACTAGACTAGCCAAAATCTGGAGTCCCTTACAAATCTTTTAAAAAACATGGGTCTACTATTTGTTCTATGAACTAGGTTGGGGAAGCATCTGTTTACAGTCCAACTTGTATTTAGACAAAGCCACTCTAACAGTTAAGAGAAGCAGGAAATCTAATTCTATAAGCCTCTGTGCAAAATTCTGAGACTGCCAAAGTTAGCAAAGCGTAAGTACTGGATCTATGATTTTATTACTACAGGAAACTCCTAGGTGAGCAAACACCCTCTTACCAGTGTTGGTTGGCACCATCTCAGTCACTTGTAGTCTTCAAGAGCTGCCTACAGCATGGGAGGCTAAGTGACTTCCTCAGTTACAGAGCTTGTATATACCCAAGGATGAGACTTGAACCTGGGTCAGTCTTCTACCTTAAAGCCCACTTCTGTACATGAAGGGCAACTAGGTGCCACAGTGGATAGAGTGGTGGATCTGGAGTCAGGAAGACTCATCTTTTGTGTTCAAATCTGGCTTCAGACATTTATTAGCTGTGTGACCCTGGACAACTTAACCCTGGTTGCCTCAGTTTCTTCATCTGCAAAATGAGCAGAAGGAAATGGCAAACCAGTCCAGTATCTCTGCCAAGAAAACCTCAAATAGGGGTCACAAAGAATTGGACACAATTAAAAAAACACCTTAACAACAACATCTATACATGATGCTTTCATATGTAATCAAAATCCCCCTGAATTTTTTCCTCTTTCTTACTTGGGTGATAGTAGGTTATTGTAAATAAATAATCATAAAAATCTATTGAACAGAGATAGCATTGTGCAGTGAATAGAGAGTATGTCTTGGAGCCAGGAAAACCTGGATCAAATCTAGCCTCTTGATGCATACTTGGCTGTATGACTCAGAGAAAATCACATGACCACTCAGTATCTAAGTGACTTCCTAAAACTTTAAGTTTCAGAGAATGTGTTTAGGAAGTCCTTTCCTTAGTGAGCTCCTACATTACTACATAAATTTTGCTTAAAAAATACTATTGAAAGAAAGTAAGAACAAGGAATTTAGGACTAAACAAGACTCTACCTCTCCTCCCACTAAGTATGTTCTAAGTATAAAAAGAAGACAAAGAAAAGAATCTGTAAATTAATGTAAAGTTGGTGGTTTTGAATTTGTGAAGGTATAATAGATTCAGTCCTTAGAGGATTGTTAGAAATAGGAAGCACTTAGGATTTAAATACTAGTCAGTTGTTTGGGAACCTGGTAAGTCCTATGAATTACCTTTTTCCCCAATTTATATGTCACTCACGTCAATTTGCTTTTTTTAATATTAAAACAATAGAATAATAAAATTGTGTATTTTGAATTTGAACTCACATTTGTGATAGATATATAGAAACAGTCTTTTGAATTGGTGAGAGAATGCAACCAATTCTCAGCTGCTGAAAATATTTAATGAGTAGATTTAGGAACAGAAATAATATATTCCTCAATATCCTGTAATCTCTATATTTATTTTAATTCCTTTGCCAAATGCCACATGCTTATTTATCTTCTATCTGAATCTTCTTAAAATATTATTTTGACAAATGGTGTTAACCATAAGCTCTATTGATAAATTACATTAATCAAAGAGCCAAAGAGATGCTCTGTTGGCCCAGATTTTCTGATCTGCTTTCAATCTTCCATCTCATCATTATATTTACAATATAGTATAAATTTGTTTGCTAACTCATATGTAATGTTCTCACTAATAATATACAATTTTAATAGCACTATTTCAATTATAGTAATAACTGCTCATTTTGTAGATCATAAGTGTAGAGCTAGAAGGGATGTTTTTTTTTTTTTTACTTTTGAACATCTATTTTTTTAAAACCTTGAGTTCCAAATTCTCTCCCCTCTTCCCTTCCCATCCACCCTCCCTAAGAAGTTAAGCAATTCAACATGGGCCACATGCGTAACATTATGTATAACCCTTCTACAATATTCATGTTGTGAAAGACTAACTATATTTTGCTTCTTCCTAACCTATTCCCCTTTATTGGGTTTTCTCCCTTGACCCTGTCTCTTTTCAAAAGTGTTTGTTTTTGATTATCTTCATCCCCATCTGCCCTCCCTTCTATCATCCCCCCTTTTTTTTATCTTCTTCCTCCTCCTTTCCTGTGTGGTAAGGTACACAACTGAGTATGTATGGCATTCCCTCTTCAGGTCACATCTGATGAGGGCAAGATTCACTCATTCCCCCTCACCTGCCTTCTCTTCTCTTATTCCTCTCTCATCCCTTATTCATCTTCAACTCATCCTATGCCCCCCCCTCTGTGTGTGTGTGTGTATATATATATATATACATATATAATAATATGTATACATACATACATACATATATATATACATATACATATATATGCACACATACACCCATTATATGTATATATACATACACATACATAAATATATACACATATACACATACGTATACACACATGCATATTCCCTTTAGCCACCCAAATATTGAGGTCTCATGAATCATACACATCATCTTTCCATGTAGGAATATAAACAAAACAGTTCAACTTTACTAAGTCCCTTGCAATTTCTTTTTCTTGTTCTTTTTCTTGATTACCTTTTCATGCTTCTCTTGATTCTTGTGTTTGAATGTCAAATTTTCTATTCAGCTCTGGTCTTTTCACTGAGAAAGCTTGAAAGTCCTCTATTTTATTGAAAATCCATATTTTGCCTTGGAGCATGATACTCAGTTTTGCTGGGTAGGTGATTCTTGCTTTTAATCCTAGCTCCATTGACCTCCGGAATATCGAATT
>CM053625.1:196600124-196685712 GCA_028646595.1 Phalanger gymnotis
CTGCCACTTTGTGGGTTCTGCAGCTCTAGAATTGGTTCAGAGCCATTGTTTTATAGGTTTTTGGAGGGACTTGGTGGGGAGTTCACGCCAGTCACTGCTTCCCAGCCGCCATCTTGGCTCCACCCCCCCGCTAGAAGGGATGTTAAAGATCATCTAGTTCAATTCTTTCATTTTACACATGAGGAAACTGAGGCCCAAAGAAGTTAATTGACTTACTTCAGCTTAAATAGATAGTATCAGCAGGATTCCAAACCAAGGCTTCCACCATGTTCCTGGTCATAGATGAGGACAGTGAAGTCCAAGGGGTTTAAAGGACTTACCCAAGTTGACGCAGAACATTAGTAATAGGGCTGGAGCTAAAATCTAAGTCTCTCAAATCTCATTTCAGTACTCTTTGCACTGTTCTGTGCTGCAGATATCCACTTATTTTCTCTAGCTATCTTGGAGAACAAAATTCAGTAAACATTTATTAAGCACCTACCAGGAAAGTACACTCAGCTTTTGGAATACAAAGGAGGAAAAATGACAAAAGTCTATGTCTTTGAGGAAGTTTCAGATTTGTTTGGTTTTTTTTTTAATGGAAGGTCAAATATGTAAAAGTTATCATTCAAAAGGGATACAAAAAGTTTGAAGGCAAACAATGCTGTCTACCACTATTAGAATATAAGCTCTCTGAGAGAACGACTGTTTCTTTATTCTTTTTTTAAAATAACATTTGTATTTCTACTGTTTTTCACAGTGCCTGGCATGGAATAGGGGTTAATAAATACTTTTAAAATTTATTCATTCAATTATCCACCCATGGGTTGTGAGATCCCTGTCAGCTGGTGGGAGGAAGGAAGGCTAAACAGAGAAGAAGCAGCTTTGAAGAAAGAGGATTTCAAGAAGTGAAAATAGGTAGAAAGGGTACATTATGGCACTCAGTAGTAGAAAATTATGTAAGTAATGAGAGGGAAGTGGCCAAGGGTGGGATGTTTGTCAGGATTAAGATGTGAGATATGGCTGGAAAGATCGGTGCCAAATTATAGATGGTCTTGAATGATCGTCTAAGGAGTTTATACTTTTTTAAGTCAACTTATACTTGGTGGATAGTGATATTTTATCTATGGCATTATGAGTGAACGATAAAAAATTCTTAAAGATATGATTGCCTGTAGACAAGTAGTATAGTTTTTCAGGCAATTATATTTAATCCTTTCATAAAGACAAAGTCCTAGTCCTACTGACACATGACAGTGTGGCTCTGACCTTGGGTTTTCAAATCCAAGGTCAATGGAGAATAAGGTCTGGAGGTTCTACCAAGACTGGAAGATATAAATTATAATAACACTGTAAAAATGCCCTTTCTGATCCAGGACCAATCCAGCTAACCATATGTAAAATGGTAAACCTCACGAGTAGGCTGACCACTAGGTGATGAATTCTTTGGCCATGGCAACCTATCAAATAAACAAAAACATAAAATAGATCTCAATCCTGTGATAATATAGTGCATAATAAGGAGCAGAGGAAGCTGAGAACCACAAAGCTCTTAGAGCATCTGTAAATATTGATTTAACTTTTGATAGTCTAAATGTGAAAGATATGTTCAATGATGAATGAATTCACATGCTACTGGAGGAACTGAACCACATCAATATTGACATTCTCACTATAAATGAAAGCAGAAGAAATAAAGACGTTGCAGCTAAATGAAAGGGCATTTCCCTGGTTCTCCTTGAGAGGTGAACAAAAGAGTTCATAGAATTGAAGATTTAGAGTTCAAAGGGACCTTGGAGGCCATCTAGTTCAATGCTCTCACTTTGCATTTAAGGTCACTTAAGGTTCAGAGAAGTTAAATTACTTGTCCAAGGCCATCTAAGTAGTAAATGACAGGCAGTATTTGAAACCTGACCTCTGACACCAAAACCAGTTTTCTCCCCACTGTACCACACTGTCTTCCTATTGGTACTGTCACCTAAACACAACAAAAATCATCATTTCATGAGATACAGTGAAAGGAGAAAGACAACTATTAATATAATAGAAGCTTATATAATCAAAGAGTCAACGTACGTTTGTGCAAGTCACTGTCTAAGACAATGACTATATCAAATAAAGAAAAAAAGAACTATGTCCTCAAGGAGCTTACATTCTATTGGGGTAGATAATGTGTGTGTAAGTACAGAATGTGTACAAAACATTTGGTATGAGGAACTGGGGCATGATGAGAAAAAGCTTCATCGAAAAAAATATTCCGAGTGAGAAAGACAGAGAGAGAGAGACAGAGAGACAGAGAGAGAAAAACACAGAAGAGAGAGAGAGAGAGAGAGAGAGAGAGAGAGAGAGAGAGAGAGAGATGCGATGAGATGCGATGAGATGCGATGAGATGAGATAAGATGAGATGTGATGAGATGGAAATGCATTCCAAGGAGTTGTACTTTGTTCAGTTGTTTCAGTTGTGTCTCTTTGTGATCCCATTTGGGCTTTTTTTTTTTTTTTAGCAAAGATACTGAAATGGTTTGCCATTTCTTTCTCCAGCTCATTTTAAAGATGAGGAAACTGAGGCAAACAGGTTTATGTGACTTGCCCAGGGTCACACTACAGGAAGATTCTGAGGCCAGATTTGAACTCAGGAAGATGAGTCTTCCTGACCCAGTGTCCTATCTACTGAGCCACTTAGCTGCCCAGCCAGTGAAAATGCAGAGTGTTACATATGGCTTCAAGGTGGTAAGTCAATTTGGCTGAACTGAGTGTGGGAAGGCAAGAAATGCCTAATAATATTTGGGAAGATAGGTTTGGGCCAGTTCGTGAAGAAATTTCAGTGTTATGCTAGTTAGTTATTATTATAGTCTAGAGATAATGGGAGGCCAGCTTGAGCTTATTAAGTAGGAGAGTGACGTGGCCATAGCTGTACTTTAGGAAAACCAATTTGATAGTTGTGTAGAACATAGGTTGGAGAGGGAGAAATTTCAATGCAGGAGGCTCAGCGAAAGGCTATTTCAGTGATCTAGGCAAGAGTGTCTAAGGGCTTGGATGAAGGTTGGTATGTAAATAAGGAAAAGAGTTCAGATATGACACGTCAAGGAGTTAGAAACAGCAACGTTTGACAGCTGGCTATATGGGATGAGGAAATTGAGTCAACGATTGCACTGAGTTTATAAACCTGAGACACCTGCCCTTAGCAAAAACCAGGGAGTTCTGAAGAGGGTTTTGGTGGAAAGATTTATTTTAGACATGTTAAGTTTAAGTTGTCTCTAGGAGGAGAGCAGTTTCAAAGGCAATGAGGGGGGGCTGCAGTCTGTGAAGGGTTGAGAAATGAATTAAAGGAAGTGGAGGTGCCAGGAATGTACAGGTTTCCCTTGATGCCTCTCCCTGACATCCCCCAAGGAATTTGGCTATGAAATAGATAATAGACACCAAGCAATGGCTTGAGAAGATGGTAGGATTCACATAAGACTTTTTTAAGAATGAGAAGAGTTGAGTGTGTTCCCAGGCAACATGGAAAGAATCAAGAGATAAGGAGAGAATGAAGATTAGTGAGATAGAGTAAAATTGGGGGGGGGGGCGGGGAAAGCATCTACAGGAAAATGCAGGAGGGGGGATCAATAGTATATTTAGATGGGTTGACTTAGGTGAAGAAAAGGCCCAGCTTTCATCAGTGATTGGATTAAAGGAGATAATAATGAATGATGTCATGGGATTGTGAAATGATTAGGGAAGAAGAATAGAAGAGGAAATTCATGGCAAATGGCCTCAATTATGTTGTTAAAGGATGAGGAGAAGCCTTTAGTTGAGAGGAAGGCTGGTGAGGGAGTGCCACTGGAGGCTTGAAAAGAGAATATTTGTAATAGCCTCAGTGGGTAGAGTAGAGAGAGAATCCATTTGGGAGGAGTACAAGCCAAGAGGGTCAAGTTGAGATAAGAATGCACAAATGTGTAGTGGACACCTTTGGCTCTTGTGACTTTCTTCATCTCAATTCAGCTACATTTGGGTAGGAACAGAAAATACAGATGAGGACAATAATCTAGATCTGGGGTTTGGAAAGACATTAGTGGTTTTCTTGTAAGGGAACAAAGTATTCTAGAATAGAGGTGTATAGAGCTGTTCAGAATTGGGACAGTGTGAAAGTAAAGTTAGAGCAGAAATGATAGATGGTCTGAGAAAGTACTAAGGGTATTGGATTTAGAGTTCCTTGGGAGAACAAGGGATATCTTTAGAGGGAGTAGGGCAGATAGTAGGTTAGGATCAAATGGTATAATGGAGCACTTGATGAAGTGTGACCGAGGGGTAGTACGGGTGAAGTATAGTGGAGGAATTGGTCATGAGAACTGAAGAGATTGGTGAACTGAGATACTAGAGTATTTAGGAGAAAAATCATGAATGTGAAAGTCCATTACTATAAAAGAGGCATAGGTGCCAAAGTGGATAGAATGCCAGGCCTGGAGTCAGGAAGACCTGAGTTCAAATCCAGCTTCAGATACTGTGTGACCCTAGGCAAGTCATTTAACCTGTTTGCCTTAGTTTCCTTATCTGTAAAATGAAGTTTAAAATAGCATCTACCTTTCAAGTTTTCTGTGAGGATCAAATGGATTAACAATTGTGGACATTTAGCACAGTGTCTGACACATAGTACCTGTTATATAAATGTTAGCTTTTATTAAAGAAGAAGACTATCAGCTAGATACTGAATTCCTAAAAATAGCAAGAAATGATATGATTGGGTGAATGATTTGGATAGCATCAACTTCAAAGAAGAGGTTGCGCCAAATTTATTAGAACTAGAGCAGATCTACCAAAAGTATAATAAAACCTCCAAATAAAGTCAACCTTGATACTTAGTCACAATATAAAATGGTGAAAGAATATATTGCTTTAACATAAGAAATAAAAGAGGATTATTAGATTATTCAAATATTATGAATCTTTTTTCTAGAAAAATATTTGAGAACTCATTAAGGATGGCAAACACTTAACAATATTAAGATAAACATGAAGAATTAAGTAAATAAATACATTGACTTGGCATAAGAGGTCACTAAGTAAGATCATAGAACAATTAGAGACTAAAATAAAATGAGTTCAACAGACACAAAAGTAAATAGATTTTCTAGTATTTCTATATTGACCTATTTTCATTGACAATGAAATTGGGAATAACCCATTTGCACTTCTGACAGTCTAATATTTAATGTGTTATATGAAGAAGTAGAAATTGTTGAGGTCAGAAAAGGCAGCTATATCAGACAAAGTACTCACTGCCACGGAGTTAAGAAGACCTCTGTTCAAATTCTACCTAAGAATATGTACTCATTTTGGGCTCATTGGCAAGCCTCTTAATGACTTGGAGACTTAAACTGCTCATCTGTACAACGGGGATAAAAGAGTGCTTTTAGTGTTTACCTTGCAGGTTTCTGTGAAGCTCAAATTATAGAGAATATATTTAAAACATTCTGCAAACCTGAAAGCAATAACTTAAATGTCATTTATCATCATCACAATTCATCGTACAAAAAAACAATTTATACCGGAACCAAACAATTTTGGAGGCAAATTGATTTTCAAGTATCCCAAAATGGAAGATACCAAAATAATGGGGAAAATTAGAAAAAAAAATACCAGAACAAAAAAAAAAACCTGCGAGCAACTACTCATCCACATGCCTATTGCTCACCTTCATAAAAACGAACATGTATGTCAAGGATATCTGCAGTATAGGAGAAAAGATGAGGGAAGAAAATGAGTCTACAACAGATCTTATAGACACAGTTATACAATTAACTGAAAGGTACAAAGAATACATAGACTCACTCTTAGTTATTTTAGGCGTTTTATATGATAGAGCAAAATTAATAATTGAGGCTATTTTCTAAGAAGATGTCTGCTATGTATATGTTAAGATTTTGCAAGATTCCTAGACATGTAGAGCTACAAAGACTGTTCAATGGTGCCCTGATTATCAATATCCAGTGGATCTCACCCAGGCTGACTTCCACTGGTGTAGTATCCAAATAAAAAAGGTCTCCCCAATAGATGTCAAAATTTCCAGATTCTCTTGTTTTCATATAATATTGTGCCCACTACAATAAATCCTAGAACATTAGAGGTCCTCTTCAATGAGATTCATGATAATTCAAAAAAAGCTAAGCAATCTACACAGAAAAAGTTAATTTTATGAAGGAATTCTTTGCAGTTTGATAGATAATGGTTGGAGCATACACTAAATTTAGTCTACTACTTCATGCACCTTGGACAAGAAATACAAATCAACAATTGAACTGGGCCCAGAATTAAATAGAAATAAGGGAGTAGGCTAAATTACATTTAAGATATTATTCAGTGCTTTCAATGATTCTAAGCTGCTCATTTACAGAAACACGAATCTTTTTAAACATCATGGGAAGGATACTATATGGTGGAGTATAATGGGATACACAGTCTCTGGAGATTTAAAACTGTCAGCCAAATGATCATGGAGAGATGCCTGGTCAAGGCAATGAATTAGGCTTTATCTTATTGTTAGTGATATATTATATGAAAGAAGTGGAATCAGAGGTACCACGAAATAACAATATGATTTAAAAAAAAAGATATAGCAGCCACGTATTAAGAGCAAGGGATAAAAAGAGGTGGATACCTCTAGTAGTTTACTTCTACCCATAAAATATTAAAATATGAGGAGGATCCTTCAGGATCTGAGGTACATTCTGTACAGAGGATTCATGGGAATACATGGATGGAGTCACAAAGAAAGACAATATATGAATAGATTGTTATTTACACCATTTGAGAGAGTACTATTGAGGAAACCATAGTCTCATCAAGGTGATACAGCTAATTGTACAATCATCAGAATTATTAAGAAAGGAACTTTTAAAAAAATTTTAAAGGGTTGGCTATAATTTGACCTTAAAAAGATTGAAATCTATTTAGTTCTATTAATAATATAAATTTTCTGCAATAATTAAGTAGAACTTACATAAGGAGATGATGGAACTTTAAAATACTAAGAAACAGAGCATATGTTATAATTGTATTTGAATTCTTAACACTTTTTTTAGTATTGTGAGTTTACAAGAAGTTTCTGTTTGGCCTTGATTATTTCAAAGAGAAAAAAAATGAAATTAGGACCTATTTTTAAAGGTTTAATGAGTGTTCTCAAAATACCTTTTGATTTAATATAATAAAGCCAAAAAATTAAATACATTCCCAGGGACTTAACATTCTATTCATTTTTTTTGAAACTAAGATAATGCAAATCACAACTTGCCATATGCAAGAAGTTGTACTTATTAAATTGTTTTTATAGTCAATTAAGAAATAAATTTGATATGTTTATCATTTTGTTTGATCTTTAAGGACTCAAAGTAGTATAGATTCACTATATTGAAGCAAAAAAGAAACATACATTGCCTCCCAAAATGATGAGCCACAATTGTGATAGAAGTGTCCTCAGGAGAAAATACATTGATAGATGTTCCAATAAGAGAGAGAGGTGGCCAGCCATGAAGGCAGCCATAAATAACACAATATTTCTCTCCTGTCACCTACACAACCTCCTGGTAAATGACTTCAATATCTTCTGTGCAAATCCAAGACATATTTTTCCTGTTCCTTGTTCATGATTAGCTGATATAAGTTAACATTTCAGGTGGACATAAATATCACAGGATAATCAAGGTTGAAGGTGAAGAGAGAAGTTTTATGAGTGTAGT
The DNA here is from genome assembly GCA_028646595.1 of Phalanger gymnotis. NCBI lineage: Eukaryota > Metazoa > Chordata > Mammalia > Diprotodontia > Phalangeridae > Phalanger > Phalanger gymnotis. The sequence goes on from CM053625.1 coordinate 196,607,819, forward strand.
TCCTTGAAACACTTCATAGGAGACTGCATTCTTTCATACTGCTTGGAGAAAGAGTCATTCTCTTAACAGGTTGTTTTCGACTAGTGATTGGTCATGACTCCATTCTTCTTGTTATCGTTACAAATAGAACCTAGAGCATATTCACATATGTAATTCTCTATAAACTAGAAGACTTTTATAAACATTTCTATTTTAATCACACTAAAATCTTTGTGTGGTAGTTTAGTTACCCCGTTTCTATTTTTTTTTGACATGAAGATTTCTGTCAGGTCCAAAACCAAAGCTATGGTTGAATAAGAAGTCCCTCCCCTCATATTCTGAAATCTCTTTCAATAAGCCTTTTGCTAGATAAGAAATTAGCCCCCTCATGTGTTATCAGAACTTTCTAAACAGATAAGATAGGTGCCTGACCTGCTTATAATATGTTCCTTCACTATTCATCACAATTTTTTTTAAAGCAAAGCAGGACATGCATTTCTTTCAGAGACATTCAGTGTTAGAAAAAGTCTCTAAGGTTATCTAGTCCAACTTGTACTTGACCAGAAGTCACCTCTACAACATCTCCCACATGTGGTTAAGCAGCTATCATTTGAGAACCTTAGGTCTTCAAAAATGACCTTTAATATAAGTTTACACATTTGAGTAGGCCCTGCTTAAGATCACATTGAATAAAACACGCAGGTCATCCAAGTAAGCCAAGCAATTCAATATATTTAACCACATGTGTATAAACATTCTGTCTCATACTAATAAAGAGGCTAGCTTTAACTAAGTAAAAGTCATGATCTTACCATATTAAAATGGGAATAGTTATCACTCAAACCTGGCAGTTCCATTCAACTTTTTAAAACATTTATGTAAATGGATTAAGGTCTCGGTGCCCCAGGCAACTCTCTAAGAATATAAGTTAATCAGAAAGAATTTATTAAGCATCTACTATGAGCCAGGCATTGCAAGGGGCTCTGGGGGATACAAACACATAAATGAAACAGTTTTGCCCTCAGGGAGTTTACATTCTGTTGGAATTGGTTGATTGAGTGATTTTGATGGACTATTCTCAATCAATTTAATTGAAAAAGATTAATTGATGGACTCTGAATTGTAGATGAATTGCCAATCTGCAACAGCAGAAGTATTTTTTAAACTGAGAATTCCTCATTCTGATGAAATTACAGGTTCTGGAGCAAAAAAGAAAGAAAAATAATTACATTCAATTTTATCCACTGAAGTCCTTCTTTGATGCCACAGGCTGGCATAGAGGTAGCTTTTGTTCTAAAAGTTTATGTGAATAGAATATAAGCTCTGATAGATCTTAGCAAGGTGAAGAGGCTATAGTTTTGTGACAGGTCATCCAAGAACCAGCAAAGAAAATTCAGAGAGGTTCATGGATGATAAATTTTCCTGAGGTGAAATCTCTTGAAAAACTTCTACTAAATTAGGAGGGTCGTAATCTACATCAATGGATACCCCATTGGCAAAGTCATGGATACTTGAAATACTGAAATAGAATGGAGATCGTTGTGCTAAGCACTATAATTAAGAAAATAATGTATACACAGCCCGTATCTCTAAGGAACTTATAGCCATATAGTGGGTGAAAATGTGAATTCCATTCAATTCTAATTCTAATTAGAATGTGTTAAGTGTACAAGAGAGGTTCTAGCTAGGCTGGCAATTGGAGGTTTAGGATAAGATTTGTTAGCCAAACAGTTATTGTATAGGAATTCCTTATGAAAGTGGCTTTAATAGACAATTCACAAATATTTATTTAGTACCCATTATGTGCTGCAAGGCACTAGCATAAGAATTAAAACAAACAAACAAACAAACCTGAAGTTGAAATATAAATCAGAAGTCATCTAGGTCAATGTCAAATCTACCCTCCACAATAGGCTGCACAGGTAGTCTGTCTAGACTTTTCCTTGAAGATCTCCAGTGACAAGAAACTCACTATCCATCTAGTCAAACTGCTCAATTTCTAGACATCTCCAAGTATTAGTCAGTAAACATTTATTAAGTGCCTTCTGTATGCCAAGTACTGTGCTAAACACTGAGTATACAAAAAAAGAAGCAAAAGCTCATCCCTGCCCTCAAACAGCTCACGATGTAATGGGAGAAACAATACACATACAAAGATGTGCAAACAAGTTATATAACTTATACATATATATATATATATATATACACATATATATATACATACACACATACATAGAGTGTACATATATACATATATATAATATAGCGTGTATATATATATATATGTGATAAATAGGAAATAATTAAAAGAGGGAAGACATTAGAATTAATGAGGTCAGGAAGGGATTCTTGTAAAGATGGGATTTTAGTTGAGACTTAAGCCAGGGAAGCCAGTAAACAGAGATGAGGAGGGAGAGCATTCCATTCATTGGGGTCAGTCTGACAAAATGTCAGGAACCAAGAAATGGACTATACATTATTAGCGTGTAACAGCAAGGAAGCCAGCGTTATTCAATCGAAGAGTACTGGAAAGGTGAGGGGAGGGGCTGGGCTATGAAGGATTTTGAATGTCAAACTGAGGATTTGTATTTGTTCCTGGAAATTATACAAAGCCAATGGAATTTATTGAGCAGGGAAGTGACATGGTCAGACCTGCACTTTAGGAAAATCACTTTGGTGACTGAATGGAGGCTGAATTGACATAGGGAGAGACTTGAAGCAAGCAGCCCCACCAGTAGGCTTTTCCAATTGCCCAAGTATGAGGTGATGAGGGCCTGAACAAAGGTAGTGACAGTATCAGAGGAGAGAAAGGGATGTATTCAGAAGATCTTGCAAAAGGTGAAATTTAGAGGTAGTTTGAATATGGAAAGAATTGAAGAAGACATCTGAGTTTATGTATATGAGTTTATAAATTTATGTATAAGTTTATGTATATGAGTTTATAAGTTTCAGGCACCAGGAGGATAGTGTTGCCCCCAACAGCAATAGTGAAACATCCAGAAGTAAGAGCTTATGGAGTTCAGATGTAAATCAAAGCATACTATTTTCACTTTATTTTTTCATGCTTTTTTTTCTTGTGGTCTGCTTCTCCTTTCACAACATGATTAATATGGAAATGTATTTTACATGATTATATATATACAATCTATGTCAAATGGCTTACCATCTCAGGGAGGAGGAACGGAAGGGAGGGAAGGAAAAAAAATTGGAACTCAAAAATTTATTTAAAAATGAATGTTAAAATTTGTCTTTACATGTAATTGGACAAAATAAAAGTGGTAATTAGTAATTTAGGAGAGGGGGAAGGTTTAGGAGGAAGATAATGAACTCATTTGGACATGTTGAGCTTAAGATGTCAACTGGATATCAAATTTGATCTATCTGAAAGGTAGTTGGAAATGCAGGATTAGAGATCAGCAGTGAGGTTAGGGCAGGATAGGTAGATTTGAGAATGAACAGACTAGAGATAGCAATTAAATCCATGGGGGCTGACGATATCATGATAGCATAGAGGTAGAAGAGAAGGGTTTCCAGGACAAAACTATGTGGAACCATACAGTTAGAGGGTGTGACCTGGCAAAGGAGACTAAAAAGGAATGTTCTGATAGGAGGAAAACCAGGAGAGAATGGTTTTCAAAAAAACCTAGAGAAAAAAATATGTCAAGGAGAAAAGAGGGATTAGCAGTGACAAAAGCTGCAGAAAAGTCAAGAAGAATGACTGAGAAAAGGCCATTGAGTTTGGCAATTAATAGGTCATTGGTAACGTTGGAGAAAGCAGTTTTTGGTCGAATGATGAGGTTACAAGTTTGTAATCCAGTTGGATTTTAAGGAATTAAGAAGTGAATGAAAGGAGAGAAAGTGGATTCCTATTAAACATATACTTATTACAAACAGCTTTTCCAAGGAGTTTAGCCACAAAGGGCAGAACTATTTCTTCCATTCTTGCTGGTGATATTGGGGGTGAAAGAATTGAGTGAGGGTTTTTTGATGATAGTGGAAACATGGTCATATTTGTAGACAGTGGGGAAGAAGCCAGTATACAGAGAGAGATTGAAGATAAGGGCTAGATTAGGGATGGCAGAGGGGGCAATTTGCTTGAGGAAATGGAAGGGGTTGGGATTGCTTGTGCAGAGTGTTGACCTTGGTGAGGAATAAGGTTGCCTTTCTCACATGAGATAGGGGCAAACAAGGAAATAGTAGTAGAAGGCATCTGAGTGATATGAGATAGGTAGAAGGAGAAAAAATATGAAGCTAGGTTCTCAGCTGAGGGGAAGGGGAGGGGACAATCCATTGGAGATGTGAGGAGGGTTGGTTTGCTCTTTATTGAGTGGAAATCCACCTGCATTCAATTGATGGATCTGTACAAAAGTACATGAGTGATTTTTCTACAACTCTGCTCATGCAATATTGTTTCCAGTCCTCTCGCTAACCCTATTACCTGTATCATGTCCCTTTTAAAATGGGATACACATAATTATATCTAATATCCTAGAGGTGGGCTGACCAATACAGTGAGATTTGCTGTGTTTGTAACAATATCTTTGCATTAATGGCCAGCACAGTGGATAAAGCACCAGGCCTGGAGTCAAGAAAACCTGAGTTCAAATCTAATATCAGACACTTGACCCTGGGCAAATCACTTAACCTCATCTGTAAAATGAGCTGGAGAAGGAAGTGGCAAACTGCTCCACTGTCTTTGATAAGAAAACCCCAGAAAGGGGTCATGAAGAATGGGACATGACAGAATTTTCTATTGGTTTTCTTTCAATACAGCCCATGTCAGGTTGGTTTTGATTACTATTTCATGCTTTTGACCCATACTGATCCCACAGTCCTCTTATTTTCCAGGTCTTCCTCACATGAACTGCTCTGAATTCAACCCCATCTTACACTTATGCAGTTATATTGGTTGAATCCCAGTTCAGGACTTTACTAGGTATTCTGTGAAGTGTAAAGATGAATTATAAGACTCGTTTCCCTGCTTTTATAAATCTTACAATTAGCTAAGAAAAAAAGGCATAAAGCTATTTTATACATCAGAAATTCTTGATAAAATTGCTAAATGAATGAATGACACAAAACAGCAGTAGATAATATACCATAAGGTGGTACATACTTTATGGAAAGGAATAGAACAGTTAAGTGCTTCACCAGTTCAACAGATGGAGATAACCCTATGGGAGGGAATAAGTCATAGAAAGAAGGTTGGTGATAGCTCTTGAAAGGTCAATAAGGTTTGGAATGTACCAGAATGTTGAGATAGCATATACATTTTGATGACAGTGTGCAGACTAGGTTAGAATGAGAATAAGATTTGGGAACACGAATAGTTGAAGATAAAACTGGCAAAACCAGGTGGAAACCAGATTGTAGAGGCCTTCAAATGAGTTTAGACTATAGTGTTTGGATTTTATGCTCATGCACAATAGAGAGACACTGAAAAATTTTTGAGCAGAGGAGTGACATTTTCAGTGCATTATGTTGGCTTGATTAATTGGAGATTACTTTGACTGCTGTATCTAGGATTTGTGACCTACATGACAGGGTGAGTTTTTATTTGGAAAAAAATGGGAAGATGAAAGAAGCAATGTGACTACCATTCAGGGTGAATGAACTGATGACAGATGGCAGGGAGGAGGAAAAGAGAAGCTATGAGGTTCTTGCCTGTTGAAGACCCAAAGTATGAACTTAGATGGTGCATGCTGAATTGGAAGGGAAAGGATAGAGTGGAAAGGAATTATGAAGGAAGAATGGATAGGAATAAATGATTATCTATGTAGAGAAAGGAGTAGTCAAAGATAAATCCTGATCTATACTTACTCCCTGCTTGACTTTGCATAATTTACTTTACCTCTCTTGGTTCCAATTTCCTCATTTGAAAATTGAGGGAGTTAGACAAGATGACCTTAAAGGTCTTTCCAGCTCTAAATCTATGAACCTGTTATTCCAATCAACAAGGGAAGAGAAGGTAGCAAATATTAATTGCATACTTACTATATGTGCCACTGTGCTAAGCACTTTATAAGCATTATCTGATTTGATCCTTGCAACAACCACAGGAGATAGGTATTATCATTATCCCCACTTTACAGTTGAAGAAATTGAAGGATACAGGTTTATGGCCTTGCCCAGGGTCACAGAGAATGCAAGTAAATATCTGAAGTTAGATTTGAACTCAAGTTTTCCTGACTTCAGGCCCAGCATCCTATCTATTAAAAATTGTTAAAAAGTGGAACAGAATAATTACTATAATAAAATAGACAAGAACATGTTCTGGTAGGAATAACTATTTACAATAGTAGTTTCTGAAGGTTTTGAGGAATCATTTTTTGTTGTTTTGCTTTAAATTTGTTCTATTACACTAGTTATATAGATTTGGATATCTTTGAAAGAATTGATTTGCTAAGTAAAGGCAAATTTTAAGCACCGGCTTTCTAAATCTCACATATTTCTATTTACTAGAACCTCAGTTCATGAGTTTTAATTGCCAAGTTGCAGGTAGAGTTCTCTAGTAGGCCTTTTGTAATTAAAATGGAAATAATTCAAATGAGGTTGACTATTCTCAAAGCAAAATAAAACTATGTTTATATTTTGACAATGAACTCAATAGATTGAAGGATTCAGCACTGTGTGAAATTTACAAGGGTCATTAATCACTGATCCTTTCACTGGACATTCAGTCTTCATACTAGAACCATGATGAAGTGTGAAAGGAGAAAGTTTAAATAATGAAATACCACAGATGCAACAGGATGTTGGCACAAATGGTATTAACCTTGTGCAACTTGTCATCCCCAAGAGGCCAAAAATACAAATTGCTTACAACAAGGTTTACACACATTTGTGAATGCTCAATACATAATGGCTTATTAATGGAAACCCAAAGATTGGGAACACATCTAACCTGTGGTGTTGATTTCAAAGGGCACAGATGAATTCCCCCTGTATTCTCTCTATCAGAGATGAAGCACTAGTTTGGATTGACCTTGCATTTGAAATAGTTTGCCAATTCTTCTGTAATTTTAAGAGAAATGGACAATGGACAAAATGTTACTCCAAAGCCTGAAATAAAGCACTTTATAGTTGTAAGAAATGCAAGGTTTTTTCTTTCTTTTTTAATTTGCATTTAGTCCTTAATAAGATATGATGAGCTTGGGGAGCAACATAGGAAACTGATAAGAGCTCCATTTTTTTGTCATTCCTATTCTCCACTGACTGAAGTCAGAGAACATGTATTCACATCCTGCCTATGATACATGCTACTTATGTGACCTTAGGAAACTCAGTTAAGCTCCTTAGGCCTCAACTTTGTCATCTGTCAACAGAAGAGGTTAGACCAGATAACCTTGAGGGAACCTTCTAGATCTAACTAGTTCTAAGGCTGTATGATTTTTAACACTATAGTTGTAGTTCTCTGACTATAACTACAAATTTAGATCCCATGGGTTTTATACAATTTAGCTTTTGTAGGGGGAGGAAACAGCATCTAAATGTGGCCCAATAAAGTATTTGCCCCAAGGTCTTCAACAGAAATGGCTTTGAAAAATATACACAATCTTGCTACTGAGGAAAAAATAAATCAGCAACATCATTCATTCACAAAATAATGTGCTTACTTAAATCAAAAGATATAAATTCAGGTCATCAATGAAAGTGACAGAAGTGGGTTTTCAGACAAACCCAGGCATATATGTGGGCACCATACTGAACAAATGCATGAAGACATATATCCAGTGGAAGCTTTTGAATACCTTTAACGAAACAGATTTTATAATCTGAATTGCCATAGCTGTATAGTAACTGATGTAAAAATAGTGATGGGAATAAGCAACATTTGCTACTTATAGAGTGTGTTTCCTCCTCATGAAATTTCAAAGCTGCTCACAATAGGATCTGTGACTCATCTTAGAAACAATCCTGAGAGAAGTCAGGATATGTTCCTTCCCTTTTTGGCAAGCAATTGGGCAATAATTCAGTAGGATGGTATCTGACAAATCAGCATCTGGAGAGATATTTTACCCTTCTTCCAGGCTGAAGAAAATCTTTTGTTTTTATTTATCATTGGTATCACTGCTTTCCAGATTCAACAGAGATTTTTTTATGTGCCTACTAAGTGCAAGGCACTGTGCTAGCTAGATGCTGTGAGTATGAGTACAAAGATGAAAAATGCCGATCCCTGCTCTCAAAAGATTGCAGTCAAGTATTGGGGAAAGGACATATAAGGAGATCAGTATGATACAAGCTAAGGTATAACTGGGGTAAAGCAGAGACACAAAGGCTTTGGGGAAATTTGAAGAAATTCCTTGAGGAAGGATAGATGACTTTTAATTGGGGCCCCTCCATCAGGGCCTACTTGTCAGCAAGTAGAATCCAAGATGACAAGAAGGATTCTGAAAAGCAGAAAGGAAGCTTGGAGAATGACCTGTGTTAATGAACGGTTGCAGTAAGTGGCAGGGGAAGTTGGGAGAACAGTTTATGCATTTCATATGCAACATAGATCATGTAGAACGAAGTAATATGAAATAAGGCTGGGAAAGTAGATTGCAGTCCTGTTTTGAAGAACCTTAAATACCCAGGTAAGGAGTTAAAGGGGAGGATCAAAGGAATAGGACTACTAGCTAGGGTGGATGTGATAATGGCAGACGAAAACTACTCAGTTCTTGTCATTTTGTTTTTTTCTGTCTTCGCCAGAAGGAGAATCTTTGGGTTGAAAATAAAGGGAAAAAAAGTTCAAACAGGGTTGAAACCATCCCCCAAATCAAGAAGATATTAACAGACTACCCAGAAATTACCTCAAAAAATTCAGTTCACTACACCTTGACAAACTACATTCCAGGATACTAAGAGAACTTTATGGTCACTGAGACACTGTTGGTGATCTTTGAAAGACTGGAGAATCAGAAAAATTCCTCACAAGTGGAGTAGCTGAAATCAGAAATTAGGGGAAACATTTAAACAATGAAAACCATTTGAATAAAATCATTGAAAATAAATGGAAGAGAGTTTGTGTTACTTGCAAATCTCCAAGTGAGCTTCATTTTAATTCTTGGTGAAATTCTGGAACAATACTTTTTTTAAAAAAGGTGGTCTGTCCATATCTAAAAAGTGAAGTTGTACTCATGAAGAGCCAGCTTAGCTTCATCCAAAACAGGTCGGGTCTGACTAACTTCATTTCCTCCTGTTTTATTTTTGGTCAGGGGAGTGCTGTTATTATATTTTACTAGATTTCAGTAAAGAATTTGACACATTCAAGCTATACTTATGGATAAGATGAGGAGAGCTGAGCGAGAGGATAGTGCAATTAGATGCTTTCAGATCTGGAGCAATGACTAGACCAAATCAATGGTATGGTGTCCCTTGGAGAGCTGGAAGTACCACAAGGATCTGTCATTGACTCTATGTCGTTAAACATTTTTATCAATGACTTCAATTAAGACATAGATGACATGTTTGTTAAATTTTAAATAACAGAGAACTTGGTGGGATAGGTAACATAGTAGGTGACAGAGTAGCAATCTAAAATTAATAGGCTAGAAAGATAGGCTAAATCTAATATGATAAAAATGTGATAGAAATGAATATAAAATAAAAATGTATAGTTTTTAAAAATCAGTTTTGCAAGTACAAGATGAAGGAAATATGGCTAAATAATTGTGTGTGTGTGTGTTCATGTGTGCAAAAGAGACAGAAAGAGATGGAGGTGGGGGATGGAGAAATGTAGGGGATTTAATGGACTACAGATTATATTAAAAAGCTAATATAATCTTAATCTATCAAGCAAGACATTTTCCCTTACAATTAGATGATTCTATGGGGTTTTTTTCTATAGGGTACAAGGAGCCATTGTAGTTTTTGAGCATTGCAGTGATGTGGTCAGACGTGCATTAAAAGGACATTTTTCTACTTGTGTGGGTGGGAGCAAGTAGAAGCAGGGAGTGGCAGTTATTTTTCTAACCAAACCTCTGATTTGGTGTAGAGCAGTGGTTTCAAACTCAAATAGAAATACATCCATGCCCTGCAAGCCTCATATTAACATAGATCACAATTTAACATTATCTATGCTGTGTTAAATTTCCAATGATTTTGTTAAACATTTTGCTAAAAATTTCCCAATTATATATTAATCTGGTTCAGACCCCACTTGGGAGTTTTGGCTGACCTCCTGTTTGACAGCTCTGATGTAGAGGGATTTTTAGTGTGGAAGCTCAGTTCACTGATGCAGATTGGCAAATTGCTTGCAATTAATGACTTTACATATTTTCCTGAGGGCACTGAAGAGTAAAGTGGCTTACCCAGAGTTACATCACCAGTATGTGAAAGAGGTAGGATTTAAATCCAAGCGTTCCTGACTCAAAGGCCAGTTCTCTTTCCATGCTTCGATTTAGGAAGCTGTAATATGGTCCAGGTGAGTTAAAAGCCTGAAGTAGGGCACGGACAGTAAGAGTGGAATGGAAGCAACACATCTGAGAGTTGATGTAGTTGTAAAATTGACATGAGTTGGCGATTGATTGAATGAGAGGACTGAGGAAGAAAACAGGCAAAGATCTTTGGAGATAAGCCTGAATGACTAAGAAGATGGCAGTGTCATCAACAGAAATGAAGGACACATGTGAGGAACTGAGCAACTACCACCTCAGCCTCCTGAAAATTTTAAGGAGCTTTTTTTTTTTAATAAATAATCATCTCTGGCTAGAAATGACACCGAACATCCTCTATGACTTATAAACGAACCCAAATTTAGGTGGTTTCTAATTTTAAAATATTGTCTGAAAGTTCGAATTAAGTTCACCAACCATTCACACATTTTCAGCATTCATGCATTTCATGTCTTTTGCTCAAGGAATCAGCTTTGAATAAAGAACCATTTTTAAATGCCTACTATGTACTGAGCACTATACTAGGCTCTGGAGGTGGGTGGGTAGGGATACAAAGAAGGATAAAGCATAGTCCTGCCATTGAGAAGCTTACACCCTATTACTAATAATGTCTTACTTTTGTAGAAGATAGCCAGTGCGGTGTAATGTGTAATAGACTCAAAGCCAGGCAAATATGCGTTAAAATTCCACCTCTGACCAGTTGTGTGACCCTGGTCAAATCACTTAACTTCTCAATGTCCTAGGCCTCACTAAGACTATAAATTGCAGAGAAGGTACAAACCTGAATTGATTGGTAAAGGGAGTTTTCTCACTGGGGAGTTCCATATAGGAATGCAATCCCAGGTCCAGTCACTTGCTGATCCTTACGTTTGACAGTCCTTTACAGTTTGCAGAGGACTATATTATCACGTAAAACACCCTTGCATAACGTTGCCCCAGCCAAATATATATTATAACTAAACCTCATTCACATTATAATGTCACAAAACAAAATACTGTTATTCAGCTAGTAGCCCAATATGCAAATTGACTCATGGTTGATGATGTGAGCTAAGTTCATAAAGCCCTTGTGAGATACTGACTCCCTTAAATATCAGCAGACTTTTGACTGTACTATTCTTGTGCCATTAATCACCCCTTATAATGTTTCAAGCAAAGTAAAGAAGGTACCATGGTGCAGTGCTGTCATGGGTTTGGAATGGGTACATAGCCTTATGCAAATCACTTGACCTCCTTAGGTCTCTATCTCCTCAGCTGTAAAATGAAGGATTTGGAATAGATGACCTCAGAGGTCTATTTCATCAATAAATCCTTCAGTCTTTTGTTTTCAGTTGTGTACAATGAATTAAAGACAACAGATAGGGGATGTCTGTATTTTATCTGATTTAATTTGATCCCTAGGACAACACCCCTTGCAGTAGACAATATTGGTATTATGAGGAATGTGGGGTCTGACTAAATTAAATTACTTGCTGAGGTTCATATGGTTAGTGAAAAAGGCCAATATTTAAATCCAAGTTGTCTCTCTGACTCAATTCTGTTTTATCTTAATTCTAGGAAATAGTTTCTTTCTTTTATACAAGTGTAAAAAATATTCTTATTACAGATAATGACATTCTAGATTTGGAAACAGGAAAGACTGTGGAGATTTAGCCTTTAAATAAATTGGCCTTTAATAAAATATAAGGTATTTACCCAAAGAAAAAAATACATTTATAAAATTTTAGAAAATCAGGATCTTAAAAGAAAACACAAAAATGAGCATACGAGTCATGCATTAAAAAAGAGAAAATGTAATGGTACCTGTGTATTTACTCACATAATTACTTTATTGTAAAAACCTTATTAATTCTGCCTCTAGTAATTCAGATTCTTATAATTTTGAGCAGAGCTTAAACCAAACTTTGTATTACTGTGAAAAGATTTGCTTTGAAGTTAATAGTTTTAAATTTTCAATTGTGCAGAATAAAAAGGAGTACAAAAAGGCTAATAGTTTAAATATAATTATAAAGAGAACATACAGAACTACGAAAGAGTGTAAGCACTATAGAAATCCCTATTTTTCTTACACAGGTGGTTAAACTAATGATTAAGGTAAGATAGTGAGTGGAAAGCTTACTAAATTTGGAGCATCAAGACCTGGGTTCAAATCCTGATCTGCTATTTTTTTAATATGGTGACTGACTGGCCATTTAACCTCTCTTTGCTTCAGTTCCTCATCTATAAAAGGAAAAGGATGGCTTATGTGGCCTCTACGGTCTCTTCCAGCTCTAATTCAATTCAATACAACAAACATTAATTTAGCTCTTACTGTGTGCTAGGCCTTGGACCAGACTCCTGGGATTAAAAAGAAAAGTGAAAATTACCTCCCATCAAGGTGTTTACATTCCTCTTTCTTCACTAAGTAGATTCCTTCTCGATGGAGTTTGGGTCACATTGCAGTTTGCTATTTTGATAGAGTCATCATTTTGGCTGGTTGGTGTGCTCCCTATTGATGCAGGAAAAAAAAAATTCTTCCCTCATCCCCCGCCTATGCCACTGCTGTTCATAAAGTACTCCAATGGGCCTGAAATCACACTGAAGTTGACGCTCTCCTTTCCGGACAAGTAACAGTCATCCAGTGTGATTCTCATTCAATTTTTTTCTAGGAATTCTCTATAGAGGGTCCATCCAATGCACCTAGAGAACTCCACAAAAGCTCTTTGCTGCTGCCTCACTGTGGTGTGGTCCCATCATTAGCTTCTCCAAGGTTCTTATGCCATCAGAGCACCTAGCCGCTTCTACCAAGCTGCAGAGACTGGATGTAGGCCTGGGTAGGCTATCTGCTGTCTGACAAACTATGACCTCAGATAAAATGCAGTCTTGTTCAAATAGTGCTGACAGTTAAGTAAGGGGAGAAGACCCTAGGTACTACTTGAGAAGAACTTTTAGGAATTGTAAAACAAAGGTGTTATAAGGGATATAGTCATTAATGACAGGGGGTATCAGAGAAAACTTCGAGAAGTCATATAAGTTAGCTTTTAGAGGATGGCTGATAACACAACTAAAATGCCTTATAATAAAGAGGTACATACCATAGATTTGTTGATGATAACTGAGGGGGAAGGGCAGACTCTTGATTCAGTTGGCATGAAAGCTTATCCTTTAGAAGGTCTCTCTGTCAATGCAGTTTGACAATTCTTCTGTGGCTTGTTGTCTTAGAGAGTTTTGTTGTTGGCATTGTTCAATGGTTTTTCTGCCATGTTGGACTTTTCATGACCCTATTTGGGGTTTTCTTTGCAAAGATACTACAGTGGTTTGCCATTTTTTTCTCCAGCTCATTTTACAGATAAGGAAACTGAGGCAAATAAGGTTAAGTGACTTACTCAGGGTCAAACAGCTAGTAAGCGTCTGAGCATGGATTTGAATTCATGAAGATGAGTCTTCCTGACTCTAGGCCCAACACTCTATCCCCTGTATCACCTAGCTGCCCCAGAAGCAATGTGATAAATGGACAGTTGAGTAACTGGCTCTACAACAGGCTTAGCCTCTTTTCAGTGAAGTTTGGTTATGATGTGCTAGTAATGGTATTATGAAACAGCATTGCCTGTGTCCACATTATGCTTTGATTGTAGTGTTTTTGTCAGTAAATTGAGAAACCTCTCACAACTAACTTTGGGACTCCCTGGAAGTCTTCATATAGTTAAGATACAGATAGATGTCTTGCCTTTGAAATGTCCTATGATTGTTTTTGGAAATCTTATTTACATGAACAAATTAAGAAATTCATAAATCAAAGAGAATTCTGTATCTGCTTTACTGTTCTTATCAATAAATCTCTGTCCTCCACACATCCCGGCAGAGTCTAAAACTGGGATCATCAGCAAATAAATTTCTGTATTAAGAAAGCCTTTACACCCTATAAATCTTTAATGTCGTAGTGCTTGATAGACTGCTTCTTTTGCATGCTAAGCACAAAAAAATCATTAGAAGGTTTCAAACAGACAAGAGAGATGTTTGTCTTAGGTTAGGTTTCATTTAGCTCCTGTATTTTGCCACCTTTTTCTTACTTCCCTTTTCCTATTCTTTCTTTTCTTCCACTAATCTTTTAACTTGAAATGCAATTATACATAAATGAAAAAGGGTATCATTAAGTTCAAGATTTGTTTTGTTGAATCGATGGCACACTTTTTGATGGAGAAATCAATCTTGAATTCTTTTTCTTTCCAGTGTTAACGTCTCTGAGTATTAAACTGACTAGGGACTTCAATAGCTGTCATTATTTTCTCACGTGTACCAGCTATACATTCTGTTTTTAAAGTGAGTATTTTAAATGCCAAGCATGCCATGCAGGGTCCTAGTTAAGCTGAACGTCTGAAAATATAGAGGAGCTACTCTTTTGTAAAGGGATGAGAAGAGATGCTGAGTGTTTTGTTTTGTTTTTCCTTTCCACAAATGGTGATGAGTTTGTATCACCATGAATTCTCTCTCACTGGTGCTTTCCTGTGTTTGATAAAAAGCATTGCTGATGTTAGCTGGAGGTGTCAAGGATAATATCTAGACCCATGGGAAATATCCTGGAATATCCCTGTGATGTCTAGGACTATCAATGCCAGGAGAATGTCTCACAGTTGAATGGCTGTATAAAGAGGACCTTTTGTCAGATCAGTAATTGAATCTCCCTTGGATATAGTCCAAAGTGAATACTTTTGCTCATGGAAATTGTGTTATAGTGAGGCTCAGGTGCAATTTCTCTCCCGTCCATACCAGAATTGAGTCTATGACCTTGACTTCATACTGATGTAATTTTTTTTGTTGCCCTAGGTAGGAAAGGTCATTCTACATTTCTTGGTTTTGAATAGCCATTGGATAATAGATGCCTGAAATTTTTCTTGCTAAAATGCTGCCCTTGCATACAATATTCCTGTGTCATTTTATATTGGTAGAAGGTTCTGAATAGTTCATTGTAGCTCATCAAAGTAATAATTCGTTCTAATGGTCTTTAAAAAAACTTTTCCTATTTTCTTGTATAGAAATTCTCATAACTTGGGCCGAGGAGAAAATATTGATACGCGTAGGAGGGAAATGTCTAAATGAGTAAGCCCAGCCATTTATCAGAATACAGAGCTTAGCAAATGCTGCCCCAATTTGGCTCACATTTGTCATCAAGTTTTGGCAACTGGTTGATAAAGACGGCTTGTTTAGTGAGATGAACAGGAAAACGCCTCTTTTTGGGGAAAGACTAGCATAACATTTATGCTTAGTCTTTGTCCTTAGAGGTCAGAATGGATAAACATATACAAAAATAGGTATAATTAGGTACACCAAACAAGGAGAATACAAAGAACGTGTCTTCCTGAATTTAGCGTGAATGTCCAATCACCTTTATAGCAATACTCATTATATTGATTAATCCAGACTATCCATCCTTCCATTCAAAAAACATTTATTAAACTCCTGCTAATATTTACTTTTTAAAAATTTATTTTATTTTTAATTTATGGAATAAAATAAGCATTTCTCTAACATAGTACAGTAAAAAAAAAAAGATGATTGCACATGAAACTAAAAATCTATGCACAACTTGTTATCCCTTTCAAATATATAACAAAGTTATCATTATTACTAATTTTTAAAATCTGCTTGTATTTAGAACACTGTTCTGCTTGGTTCTTACAGTACCTAGCTCCTTTAAAGATTTGGTTCAAACACCACTTTCCATACAAGGCCTTTACCAATTCCCCTAGGTTGTTAGTACTCCCCATTCCCATAAAAATCACTTTGTAGTTATTTATATACATTTTGTATTGCCTCCAGTCACATGTAAATTCTTTGAGGGAAGGGACTGATTTTTTTTTTTAATTGGCATCTCTGGTAGCTAAAAAAGTCACTTGTCACATAGAAAACAATAGATTGTTGAATTGAAGCCAACAACACAAATAGTTATAATAATTGCTATAAAATGGGATAGCAGGTGTCCTATAGCCTCAGTTTCTCAGTCTGAATGAACAGCAGCCAACCAGCCAAAGCCAACCTTCAATGGCACCAGAGTAGGTACAAGATAAGTGACAGAATTAGGAGTTAGACCAGGAACCCTGAGGGAGTGACAGATGGAAATGAATGAGGAAAGAGGTAAGAAAAAAAAGATATATATCCCTGGCTCATGACTATAGGGAGTACTTTATTTTGGTTCCCTCCTCCAATTAATCAGTCGATTTAAAAAAAAAAAAACTGTCTACTAATTTGCCAATGACTGTGTGGGCTGACTGGTGAAATCACAAAGACTGAAGAGAAGGAAACCTAAAAGCTATATAAAAAAAGCATTTTAATACAAATAAACAAAAAAAAATCTATGCTGCTTTTCATAAGTGTGGAAGTTTCAGATTTTGTGCAACTTAACTTGAAAATGATGTAGGAAAAAAATTTAATAAGTGTTTTGACCATTGAATGTTATGAATTATACTAAATGGGACTTCACTAGTTAACTCTGAAAAGTTGATTAACTTCCATGGTGATGCTAAGACAAAGAAGGAACAGAATTTAGCTATTGTATGATCTCTGGTCCTTCAACATCTGGGTTCCAAGTCAGTCCTTGGGGTTTATAAATAAACTAACTAGCTGTAGGAGACTTAACTCAATGTTTGATGCTCTTTTTATTCTAAAGAATCTGCTTAAATGTCCCCCAAGAGAATTTAGTGATGTATCTCCTTGTTGTCAAGCCATTGAAAACATACCTTTGTGCTTGTAGAGGCAATAAAATATAATAGAAACAAAAACAAACAAACAAAAAACTTAGTACTGAGACCTGACTTCTAGACTTGATTATGCCACTAACTAGCTATGTGACATTGGGCAACCAAACAATCTCTTTGAGCTTCAGTTTTGTCATCTGTAAAATGAGGGAATTGGCTACAGAAACAATTATCATAGTGGGTAGAGTGTGAAAGGAGCAGAAGAGATGCAGACTAGCATCCCCAAAGCCCCCAAAAAACAAACCCCAAAACCTTGAATAGGAAGAGGTCACTTACAACTGGGAAGCCCAAGGAAGGTTTCATGGCGGAAATGAGCCAAGGCTTTGAGGGAAGAGAAGGACTTAGAGAAATGAGAAGGGAACATATTTTTAGCTTGAGGGTTCAGGGGTAATCTAATTTACACAAAATTGGGTAGTAGGAGAAGGGGAGTAATGGGAAGGGATTGGATCTAGGTAATAAAGGCCCTTAAACACCGGGATAAGGGTTCAGATGATTCTAAGAGTTTACAAAACTGTGTGGAAAGAAGCAAGGTGGTAATGCCAGTAGACAGAGAAAATACGGCTTGCATTTTTTTTTTTTTGAGAAGGGTGAGGCAGAATGCAGTAGTAAAGAGCCAGATTCAGAGCCAAGAAAGACCTTTCTTCAGATCCCTCCACATGGTGGCCATGTGGCCCTGGGCAAGTCACTCAGTCCTTCCTAGTGCTCTAGGCAACTCTACAAGAAGACTATATTTAAGAAATACTACCCATTTCCTTTGAAATTTCAGTTCTAGTCCCCCTTCCTATCCTTGAGAGACAGCAGTTGCTTGATGGATAGATTTCTGGCACTGACAATTGTCAGGTTGTTTAATCTATGCTTGCCACACCCTCTAAGATTTATCTACATAGATGGGTTTCATCTGCAATTCAACAGATGGATTAATGGAGGGAGTCTACCATACTGATAAAACCACAGATCCTTTAAATAAATTGAGTTCTTATTTCACTAATGCATAAACTTAATCTCAGGAAAAATATCAGCATTGAGATTTGTAGTTTGGAACTTAGTTTATGGGTCAGTTTCCAAGGATTAGTTCTCTAGGTATGTGACAGGATTCTGCATTTGGTCTAAGATTAGAAAGCAAATAGCAGGATTCCAGGGTTTCCAGATTTCACAGGCTCCAAGCAAGGAAGAAAATGCCATGAAATTTTTACTTTTTTATTCCATGCTCAAACTATCACGACCATCATTTAGATTCTCTCACTTCTTACCTGAAAGACTGAAATAAACATACTGCTGGAGGATTCTTCCTAAGGCACAGTTCTTATTCCTAACACATCCTTCTG
Organism: Phalanger gymnotis; assembly: GCA_028646595.1. Lineage (NCBI taxonomy): Eukaryota > Metazoa > Chordata > Mammalia > Diprotodontia > Phalangeridae > Phalanger > Phalanger gymnotis. The sequence continues at coordinate 196,626,230 of CM053625.1, forward strand.
CTCAAGAATTTTCAGTGGCTTGCCATTGCTTAATGAACAAAGTACAAACTCCTTATTTTAATATTTAATATCCTCTATGAGCTTTATTCCTACATTGTTCTTCTCTAGGTATAATTCTTATCGCTGCCACACACATATCCTATGCCTAAGCCCAAATGGACAATATTTCCCAAAGAGACTGAATTTTCCTGACTCAGAGACTTTACTTATGCCCTTTAATCCTATTTCTGCTTATTGTCATGGAATAAATACAATCATTTTCAGTAACTTCTTAGTTGTTTTTGAGTCTTTCTGATCCCATTTGGGGTTTTCTTGGCAAAGATACTGGAGTGGTTTGCCATTTCCTTCTTCAGCTCATTTTATAGCTGAGGAAACTGAGGCAAACAGGGGTAAGTGACTTGCCCAGGGTCACACAGATTTGAACTCAGGAAGATGAGTCTTCCTGACTTCATGTGGGCACTCTATCCACTATGCCACCTAGGTGCCCCCAATACAATCAGAGATGATCAGAATTGTCCACATCTAATCAGGCATCCCATCTAGACCATCCCCCAAAGTAATTTCATCTCTATGTGAGGATCTCTACCTGTAGCAAACTCCCTACCTCCAGAAGTACCTCAGTCTACTTTTGGAAAATATGATAGCTAATGATAGTTGATATATTCTTTAAGTGGAAATAGGCAGAAATGATTTTTTTATTAAGAAGGAAATAGACATCATCAGTAACTTTTAAAACCCTACAGAGTCATTATTTTGAGGTTAAACAAGGAAAAAGAGTCTTGGACTATCCCTTCAAGTTAATATGCTTACTTCTTATCATCTTTGCTTTTACCTCCACCACACTTACCACCTTCCCAGGATCACATCTTAATCTATTATTCTCATAGCGACAGATGAGCACGTACTGGTAACTGTTTAATAACCAGCTATTCCCCCACCAAGAATTTGCATGAATGAATGACACACTTTTAAGTTTAATATGCATTGTAACATTTTCTCCATCACTTTATAAAATTTAGACAATCAACAAAACACTAGTCCTGATTTGTAGGATTCGTAGATTTTAAAGATTTTAAAGGCTTACGCTGAATATTTTACAATACCTCTGGAGAGCTGGTTCAAGCTGGCTCCAGCTTACTCCTGGACAGCTCCCTATCTTATACTCCAGCCAAACTGGACTACTAGTTCTTTGCTCATCTTTGTCTGCCCTCCCTCTCCTGCCTTTGTGCATTTGCAAAGTCTAGTCTTCATCTCTTTAACGTGTTTCTTTTTTTCCTTTTGTGAACTCATAAAATATTTTATCTGTACCTCTTTTCTAACACACCACATATTGGCTTATGTACATGTGTGTGTGTACACACAAACATATATATATATACATATACACACATATATGTATATGCACATATGTGTACATGTATAATGTTCATATGCATATAACATATGCTTGAATTATATATAAAATTTATCTCATATAAATTATTTTTATGTAATATGTGTATATGGTATCTGTATAGATGTACAATAAACACATATACATGTGGGGTAGAATGGTATAGTGTCAGTAAATGGAATTAGAGTCAAGATAACACCTGAGTTCAAATCACTCCTCTGACATATATGACATACACCATCTATATCACCCTGGGCAAGTCATAAGCCCCCACTTCTCCAAGGACTAACAGTTTCAGAACAACAGTTGTCAGCCTCTAGTCATAAACACACACAGGCATGCACCCACACTCCTGCAGAGTATGATCCAAACAGCTTATATGTAGGTATGTATATATGCACATATGCATACACACATGTATGCATATATATACACATATGCATCCATATATGTATATATACATATGCATACAATATCTCTATATATGCACGTGTGTATGTAACTCCCTATATATGAATAAGGACCACATAATATAATAATTGTATAGGAAACTCACTGTTAAAGAAACTCTCTCTAAAAATACTGATCAATATTTTCTGTGCAATTTATTGTCTAAATTTACTTGGGGTACCAAGTAACAAAATGACTTAACCAGAGTAACAGAGATAGCACGTGTCAGTCAAGATTTCTGCCCAGGTTTTCTGACTCTGAAGTCGGTTTATGTCCACCATGTTATATTGCTTCTCTAGCACATGTCTATCTATCTGCCCATCTATAATTTATAAAAATTCCTATCCATATAGCACTTTAACTTTTATAAGGAACTTTAGTCACAACATCCCTCTCAGATGGCTAGTATATACTAAAACAATATTATTTTACAAATAAGGAAACTGAGTCTTAAAGAGGGGAAGTCACTTGCTAGAACTGATTTCTCTAGTACCTCAGCTATGATCTGAAAACATGTCCTCACTCCAAATCTAGTATTCTCTGCACTATACCACACTATCCCTTATATGCACTTTCATAAGTAGCATATTTCTCCTGCTATGCTGCAGTGTAAGTTACTTGAGGGTGAAGATTGTCTTCCTCTTCTTGGGCTCTCTGGAAATCCCTAGCATAGGGCTGTGTTCATTTTAGACCCAAAGTAGTTACTGGTTGAATGAATGAGAGTCTTACCTGCAAAGTTAATGGGCTAAAATCTTTCTGCTCCTTAATTTGACATTCTCCTCTTGACTTTAAGAGCCCCACTGTGGAATTTGCAGACACAGGGGTTTGCTGTTCACCTTGGTAAATATAAAAGCTGATGCTCTACTTTGGGCTAATTTTCCTTCTTTGACAAGAATGACCCAATTCCACCTTGACACTTGTCAATTGTGACAGTGTTGTTCTCTCAGCCTCTATTTCAAGTGTACCGAACTGGTTTTTCCTCTTCCCCTCATCTTTGTCACCTCTCTCTTTTTTTAAACCTCCAAGAACCTTTGCTTATTCAGTAGACAACACAAAATAAACACCACTTTCTGAAGTTGCATAGCAATACTCAGCTAATTCATTCTCAATCTAGGAAGGAGGCATTTTGGACTCACTGTCCATCTTGGCAGACAGAAATTTAATAATCTGTTCTAGAAGATACATCAATATGAATAGTACCTTAAGTCAACTATTTTCCAAAGTCGAATCTCTTCATTCACCATAAACTAGGGGAAAAAATCCAAAAAATAAAGAACAAATAATATATGCAAATGATAAAATAATCATACTTCTTAGGCTCTCATTACTGATGCAAATGTTCAAATGGATATTATTTAGTTACAAGACTTGATTTTGAATAAATAATCTTTTTTTCATTGTGGAGGAGTTGAATCACATGCCATCACTTATAATTTTAGTATGTTCTCAGAAAATGTGGAGATTATACTTAATGTTTGGCAAAATTATTCAAGATTTTAGGATTTTTTTAAATTAAATGGCTATAAAGTAGTGGGGCAGTGGGGAGGGATTTGTTCACATCTGGGATTGTTCTTTCTGTCTCTGTCTCTCAATTATGAAATAATTTAGTACTTTCTATTTTCTTGGCATTACTGTGACATCAAGTAAAATAATTTTGTAGTACTGTGCAGTTTTGTATGTAATAGGAAAGAACCCTGGGTCTGGACACAGAAGACCTAGATTCGAATCCTGGCTCTTGCACTTTGGTTGTCTTAGACATGCCAGTTTATCTCTTTGGGTCCCAGTTCCCCAGCTGAAAAAAAAGTGAAGGGATCAGATTAGGTCACTATGAAGGTCCTTTTCATCTTTAAGTATATTATTCTGGTCTGGTAACTTGCTCTACATGTATATATTAACAAGCAATGTTCTTAGAAAAAAATCCCTAATCATTGAAGGATTATTTGACTTAACCAAGGTCACACAGCTTGTATAATCAGAAGCAGGGCTTGAACCCAAGTTATTCTGGTTCCAAGGCTAGGCCTCTATCTACTACACCATGCTGCTAAGGATGAATATAAAGAATAAATTTTTATTATAAATTCAGTAAAATTTTCCCAATGAGGTCTTGCTCGAAAATTTCCTAATTCATGTGTTCCTATGTCTTATGTGTCCATAATGTTTTAATAACTTTCATAAAAATCTCTCACAAAGTTATTTTAGTAACTCATGTTAATAACATCTCTACATGATTTTGTTCCATTTCCTTTCTATGAACAAAATGTCAACTGTTAGCAGCAAGCACATTTATTGCATTTAAAGAATATTTATTTATATTGTAATTACTTTAAATGTTTACATCTGAATTTATTTAGCTCCTTAGTTGAGAACTCTAAGTGTGAAATGTTACCTATAATTATATGAGGTGTTCAAATTACCATTTCGGGTTTGAAGTAATAGATTTCATTTGGTGAAAATGCTTCCAAATAAGCCATATAATCCTAATTTAAGTAGTCTTTAGCATTAAAGAGTCTACCATGAAGTGTAAGAATATGTATTTCTGTTTTGATTCTCATTCTCTTTTACATTTCTGGATGTATTTTCCCTACTAAATATATAACTAACATGGAGTTAGTGAGTCGTGGAACACTTTAGTTTTCAAAGAATTAAAAATTACTGTCACACAAAGTGCAATAGACAAGAACATGACAAGTGTTAGTAGGCTATAAAATGTAATGCATAGAAAACCTCAAAGAAAAATCAGTTATAAAGGCCATCGTCAAGGAAATAGATGATGGAAAAAGAGGATGGGTAGTCCCATGGAGAGAGTGAGGGATATCTAATGCTTAGCTCATGTGCTCCATTGGCATCCTCTTGATGAAAAGTAAACCCCCTGAAGCAAGGAATTATGGGAGGACATGAACAAAAGCTGTTTAAAATGGGTAAGGATAGGCAGGTTGTAATCTGAATCATTGAAAAGAACAATTAATTGGTGAGATCACAATTCTATTCAAAAAGTGATAATCCGGTATGTATAGATTTTTATTAAACATCTAAGCCTGGTCACTTCTTAGCAACATTTCATTGTAGGAGTAAAAAAAAAAGTTGTTACGATGTAAATTCTATAATATTTAATTGTTGAGCACAGCACTATTTCTGTGGCTTCTCTTCCTTAATACTATATAGTACTCCTATTGGTAGTCATTTCACTTGAACTTTTCCATCTCATATCAAAGATCGTTTACTCTAGAATGAATTTTCAAAGCATGTGTGTCTTTTACTACTTGAATTTGTTGTCCTTCTGAGCACATCTTTCAGCTTAGACATTCACTTGAGTAAGGTGAAATAGACTCCCTGTTTTCATGTTTTAGGCCAATAGATTCCATTAGCAAAATTACCATTTTTTTTTTCCTTCTCAGGGCAGTAAAAGAGATGATGAAAGTCTGAAAGTAGGGGTAATTTGTCCCTAAAGAATGCATTCCCTCTCCCCATTCACTAGTGGGATTTAGTAGCACATATATTAACTTAGAGATAAAAGAGTAAAAGGATACCAATTTCATTCACTTTACTTCATGGACATTATGGGGGTGCTTAAAATTCTTGTGGATATGGAAATTTCTTTTAATCATTAATGGGAAACTATTAAAAATTTGTTTTTTTTTAATTTGAACATGTGTTTTCTTGGAATCAAATTCTTATGTAAGATTTTAATAGATGTAATAATTTTTGTTAAAATCATCTCCTATTATCTGATTGCTTGAAAGCCACATAATCACATACAATATTTATTAAGCACTAGTGAGAGATATCTTATAAAGTTAATGTTGATACAGAGTATTTTATTTGTCAGACCTTCTTGATTTTACCTACGAAACTCCATCCTAAAAGTTTTCTCTGGAACCATTTATAAGCTTTACTACAAAGAATTTCATCTGATGCTTTTATAAAAGCTTTAAAATGAGAGAAAACTCAGTGCAGTGGGAACAACTACTGGATAGAGAGTTGGATCTTTTATTTGAAATCTATTTTGCCAAATATGTACTTACTGTTGTTCAGTCATTAAGCTGTGTCCAGCTCTTCATGACTCTGCAGACCATTCAATCTGTGGGGTTTTCTTGGCAAGGATACTAGAGTGGTTTGCCATTTCCTTCTCCAAAACATGGGCTACCTTGGGCAAATCATTTAACCTCAATGAGTTAAGTATTATCATCCATAAAATGAGGGAAGGAATAGGGGTCAAAATAATCCCTAAGGTCCTTTACATTTCCATGATTTATGAAGGAAATTAAGCCCTTAATATTAGGGTTTGAAATGGGAAAACAAATATTCCACCACCACACCTTCCCTTCAGGTTCTAAACTGCTGATGAGTCTGGAAGGAAGAGAAAAGAAGGGAAAAGGGGGCAAGAGATGAGAGAAGGGAAGAAAGGAACAAAAAAAGAAAGAGTTAGCAAAGAGACTAGAAGAACTAGAGAACTTTAATACCTTATACTTTTTCCTCCCTCAAGTAGATTTTTCAACATATTTTAAAAATTTTTTATTAAAAACAACATAGAAAGTCAGTACAAGCAACCAAACTTAGTTATGATTTACATTTAAATTAATGAATCTCCTTTATGAGGTATCATGACCGTATTTCCTCACTCCTTTCAAGCCTCAACAGAGTTCTTGTCCATTTATTATTTTCTTTTCCTCATATGAATTTCACTAGTGTATAGTACACATTTCTGGCTTTGCTTTTTTCATTTTACATTATTTTCTAAAGTCTTTTACAGATTTCTTGGTATTTTTATTCTTTATTGAATTATAGGGTTATATTACATTAGTACTTTGAAACAAACATTAAAATTTCCCATGTAAGAAGATTTCCTCAAGTTCTCAATCAAAATGCTTTACCATTTTTGTGCTTTAAAACTTTGATGCCATTGGGAAGAGGAAGCCTCACAGGAGATTGGAGAATGTGCTCAGCCCATTTATCTTCCATTCCTCCACACACACACATACCTACACCTTAAATGCAAAACATTTGTATTGCTAAACTACACAGAGATTTGTATAAAACAATCAGTAAAATGGCAGATTGTTAAGGTGTCTACATAATGCCTCACAGCAGCATTACTGAGCAATTTTTTTCCAGTTTTTATCACCCACAATTTGTTTCCAGTTCCTTTATTAATTAATCAACAAGCACTTACTATATTAAATGTCTTCTGTGTACCAGGTACCATGCTATGTGCTGGGGTTAGAAAGTCAAAAGAGTAGAATTCTTTCTTTTCAAAGAGCTTACATTCTATTAGGCAACATACCATATGCACACATATGTACATACAGAGTAAATACAAGGTAGTGAAGGGGGGAGGGTCTTTGGATGGGGGATGGAGAGGTCATGAAAGATTATATGACAAGCATAGAGAATATCCTACAGTTTACTGACTGAATACACAATTTGTTTATTGGACCCTTGCAATAAAGAAGCAGCATGGAAAAGTGATGAAAAGAATACTGGATTTGGAATCTGAAGACGTGGATTTGAATCCTAGCTCTGACATTTGTTAATTTATAACTTTAGGTGAGTTTAACCTCTATATATTTGAGTTTGCTCATCTTTAAAATGAGAGTTGAACTAGATAACCCCCCAAAACCCTTTTAACCCTAAACCCATTATCCTCTGAACCTATGAACACCATGCTCCCTAACATACTCCATCCCTGTCAGAGATCTGTAGCCCAAAGGTTGGGAGCCACCCTCCTATAATTAATAACTTTGGTGGTCTCTACAAAGTGATAAAAATCTATTTGTAGACCTTACTCCCCAGAAATCTCCCTGTCTGCCATTTTATCAGCACAGAACAGGTGCTTAAAGATAAAAGATTCTGCCCTCTGATGGAAGGTGTGGTCAGAAAGGAAGTTGACTCAAAGGACAATGAAAGATCACTTTTGACTTTGATTTTCCTGCCCTTGTGCTGTCTAGGCTGTTCTGGAAGGTGGCCAATTGACTGCTTACTTTTCCACGATCAGAAAAACTCATCATCCTTTCTGGGTTTTTTAGACACAGATACTATTGATATACATAGTTGTCTCAACTCCATTTATGGAGAGAAGAATGTTGGCACAGTTTTGGTGGCAAAGAGATGCTGTTAGTGACCCTCTCTGGAAAAAACAAGTGGTATTCTTACCTTGGGTACTCTGAATATGCAGATCTCTCCCTTAGACTCCTTCCTTCAAGGGCTAATTCTGGGTGGAAAAATGCTGTGCATTTATATCCATACAGAGAAAAGGGAGGGTGGAATGAGGGAAGGAAGAAGGAAGGGAGGGAGAGACAGAGACAGAGAGACAGAGGCTGAGAGAGGCAGAGACTGAGAAAAACAGAGAGAAAAAAGCAAGAGGTAAAATTTAGCTCTGAGTTTCTTTCTGCAACCTTTCAGTTTTAGAATAATTTGATGGCTCTTGAGTGATGCCTAATTGTTCTTCAGATCTCTGAAGTGAGTGATTTAACTTTAGAACTGATTTTTTAAATCATTAAAAGTCACACAGAAAAATAAGTTTGACTGAATTGATTCACCCTCCTCTCTGTTAAAGAGCACCTACTGTAATGATCTCTATGAGTTTGGAGAATTCAGTGCAGAGAATTATGCTGAGCTAGAGCAAAACTGTTAAGGGATTTGAATGCCTCAGCTCTGCCAAATGTTGTTTGATGTGCATGAAAGAAATTCACATGCAGTGTGCTGAGTTAAGAGAGTACTGGGTTGGAAATCAGGAAGAACTGAGTTCAAATCCTTCTTCCGGTACTAGTTATTACTCCTGGGCAGGTCACAAAAACTCCGTGTTTCTGACAATTTCTGAGGATTAGTCTTAAAGTCAAAGATGAATTATGCTGTGAGTTAGAGCAAGGAAGGGAATTCCCTATGCTGAAGAAAGCAAGAAGGAAGCAGACTTTAGCAGAAACATTTCTTAAAAATTTGATACCCTGACCAATAATAATATAATTATATAACTTATTTTCATATAATTACAATTCATAAAATAGTTATGATTATATAAATTATTTATAATTATATGATATGATTATATAATAATACTTACTATAGCCCAAATTTATATAATGTTTTCGGATATGCAAAGCACTTTATGTGTTGCCATTGGATCTTCACAACACTGTGAGGAAGATACTATTATTGCCATTTTACAGATGAAGAAACTGAAACTGAGAGATGTTACATGACTTATACATGGCCACACATCTAGTAAATGTCTCTGGTTCTATCTGAATTTGGGTTTTCCTTTCTCCAGGCCTAACATTTTCTTCTTCGGTCACCTGGCTACCTGTGAATACATGTGAAAGGTAGATACCCTGCAATGCCTGTAGGAAAGTTCAGACCATGTAATTTAATCTGTTTCATTGGGGAGAGGAGAGCACTCATCAAACTGATGAATCCTTACCTTTTCACTGAGAAAGTACAACATGTTATTTCTGTTTTGGAATGTAGCCTTTAGAAAGAAAAAGAATCTTGAAAATGAGAGTTGGAAGCAGCCCCAGGCTTCATCCCATCCAGCCATCCACTAGGATGCCAGAGCTTAGCCAGCAGAGAGAATCTTGCCATTTTCACTGCTATTCATACCTCTGTACCTCATCCAACATCCTTCACCCTCTGATTTTCCCCTTTTGTTCTGGGAGCAGTAAATGCATCAGTACCATCATAGTTAATGAAAAAGAGATGGCAATCTATTGCCCTATAGCCCTATTCACAATCCTTATAACTTCTCAGACCAAAACTCCCTTTCCTGGCCACCAATTGTTTTCCTCTTGTAGAATGTAAGCTCCTTTTGGGTATGGACTATCTCATTTTTGTATTTTATACAGTGCATGGTACATAGTAGGTTTGTAAAGTAAATTTGGTAAATTTTAGTAAATTTAGCAAAAAATGATTGATACTCATTAGAATTTGGAGGGAAACTTAACTTTCCTAGGACTTTCCTATTCTAGTTTCACGCTCTTCACATCCATCAATACGGTTCTTTTCCCATCACCATCTGCCAAATCAGAAATCAAATATCAAATACACTCCACCACTCTATCACCTGACCAAAAGTTGTCTGATGGCAAAGCAGTAGCCCCTGAGTGCCTGCCAACAAGTGAACAGAGACAATTAGATTTGAAAATCTGCCTGTTTATCCTACTATAATATGATTGGCTGGTTGAGGGAGAAAAAAAGCATTCTGATTTTTTTTTCTAGATCAGATCATGGGTGAGACCCTAATACATATTTATTACATGTTGAATGAATTAACTGGGATGTCAATAAAATTCCATCTATTTCATTTAAAAGCCATGGGAGAAAAAAAGTGCACACAAAACAAAGGCCAATAAATGAGAAAGGAAAAGAGCAGAAGAGACCTTTATCAATGGTGGGGATGGGAGGAAAGGAGGAAGGAAAGAGGGAAGGAAGCAATAGGCACTAAGATGTGAAAAGAGGAGAGACAAAATCATAGGATTTAGAGCTACAAAGGATTTTAGCAATTATCTAGTCCAACCCCCACCCCCTGCCATTTAAGAAAAGGAAACTGAAGTCAAAACTGAAGAGAAAGGAAGACAGCAGAATGATACATTTTTAAAAATCTAAAAACAGCCAATTCAATTATATAGATATATTAATCTTACTATGGGGCAATGGTCCTGGGCAGGGTGTTGTAATGCAAAACCTCCAAGAACTCAAAGGGTGCTACCTGGAAAACCTTTTTATTTCTAAAAACTTATGCTCTGAGTGATCTATATCAGAAAGATTTTGCTATAGTCAATTTTGTGCGAGACATCTCTCCTGTTGGACTATAAACTTCTTGAGATCAGAGATTATCTCATTTTCTTGTCCTATCACTGTCTAGTCTTATGCCTTGAGTATAACTGGCATTCAATAACTATTTCCTGACTAGATAAATTAAAAGTCAAGTAAAGCATTGATTCAGGACAGCAAAATGATCCAGGGGATAGGCAGGCCTGGATTTAGGAAGACCTGAGTTCAAGTCTAATCTCAGATACTTACTAGCTGTGTGACCCTGGGCAAGTCACTGGCCCTGTTTGCCTCAGTTTTCTCAGCTGTAAAATGAGCTGAAGAAGGAAATGGCAAGCCACTTTAGTACCTTTGCCAAAAAAACCCCAAGTGGGGTCACAAAGAGTTGGATATAACTAATCAATTAAAGAACAGCAAGAACAAAAAAGTATTGATGCAGAAAGCAGTATAGGATGTAGGGAAATCTGAGTTTTATGTGCTACTCAATTTGAATGTCATGATTTTTCACAGTACTTTAAAAGTATATTGCAGTTTTCATGATGTTTTGTATATTATTAGGTAACAAACTGAAAGAAAAATGAAATCAAGGGGAACTATCATCTATAATTCAGTAATTATTATCAGTTGCACAGCCTCTCAGTGCAGTCAGTGTGAATGTTGCGTCTTTAAGGGGTGTGCTTTCTCATTAGGAAAACTTTCAAGTTGATAAACTTTCTGTAAACCTAGAAATGGGATATTTTGGCAATTAGATTGTTTTTTTAAACCTCTCCTTTCCCTCATAGGTTTCATCAATGACATAAGTAAAATTAGAAGAGATGTTTCATAAACTGTCTTCTATTCAAGTATAACTAGAAATTATTAAGTACTCACTACATGCAAAGTACTGGTCTCCAGAAGCAAGAAGGGTAAACTTCTAAAAGGCAGAGAGTATTCATTCTTTGTATGTCTGTCCCTAGCACATAGCTCAGGGGCTTAACAAATGCTTGTTGATTAATGAGGTAGTAGGATGTTGGGAGGAAGAGTTAGAATGTGAAAATAGATAAAAATATAAGGGGGAAATTTTGAGGGGAACCACCATACTATTTGAGAAATTTCCCAATCAACCTGATGAGATTGTAGGAGTCCTGTCATTCAGAGGGAACTGTGAAGCACGAACAAAATCATTTGTCATCAAAGCATTTGGAGAAAGTTTACCTGATACAATATGTTTCCTACAGGAAAAAAAAGAGAGAAATAGTTTGCAAACTTTGTGTACTTTCCTACTTGGGGAACAAAGCCAGAGAGTTACTTCGATAGTGCAGGTATGATGCAAAGAGTTTTGCTTGTTCAATTGCTCCCAAAGTATGTTCACTTTATATATTGTCTAAGTCACAGGGTAGCACAATGAATCTAGAAAGAACTGCACATGATTCCATGGAAGAGAGGGATTTTATTGGATCGTCAGGCCGTCGCCTTTATAACCCCAAGTTCAGTTTCTTTCTTAGGAGGGATGAAGCTAATGCATTATTTTCATCTTTTATATTTTCTGTAGATGTTAGAGGGAAAATCCAAAATCAGGGAGACAAATTAGGAGGCGGTTACAATATACAAAAAACAGGGTGATGAAGACATAAACTAAAGTGGTAGCTATATGAATAAAAAAGAGTCCCATGTGAGATGTTGTAGAGGCAGAATCTGGTAGCATTTAACATAGATCATATATTCCAGCAGGGCAAAGTTTTGTTCATCTAATTGTGTCTCCTAGAATATAGCTCTGGATGCTATAAAATAATAGGTGCTCAATAAATATTTATTAAATTAAAGACAGTGTTTAGATATTTATAAATGTAATGTCACATGAAGATACTGTGTTCTGATGTAAAATTGCATCATTTTAAGGCTGTAAAGAAGAATGAGTAAATGAAAAAGCATCTATTAAATGCTTATTATGCGCAAAGTACTAGGAATTTAGATAGAAAAAAACACAATAGTTCCTGACTTCGAAGAGCAATTCTAGTAGAATTACCATATACAGTAGGTTTCAGTTGAAAGTTGCAGTGGTCCTCAGAGTATAGATGCAAAGTGGACAATAATATATCTTCTTCAATGTCATTTCCCCAGATTAAAAGCATATTTATTTCTGATGTTGAACTATATGACAGTGCCAAGTACTTTGGTGGCAAGACTATCTTTCCTGGGTCTTTAGCAACCCTAGCTGTTGAGAAAGCAAGGGCTGCAGCAACTGTAGAGAAAGCTGCAGGGTCATGTCTCTACAAAGGTCACTTCGCTGGATGGTGGTAGTAGGGAGTGGGGCTTGTGGGGCTCAGAGGACTGACTTTTCCTGGGGCCCAAGAGAAACTCAGTTGTTCAGATTAGACCAACCTGTACCTGACAATGAGGTCTAAAGCACTGGTGGAGGATGAAGCATGGTAATGTAGAAAGAGCGCTAGCCCTGGGGTCAGATCAGAGGGGTAAAATCTTGCCTCTGATTTTTACTTTCTGGGTGACCCTGGGCAAGTATTGGCCTCAGTTTCCTCATATGTGAAATGAGAGTGTTGTACTAGATGACCTTCGAGAACTCCATTTCTAAGTCTATGACCTCTAAGATGTAGTTATCAGTTCTCTATTATAGGACTTTTAGTGATGGGGAACTCACAGCTTGAGACAGCTCAATTCACCTCTGGATAATTCTGGTTAGGAAGTTTTTCCCCACACAGAAATAAAATCTGCCTCTTGGTCGCTTCAACCCATTTCTTCCAGTTCTGTCCCCAAGGGCCAAACAAAACATTATCTTTCAGATGGTGACCATTTATGTACTTGAGTAATATGTTCTCCTTAAGTACATTTCTCCAGGCTGAGCATTCCTACCATTTTTGCAGCCAGTCCTTGTGTAGCCTTGTCACCATCCCTATTCATTCTCATTAGCCTCCTCTGGTATAGACAATGCCATTACTGAGAAATTATTGAAAGAGTCAGAGTGATAACAACTGGCATTTCCAGTATACTTACTTATATGTGAACATGTTGCCCTGGCCCCCTCCCTTATCCTAGTGGAATGTTAGCTCCTTAGCCCTTATATTTTCCAACGAATTTTTGTCTTTATATCTCCTGTGCCTGACACATAATAGGTATATGGGCTAGTCTCTATTATGAATGACATACAGTATCTTAGGAAGATTAATGTTGCAGTGTTCCATGGGATGGATTGGAGGGACAGACATAGAGGCAGGGAGATGAGTTTAAAAAAAAAGAAGCAAAAATAAGTACAGAAATAGTCATGAGTATTAGACAGTAAACAACGGACACACTAGCAGTTGGAAAGAAAAGAAGGGTTGAATTCAAGAAACATTGCTAAGGTTAATAAATGTTCATTGGTGGATTGCTTGCTTTAAGTTTGCAAAATATATTATATCTCATTTGATGTCCACTACAATGAAGTATTATAGGTTTTATTATCCCATTTTAGAGTTGTAGAAACTGAGGCTTGTTCAGAGAAGCAAAGTGATTTGCCCAAAGCCATATAGATATTAAGCGTTGGAGACAGGATTCAAACTTGTGTCTCTTCTAACACTAAACCCAGTGTATCTCTCACTTTACCATTCAGCCTTTCTTCAGTAAGACCTTCATCATATCGAAGAACTTATTAAAAATCGTACAGGAGAAGATGGCGAGTAGGCTTGGTTTCTGCTAGACCTGTATGGTGAGAACATAGTATCACCAAAGTAATATTAAATGAACTGGATGTCTTTGTATAAGGGGATTTTCTATAAAGCACACTATTTTTTCAGTTCTTTAATGATCTATGAGTTCTTATGTGAGGGTACTATCTCTACTGATGTACATGTCCACCTTCCTACGCTTCAATAGAGCTATTGTGAATTAGCTGGGGAAAAAAATAAATCTATCATCTAGTAACCAAATACGTAGTGCTGAGTTTCTCTGTGTATAGGTGCTATATGCTGGTCCTAGAATGAAGGATGCAATCTATCATGAGGCCTATCATGAAAACCTTTCCAGCATGGTACAGTAGAACCAGCCAGAGCTTATGCATCCTTGTCATAGACTTTAAGTACTCAGGGACACGTCCATACTATGATGAAGCATCAGAGGAGAGCTATGGTGAAGGACAATCCATTATTAACACATTTCTAATAGTTGGCTGCCAATTTTCTTATATGTTTGTCCTTTTATCATTGAGCACAGCCCCATAACCTCTTGCATTCCCTTCAGTGCTTGTTAAACTATTCTTTTCCCTTTATTTCCTCAAGGACAATCACCGGCGGTTGTTCGAAAATGATTCATAGTGTCTCCATTCATACCCTGATGCTTAATCATCATAAAACTATCCATCTGGAGTTTTGTTCCTTGGGGGACTTTCTGTACAGGCACAAACATAGCAGAGGTACAGAGATATTTTAGTGCTAGAACAATGCAATTGTTCAGCCCTCTAACTCGCTGAGTTCTTCAAGTCGCTAAAGTCGCTAACTTCTTATAACTGCTGGAAGCATAATTCATAATGCTATGTGTGTGTGCGCTCACGCGTGGGCGTGTGTGTGTGTGTGTGTGTGTATGCTCATTTTCCCCCAGACATTGCCAACTGCCAAAACCACCTTGTGCAACCATTGATAGAATAAATGGCAAATATTGGATCTGGGTAGGCTGAAGAGGGAACAAATAATCCCTAACCTTCAGAAATCTGATCCAATTTAAAAACAAACTTAGGTTAGGAAGCTGGTCTCTGTATTTGACACATGCTGATTTTCATAGCTCAATGTAGTTAACTGCTTCTGATGGACCCGAGGCTAAGGGAGGCATTCTCAGTCTCATAGTATGGATCTTGACTTCAACATTTCATTTCACTGTTGATTATCATCACTCTGTGGCCATTGAGAATAGCTTCAGTCATATAAATACATACTCCTTTGACCCAGGGACCCAGACATCTAGTGACACAATGCATTTTCTCCCCTGCAGAGACCGCCAGATGTCCCTGTTACTCTTTCCTAACACTATCCCTATGCATCCTGATCCTTTCTGCCTGCCAAAACACCACAGAGAGCTTCACTCACCTAGCCATATCCCCATGGCCTGTTGCCTTGATACCCCTCTCCCTGGATGCTTCCCATGACTCTTTAGGGGTCAAATACTTGTTTCTCTCCTTACAGTCCACTGACTCAACAAGTTCCTTGTTCCCACCAAGATGAAGAAATTTCTCCTGACTACTAAGAGCTCCCTTTCTCCATTTGATCGATCATAGATTTAGAGGATAAAGGGACCTATAATGTCACTAAGTCCAACCCCTTCTTTTTACGGCTGAGGAAACTGAGAAATTTGCCCAAGGTCACAAAAGTAGTGTCAAACCTGGGATTCTAACCCAGGTCCTCTGACTCCAAATCTAGGACCTTTTCTATTGCCCCAGGAGATCTCTCCTTGAAAGATTTTCCTACAGCATTTTGGATAAGTTCATTTACCCCCCTAATTCCTTTTTGTATCACACTTAGGAATGTAGGCTCAATCACAGAATCATGAAAGGGACAGTTATTCAAATCTCCTTTTACAGAGGAGGAAGGTTAAGTGATTTGTCCAAGGTCTCTCAGGTAGTAAGTGTCAGAAAGATATCGGTATGAATTTTGCAGCTCTTACCCTTCCCTCCTCCATTCATTTTTTTTAAAACTTTGTTCTTTCAATGTCTAGAACTTTACCTAGCACTTGGTAGATATTTAATAAATATTTGACAATTTCAGCAGTTGAACTGATTTTTTTTGAATTTCTGAAACAAACCAAAGCTAAAAAAAAATAGCATTTCTCAAGATTCTGGCTGGAGAGGAGTTATCTGGAGTTGCTTTCTGCTTAAACTTCAGTGGCTCCCTATTGCCAGACATAGTAGCACACATCCATAATATCTACTTTCTGAGAAGTTGAAGCTGGGGGATCTAAGGTCTACAGCTCTGAGCTATAGTCGAGTAGTTTGTATTAAATAGGGCAGCAATGTAGAGGGAGTAGAGGTTGTCTAAGGAGACATAATTGTCCCAGATCAGAAATGGAGCAGCCCAGAGTTGATCAGTAGTAGGAATGGGTGCATAAGTGGCCAGTGAACGGCATAGCCTGGGCAAGACCAAGGGTCTTAGTCTCAAAAAGCAACGACAAAAGAATAAAATATAAACTCTTCTATTTGACATTTATAACACTTTGCTATATTGCTTTAGACTATTTTTAGATTGATTCCTCATTATGCCCCATCACACACTATCCATTCTGGCCAAATTTGTCCACTTACTATTCCCCATACACACAAATCCAGTTCCTGCTTCCATGACTTTATGAGCTCTCCTCTACTCCTGCAATGCTCTTCCTTCTCGCTTATCTCCCTTGAAGCCTCAATTCAAGTGTTTCATCCTACTCAAGGCCCTTCCTGATTTCCCTCAATTTTCAATACTCTGAACAACTCCCTGAAATTTGCTTGATGTTTATTATCTGGACAATGTTTGTTTGCTTTCCAATTCAGGAGAAAGTAAACTCCTTGAATGCAGGGACTGTTGCATGTTTGTCTTTGTACCTGTTAGTCATTAAAGAATAGGGTCTATCTAGCACTACTCCTGGCACATTGTGGACACTCGGTAAATTGCTTATGGATCTGAATGTTTTCCCATTTTTAAGATCCATCTGCAAAAATATAGAAGAAAGAATAATAGGTCAGGAATCCTAAATTACAGGTTTATGTAGTTCTGATACTTTCCATTTGTGTCAACTTCAATAAATCCCCTACCTTCTCCGAGTCTCAGTTTCCTCATTTGTAAAATGAGCTAGAGAAGGAAATGGTTAAATACTCTAGTACCTTTGCTGAGAAAACCCCAAATAGGGTCATGAAGAGTAGTACTCAACTGAAATGACTGAACAAAAATAAAAATAGATACTACCCTATTGTTTTTACTGGTTCCAAGAATTTTTCTGGGAAATGAGACTGATTTTATTTTGAATCTCGACCATTAGCCTCTTTAGTATGAGAGGCTAATCCAGGAGAAGGCTGCTTCCAGAAACAGAGCTCCAAGGGTCTCTGACTCATGCACATTTTCTACTATCCATAGAAAAGATCAGTAGCTCCCCTTCCCTGCCAACCCCCACACCAGGCCATTTGCTGCCATTATACTTATGCTGTTTATGTAAATACCCATAATACCTCTTTTATCTAACAGCTTTAGGAAATTATGTATTTTACATTAGCAAATTTTATAGGTAATTAACTATTTTACATTCCCAGCTGAAAACACAAACACACACACACACACACACTTAAATAAAATCTATTATTCCTGACCTCCATACACAGTAAATGTGTTTCTTCCCATGATTCCAGAGAACTAATCTGTGTTACCAGACTCTTGACAAAGAGAAGATTGATCAAAGATGCAGAAGGAGATGTATATTTTTGGACTTAGACTATGTGGAAATTTGTTTTGCTTGGCTAGGCTTATTTGTTATAAGGATTTTTTCCTTTTTTCTTTTAAATTGGAAAGTGAGAGGGAGAGAAAATAAATGCATACTAATTGAAAAATTTGAAAAGAATTTTATAAAAGAAAGAAATTCTACTCATCTTTGAAGACCTAGCTCAAATGTCACTTCTGTCCTGAAGTCTTTCCTGATCTCTCAATCAGAAGTAATCTCTGCCTCCTACATTGTCCCATAATGCTTTGTACTTCTCTGATGATACTGATCTAATTCCAGTTTGTATTGTATATACTTTATGTCTATTACTAGAGTGTAAACACTTGAAGATCAGGGACTCTCTTTCATCTTTAATCTCTAGCCTTGTCTTCCATAGCAACACAAAGATAAAAGTAAAGATAAGTAGGAAGGAAGGAAGGAAGGAAAGAAAAAAAGAAAAAGAAAGAAAGAAGGAAGGAAGGAAAAAAGGAGAGGATAAGAGGAAGGAGGGAGGAAGGGACAAAAATAGGACAGGAAGAGAGGAGTGAGAAAGAAGGAAGATTTGGTACTTTCTGTTTTTAACTATTAAGTCCCCAGAAGATACTTTTTCTTTTTCTCTGTTGAATTTTCTCTTCCTGAGAAAGCACGGCACTCATTCTGTGTTGCCCTGAACTGCTCTCATTATATGAGCATAATAAATATATTTCATTTCTACTCCTGACCTACTGATAACCTTTAAGAATTTGAATTTTCTTCTCTTTAACCTCAATGAAACAGAGGTCACTTTTCATTCAGGCAATCCACATATATCAAGACACGCTATAAATATGAAGGGGGGCCTTCTGAGATTTATGTGCATAAACGCTCAAAATGGTATTATAGTACTATTAGATAAACCTTCCCTTGCCACCTCAGTGTCTATAGGCTAAAGCCTGGAAAATGATTAAGTTCCAATAATGCTTCCCAGATTTCTCCCTGAAGACACATTGACAGTCATGAAATTACCCAAAAAGTACATGAGAAAGAGTTGAATATGTTCACTTGAAAACACTCTGGTCATAGCTTCAGCCAGTAGGATTATTGTTTGATTTCAACCTACGGTATTTGTTTTTCTGGTACATTTGGGTGTTATTTTTTTAAAAGATCTGCCATTAATAGCCTAATTCTTGTCAATGAACATTGATTCAAAAATATTAGATGACAACAGCCTATAAAACACTGTTAGGAACTGGTGAAGAGAAGTAATTCAAATAAGATGGTCCCTGTCCTTATGGAGGTTACAGCTCAGTAGGGTGGTAACATATAAACATATAAACACAAGCAATTATAGTACACAACCTTATTTGAGAAATGTGTCGTTGTGGTGTTGTAAAACAAAATGCTTTATGAAGTCCATGGATAAAGGTCTTCACCAAAAAGACAATTAGGGAAGTCTTTTTTATATGAAATGGAGTTTCAGTTGGACTTTAAACTGCGGGTTAATAGTAGGATCAAAGTAAATATAACCATATTTTATGTATAGATATATCTACATAAATACATATGATATACACATATACTATATATCATAAAGGGCAAATAAATTCCTTCATTCATCCATCATTCATTCATACATTTGTTCAATTGTCATTGATTCATCAAACATTTATATACTTCATTAAACATTATTATTATATACACAATGTGCTTGGCACTGAGCCAAGAAATGACAAATAAGGCAGATCTTGCCCTCAAGGACCTTATAAGGTAGTAAGAAAAATAAACATTTGTATAGATAAATATATTACAAATTAGAATTTGTTAAGTGTATAAGAGGAATACAATGAGCTAAGTGATAGATAGAAGTAAAAAAAATCATGTCTGTCTAGGGGAATAAAGGGACTACTTCTTGGAGTAAGTGATTAAGAACAGAGGATCTGCTTGAGGGCAAACTAGAGTATAGAGCTGTTTGTTGTTGTTTGTTTAGGCCTCTGATTTTACCTTACAGAGAACTCCCAGTGTGGAAATGCTCTCTTCTGGTGCTCATCAGTAACTAATTTTCAACTTAACAATTTTAGGGAGTTCCCTGGGGGCAATGAGAAATTACTTGTCTTTGGTGACATAGGCAATATCAGTCTGAAACAATATTTCTGTCTTTCTCACTGAAAAGGTGGCCCCCTATCCATATGCTACATTTCCTCTCAAAAGGGCCTTTATAGGTCAATCAACCTATCTCTTTCACACAACTAAGCTGGTATTCAAAGAAGCTGGAGTCCCAGGGGTGGGGAACCTGAGGCCTCAAGGCCGTGTGTGGCCCTCTAGGTCCTTGGATGCTGCCTTTTGACTGAGTCCAAGTTTTACAGAACCAATCCTTTTATTAAGGGGATTTGTTTTGTGAAGTTTGGATTCAGTCAAAGGGCTGCACTTAAGGACCTAGACAAGCCCACAGGTTCCCCACCCCTGGGCCTAGACCAAGGAGGCTGAGGAAGATCCAACAGAATCTCTTTCAACATCAAGAGTATACATTGGATGAGAAACTGTTTTCCAAATCCTGGAATTCTACAATTTTGAGGAATCCTTGGGGGTATAAAATCTTCAGCTTTATGACAAATGATGGGAAGTATTGCTTCAACTGTGATCAGCAAACAGAGATAGAGCGGGTGCCTATTTGGTCTTGGTCCCATAGTACAAGAGCGCAGTACTCACAATTGCAATCTGATTTGGGAGTTTTGTGCTTTTTAAAGGATTAAAATTAATGGGTTGCTTCCTGAGAAGTGCCATTCTGAGAAGGTATAAGAACAGCTTTCTCAGAAACTTGCTTGGTAAAAGATTTTCCAGAATACTTAGCTTGGGTAGCACACAATAATAAGGTCATTGAAGAAGGCAATAACATGTAGCCTAAAAGGCCCTGATCTCGGAGGCAGAAAGAATATTGAAGTTTCAGTCCTAGTTCTGTCCCTAACTTGGTATGGGACCCTGAGCAAGTTATTCTCTGGATCTTAATCCTCTCATTGGTAAAATGAAGGACTTGGAGAATATTCAAAAGAACAAGCATTTATAAAAACCTTAGTATGTCCCATGCTTTATGTTAACATAAGTATCTGCACATAAAAGGAGATTTTATAAAGTGTTTAAGCAAATTGTTAGGCATTGGGAATCCATGATTGATTTAATGAGCTCATCTTGGTTGATTTTTTAAATTTTTTTATTTACTTAATTTTTAATTTATGGAATAAAACAAGCATTTCCAAAACATAGTATAATTTAAAAAAACGATTGGGCATGAAACTGCAAATCTATTATGTACAACTTGCTATTCCTTTTAAATATATAATAAAATTATCATGTGAGTAGAAGTATGTATAGAATGATTTTACATATATATGTGTGTGTATATACACACATACATATTTGTGTCTAATGGCAGCCATCTCTAGGGTTGGGGGGAAGGGGAAAAAGAGAAAAAAAAAGAAATATTGGTTGATTCTTCTACTCTGTGGAGTACCAGAAATTATGAAAGGATTATATGAGACTGGAATTCATCAGAAATTCCAGCAGTTACCCCAGGAGGAACCACAAGTTCTGTTCTTTTAGGGGAAATTATTGTGGAGTTTAATATAGTTTTAGCTTAAGTTCTTGTGAATGCTTTCCATTTTCTACATGGTAGAATATAAGCTGTCCCATATCCAATTTCTGTTTGTTAGCTTACATGTTATATAGGAAATTGGGGGCCCTCTTGCCCATAGCTGTGAAGACAAACATGAATGATACCTAAGCTAATGATAAAGATTATCTGGAGTAAATTCCAGGTGGGGGTATAATTACATATTGGGAGTTGGCCCTTGAGATTAGACTCAGACCATGTGAACCCAGAAAATTTGTGGAACCCTGGGCTATGGATTATAGATGATTTACCCAACATACTGGAGGTTTCCCTGTAAATTTTTTTGCTATTATTTTTGTTTGTTTACAGGCATCAGATCTTTATTAGATTAGTTAGGTAAGTTAGATTAGATGAGTTCCGAGTCAGGACTTTCTAGTGCTATAATTTTGTATATGAATGTACGCTACTGTCCATCAGTTATCCCTTATTCTCATTTTTTTTTTCCTGGCCAACCTCCTTCTGGGATCAGAAAAGGAGGTAGGGCTGGGGTGTAATGGGAATATAGATAGGCAAAATAATGTGGTCCTTTTCCTTAAGAATCTTACTGTCTAAGAGGGGAATTGACAGTCAAATAAATGTTATCTCTAGACTTTTTAACTGAAACATTCTATGGATCTAAGTAAGCCGGGAGTCTTGTTTGAAAATGGCATACCTTTATGAATAGCATTACATCGGCGAAGACAGTCCTTCACCACCAAGGAAATCATGGCTCTCTTGTATTATGAACCATGTTCAGCACAGTGTCTGAGATATAGCAGAAGCTTAACAAAAGCTTACTGAATAAAGAAATGAATATGTCATTATAATCACAAATACATGTTGTCATAGTGCTGCTCAGCATGAATTTATTTATCCCATGATAGCATACACATGCTTATTTGTGTCTATTAAGTTAATTAAGGCTGAGCCTGGTCAATTCTTGAAAGGGAGGTCTTCAACAGGCATGGTGGGTTAAGAAAACAATTAGTATCTCATTAGTATCATTTATTTTCCTTATGGTAAATTTCATGCAAAACATTTTTTAATGATGTAATGGTTCCTACATAAGGAACTGCACTCAGACATTATTCATGCAGATTTCTAGTATTAAGTTTCTAATACTTTCTGACAGAATTTAAAATCTTATTAAGGAGACCAGAATGACACACAAGAAACAGACAATATAACAGAGTGTGTAAGGTACAGCTAACTTCTGAGGAATAAGCTATAATCGCTGTGGATGATTAAAGAAGGAGTTTATGAGAAACAGAAATACAATGAATTTAAATTTCATTATAACTGACTGATTTCTTGTGAGTGCAGTGTATTCTGTTAGACATTGGGGAATTTACCAACTTTATAATCAACTAACAATTCAATCCAATAAACATTTATTAAGTGCCTATGAGGTGTCAGGACCTGTGCTAAGTGCCAGGCTTACCCAGAGGCTTAAAAAATTCTGAGATCTCATTGACTTAGGAGTTCTATCCAACAACGCAGATTGCAACTCATCCATATGTAGGCACTGCCCTTTTCTTTCATGGACAACTTATTTACTGAAAAGGGGGATGAAAAGGACATTTATTTAAGAAACACTGAGAAAAACGGATTGAGGAAAAACAGACAGTCCTTAGTGGTCTTAAAGGAAAAAGGAACACCTCAGATAAAAGTATTTTAGGAAAGACACAACTGAGTGACAGCAGCCATTCTCTGTGGCCAAAGTATTGCCATTTTTTTCCCAGGAGCTACATATGACTGTTTTTTGGACTCTGAAACAGAAACATTGCTGGGAAACTTAGAATAAAAGAATTTGGGGAGAACTATGCAAAAATCGTTTATTGACTGCCATATTGAAAAGAAGTGTGGATGTTGGGTTTTTTAATCTAAGTTACCAAAAAGAGGCCCAGATTTCAAGAAAGCCAATAAGGAGGCATATGAAAAGCTGGGAAAATCACTAGTAAAGTTAACATTAGAAGCTGTATACAGTAGCCAGAAGACAGAGGCAGCTAGAATTGACCTACTGACAGTGCTGAGAGGGTAAGGCAAACAACTTCTTTTGTCCATCCCTTTGTTAGATTACTCTCCTGACAACAATTCACCCCCTGGTAATTTTAGAGTCTAAATTCTACGTAGGGAGGGAGGGAAAAAAAGAAATGAGTATTTATAGAGCATCTATATGCCTCACACTATGCTAAGCACTTTTTGACAGTTGTTAGCTTGAGCCTCAATACAACCTAGTGAGAAAGGCACTGTTATTATCCCTATTTTACAGGTGAGGAAACTGAGGCAAACAGAAGTTAAATGATCTGCCCAGGGTCACCCAGCTAGTAAATATCTGAGGTTGGATTTGATCTCAGGTCTTCCTCACTCCTTACTTCTATGCTCTATCTACTGCTGCACCTAGCTGCATCTAAAGGAAAGTGTCATATAAAACCTTTTCCATGAAATCCATAGGAAGACAAATGGAATGGGTATAGCTCTCAACAGTGAAAATACAAAGAGAATAAAAACTGTGTATTTTCTACACTGTAACATGTAGCTAGCTGGAAAGCAGTCTGTGAATTAGTCTATATACATGTATGTATGTACATGTATATGTGTATGTCCATATCTATAACTTAGGTGTTAAAAACTAATCAAAATTAAGGGATCAGATTGGATAACATTGTTGGCATTAACCCACAAGAGATTAATTATTGATATGTGAATGTTTGATGACTGAAACAGATATTTGAGACAGAGATAGAAGATCAGCGGAGACGAGCTGATTAGAGATAGACATACCCTGTAGTTTATGCAGGAAGCTCATTTGCTTGAAGGGAAACCCTGATACTGGGAGCTGAGTGGAAGAAACACACTCCTCTGCAATTTGAAAAGCTAACTGGAGAAAACCTGTCTTGTGCCATAGCACCAGCTATATCTGGAGAAGTGGAAAACTTCTGAGGCATGATAATGCCCTCCAAAACTGAACTCATTATCTTTCCTTACATCCTTGTCTCCCACACTCTCCAAACTTCTCTGTTACTGTTGAGGGTACCACCATCCTCTCACTCATCCAGGCTTAGTCGTCATCCTTGGCTCCTTACTCTCTCTTACCCTCCCCCCACCCATTTCTGATCTTTTGCCAACATCTATTGACTTTATCTTCAAAATATCTCTCACATATGTCCCTTCTCTCCTCTAATACTGCCACTACCCTGGTGGAAGCTCTCATTGCCTCATGCTGAACTATTGCAATAGCCCACTGCTTGGTTTGTATGCCCCAAGATTCTCCTTACACTAGTTTCTACTTAGCTGTCAGTGATCTTCCTTCCTAAAGCTCAGGTCTGATCATGTTACCCCCATTCCCATTCAATCAACTCCAAGGACTCCCTATCACCTCCAAGATTAAATATAAAATCTTTTCTTTTGGCAGGCAAAGATCTCCATAAACTGACTCCCTTCTTGTCTCCAAATGATCCAATGCCATTTACTTCCTTTAATGTTCCTCAAATAAAACACGTCATCTTCTAATTCTAGGCATTTTCATTTGTTGTCCTGAATGACTTGAACACTGTCCCTCCCTCATCTCTGCTTCCTTCAAATTATAGCTAAGATCCCACCTTCTATAGGAAGCTTTTCCTGATCCCTTTTAATTCTAGTGTCTTCCCTCTGTTGATTATTTCCAATTTATCCTAAATGTAGCTTGTTTTTACATAGTTGTTTACATGTTATCTTCTCTGGGTGACTGTGGGAAACTTGAAAGTAGGAACTATCTTTTACCTTTGTCTCTCTAGTTCATAGTATAGTGCTTAGCATATAGTAGGCATTTAATAGCCGTTTAATGACTAACTGACCCCATGCCTGGAGAGGGAAAAAGCCTTCAAAGACAGAACAGACCTGAATAGTTTTGCAGATCTCAGGCTTGGTGGAATGACCTTTTCCTGAAAGACTGTAGTGTTGCTTCAATGCTTAGCCAAGAGAGCAGACTTCAGAAGCTTTGCAAATCCCAGGTTTAATTAAGGTTGATGTTTGCTAAAAAGAGCTTAACATTGCATCAACAACTTTTCAGCAATAAAGAAGTAGTTTCAGAAGCAAACTAGCAGAGAGGCATAGAAGGGGAGTGGTCCCAGCCAGTATGTAACATAAGGTACAGACATTCCCTGAAGAGACCAAGGACACCAAAGTCTACAGTCCAAAGTTATGAGCTGCCCTGGGCATATGAGCTTCATGATTCATGTATTTCTTTGCCAAGTTTCTGTACTTACTTTCTCCCATGGACACTGTGCATTTGTGGGAAAATGTGACCCAAGTATATGAGTACAATGTTACATTATTTTTTTTAAACTGAAATGCACAATAAGAAAAA
This sequence comes from Phalanger gymnotis, assembly GCA_028646595.1. Classification (NCBI taxonomy): domain Eukaryota; kingdom Metazoa; phylum Chordata; class Mammalia; order Diprotodontia; family Phalangeridae; genus Phalanger; species Phalanger gymnotis. Next base: position 196,652,204 of record CM053625.1, read on the forward strand.
AGAAAATATTATAAAATAAATACAAAAAAGAAAAGAAAAAAAGCATTGCCATGTGCACAGCAGAATGTCAGAAAAGATTCAAAAATACAGCAATAAATTTCCATTTCAAGAAAGCCTATATAATAAATGCTACACATTGTGTTCCGAACTGTCCATCTTTTCTTCCTTGTAAGTTTTCTTTTGTTCTCTGCTGTACACTTTTCACTTTGTTCTTTTTCCCCCTTGTTGCCCCCAGAAGATTATGATTAAGTGCTCATGTATATATGTAGGTAGGCACATACATATGTTTGTATGCATATACACACATATTTACATACATACAGATACATACCTACATTTACATACACATACATATACTTAGATATCTAAAATCATACGCATATATAAACATATGCATTCATATGCATCTATGTAGAATCATACCATATTTGTTTGTCCTCTGCTTCTTTGAGGGTGGATGTAGTAGGAAGGCCGAATTTATGATCTCAAAGAGAATCATACATATGTCTGAATGGTTCAGAATCATTGGATATAAGGAATTCTCTAGGTGGAAGGCAGAAGGATTAAAACATTTATTTAGGCTCCAAAGTAACAGACCCACAAACCAGCCTCCCCATTTTGACATTTTGATCACAAGCTTCCAGGCCCAATAAGTCCACCTCACAAGAATAACCAGGAGGCCACAGAAAAGCATGATGGTATTAAACCAAATCATATTCATGCTGGTAAGAAAATTCCTCACTACCCTCAAGTTCTTGCTCAGCACTCCTTGGTCCACACACAGGTCGGCTCTACTTTCGGGTCGGCTCTGCTTCCGCAGCTCTTGCTTCAGCTTCGGCTTTCTCTTCAGCTTCGGCTGTAACTGTCTCTGCCGCCATCACCGCCGCTTCCGCCACACTCTCCAAGCTGTGTTCCAGCTAGCCGACTGCTTCCTCTCTCCTTCAGCTCTCAACTCCTGTCACCAACAACCTCTCCAACTGCCTCCCTACTGCCTCTCCAACTGCCTCTTAGCTCTGCTCCAACCCTTCAGTAAGCTCCTCCCACCACAGGCTTCTATTGGCTCCAGTCCTAGCCACTCCCCCCAGGATCCTGGGAGGCTAACATCCACATAGATTCCACATGCAACAGGGCTTTGGGCCTGGGACCCATTTTGCTTACCAACACAGTGGATAACATCTTCCTTCATAGGTCTAAGTCTTCCCACATTTTTCTAAGTCCACCAACTAATCATTTCCTATAACAAGCACTATTCCAACCATATATTGTCTAGTTATTTTAAATAGTCTGAAACAATATCGATTAATATGGCTGAAATATAGTGTAGTTTCCATGTTTTTCTCTTTTGATTAAATCTATTTTAGCTTTAATTTTGTCTGAGATCGTGATTACTACCCCTGCTTTTTTCCCTAATAAATTCTACTCCTGATCCTTATTGTATGTTCGTATCTCTTATTTCCTATCCCTCTACTTTACTTCTACCTTGCTCTCCTATTACTTAACCCCCCACCACAGATCCCTCCCTTATCTTCTTCCCATTGCTCCAAAATCCTTCTTTTATCCTCTCTGCCCTCCCTATCCCCTTAGCCTTTTATTTCTTTCTGAATTTAGAAGACTTTTATGCCTATATACGTATATACACACACATGTATATGTATTGTTCCCTCTTTACCCCATTCCTAATGAGAGTAGGATTCCAGAACCATCAGCCTTCCTCCCCCACCTAATTCCTCTGTGTCAGTTCTTCCTCTCACACCTCATTTATATGAGATAATTACTCTTTTTGCCTTTTCCTACATCTTTTTTTGCTTTTAAAGTCACGTGATACTCAGCTTTGCCCTACTCATCTAAACTATGCAATTACTAATGACAGTAATAGACATTTGGTTTACATTTCCATATATAAAAAGTGAACAACTTGTCCTTATTGAGTCCCTTATAATTAGTTTTCATTGTTTATCTTATATTTCTACTGGCTCTTGTATGTCAAATTTTCTATTTAGTTCTGATCTTTTTACAATAAAATCCTGAAAGTCTGGCAATTCATTAAATATCCTGTTTTTTTTTTTTCATTCAGATTATACTTAACTTTGCTAGGTATAATATTTTTGCCCATAGCCTCAGTTCTTTTGTTCTTCAATGTATAATGTTATAAGACCTGCAGTCTTTTAGTGTGGCTGCCTCTAGGTCTTCTGTAATTCTAATTGTGGCTCTTCCATATTTGAATTTTTAATTTCTTGTTGCTCATAATATTTTCTCCTTAACCTGGAGCTCTTGGAATTTGGCTATGATATTCCTGTAGGTTTTTCTCTGACAATCTCTTTCAGATGGTGGTCAGTGGTTTTATTTTATTTCTACTTTCTCCTCTTGTTCTAACACTTAAGAGCAAGTTTCTTTAATTGTTTCTTGTATTATTGTATCAAGATTCTTTTTTTGATCACAGCTTTCAGGTTCTCCAGATGAGTTGTTTCTCCTATAAGAATACATTATATACCACCATTATCACTTTAACATCTCTTAATAACTGCTTCATAGTAATGAATCATTTTGACTTATTTGTTTTAAGTGGAAGCACACTGGTAGGGTTCAGAAACTATAGTTTTGAATAGTAGGTGCATATAACCCCACACCATACACCACATACAGGATTACCCCTAATACTCACAAAATGAGTCACACAGCTGCCCATCCAGGAAATTACCATGACTTGATGGAGTGAGTGGGGATTGAAATGAGAGACTGAACTTGAGACCAGAGCCTTGAGGAGGTTGGTCATCAGTGACATGTACACTCATGCTACATGTGACTATCAATCCTGTGTGACCCTTGTTCTTAACATCCCATAAATTCACTAAAGGGGATCCATCCAATATGCTGGAAGGACTTCATGAGAATAATAATAACTAATAATAATGATAATACTAATGATTAGCATTTATATAGCACTTTCATGTTTGCAGAGTGTTTTATAAACATTACCTCATTCTATCTACTAATGGATCACTCTCATTGCCAATTTGTCATACTTTCCCCTTGCCACATGACCAATCAATCTTCTCTTCCTAGCATAAATTTCTGTGATGGATCTTTCATTCCTGTCTGTCAAATTTCCTCATTGATTATTTGTTGCATCACATTCATACATCCCTGAAAGTCCTTGTGGATAATGTCTACAGTGATATCCAATCTGATCTCCTAGTTCTGATCTATGTGTAATTCTTGTCCAAGCTATAGATATTCATATAATTCTCTCTGTGTGTATATATATATGTATATATGTGTGCTTGTATGTATATATACATGCACATATATAAGTATATACACATATGTGGAATAATTCACAGACTGCCTTCCAGTTAACTACACAATAAAGTACAGAAAATATACAGTTTTCATTCTTTTTGTGTTTTCAATGCTAATGGTTAAACCCATTCCATCTGTTTTCCTTTGGATTTCATGGAAGAGGTTTTTTAATGTGAGAATAAGCTAGTGCCTTTTCCCTTATGAAATTTAGAGTCTAAAATTATCTGATAACATTTAAGTATATTTCACAACTATTGCGATGAATATGATTGCTAAACTTTCTGAAATATCCATTGGTAAAAAATAAAATAAAATAAAAGGTCATTGTTTCATAAAGCAGTATCCCTTGATGTCCAACCCTTTTTTAAATCTGTACTCAGTCTAAAATCTCATTTAAAATTTTCATCATTACCCAGGAAAGTATGAATAAAAACCCAAGACTTTTATATAATAAAAATATCATTATTCTTGCTTCTGTCTTTAACTTCATCTGCAAATTATTTCTATTGTTCTCATTTTGGTAATAAAATAACATTGTTATTCTTACATACCCAACATCACCTGCAAATTAAACTCTTCATTCTGAAGTCTTGACTGTGATATTGCCTGAGCTAACTTATGATAGGCAATTTACATGTCATTTATTTCTATGAGGAATTTAGTATGTTTATATTAGGAATGATATTGTCATTTCTGTATACCTACTGAATGAAGGATGCGTGTCTATTGGAATACAATACATGATCATATCTGGAGTAGGAAAAATGGGCACACCCTTACCTGAAAGTATGACCTATATCACGTTTTGGTTTTTACTTAAGCAATAAAATTTTTTAGCCTCCCATGTCCCCAGAATCATTTGAGGATATAGGAGATAGTCTTGGACTCTTAGAACAAACTCATCCATTTGTACCTTCAACACATCTTTAGGAACTACAAACCACTTTTTGAGGTACTGTGGATATTCAAGGTTTTTTTAATAAAAAAAGACAGTCTATACTCTCAGTATGCTTATATTCTTGAAGGAAGACCTTTAGAAACAGAGTACATGTGTAAAAATAAACATAACATAATGGGACCAAAGGAGAGAGCAAACAAAGAGGTCAGGTAAATTTAGAGAAGGAAATGGCAAACCACTCTAGTAACTTTGCCAAGAAGACCCCAAACGGGGTCATGACAAGTTGGACACAACTGAAAACTTCTGAACAACGATGACAAATTTAAGGGGGAACTCAGTATATTTTGGTTGGGGCTATCAAGGCAGCCTTGATGGAGAAGGTAGCATTTCAAACTTCTGAAAGGTAGATTATGTACCAGAAAGAATGTTAGAGTGGGAATCCAGAGACCTAGGTTCTAGTTTTGGTGTAGTAGTTAAAGTACCATTCCAATATTATTTCATACAACTCTTCATGAGCTCTCCAATCCAGCAAATATTTTCCATGCCCATGCTTTCCACTCCATCTCCACGCATACATAGATGTTGCAATTCCCATGTCTAGAAACTACTCCCTCCTCATCTAGGTCTTTTGAAACCCTGATTTTGTTTCCAGACCCAGCTATGAGGGCAGATGGAATGGTTTAGGTATACTCCCTGAAGATGGGGACTTTTCCACTTTAAATCTTTGTATGTCTATTTTATAATACAGTACTATGAATACATAAAGTGGTGACCAAGAGAGACAGAGAGACATGTAGAGACAGAAACAGAGAAATAGATGGAAATAGACCAAGATAGAGACAACCAGACAGAAAGACATTTGGGGAGGACAATTTAATTTGGGGTCTGAATATTTAAATTCATGAGTGTGAGGAGCTCTCAGTGTGGAAAATCCCTTCACTGATTTGGTAAGTAACTGCTCTATAACTTAGAGTCTCAGAGGATTTTCTGTAGTCCTAAGAGGTTAATTGACTTGCCCATTGTTATCTAGCCAGTATTTGTGAAAGGACAGAACCTGAAGTCAAGTCTTTAAGTTTCAAGGCCAGCTTTCTATTCACTATGAATAGGTTTAGCATAAGCATTTTTAAGCATCTTCTGTTTGTCAAGCATTGTGTTGCCTCTTGTGTATTAGGTGACTTATTGGATTCAGGGCTTAAATTTTACTGAATCTGAAGTATTATGAGACCTTGGAAAAGTCATAATTTCCCTCTCTGGGTTCAGCTTCCTTTTGTATAAAATGAGGGAATTGGTCTAGATCAGTGGTATTAATCTCAAATAGAAGCAGGTGCTACTAAGTTGTACATGGGGATACCTGGAGGGCTGAATCATATTGACTTAGAAAACTACATATTAATATTATCTATGTTCTATTGTATTTTAGTTTCCTTGTTACATATTTCCCAATTACATTTTAATCTGGTTTCTCCTGCACTTGGGAGTGTTGCTAACATGTTTGACACCACTGGACTAGATAATCTTGAAGGTTCCTGAGTTTTGGCATTCTGTGAATTTATGTATGGCATTATTTTTTTCTAAAAAGCAGAGTACTTTATAAATTAATTAACCAACTATACTATGCTCTCTCTATAGCTTAAAGGTTAGGAAAATGTTAAGTTCAACCTGCAAATAGTATCTGTTCATTAAATAATGCCATTTCTACTACTTGAATGATCTAGGAATTAGCTTTTAGATTTTGGACTTGACGTCTGAAGAACTGAATTTAAATCCCAGTCCTGACCTAGACCAATTGGTTATGGGGCAAGACATTTTGGCATTCGACCTCAGATGCTTCATCTGTAGGATGGTGATAATAATTATATCACCTACCTTACAGAGCTGTCAGGAATTCATTCCAGTTTAACAAACATTTGCTAAGTTCTTCGTGAGTGCAAGGCACTGGGATTGATTCCAGGGTTACAAAAACAAAAACAATATAGACCTTGCCCTCAAATAACTTTCATTCTGTTGAGGGTGGTGGTTTATGGGTAGAGAGGCAGGAATGTGACACACACAAATAAATACAGTGCAAGTAAAACTGACCAACAACTGGGATGGTATCAGAAAGACCTAAAGAAGGTAGCCCCTCAGTTAAGCTTTAAAGAAAGATAAGGATCCTGAGATGAAGTGGGAATGGATTCCTGGCATTGAGGATGGCTTTTGTGAATTTGTGGAGCAAATTGTTATGTAAAGTAATGAAAGACAATATGGTATCTATGGAGCAACGTGATGAAGTATAAATTTTTATTGTCTGACTAGAGTAGAAAGAACACTGGGTTTAAAGTCAGAAGATCTAGGTCTGACTCCTGTCATCTTTTATTCATCCAATGACACTGGCCTCCTGCCTGTACCTTGAATAAGAATCTTGGCTCTGGGCATTTCTTCTAGCTGTCCCCCATTCCTGGAATGCTCTCCCCTCTTCCAATCTGACTGTTAACCTACCAGGTTTCTTTTAAATTCCAAGTAAAAACCAACTTTCTATTAGAAATCTTCCTCAACCTGTCTTAATTTTCTTACCTCTGTTAATTATTTCCTATTTATCTTGTATATAGCTAGCTTTAAGTATGGTTTTTTTCTTGCATGTTGTCTCTCCCATTAGATTGTAAGTTCCTTAAGGTCAGGGACTATCTTTTACCTATTTTTGTATCCCCAGTGCTTAGTGCAATGCCTGGTGCATAGTAGGCATTCAATAAATGTTTGCTGATTGATTGTTTGAACTAGGAGACTAAGGAATGCTTTGTAAAATGCTACTGTATCTGTTACCTAGAGAATGGGTCTGTGTCTTCAGTGGAGTTCATTTCTGGAGAATCTAATGTTAATGAAGATTCATTGGTTTCATAAGTTCGTGGCTCAGCCCTACCACATGCAGACACTAAATCCTTCATGTTTTAGCCTAAGAAGCTTGAGAGGCCCCTCTGTCATCTCTTGCATTTGCATTCCAAGGAAAATGCTGGCATACTGTAGGAAAATAATGGTTTTCTATGGCTGTCGCCCCCGGAAAACGTCTGGGCTGTAGATGGCAACTCATCGTCACACTTGACTCTAGAGAATTGTTCAGTCATTGCTCTGTTTGGCAGAAGAGACACAAGCTAATGTGTCCATTTGTTATCATACCAATTATTTTTCACTTTATCAGCCTGAGTAATGAAACCACATATAGAAGCTACAAAGTCTATAGAGCTCTCTGCAGTGAAAATGTGCATCATTTGATAGTCGCATAAAAAGATAACTTACCCAATTTCCTTGCCTGGCTTTTTCTTCAGCTGGGGACAGGAAGTGTGTGGGGAGAGTGAACTCAGATATTCAGATACGTGAGGACAAGAAAACCTCAGTAGACTTAATTTCCCTGGCCCAGGAGGTTAGGGGGAAGAAATAGAGAGGAGAAAGGGTAGGAAAATGTCTTCAAAACCCTGTGATCATGACAATAACTTGCACCTCTTTTTTTACCATGTGCAGGAGACCTCAGTCCAAATCCTGGGTCTGACATTCCATCCTTCTACTTTTCTTATTTTTCTTTCTCATCTTCTTTTTCTGTCTCCTCTTCTCCTACTTCCTTTTCCTCCTCCTTTTTCTTCTAATCTACTTTCTTGGCCTTTTTTTTCTTAATTTTTTTTCTCTTTCTATTGCTCTTATCTTCCTTGTTGTCCTAGGGTTTCTATCCTAATACTCAGAGTCAGCATGAGAAGCATTGACCAGGGTCAGACATTTTTTTCAAAGTAGTATTCTTTGAACTAGGTGGGAAGACGTTATTACCCTGGTAATAATGACCGAGAGACATCCCAAGGGAATAGGTGATGTACATTAGGACTTCTGCAAGTGACCCAGGGGTTTTTTGAGAGAGGAAAGGAGCCCAGATAGGGGAGGTAGAAAGGCAACCAGAGGTACATTTCACCAAGGACAGTCGACTTTGCAGATGTTCCCAGAAATAATGATGGTATCTACACATACCTCTCCATAGGCCTAACTGCCACACGACTAATGATAATTGGAATCACCACTTTGGGCAGATTATAGGTTGCCAACCCTTGTGTAAAACTATGATGAACTTTGCTCTGGGAATGATTATCATAGTGGCAAAGTATTGGGCTTGGAATCAAGAAGGCCGGTGTTTAAATTCATCTTCAGACACTAGCTCTGTGACCCAAGGAAAATCACTTCTAAGAGTTTAACCTCTCCAAAAAGGGGCAGCTAGGTTGCACAGTTGTTGGCCAGGGAGTTAGGAAGACCTGTGTTCACACATGAGACACTTGGCCTGAGCAAGTCATTCACCTATTTGCCTCAGTTTCCTCCTCAGTAAAATGAGCTGGAGAAGGAAATGGCAAATCAATCCAGTATCTTTGCTAAGAAAACCCCAAATATGGTCACTAAGAGTTGGACACAACTGAAACAACTGAACAACAAAAAACCTCTAAGAAGCTCATTTGTAAAATAGTAATCCCAAAAGCACCTATATCACTAGGTTATTGTGAAGATCAAATGAGATAGCAGGGTAAAACTCTCTGCAAACCTTAAAGTACTGTATACATATTAGCTATTATCCTTATTGTTATATTTGTCAAAATGGATACAATATGAATCCTTAATTTCTGGTCCATTGCTAATGACTCAGAATGTAAGCTTCTTGAGAATAAGTATTTTTTAATTGAAGTTTTTTGCTTTTACATTATGTTCATTTACTAGTATACCCCTCCCCTCTACAGAACCATTTAACAATAACTAAAAACGAACGAGAAAATAAAAAAGCCCTTCAGCAAAATGAACTGACATAACAACTAAGTCCAGCATCATATCCACATGCATAGCCTATCATCTTTGTAAACAAGGGAAGGAAGTGTACACTCATATTTCCATGGAACCAAGTTTGGTCCCTGAATACATTGCTTAGTTTCTATTTTGTTGTTCTTTCCATTTACACTGTTGTAATCATTATGTATCATGTTTGCTTGTTTCTGACTACTTCATTTTATATCGGTTCATATTTCTTTGAAAGCCACTTTCTCCTCCTATTTTCCATGATGAAATTGCCTTACTCCTTGCCAAGGCTAACCCCTCTACCTGTTGAAGTGATCCCATTCCATTCCATTTCCTCCAAGATATTGCCTCCTCTGTCATCCCCTCTTTCACTAATTTTCCCTCTCTCCTTACCTAATGGCTCCTTTCCTACTGCCTACAAATACACCCATGTCTCCTCTCTCCTGAAAAAACCCTCACTTGATCCCTGCTATCATCCTATTTCTCTTCTGTCCTTTGTAGCTAAACTCCTCAAAAAGGCCATCTACAATAGGTGCTTCCTCTTTCTTTCTTCCCCTTTTTTTTCTTAATCCTTTACAATCTGGTTTTCAACCTTATCATTCCACAGAAACTGCTCTCTCTAAAATTACTCGTTTGTCCTTTGTTTTTGAAGAAGACCAATGACATGATGGGTGGTGTCTTGACTTACAAGTGAATTGGATTTAAGTGAGGCAGAGTCATAGAAGTCCAATGGCAGGACATAAGTGAAGACGATTGGCAATGGTCTGGGATGCAGTGGATGACCTTGATGTTTTTGATACCTGACCATATCTGCTTCAGCTGCCTTCGTGGCCTTTGGAACAAACTCTTCTTACCTGTTCATTCTACCCGGGGAAGTCTTCACATGTTTGAGGTAGACATCCACCTAACTCACTGATGGGTTTGAGGACTGTCATTACCTTCAATCTGTTTTAGGCTGTCTGCTGAGACAGTTTTGCCACTTCAAAAAAAAAATGCTATGATTGCTTCATTTTTGTCTCATAGCCCCAACTCTTTATAATTGTTGTGCACATAATGGGTATTTTCAGATGTTAAATTCACGTTTCTTGCTGTGCATCTCTACGGATAGCTATTAGATTGCTCTTAGAATTAATATTCTATTTAATTTTAGATAATGTCTTCATGAAAGGTCTTGAAATTCTAATATTTAGTGTGTTTTTATTAATATTTAATAAGATCATCCACTTTGGAACTGTTTAAGACCTCAAAGGTCATATAATTGGTTGGATTAGAAACAGACAAGTGAAAGGAGCACTGGCTTTGGAGACTGTGGACCTGGGTTTGAAGTTTGACTCTGCCACTTAATAAATATGTGACCTAGGCCTCAATTTCTTCATCTGGAACATGAGGGGGTTGGATTAGATGATCTAGGATGACTCCTAGCTCTTTTTGAAGTCTGGAGTTATGATCCCATAATATCTATCATCCCTTCCAAAGCTAAAACGATGAGCCTGTGGTCTCTATATTTTCTTCTGAGCTTTCTGTTCTGAGACTCTGTTCCAAATCTCTCATTTTACAGGTGAGAATACTAAGGCCCAGACGAGTGACCTGCCCAAAGTAGGATTCACATCCAGGTTCCAGTGCTACTTTTACTAGACCAACCTGCCTCCTTCATAGTTGAACTTGGGCTAGAAAGTGACCCTAATGCTAGTGAGGATTGAAAAAGAACAGAATGGGCAGGGAAGAGCTAGAAATATGAATGTACTATTAAGAGTTAAAAGTGCTTTTTAAAGGCAAGGCACTATTAATTATTTAAAAGGTTAGAAAAGAAATAAAACAAGATGATTCCGTTTGGGGGGAAAACTCCAAATTGGTCTGTCAGGAGAAGCAATAATTCAATGTATAACCTCTTTCCAGATGAAGAGAAATGGAGAACAAGGAGGCAAAAAAAAGCCCCAGCCCAGAAGTCATGGTCAATGATGGATAATAAATCAGATATGAATGTAGGATGGTGAAAGAAGCCTGTGCTTCACACACAATTACTCTAGACAGTGGTTTCATGGCTTCAAGGCATTGCCCACATGAACCCTGACAAACCCTTTTCTGATTACCAGTAGACTGGGACCTTTCCTTCCTCTGAATCCCACTGAGTCACGGAAGCAGCACCCAGTGAGTATTTGTTCAGTAAATGAACAAAAGTGTAAGTGAATGGATGAATGAATTGAAATGTAGTGGGAAAAGCACTGGAATTAACTTTGAAAAAACCTGAATTCCAATCCTTCTTTTATTTACTTAACTAATACTGGCAATAATAATATCTAGCATTTATATAGCACTTTAAAATTTACAAAGCACTTTACATGTTATCTTATTTGATATTAGGTGCTATTATTATTGTATTTTTATAGTTGAGGAAAATGTGTCCGCAGAGAAGTTAAGAGATTCGCCCAGAGTTACACAGTTACCTGAGGAAGTGTTTGAACTCAGGTTTTTCTGGCTCCAAGTCCAATACTTTATAAGTTTCTTAGCCTCTTTGTAAAGGTCTCATTCTGGGGCCATCTCCAGTCATCCTTATCTGTATGTTGCCACTGGACGCAGATGGCTCTGGAGGAGAAAGTGAGGCTGCTGACTGCACAGCCATCCGTCACTTAAATCCAATTCACTTGCATGTCATGGCATCATCTTCCTGACGTCATGGTCCTCTTTGAGAAAGAAGCACAAACAACAACAAGGTTTCACTCAGATGACCTGGGTCCAATTCCTGATTCTGCTATATTCTCATTCTGTGATCTGGGAAACTTCACTTCTTTTTATTTCTTTGTCTATTAAATGAGACTCATTACTATTGTACTACCTACCTCACTGGGTTGTTGTGAGGCCCAAGTAAAATGACAGAGATAAAATGTTACGTAGACCTTAAAAGGCCATACAAATGTCAGAGATAAGTATATAGTTAGCCTTGAGGACAGAGACTGATGCATTTTGGGTTTTCTGTCCTTTGCAGCTAGCCTGTCTTATAGTAGACACTCAATAAATGTTTATTGATTGATAACCGATTAAGACTCTCCACCTTGCATCTAAATAGTTACCAATTTCAGTACCAGAAAGTGCTTGTCTTCCATGAACACAGTCTCAGCTAACTATAACAATCAGTGCTGAAATGTTGTACCCGATCTCTTCCCAGGCCTCTGATTATTATTAAAGACTTTGATTTCAAAGATGCGTGGAAATGTGCAGCTAGTGTGTAAATGAGGAATTTTCCTTAGGACTGATTATGCTGTCTGAGACTTCTATTTATTCCTACCTCTATTCCCACCAATTGTGAGTAAACATTTCTCACCCTTCCCCTCTGGGACACCATTCTCAGTGTAACTACCCCAGAGGCACCTGTAAATTTGGCATAACAGGTTAATTTTGCTGGACTCTCACATTCTTGGAGTCTTTCTTATTGCCCAAGTTCTCACATTACAAAGATATCTCCCAAAGATTTGTTGGGACCTAAAATAATCGTGTGTAAATTCCCCAAATATCTCCCAAAGTCCTATGTAATTACCTTCATCTTTCCTCTGCCTCAATCAAAGAAACAACCTCTAATTACCTTTAATAATTTTCTGCTGGAATGATCTGTATATTCCTGACTATTCAGCAATTATATAATGTTCATTTAAGGGAAATACTTCTGTTTAATGCCCCCTAAAGTGTCCAGTTAAATTTCTTTCTAACCCCATGTATCTTGTTCTGAAGAGTCTTTGTTCCTTAATCTCTTCAAATATACATATTGAGTCCTCAATGTCCCAGCTCCACAATATTGGGCCTGATGATGGGCAAGTATTGGTGCTTAATCACAGAAGCTGCTGTTGTTGTTCAGCCATTTTGGTTGTGTCTGACTCTTCATGACCCTGTTTGGGGTTTTCTTGGGCAAGATACTAGAGTGGTTTCTCATTTCCTTCTCTAGCTCATTTCACATATGAGGAACTTGAAGTAAACAGGGTTAAGTGACTTGTGAGGATCACACAGCTGGCAAGTGTGTGAGGCCAAATTTGAACTCATGTCTTCCTGACTCCAGGCTCTGCTCTCTAGTCACTGTGTAGCCCAGCTGCCATTGTCATGCAGTAGGCTACCTCAGAAGCCACTTTGTATAAAGAATAAGGGGTAATGGGGTGATAGTTCTGCTGTATTGTGACCCTTTCAGAATGCATCTGCAACATCATTTTAAGTTATGAATGACACAATTTATAAAGGACATTGCTATGCAAAAGCATGACAGGAGAGGTTGAGTAGGATGGCAAGGAGACTGATTACCATGTCATTGGCTAAAGCAACTGGCAATATTTATTGATCTTAGAGAAGAGAAAACTTTAGGTGGGGGCATGTATGAAGATAATTTACAAGATTATATGTCAACAGAGCCTGAGTTTTGAGAGTTTTCTAATCTTCAACAATTAGAATGATTCTTCATTGGGAGAAGGGGATATTAGTCTTTGATAATTTGAAAAATGTTCATAAATAACAATAATAACCATAATTTATGTACCACTTAATAGTTTGAAAAGTGCTTTACAAATATTGTCTCATTTGATTCTTTTTTTTGTAAGTGATATTTTATTTTTTCCAATTACACATAAAGTAAATTTTCAAAGTCATTTTTAATAAGATTTCGACTTTAAAATTTTTTCTCCCTTCAACCTTCCTATCCCCCCCTTTCCAAGACAGAAAGCAATACGATATAGCTTATACATACACACATGTACAATAACGCAAACATATTCTCACATTAGTCATGTTGTGAGAGAAGAAACAGAACCAATGGAAAAAGCCACAAAAAAGCAAAAATAGTATGCTTCAATCTTCATTCAGACTCCATAGTTCTTTCTCTGGATGCGGATAGCATTTTCCATCATGGGTCATTTAGAATCATCTTGGATCATTGTATTGCTGAGAAGACCTAAGTCAATCATTGTTGATCATTGTTCAATGTAGCTATAACTGTATACAGTGTTCTGGTTCTGCTTACTTCACTCAGCATCGGTTCATGTAAGTCTTCCCAGGTTTTTCTGAAATTTCACTGCTCATCATTTCTCATAGCACAATGGTATTCTATTACATTCATATACCACAACTTGTTCAGCCATTTACAAGATGTGCTTTCCTTCAAATTTCCAATTCTTTGCCACCAGAAAAAGAGCTGCTATAAATTTTTTTGTACATGTGGGTCCTTTCCCATTTTTAATCATCTCTTCAGGATATAGACATAATACTGGTATTTCTGGATCAAAGGGAATAAACAGTTTACTTGCTCTTTGGGCGTAGTCAAAAATTGCTCTCCAGATTGGTTGGATCCATTCACAACTCCACCAACAATGCATTAGTGCTCCAATTTTCCCACATCTTGTACAACATTTATTAGTTTCTTTTCCTGTCATATTAGCCAAACTGATAGGTGTGAGGTGGTACCTCGGAGTTGTTTTAATTTGCATTTCTCTAACCAATAGTGATTTGGAGCATTTTTTCATATGACTATAGATAGCTTTAATTTCTTCATCTGAAAGCTGCCTGTTTATATCCTTTGACCCATTTATCAATTGGAGAATGACTTATATTCTTATAAATTTGACTCAGTTCTCTATATATTTGAGAAATGAGGCCTTTATCACAAACACTGACTACAAAAATTGTTTCCCAGCTTTCTGGTTTTCTTCTAATCTGATTATATTGGGTTTTCTTTGTGCAAAACCTTTTTAATTTAATGTAATCAAAGTTATCCATTTTGCATTTCATAATATTCTCTATCACTTCTTTGGACATAACTTCTCCCTTCTCCATAAATCTGACAGGCAAATTATTACTTGCTTTACTAAATTGCTTGTGGTAGCACTCTTTATGTCTAAATCATGTGCCCATTTTGATGTTCTCTTGGTATATGGTGTGTGATATTGATCTAGTTTCTGCCATACCAGCAGCTTTTGTCAAATAGTGAGTTCTTATCCCAGAATCTGGAATCTTTAGGTTTACCAAACAGTAGATTACTATAGGTATTTACTTTTGTGTCTTGTGTGCCTAATCTATTTCACTGATCCAGCACTGTATTTCTTAGCCAGTACCAAATAGTTTTGTTGATTGCTGCTTTATAATATAATTTTAGATCTAGTGTGACTAGGCTACCTTCCTTTGAATTTTTTCATTAATTCCCTTTATATTCTTGACCCTTTGTTTTTCCAGATGAATTTTGTTATTATTTCTTTCTGGCTTTATCAAATAAATTTTTAAGTAGTTTGATTGGTATGGCCCTGAACAAGTAAATTAATTTAGGTAGAATTATCAGTTTTATTATGTTAGTTCAGACTATCAGTGAGCAATTGATATTTTTCCAATTATTTAGATCTGACTTCATTTGCATGAAAAATGTTTTCTAATTATGTTCATTTAGTTCCTTGGTTTGTCTTGGCAGGTAAACTCCTGCGTATTTTGTATTTTCCACAATTATTTTAAACATAATCTCTCTCTCTCTCTCTCTCTCTCTCTCTCTCTCTCTCTCTTTCCCCTCTCCCCCTCTGTCCTTACTGAGATGTATTGGTAATGTATAGAAATACTGATGTAGTGATGATTTATGTGAATTTATTTTATATCCTGGAATTTTGCTAAAGTTGTTAATTATTTCAAGTAGTTTTTTAGTTGATTCTCTAGTATTCCCTAAATACACCATAATACCATCTGCAAAGAGTGATAGTTTTGTTTGCTCATTTCCTGTTCTAATTCCTTCAATCTCTTTTTCTTCACTTATTGCTACAGCTAAGATTTCTAGTACAACACTGAATCATAGTGGTGATAATGGGCATCCTTGTTTCACAGCTGATCTTATTAGGAAGGCTTCTAGCATATCCATATTACAGATAATGCTTTCCAATGGCTTTAGATAGATACTACTTATCATTTTAAGGAAAACTCCATTTATCCCTATGTTATCTAGTGGTTTTTAATAAGAATGGGTGCTGTATTTTGTCAAAAAAGCTTTTTCTGCACCTATTGAGAAAATCATATGATTTCTGTTGGTTTTGTTATTGATATGGTCAATTATACTGATAGTTTTCCTGATATTGAATTAGTCCTGCGCTCTTGCTATATATCTGTCTGGTCATAGTGTATTATCCTCATGACTAACTGTTGTATTCTCTTTGCTACTATTTTATTAAAAAAAATTTTTTTGGAGGGGGGAAGGCAGGGCAATTGGGGTTAAGTGACTTGACCAAGGTCAAGTGTCCAGTATTTGAGGCTGGATTTGAACTCAGGTCCTCCTGACTTCTGGGCTGGTACTCTACTCACTGTGCCACCTACCTTCCCCTTTATTAAAAATTTTGCACCAATATTCATTATGGAAATTGGTGCATAATTTTTTTTTCCTCTGTTTTGGCTCTTCCTGGTTTAGGTATCAGCACAATATTTGTGTCATAAAAAGGAATTTGGTAGAACTCCTTCAAATATTTTTCTAAATAGCTTATATAGTATTGAAATTAATTGTAATTTAAATATTTGGTAGAATTCACTTGTAAATCAATCCAGCTCTAGAGATTTTTTCTTTAGGGAGTTCATTGATGGCTTGTTCGATTTCTTTTTATAAAATGGGGTTAACCTGGGAAATTCATATTTTTGTAACTATTCATCCATTTCACACAGATTGTCAGGTTTATTGGTATATGATTGGGCAAAATATCTCCTAATTATTGCTTTAATTTTCTCTTTATTGATGGCGAGTTCACCATTTTCATTTTTGATACTGGTAATTTGGTTTTCTTCTATCTTTTTTTAAAATCAAATTAACTAAGGGTCTATCTATTTTATTGTTGTTATTGTTTTCATAAAACCAGCTCTTAGTTTTATTTATTTGTTCAATAATTTTCTTACTTTCAATATTATTAATCTCTCCTTTGATTTTCATAATCTCTAATTCAATATTTTCTTGGAGATTTTCAATTTTTTCTAGCTTTTTTAGTTGTATGCCCAATTCATTAATCTGATCTTTCTTTTATTTGTGTAAGCATTTAGAGATATTCAATTTCCCCTAAGTACTGTTTTGGCTGCATGCCATGAATTTTATTATGTTGTTACATTATTGTCATTCTCTTCAATGCAATTATTGATTGTTTCTATGACCTATTGTTTGACCCACTCATTCTTTAGAATTAGATTATTTAGATTCCAATTAATTTTAGTCTATCTTTCCATGGCTCTTTATTACATGTAATTTTTATTGCATCATGATCTAAAAGGAATGCATTTAACACTTCTGCCATTCTGCATTTGATTGTAAAATTTTTATGCCCTAATACATGGTCATTTTTTGTGTGTGTGCCATGTACCCCTGAGAAAAAGGTATATTCCTTTCAATCCCCATTCAATTTTCTCCAGAAGTCTATCTTATCTTACTTTTCTAAAATTGTATTCACTTCTTTAATTTCTTTCTCATTTATTTTGTGGTTAGATTTATCTAGTTTTGAGAGGTAGAGGTTGAGGTCCCCTAATAGAATAGTTTTGCTGTTTACTCCTTCCTGTAAATCACTTAATTTCTCCTCTAAGAATTTGGATGCTGTACCACTTGGTGAATATACGTTTAGTATTTATATTACTCCATTGTCTATGGTACTTTTTAGCAAGATCTAGTTCCCTTCCTTGTTTCTTTTAATTAGGACTATTTTTGCTTTTGCTTTGTTTGAGATCAGGATTGCTACCCTTGCTTTTCTTTTTTACTTCATCTGAAGCATACGATATTCTGATCCAGTCTTATCTTTACTCAGTGTGTATCTCTGCTTCAAATATGTTTCTTGTAAATAACATATTGTAGGATTCTGGTTCTTAATCCACTCTGATATCCACTTCCATTTTATGGGAGAGTTCATCCCATTCCAGTTATGATAACTAACTGTGTATTTCACTCCATCCTGTTTTTCCTCATTTATATTTTTTTCTCTCCTTTCACCCCGTCTCTCATTATCAGTGTTTTGCTTCTGACCTCTGCCTCCCCCAATCTGCTCTCCCTTCTATCAGCCACCCTCTTTCCTTTCCCTTACTACTTCCCTATAGGGTAAGATAAATTGCTATACCCAACTGAACGTATGTTATTTCCTCTTTGAGCGAAACCCAATGAGAGTAAGGTTTAAACAATGTTCACCCCACCCCTCCCTTCTTTCTCTCTACTGCAATAGATCTTTTGTGCCTCTTCATGTGATATAATTTACCCTGTTCAGCCTTCCCCTTTCTTCTCCCAGTATACTCCTTTTATTTAACCCCTTAATTTTCCAGGTGAATTGTTTTTCTAACAAGGTATTTTGCATTTTCTTTTATTTTTTCATTCTTTTGATTTTGTTTGACTGATTCTTTATGTTAAGGAATTATTTTCTTTAGTTGGCTTTTGTATGTCCTTTTCCATTTGGCCAGTTTTACTTTTTAAGGAGTTGATTTCTTCAGTCAATTTTTGTGCTTCCTTTTCCAAGCTTTTGACTCTCATTTCTTTTTCCCATTTTTCTTCTACCTCTCTTACTTATTTTTAAAATCTTTTTTTGAGCTCTTCCAAGAGGATGTTTTGGGCTTGAGACCAATTTATATTCCCCTTTGAGGCTTTGCACGTAGGCATTTTAACATTGTTGTCCTCTTCTGAGTTTGTGTTTGCTCTTCCCTGTCACCATAGTAGCTTTCTATGGCTCCTGCTCTTTTTTTTTGTTGTTTTTTGCTCATTTTTTAAAAGTTGAACTCTACTCCTGGGTTACAGGGGGCACTGCCCTAAGTTTCTTGTACTCGGGCCAAGGATGTGGTCATTGGTTATCTGTGCCAGGGCTTCTGGGGCTTGCAGTTTCCCTGCTGTGCTGTGGTGGCTCAGTCTCACCTGTTATGCTGGAGTTCCAGGGGTGGCAGTTTGCCTTCTGCTGGGGATGGAGGCCTCTTAGCTAGTCTGCTGTGCCACTAGTTTGATAAGCCAGAACCATGGGGCCTTGGCTGCTGATGTGTGCTATGCCACAGGCTGGCTGCCTGGACTCTGCCTGTGCTGGGCTACACTCCCCTTTTACCCATGGGAGACAGACCTTTCCTGAAGTGCTTCTAAGTTATCTTAAGCTGGAAAATTGTTTCACTCTGTCTTTTTGTGGATTCTGTCACTCCAGGATTCTCTTAAAGGCTTGATTTAACATTATTTCTGAGGGAAACTGGAGAGAACTCAGGAAACTTCCTGGCTTCTCTCCAGCACTTTGGCTCCTCTCTCCATCTCATCCCTGGAAGGTAGGTGTTATCATTATTCCCAGTTAATAGATGAGGAAATTGAGGACAGGCAGAAGTAAAGTGACTTACCTAGAGTCATAGAGTCAGAAAGTATCTGTGATCAGATTTGAACTTAGTTCTTCCATGTTCTAAGTCCAGCACTTGAACCACTGTGCCACCTAGCTGCCTCAATAATAATGAGAAGAATTAATTCATGTCTATTTTATTTTTATGCTTTTAAAAGCATTTCATATATATTATCTCACTTCATCATCACTTAAACTCAAAGAAGTAGGCATAAGTATTTTCCCCAGTTAAGAGATTAGGAAACTAAGGCAAAAAAAAGGTTAAGTGATTTACCTAGTAGATTCACTTAGCTTATAAATGTCTGAGGCAGAATTCAAACCCAGTTCTTCCTGACTTCTTACACTTGGCCCAGAATTAAGAACTTTTATTGGATCAGAAGCAGAATTTACTTTGGTATAAGAAAAACAACCAACAACTTACTAGCAATGTTTGCCTCAGTTTCCTCAATTGTAAATTGGGGATAATAATAGCACCTACCTCTCAGGGCTATTTTGAAGATCAAATGAGTTAATTTTTTGCAAAGTGTTTGTCACGGTAATTGTACATAATAGATACTTCATAAATGCTTGTTTCCATTCTTCCTTCTAATGATAACCACAATTTTCCTTCTAATTTTATACCTTTAAAAATTCTTTCTCTTATTCCAAATTTCCTTTAAAGGTTCCCTTTTCAGAGTCTTTCTCAAACCTTAAATCATAATCAATAGCCTCTACATTTCATTACTCGATCACTGAGCTCATTCCAATATTGTAGTGAAGAAACTACAGATTCATCATGTTCTAGGCTTTTCTAGGTGTTTGCTCTACAGAAATCTAATTTACTATCCAAACCATTTGGTTTCTCTGAACCTCGGTTTCCCTATTTTTTGTAAAAACCAGATGAAATATCTATAAATTTGCTTTGCAAGCCTTAAAGTCCAATATAACTGCTTGCTATTGTTATTATTATTATTCTTATTCTCAAAGGCAGCTTGTCAGCTGTAAACCTCTATATAAATGTGAATCATGATCCTTACTCACTACACTGGGTCTTGGTTTATTTTATTTTTTTATATCTTCTCATCCAGGAGTTTCTACTTCAGTAGATATACTATAATAACAAAACAATAATAGCATTTCTGTAGCACCTTAAAGTTTGCAAAGTGCTTTAAAAGTTTATTTGATTTGATCCTCTGAATGACCCTAAAAGGAAAGTATTAATAATATTGTCCCTGTTTTACAGATAAACAAAGCTAAGGCAGAGAAGATAAAGTGACTTGCTCAGTATTAAACAGCTAATATGTGTCTAAGGCAGGATTTAAACTTAAATCTTCTTAGAATCTTGTCTGATTCTCTATCACATTTCATTTGTGAAGATGAAGTGTAGAACAGCTTATATCAACATAGTCTGAGTTTTGAAATGGTTTGAAATGGTTTTCCAGCATGTTGAACAATCCTACTTCAGGTATATGTACTCTTAGGATGAGACTTTACGTATCAGTAAGGCAATAAACACAACATCAACAACAATCGTGAATATGCCTATGTAGTTCTGTATCGCAAAGCAAGAGAGACTCTCCATAAAGAAGGTAAAAGAAGTATAACATTTATTCAGACACCAGAGAACCATATCCCATAACCAAATATTCAGCTCCCACAGTTAGCCCACTTCATCATAACAGCAAGGAACTTAAAACACCATATCACAGCCTGAAGCTTTGCCATCCCCAAACCTCTCTGACCCCCTGCTTGGGTCTTCCCAAAGACAAACTCACAGTACAGCTGTTCAGTTCTAACAATCACAAGGGCAGCCATAAGTGCTCTCTCTCTCTCTCTCCCTCTCTCCCCCTCCCCCTCCCCCTCTCCCTCTCCCTCTCCCTCTCCCTCTCCCTCTCCTTCTCCCTCTGACATAATTTCCTTTTCCTGTCAGGAAGCTCCTCCCATGTCATGTGACCCAGGCCTCCTGTGACAAAAGAAGGTTACATGGTCTATTAACGGGTGGAAAAGATCTTCAAATCTAAATTGCTACTACACCTTAGTAATTAACTCATCCACCCGTTGGTTTTATTGAAGAAACACAGGCCCATGGAGGTTGGAATTTGTGTATGATCAAATAACTAGTAAATAGCAAGACAGATATTAAAACAGGTCCATTGTTCTTAGATTCATTACTCTTTCCACTAGTTTACACTGAATATTTAAAGCAAGAAGGAACCTTAATTATCTTGGGTCATCCTGTTTACCTCTGGTGCCATCTTAGAATGGCACCGAAACCAAGAGCAGTTAAATTCCATTTTGTGAAAAGCTGGGACTCAAGGGTATAGCCCGTGACCAATGAATAAGGTGAATGGGCCCATCCTGGGCCACATTCTTACTGATCCTAACAGTTATGCATAACCTTTTTTCTCTGTGATAGCTAGGTCAGGGTTGCTTTTTCAAGTTATTGCTTATGCCCTCCAAAGTGACTTACCCCACTCTTGCCTTTACCATATTCCATGATGTAGATTTTATAGGCCATATATGTTTTTATTTCTACTTGTTGTGACCCTCATTAGAATGTAAATTTCTTAGGGATTGTTTCATTCTTTGTATTTATATTTCCACTTAACATAGTGCCTGTGACATAGTAGGTGCTTAATAAATACTTGCTGATAGATAACAAGTCTTCTCATTTGCTCAAATCTCCCTCCTTGGGACAACCATGTTTCTCACATCCTCTCTGTCTCAAGCCTTCTTGGATTTCTTTGTCAGCAAATCTGCTTGCAGACACTTGCCTTTTCATACTTCTGTTAATCAGCAACATTTTTCATTAGCTTCAGGGATAAACCTGCGTGTGCCCAACACGCCACATTAATGCTTATCTGCAATGTTAGCATTTGAAGATTACCTGGTCAAGTCCCACAGTGGAGCTCTACTGCCGTTCCATTTAAAAGATGTATGGTTGCATGCCCTGGAATATTTCAAAAGGCTTAGCTCCTCTGCTAGCTTTGCAACATGCAGAGATCAAGTGTGAGTAAGCTACCATTGAAAGACTCTTTCTGACCTTATTTCAAATAATTTTCCCCAGATTTGCATTGTCTCTCTCCACAAAAAGAAAGCAGAAGGAAGCATATCCTCAATTTGAATGATATTTTTCTTAAAAAGCATTAATTTACTAGCCCTTCTTATCATTTTCTAATTAAAAAGGCAGTTAATCTCCGGTGAAATCAAAGGCAAAAGCTGGGATATATCTATGGGAAGCTGAAGTAGCTGGCTGGAAAGTGAGAGGTTCAATTAACTGAGAATCTGGTCTTTTCTACAGTAAACAAGTAGTTTGAGCATTCTCCCTCCCCATTCTACTGATCATTGTATTTCTCTTTATTTTGTTGTTTAAAAAAATTGATGAGCTTTTTTTGGTTTTTGTTTCCTTTTTACATAGCTAAGAGGTAGATTGTAATTTGAAATAATAATAATGATGATAGCTAACACTTAAATAACACTTAACTATGTTCCAGGAACTGTGCAGAGTGTTTTACAGCTATCATCTCATTTGTTCCTCACTACAACCCTGGGAGGTAGGTGCTATTATTAGCTCCATTTTACAGATGAGGAAACTAAGTCAAACTGAGGTTAAGTGACTTGGTCAGGGTCACCAGCTAGTAAGTGCCTGAGACTAGATTTGAATTCAGGTTTTCCTGACCCCAGGCACAGCACTCTATCCATTACACGGCCTAGGTGTCCATCCTAAAAGGGTAACATGTCTGAATCTGAATGGTATCTGAAAGTTTCAGGGTCCGATCCTCTCTTGATAGGATTAATGTACCTTTAACTACATTCATGTCCCTGTAGTGTAATGGGAAAAGCACTGGGTTTGGAGTCAGGGGATGTGAGCATGAATTCAGGCTTTTACACCATTCTGTCTGCATGACTTAGGGTAAGTGACTTGACTTTTCTGGTCTTCAGTTTCCGGATTGGTTAAATTAGCAGGTAGGCTTAGATAACCCCTAAAATTCCTTTTAGCTCTTATACTATGGTAGAATATAAACTCCTTGAGCATAGGGTCCATTTCATTTATGTTTTTGCATCCCTAGCACCCAAAAAAGTGCATAGCAAATAGGAGGGGCTTCATAAGTATTTGTCAATTCATTGATTTCTTGGGATACCTATGAATATTTTTTTCAGTTCAAAAATCATCTCTAAAGCAAGCTCTGTGAGATAAGCAAGATGTATAACTGCAGTGCAAACTATACTAGATTCACAATCTGAGGACTTGGGTCACATTTCAATGTGACCTTGGGCAAGTCACTTAACCTTTTATGGCCTAAGTTAACAAAATGAGGAAGGCAAACCAAATGATCTAAGAGGTCTCCTTTATCTAGAAATCTACAGTCATATAATCATATCAATCAATATATCAAAAGATATTCATGAAATACCTGAGTCTAAAAATTGATAATATTTCAAAGGTAATTTTGTCATAGGAAAACAGAAACCTTCCTTTACTTACTGTCTGAGAATATGAAGATTTAGGTTCATTGGCTTGTTTGTTATTAGCAGCTGTACTACAGTTGTCAATATCCTGGATGCAGGGCACAGAATCATAGAAAACATCTTCCCAGTCCTCAATAAGCTTCCATTTTAAGACATTGAAAGAAATAAACAACCGTTAACAGTTAACAGTGACTATTGTAGAAATTACCATGAACTGTTGGTCTTAGGGAGTAAAAGAAATAATCTTAGTTATGTGAAATGAAAGAAAGCTTGGGAAAAGATGAAGATACACTGAAAGCTTTTTCTTTGGTCTATTGATTCTCACTGCCAGAAGATTGATCACATTATGACACCGGTAGACGAAGAAAGGCTAGTGAGAATTCCATATGCTGTCAAATATGTACTGAAGACATTTTTTTAAACCCATGAGTTAATCTGGCATCATAGCATGTACATTTTCTCTTCTGAATGGTTATCAAGACACATCACTGACTCCTCATCATCTTCTGAATGCAAAAAAAGGTAAAGAAGAGACACATAGAAGCCTCTATGATCACATGGGAAAAGTGTATAGCACTAAGCTAGCTCTCTCTAGACTTCTTTTCCAGATTTTGGCCAAGCTATTTCCAGGTTCAAAGTGACCCACTTGTCTACGTCTCTCATCCATGGCATCCCATCTCCCATGGCCATCTCTTTGCATTGGCCGTCTCTCATATCCAGAATGTAGCTTCTCCTCCTGCCCCCATCTACTAGAACCTCCTGTTTCTTTGAAATCTCATCTCAAGTACCACCTCCTACATTTTGGCCTTTTTTGATCCTTGTCCTTGTTTCTGCATCTCTTACTCTAACAAAATTGCCTTGCATTCATTTTTTGAACAGGTAATATTTTACTTTTTATAGGAGAGGTAGCTGTGATTTAGTGTATTCAATATTTATATTTTTAGTATGTTTAGTGTATGAATCTTACAAAGGGGAAATCACTCGTTGTTGGGCAGCTATATGGTATAGTAGATAGAGTGCTGGTCCTGGAGCCAGGAAGACCTGGGCTCAAGTTCCATTTCTGACTTGCTGTATGACCTTGGGTAAGTCATTTAACTTCTCAGTGCTCTTGGTAACTTGTGATGACTATAAGTTACAAAGAAGGTGCCTACTTGCATTGGTAAGAGAAGTTGTCTTATCAAAGAGTTCTCTAAATCACTGAAGTCACATATCTAATAATAATAATAGCTAACATTTGCATAGCACTTACTGTATGCCAGATACTATACTAAGCAATTCACAATTATTATCTCATTTGACACTCACAACAACCCTGGGAGCTAAGTGCTGTTATTATCCTCATTTTATAGATGAGGAAACCAAGGCCAACAAAGGTTAAGTGAGCTGTCCAGTATCATGAAGCTAGTAAGCGTCTAAAGCCAAATTTGAACTCAGGTCTTCCTGACTC
This sequence comes from Phalanger gymnotis, assembly GCA_028646595.1. Taxonomy (NCBI): domain Eukaryota; kingdom Metazoa; phylum Chordata; class Mammalia; order Diprotodontia; family Phalangeridae; genus Phalanger; species Phalanger gymnotis. The sequence goes on from CM053625.1 coordinate 196,677,393, forward strand.
CAGGACCAGCATTCTATCCACTGTGCCACATAGCTGCCCTGCAGCTAGTCATTTTCCCTTTGTAAAGTGCATGACATAGAAGGTATGGAGAGGGACTTCCACTTGAAAGCAACACTTTGGATCATTATTTGTCCCCATTTGTAGCATCTACAGAGCGAATTTCCTTTCAAAGGGTATCCCATTAGTGGCATACATCAGGGGAGGTGGCAGGTTGGACCATTTTGAGTGTTAGAGCTCCTACTCTAGGCATAGGCAGCCCTCACCTTAGGTTGTGTAATGTTTTATGAATATTTTCCTTCACTGCAGGTGTTTTAGTGAGTATGCATACCACAAGTAATGCAGACCTCTTTTTCCTGGGCCAGTTTCCCATTTACCTGAAGGGCTTATGTCTAACAGCTCTAGGGATATGTGTTTGTACATGTGTGTGCACATTCTCTCTTTTGTTGATGGAAACTTTCAAATGGAGTTTGAGACTTTCAAATATAGTCAATGTCTATTCTTTTGCTCCTCATACCTTAGTCTCACTGAAGCAGGAATTTTCTCTTCTCCCAATACAGAAACCCAAGCATCCCTCTAAATCTCTACTGGAACCACCATTTATCATACTAGACAGCAATTTAACAGTTGCCAGATTTTCTTTTATATAAAGGAAGAAAATATAATGATAGCAGGGAAAGGAAATTGCACAATATGGGGCACAGTTCATTTTCATAGGACCTGCTGCTTAATGAGGCAGAATCTCTTTCTTCTCTTGAACTCAACCCTATCCCAAAGGGAGAAGACTGTCCACCAGCTTTTAGATACAAACTTTGAGCTAATCTCTTTAGTGGACAAATAAAGGGAAATGCAAAGTTCCCTCTAGCTGCTCTGTTTACAGTTTTACCATGCACGTTCTATCAGATCTTGGCCAGAGGGGGATGTATGTGTATATGGGATAGGGTGGACAGTCACTCCTCAGCTTACAATTCCCATAGTCTGTAACTACAATTCACTTGGTGGTGGAAGAAGGGCAGGGAAATTGATTTCCGGAAATCAGGCTTACCTACTTCTTACCTCATATAGTAGAGAAAAGGAATGGCTGTTTGTACCAACCCTGGGTTTCTCTCTCCTAGAAGCCTCCTAAAATATAGTATCAGAAGGTAAAATTTAAAGACTACACCAGCTGGTGAACACAGCATTTGCTTGAATCTCTAGTCTCTAGGAGAGCGAGCCTGAGAAATTAAGGCTATATATATTTATTCATTCATTTATTTATTTGTATTGGCATCTACTTATATGTGTAGAAGGGTGGTCTTTTTGTTTGCTTTTCTTTTTAATCATGATAGCTCTTTGAAGGCTGGTGCCATTTGATTTTGATCTGTTTAGTCCTAGTTCCTAGCACAGAGCTGGTGCTTCACGAAAGCTTGATTGGTCGAATGACTACTCAGTGATGTCAGTTTTGTGACTTGCATACTGCAGGCAAAGTTTCAAGTGGCTACAATCAGTAAATATAGAATCAGCAATACAGTAAATCAGAGATGATGTTAATTTGTGGTTTTCTAAGTCAATATATGACCCACAGGGATCTGTTTCAATTTGAGTTTCACACCACTGTGCTAGATGGCTTCCAAAGTCTCTTCAGAGCGATGTCTCTTTATCAGTTATCTGCTTATCTATACATCTTTGAAATGAAGGAAAATCTTGTTATATTGGGTAAAAATCTTCTCTAGAGTAATAGTTCCTGAGAGAGGGTTCATCTTTGCTCATTTTTGTAAGATTAGTTAAGGGCTAGAAAATATGGTTAAGAAGATGTTGAAATGGGGCCTAACTTTACTGGGGGAACCTGCCTAAGAGGGCTTCCCCTCAAGTATCTTCGGGTTATAAGCACAGTTTGCTTCACTAGCAAGTTACATACTCCAGCTAGTGATTTGCAGAACTACTTTGCTGGTTGCACAAAACAATACCTAAAATAGTACAAATGCTGAAGTATAATTAAAAAAAACCACACACTTATTCCTTAAACCTGAAGCCCTGGTGACACTACGATTGTATTTCATGGCTGAGAGAAATTAGGCTCACATTCTAATTGCCTTTCTGCTATGGATAAAGTATTTTTGCTTTATTTCAAACTATTGTATAATCTCAAATCACCTTCCCTTTTGCATCCCCTCATTACCTAACATATATCAACCTCTCTGACCCATCCATAACCCAACCCCACCAAAAAAGTAATAAATAAATAAACCATATTTTCTCTGAACTTGATATGATGAAATAAGCAGTAATACATAATTAGGGAATAAATTCTATCCTGTCTTAGTTTATGGAAAGTAATATAAAACTAAGGTAAAAAGAAGGAGTTTACTCAACCCAAAGGACCTATTTATCACTTTCTGTCTTTTTACCACTATAGACATCTTGGAAAAAGTCTTGGAGAGAGAAAAAGACAGACTGTAACAATCCATGCTCCAGTGGGTGGATGATGTTTCTTTTTCCTCTCTGGGAGAGCTAGGAGCTAAAAATGGAAAAAAAAAATAATAAAATCATTTCAGGGGAAGGGTTGATTGTAACAATTATTTAACCAGAGTCTATGTTCATTGTTTCCTCTCTCCTTTAAGATCATGAGTCATCTCAGATCCCATGGGGCTTAAATACCACCAACATCTGCATGCAAATAGAGGTGCTGACTTGTTTGGGCTTCCATAATAGGTTTCTCTAAAAGGAAAGACAAACATCATTTTTTTCTCTGTTGGTCCTAATGTTAAATTTTCTCCTACGTTTATGAAGGACTGCAGAATGACTCCTCAGTGCTTTCTTTAAGTGCATAAAATGATCAGTGATGCCAGATTGGAGAAGACATGAGTGCAGCCAACCAGGAAATACTTATGGCATTACAGACAATGGTGAGGCAATATAAGGGATACAAAATGTAGTATACATGCTTCCAACCATTGCAGAGCACAAAGGCACTCCGGGTTTTGTTTGTTTGTTTGTTTTGTTTTTTATTCCTTTGCGATTATTAAATGATACCTAAATAGACACTGTGGTACAATTTAACAAAAAGAATGAATAAATGAATGAATGAACGATTGAATAAATATCAGGAACCAGAAAATTTTCAGATATTTGGAGGGCTATCTCAGAAGCAAGATTAGGTTTGTTCTACAATGAGTGGAAGTTGCTAAGAGGCATCTTCAAGCTTCTCCCTAGTAAATTGGAGTATACAAAAGTGATATGGGCTACCTTAGAAGATCTTAAGTTCCTCCTCACTATACTTTTGTGGTAGAAGTGGATAGAGCAACGGACTTGGAATTAGGAAGACCTGAGTGCAAATGTTTCCCCTGAAAGTTACTTGCTGTATGACCCTGGGTAAGTCACTTAACCTCATTCAGCTTTAGTTTCCTCATCTGAAAAATAGTAATAATAATGTTTACCTCACACAGTTTTTTTTTTTTTGTGAGAAAGAATGAGATGACATATATAAAGTGCTTTATGAACCTTAAAGTGTTACATAAATGACTTTTTTGTGTTTTCATTCAGAGGACATTTTGTTTAGTAATGGGCCTTTGAGGGGTCTTCCAAGTCTGAGATTCTATGATTCTGTGACCTGCATCTTAGTCCAGCATTTGTCACTTAAACACTGGGATTTAGAGTTAAAACATTTGGGCTCAAAAAGTTACCTTGGGATCCACAAATTGATAACAATATTATGGCATTTTAAAAAAATGTGAAATTAGCACCATAAAATTAGGTCTTGAAAGTATGGACTCTGATTCTCTCATTTGACAAATGAGGAAACAGGGACTCAGGAATATTAAATGACTTGCCTAAGTTCACATAGGCAATATAGCGAGTGGTAAAGCCACACTTAGAATTCGAGTCCTCTGGCTTCACATCCTCTGTGCTTTCTAATGCACTGTGCTGTTCCCATAAGGGGTTTGTGTTTCTTTTCTACCTTAATAGTAAGAACTCTTCTCCCTCCTTTATACCAGAGCTACTAGTGATGCTGAACACTTAGGTGAAAAGAAGAGGACCCAATTCTCCTAGTGTGATCTTCTCCATACCCTGTGACCAAAAGAGTACTGAATTTGGAGTATTTGCAATATAAAGAAATGAGAAAGCTTTTAACCAGTAATTCTGGCCTGGGAGGGGGTGAGGGGTTGGACACAATGAGATTAGTCATGAGAAATGAACAGGCTCACCTGGGATATAGGAAGGCCTTCGGATCCCAACCTCAAAGTGTACCTGGCCTTCGTCTTCATTGTATCATAGTTGGCTTTCTTGGATGCCAGTCCTGGTTGTGTATGATCATATTAGGTAGGGGAGTCCTTTGCTCATCCCACCTTGCACAACCCTCTCAAGGGAGAGAAGGAGAGTGTGGCAGTTTCTTTCTGGCATAACTTGAGAAAGGATGGTGGCAGTGGGCCATCAGTCTCAGGAGAGGATCCTGGCTTTAAACTGGGATGTGGTGTGACTGTTGAAATAATCCCTCCAAGCCACTTAGCCAGTCACTCAACAAGCATTTATTAAGTGCTTACTATGTGCCAGGCATTGTGGTAAGTACTAGGGATCCACAAACAGGCAAAAACATTATTCCTGTCTTCAAGAGGCTCAGATTCTAATAAGGGAGACAACATGCAAAAAATCTCAGAGGGAAGGCATTCTCCAAATGAGCTAGATCTAGGTTTTGTTTGAAAGTCTGTTTGTCTATTTCAAGCAATAGACTCTGATACCACGATATAATGACACTTCAGAATAAGATTGCCTGTTCTAGCAGGGATTTACTATAATGTACATCCTTCTTGGATTATATCCAGAGGATTGATTGACTGGTGGTTTCATTTGTAAGATGGTCTGACAACAAGAACCTCCAAAAGTGGTATTAGAGAGAGCCTCCTAATGTATGTTTAATTATCTGTAATTCAAATAAGAATTCCCACTTCCTCCGTGGGTTCAAGGGCCCATCTGAGAAGAGGGTGTTTTCATTGCTGGGGCTGACCTTGTACAGAATCATCATTCTTGGGATTTGTAATTCATAATGTAGTATGGCTTAGCAGATGGTAGCCTTATTTTAGCCACATAAAGTTCACTTCCAAGAGCAGTAGAGTGATTTAGAATGAAATTGGAGTAAAATATATGAGATTCAACATTGTTTTAAGTCTAGAAACATTCCATTTAGCTAAAATTTCTTTCTTTTTAAAATTTCATGGAGCTTATACCTTTAATCCTGAGTAATACATTTTAGGAGATGAAGGCTTCAGACATATAAAGGAAAATTGTTACCGTTGTTTAAAAAGACCCAGATTTCATAAATGCTTTCTTGTGATTGTTTTAATATGAAAAGGAATATCAATTTTGAGCTTTGCCATTGTGTTAAGTTTCCTCTTTATATTTCAAGCCTATTTCTTTATTCAGAATTCTTTCATGATTGGCATTGCTGTGGGTTGGTGTCATGAGATTGTTTTATTTCTTACATAAAGTAATGTTGGAGAAGGAATGACAGATTTGAAATGAGCAGATATGGATTCCAATTATGGCTTTGCAATCAACTACCTATGTGGTTTTGGACAAATCTTTTCATTTCCCTTGGCCTTAGTTACTTCATCTATAGAACGAATGGGTTGGATTAGATGAGTCCTTTCCAGCTCAATCTGTGAACTCGTATAATGACACAGAAGGGAGTATGAAAGGAAGAGTAAGCTTCTGGTTTTTCCAAAACAAAAAGAAATGAACACTGCAGCCTAAGTTAATTTATTTGACTAGTTAGCAGAGATCAGAATCTTCTATGAAGGAGACTTTAAGACATAACCGTTTGGCTACAAGGGAAGTGATCAAGGAAGGTCCAAAGCATAGCTCCAATAAGTTGGGACTTCCTGATTCTTGTGCAGTTAACTAGGAGTCAGATGAAGGCACTGGGTGCGAATAGGTTAGGGGAGGGGGTGGGGAGAAATAACAGTAGCACCAATTAGTTCACCCGATTACCTGTCAGAGATCAAGATCTTCAGCTGGTAGGTTGAGGAAATTTTCTTTTGCCTTTTGTTAACCAAAGAGTGAGTTGTAGAGGATGGTATGTCTAAGAAAAATATGCTGTAATATAGAGAGCATTGAATAGTCAAAAGGACCTGAGTTTGAATTGCCAGCCTGGTCCTCTGAAAGCCAACACAGTCAATTGCTGAGACAAGGATAAATCTCTCATAGGATGAGTTGCAGCCTCCATCCACATGGATTGAGTGCATACATGGATGAGATCATTCATCCATTGGAGTATTTGGGTAATTTTGTTTAGAACTAGCTCTTTCTACACACCTTCCCAAGAGTGGAAATTCTATAATTCTGAGGTAACTAAGTGGTGCAGTGGATAGAGAACTGCTCTTGAAGTCAGGAAGACCCGAGTTCAAATCAGAACTTCAAACACTTAATCACCATGTTACCCTGGGCAAGTCATGTAGCCTTTGTCCTCCTCAGTTTCCTCAACTACAAAATGGGCATAATACTAGAACTTACCTGTAAAGGTTGTTGTGAAGATCAAATAATACATTTGTAAAACACTTAACCAGTGACTGGCATATAGTTGGCACTTAGTAAGTAGTTGTATCCTTCCTCCTTCATTTTTAATATTCATGAAAAAAATTAAATTCAAATAAATCTATGCATGCCCATACCTGCAATCATTGTAGCTATTTCTCGTAGACAGTACCTACCCTCACCCCCCCAAAAATTAAACATTGAATTATACTGAATGAAAGTGCAAAGCAGAATGTGATTTCCTACAATCCCCTTCTGTTTAGTTATATGAGACAATCATTCCCAATTTCTGAAATGTTTTTGGCTTGGGCAGTTGAGCTGCATTGAGAAGCATTTACTCTTTAGGCATGGATGTGAACATGAGTAATATTTTCACCATTAACCTTGCATTGGAATCTGGGTAAAAGAAAGGGATGGGACCTGGTATACTGGGCACATTTGTGTTATGTGTTATTTTTCTTCTTCATTTGTTTGTTATTTTTGTTTGGGGGAAAGGGCCCAGCAATTGAGGTTAAGTGACTTGTCCAGGGTCACATAGGTAGTAAGTGTCTGAGGCAAGATTTGAACTCAAGTCAACTACAGGGAAAATATTGCACCACCTAGCTGCCACTTCTTCATTTGTTTTTAAAGAAGTGCTAAACATAGTTGTCAGTTGATTGTTGTTGTTTGTTTGTTTGTTTGTTTTTACTTCTATTAGGTATTCCGAAGTACGTTTCTATTTATTTAATATTTTTAGTTTTCGGCATTGATTTCCACAAGGTTTTGAATTACAAATTTTCTCCCCATTTCTACCCTCCCCCACACTCCAAGATGGCATATATTCTGATTACCCTGCTCCGCATTCAGCCCTCCCTTCTGTCACCCCACTCTCCCCTATCCCTTTTTCCCTTACTTTCTTGTAGGACAAGATAAATTTCTACACCCCATTGCCTGTATATCTTATTTCCCAGTTGCATACAAAAACAACTTTATTTTTAAAATCTGCTTTTAAAACTTTGAGTTCCAAATTCTCTCCCCTCTTCCCACCCCACCCACCCACCCTCCCTAGGAAGGCAAGCAATTCAACATATTCATGTTGTAAAAGGCTAACTATATTTTGCTCCCTCCTATCCAATCCCCCCTTTATTCAATTTTCTCTCCCTTGACCCTGTCCCTTTTCAAAAGTGTTTGCTTTTGATTACCTCCTCCCCCATCTGCCCTCTCTTCTATCATTCCCCCCTTTTTATCTCCTTCCACTTCTTTCCTGTGGGCTAAGATACCCAACTGAGTGTGTATCTTATTCCCTCCTCAAGTCAAAATTCACTCATTCCCCGTGAACTGCCCCCTCTTCCCTTCCAATAGAACTGCTTTTTCTTGCCACTTTTATGTGGGAAAATTTACACCATTCTATCTCTCCCTTTCACACTTTCTCATTATATTCCTCTCTCATCTCTTCATTTGATTTTATTTTTTTAAATATCACCCCTTCATATTCAACTCACCCTATGTCCTGTGTCTGTATCTATATCTATCTATCTATCTATCTATCTATCTATCTATCTATCTATCTATCTATCTATCTATGCATATGTGTGTGTGTGTGTGTGCGTGTATTCCCTTCAGCTACCCTAATACTGAGGTCTCATGAATCACACACATCATCTTTCCATGTAGGTATGTAAACAAAATAGTTCAACTTTAGTAAGTCCCTTATGATTTCTCTTTCTTGTTTACCTTTTCATGCTTCTCTTGATTCTTGTGTTTGAAAGTCAAATTTTCTATTCAGCTCTGGTCTTTTCACTGAGAAAGCTTGAAAGTCCTCTATTTTATTGAAAAT
>CM053625.1:196694247-196725307 GCA_028646595.1 Phalanger gymnotis
TGTGAAATGGGCTTTCTGGGCCTGGAGTCTTTTTGTCAAGATGTTGGAATGGGGAGGCTGGTTCAAGTTTTTGCTGCGGTGGGGCCTAAATAAATTTCTTGTTTTCTCCTTAGAGAATCTCTCATACCTTGCGATTTCGGACCATTCAAACATATACATGATTATATTTGAGATCATAAATTCGGCCTTCCTACTACAGCTAGGAGACAATCTTTAAAGGAAATATCTTTCATAAAGGCCTCATTTCTCAAGTATATAGATAACTGAATCAGATTTATAAGAATACAAGGCATTCTCCAATTGATAAATGGTCAAATGATATAAACAGGCAGCTTTCCAATGAAGAAATTAAAGCTATCTAAAGTTATAGGAAAAAAATGCTCTAAATCAGTATTGATTAGAGAAATGCAAATTAAAACAACTGAGCTGCCACCTCACATCTATCAGATTGGCTAATATGACAGAAAAGGAAAATGATAAATGTTGGAGAAGATGTGGGAAAATTGGAATATATGTATTGTCAGTGGAGTTGTGAACTGGTCCAACCATTCTGGAGAGCAATTTGTAACTACACCCAAAGAACAACTAAATTGTGCAAACCCTTCGATCTAGCCATCCAACTACTAGGTCTGTAATCCCAAAGAGATCATTAAAAAGGGGAAAGAACCCACATGTACAAAAAGATTTATAGCAGCTCTTTTTGTGGTGGCAGAGGATTAGAAATTGATGGGATGCCCATTACCTGAGCAATGGCTGAACAAGTTGTGAGATATGAATGTAATGGAATTGTTGTTGTCCTTGGTTCTCAAAGAGGACCAAAATGACATCACTATGTTAGAGTCAAGTTTTAGTGTGTCCGACTGTGGCTGATTAGACCAATACAGGCTCAGAATGTTCTACCCCAAGTCGGGCACAAACAGTTGGTGTGAACATTTGGGGTGGATTCTCTAATCTGCACATCTTGTGCTCCTTCTGAGCTATTTCAATTCTGCTTTGCTTGTGGAGCATAGCACCTACTCTTATGTGGGCATTCCATCCTGAGCAGTCCAGTGCCAGTCTCCCATGTCACACAGTAAATTCCAAAGTTCTTAAGAGCAACCTTGAGAGTGTCCTTGTAAAGCTTCCTCTGACCACCATGTGAATGCTTGCCCTGTGTGAGTTCTCCATAAAATAGTCTTTTTGGCAAGCATACATTTTGCATTTGAACAACATGGCCAGCCCATCATAGTGCTCTCTGAAGCAGAGTTTGAATACTTGGCTGTTTAGTTCAGTATCTGGTACCTTATCCTGCCAGAATACTATTATGCTATGTGAAATGATGAGCAGGCAGATTTCAGAAAAACCTGGAAAGACTTACTTGAACTGATCCTGAGTGAAGTCAGCAGAAACAGGAGAACATTGTACACAGTAACAACATTGTGTAATGATCAACTATGATAGACTTAGCTCTTCTCACCAATAAAATGATCCAAGACAACTCCAAAAGACTCAAGATGGAAAATGCTATCTTCATCCAGAGAAAGAGTTATGGAGTCTGAATGCAGATTGAAGCATACTATTTTCACTTTTTTTCTTTTTTTCTTTCCCTTTGTTTTTTCTTTCATTCTAATTTTTTTTTCACAACATGACTAATGTAATATGTTTATCATGATTATACATGTATAACCTGTATCAGATTGCTTTCTGTCTTGGGGAGAGGGAAGAGAAGGAAGGGAGGGAGGGAGAAAAATTTGGAACTTGAAATCTTACAAAAATGAATGTTGAAAACTGTCTTTGCATGTAATTGGAAAAAAAATACTATTAAGAGGAGGAAGAAGAAATACAGAAATAAATACAAAATATTTAAAATAAGTAGTACCTGCATTTGTTATTTCAGGCTGCTACTAGGTCTATGTCATGGTTCCCACAAGCTGGGGCTGCAAAGTTGACTGTCATTCCAGGCCAGAGGATGGTCTTAGCAGCCACAACTCTGAGACCTGGAGCACCACTAGCACCCATGGTGGAGGGTGTGTTTGGGTATGAAAGGGAGGTACCCCTCTTCCCTTCTTCCCCACACAGCAACTACTGTATCAAATGAAATATAATAAATTGGTACTTTATCTTGAAAAAGACCTAAGGGTTTGCTTGTTGAAGTGGGGGAGTCAGAAGGTTTGTAGCTTGTGAATTATGGTGAGCTGATTTAGTTTTCTGCTTTTTCGCCATTTCTTGGGGATAAAATCTTGCAAAATTTGTGTTATGCTCAAATTATCCCCTAATATTTCAGTTGTACAGAAACAACCTACATTTTCAAAACAAGCATTATAGCAGAATTGAGTTTGCCTTACATTGTCTAATTTGATCTTTACATCCAGGCTATAAGATAGGTACTGCAGATATTAATTACTTCAACTCCCTTTTAGCAATGGCATTGGCTCAGAAGGCCACATCATTTACAAACATTAAATGCTGAATTTGAGCCCAGTACTTTGCAGACTCAAAGAATGGATCTTTTCCCACAATACCATCATGTGCAGTGGTGTTGCATAGGTATGTCTAAAGCAGGTCTCTGGCAGGCTCTTTATTTCTTCATTCCCAGTAAGACAGCTAAATGGTGTGGTAGACACAGCATTAGTCCTGGAGTTAAAAAGAATTGAGTTCAAATTTGGCCTCAGATACTAACTGGGGGACCCTGGAAAAGTCACATACCTCTAAGTGCTTTGGTTTCCTCACCTGAAAAACTCTCATCATAATAGCACCTACTTCTCAGGATTGTTGTGAGAATTAAATGAGATATTTGTAAGAGCACTTAGCATGGTATCTGAAACACAGCAGGCACTTGGGGCAACTAGGTGGCACAGGAAGTAGAGCACTGGCCCTGGAGTCAGGAGGACTTGAGTTCAAATCCAGCCTCAGACACTTGACACATGTACTAGCTGTGTGACCTTGGGCAAGTCACTTAACCCCCATTGTCCTGCCTTCCCCCCTCCAAAAAACTCTAGAAACCATGGAGTGGCTTCCCTTATTCATTAGGGAGGAGCTGAATGGCTCATTCTCAAAACTGACATTTTCTTTTTCTCTCTCTTTTTTAAATAGATGTCTTCAGTTTCCATATCATGTTTATTTATAAATCTATCCCTCCTCTTCCTCTACCAAGTGATTATATAATAAAAAATTTAAAAAGAGGGGGGAAACAGTTCAAAGGAACTAAAGTAATGCATCTTCTGATTCTGACCACATATATACTGTTGCACACCCATCTCCCCCCCCCCATTTTTTTCAAAGAAGGGAGGGAGATACATTTTTTATCACTTCTCTTGGGGGCAGTCTTGGTCATGATAATTACATAGTTCAGAACTAATTTCTTAACTTCATTCTTCAAAAAAAGCCCTTAGGTAAATTTTCATTTACGAGTATTTCCTCTCTCCTATTCCCCTAGGCTGAATAACATACCAGTTTGTGAGATCATAGAATATTAGAACTAGGAAGGACCTTAGAGATCATCTAGACCCATCCTCATTTTATAGAAGAGGAAATTGAGACCTATAGAGGTGCAGGATCTTGCCAAAGATTATTCACCCAGTCAGTGGAAGAGGCAGGACAAAAGTCAGATCTCCAAATTCTCAATCCAATGCTCTTTCCACCAGTTCCATACTTCTTTCCTGAAATCTAATGCCTAACATAGTTACCAAGGACTTGTTACCCTTGAATAGTAAACTCAGGTGGATCATTAGCACTCAAAAAGCTCCAAAGAACCATGTAATTTGTTGAGCATGTCAGGCTGTCCTTTCAATGGATGGAATGACATGTTCATAGAAACAGAAAACAAGAGGGAATCATACATAGCCATGGACAAAAGTAAGGCTCTCAAAGTCTAAGGAAAATTGAAACAAAATTGAGATCGGATAGCCATTGCCTGAAGGGATTTTTTTTCTCCCAGGCTTCATCAGAGATATTCTCCCTGCCTTTTAAATTTGTTTTTGTTTTAAACTTTGGTCTGAACTAAATGAACCAAAACTTGAAAAATAAATAACAGCCTGTGCTCATGGCCCTAAATTATACCCTGGCCAACATGCTTCCTTACAGTCTGCTGTAATAGATGAGCATCACTCTACAAATGGCAAAAAGAAGCTGCAGAGTAAATTCCATTGTGCTGATACCTTTGAAAAGGGTTAAGGACATAGTGTTGCCAGTGGAAAGAAGACACACCTACCTAGATCAGAACCTAGAGTTGGAAGGGTACAGGGCTGATGGGACAAAAACAAAGAGATAAAGGGTTTAAGCCTGGGTGTGCTACTGTCCATGGGACTTGAAAGAAGTTTCATAACCTGAGTCTTTCCCCTTTCTCCCGTTTCCCTTTCCCCACCAATCATCACAGTGGTGATATGGCTCTGAGTGTTGCTTCTTTTCCCCCATTTCATGCTTTTAATTTGACAACCATGACATATAATAAGAATGGGGGAAAAAGAAGAATGAATATGCTTACCAATAAACAATTTACTATCCATTATCAATGATTGCTTTCTTTTGGAGATGATCTTTGTAACCTCAGGAAAGAGCTAGAGCCTCTTCATTTTTAAAGTGTTTTAAAACAGAAATCTGTTTTCTTTCCCTATGCCCACTCCATTGAAGGAAAAAAACAAAAACATTTCCTTGTAACAGATATGGCTAGTCAAACAAAACAAAATCCCCTCATTGCCTGTGTACAAAAAACATGTGCCTCATTCTGCTGCTTAAATACATTGCGTCTCTGTTAGAAGGGAGAGAGGATGTTTCATCATTGATCCTCTGGAATCAGGGAAAGTCATTTCACTTATCATAGTTCTCATGGTATTCTAAGGCATTTGTCTTTACAATGTTGTTTTTGTAATATAAATCTTCTTGGTTCTATTCATTTTATTTTTCGCCATTTAATAGAAATCTTCAAAATTGTTCATTTTTGTAATATTAATGATATAGTATGGTTCTGACTCTGCTCCCTTCACTCAACATCAGTTTGTCCAAGTCTCTACTTGTCTCTTTGAAATAATCTATTTCCTTATTCCTCACAGCAAAATAGTATTCCATCACATTCATATAACACAATTTTCTTGGCCATTTCTCAATTGATAGATGTCCTTTTTGTTTCTGGTATTTATTTTCACTACAAAAAAGATCAGGTATAATTTTTTGCATATATAGGACCTTTTTTCTATTTCTTTTATCTATTTTGGGCATAGCCATACGTGTACACACATGTGCATATATATATATATATACACATATATGTGTACACATATGCAACACACATCATAGAGAAGGTTTAGCACTTCTCCAAGGTTACAAAAGTCATATGTAGATATACATACACACATGCATGTATATGTATATATTTATGGGTAAAAATTAAGTATGTATTATGTTGTCCAAACCTATAATTTCATAAACACAGTGAACTCTCAAAATGGAAATTCGCTTTATCAATTCAAATTAGTAATTTGTCAACTTATATGATTTTCTGGGCCTCAGGGGTGTTAAATGTCTTACACAGGGTTCACAGAGCTGGTATTTTTCAGAGGTAGTATTTATACCCAGGTCTTCCTAACTCCAAGACTGTCCACTATACTATATTGCCACTCACACGTATAACACATGTGCATATATCTATACTACACACATGTACGCACACGTGTGTATAAATATTTGTTTATATGTATGTTTATACACACATGTGTATATATGTTTGCATGTATATGTATACACACAGGATGCCACCCCAAAATCTTACTGTAGTTTTAAAAACCACACTAAGACTTTTGGAAATATATTTTATACATATATATATATATATATATATATGTATATGTATATAAATACACACAAATGTGTGTGCATATGTACATACATATGCAGACATACAAATACACACATGTACACATGTGCATATACATACACACTGTTTAATTGCTTATTGACTCAGGAGAATAACTACAACATTGTATGTACAATTGATATAGAGAAACATATAAAATGTATTCATATTTTTAGATTTTAGTTGGTGAATACATTTTAGATGGGCACAGCATTTATGACTGGAAAGGATCCTAGGCATACTTTGGTCCAATATCTTCATTTTACAGGGGAGAAAAGAGTAGGGAAGTGACTTGGTAGATACTAAACAGACACTTGAGATTTGGACCAAAGGCCTCTTCTGATCAGCCCAGTGCTCCTCCTACTCCACCACTTCCTCTCTGAGAATCCAATCTGAGATCTACATGCTACTTTACTCTTATTTCTATTCTTCACCTTTACTCTGGGAAATGGTTGAATAAATACCATGAAATCTTTTTTGGTCATGGAAACCAAGGAGAGCCTAAGAGATTTAAGGGTTTAAATAACTATGAATATTGCACACATGTAGTAGAGGAAATATGAGATTTTGACTCAGGCCTTGCTCTGAATTGTGGCTCCCATATACCCTGGGTGTGCGACCTAGGAAAATCACATCACAGCTCTGAGCTTGTTTTCTTTATAGTAAGATAAGGATAATGCTATCTGCCTCACTGATGATTCCAAGAAAAGTGCTTTCTGTGCTTTATAGTAAAGAAATAGGCTCATAATAAGATTCAGCCAGAAAGATTATGCATGTGATTGTGTTACTATGCTGCATGAATATGCTAGAAAGATTTACCATGATTCTTATGCTCCTCATAGAGGAAGATTGAGTTTTATTTTAATGGGTGTGGCCACTATGTGGAGATTCTGTTGGTTTCTGTTCCTGTCTGTGTAGCAGACACACAGAATGAAATATCTTCTTAGAGGTGAGAGCTACCCCATGTCTGGTTGGCACAGGGTCACTATTGGCATGTTAGATACTGCTAGCTCCAAGCGTCTCACAACGGAACTACATGAACCAATGCTATCATTGAATGTGACCTATAAAAAATCATCTGCCTGTGCTTGTTTGAAGTGACTTTTTCATCCATTTGAGGAACTTGATAATATCCATCATCTACCAACATCTATCCTAGCAGAACCCAGGAGAGATGTTTTAGAAAATGCTTCTTCTTAGTAGATGGAAAGCATAGAGTGACTTGTAGAATCATAGAACCTTAGACCATTCACTGAAAGGGATCTTAATCCCTTCGAATCTACTTTCCTACTGTTTAAAAGAAAAAAAAATCAAAGAGGAAATGAAACCCTCACTGATATCACACAGCTATGACTGTTAAATATGGCTTCTATGTGATAATGAATAAAGTGTTTAGTCATCTGATTGCCTATGTGTGGCAGGTCTGAAACTGGCCATCCGCCCTTTTTCGGAATGCATTTTCTCCTCACCTCTTAGGAATTCCTTCACCTCCTTTAAGCTTAAGTGTGATCTTACACAGGAGGACTTTACCTGAGCTAGCAGTGCCTCCACATCCTCCACCCCAGATTTTTGTTGTCATTCAGTCATTTTTCTGTTGTGTCTGACTCTTCATGATTCCATTTGGGGTTTTGAATTTTCTTGGAAAAGATATTGCAATGGTTTGCCACTTCCTTCTCCAGCTCATTTTACAGATGAAGAAACTCAGGCAAACATGGTCAAGTGACTTGCCCAGAGTCACCAAGCTAGTAAGTGCCTGCAGTCCAATTTGAACTGAGGTTTTCCTGACTCCAGGCTTGGTTCTCCATCCACTGCACCACCTAGCTGCTCCATATTTATGTTGTTCTATCATTTCAGTCATGTGCAACTCTTTGTGACCCCATTTGGGGTTTTCTTGGTGAAGACACTGGAGTGGTTTGCCATTTCCTTCTCTAGCTTATTTTACAATTGAGGAATTGAGACAAACAGGGTTAAGTGACTTGCCCAGGGTCTCACAGCTAGTAAGTGTCTAAGATCAGATTTGAACCCATGAAGATGAGTCTCCCTGATTCCAAGCCCAGGGCTCTATCCACCTGGCCATCCATCTGCCCCACCTACCCTACCCTGCATTTATACCCTGTGCTTATTTTGTATATTTATTTTGTCTATTTTGCACATATATATATGTATATATACATATACATATGTATATATACATATATATATGCACACACACACATATATATATACACACACACACATATATATAGTGTCATCTGATAGAATGCAATTTCCTTGTTATCAAGAATCCTTCCATTTTTCTCTTTGTATCCCCAGCTTTTAGCACAGTGCCTGGCACATAGTAGGTGCTTAATCAATTCTTGATGATTGTTTACTACACAGTGAGTCCAAATTGCTAGAGTGGAGAAGATCTGGTTTGAATCCTGGCCCTGCCAAATAACTGCTTGCGGGACCTTGGACAAATCATTTAACCTCTCTAGAGAATTTTGGTTCCATCTCCTATTAAAAAAATAAAGGAGTTAGACCAGGTGTTTTCTAAGGTTCCTTCTACTTCTAATTATATGATCTCATATATCACTTAGGTTAAAATCCTGGCCCTTTTACTTGCTATATATGACACTTTGGGAAATTCACTTTGTTTCCTGGGGCTTCTGTTTCTCCATTTTAAAATGATGAGATTAGATTAAATGATTTCTAAGGTTCTTTAAAGGCCTAGTCTTCTGGTTCAAAAATATGAAAATCTAGTGAGCAGCATAAAGAGCCGTGCAAGTATATACTTTCGTGTATAAATGCAGTATTATAAGCTGCTTCCCCCCATAGGATTATAGAGCTAGAGAGGAAATAAAAAGCCACATAAGTCCAATGGCTTTCAATTCAGTATTTCCAAGGGCAATCTCTATGTGTGCTTTGGAAGATTTCCTTTGGGAAATTTGTGATATGACCTTAATTTTTTTTTTTCAGGATTGCTGTCCTGACAAAGTATGGCATCAATTACAGGATGGCATGTGATCTGATGAATACTTTATTGTATGCAAACTTTCAGTGGTTACATTTTACCGGTCAGACTAGGTACCAGTCTCAAGAAATTTTTTATGCTGTTACTCTGAATTAGAGAGTTTCGCAAATGACCAAAATTAAACCTCTTCATAATGTTCAGATTTCCTGTTCTGTTTATGAAAATGAAGTTCTTGTAGGAGGGTTTTGAAGGGAGGGAGAAGTTATTAAAGGAAGGTGGTGATTGTGTGTGTGTGTGTGTGTGTGTGTGTGTGTGTGTGTGTGAGAGAGAGAGAGAGAGAGACAGAGAGAGAGAGAGACAGAGAGAGACAGAGAGTCCAACAAAAGAGGCTCCAAATAGCATGAGTCAGGAACTGGCAAGGTGATTTCAAGATAGGAATGACTGTAACAATAGGCATCAAGGTGTTTATTTGGGGTGCACAATCAAAGAACATAATAGGATTCAGACCTAGACATTAACAATAATCTAATGCCAGGCCCCCATTTTATAGATAAGAAAACTAAATTTTAGAGATAAGGAACTCGTTCAAGGTAACATGGTAGCTAAGCTAAAATTTAAACCCAAATACTCAGACTCCAAATTCAGTGTTCTACTCACCATACCATACTACCCCATGCCACTGTATACAGAATAGAAATTCAAGGAACCAAAAATTTCCAAACACAGGGTTGTCACTTTTAGCAAGCTGGGTATTGCAGGTAATGGCTGACTTATGTGCCCAGTGTTTCACATCTGTGAATAAGATATTTTAGTGCACAAGCAGAGCTTCCCACCTCCAATGGCTTTTTTACATGCTGTAATTGATGGTAGTGAGGCCTAGACAGGCAACATACAACAGCTTACGTTATTTTGGACTAATTCCATCATTTCATCGTTCCATTGTTGAGGGGAAAATGAAAAAATGCACCTCCTTAACCTCACTATTTTAGGGCATGAATATTGTATCCTCAGATTTTCTGGTTCTCTAAACCTTACAAATTAGGTAAGTCATTTTACCTCTTTGACTGAGCCTCCCTTTTCTCACAGATTCTCACTTTTTTTCATTGTGGACAATGATATTTGCGATGCTTTTATCAGAGGATTGTAGCAACTAGAGTGACTTGTAAACCTTAAAGCATGAAGAAATGGACATTATGATTCAAGTGATTAATGCTGAGACTATCATTTAGAGCTCTAATCAATGTGCTGTGGAATCAGTATGGTGGTTCAGTGAAAGGATCACTATTAGCTTTAGTGGAGCCAACTTGATTAGTTCATTGTCATTTAATTATAAGTAAAGGCAATAAAAGAGGTGATAAAGTGTTTAATCCAACCTGTACACGCACAAGAATACTCTTTGTAACATCTCTGATACTTATCATTAAGTTTAAATATTTCTAGTGGGTGGTGGTGAAAGACAGGGTGGGGTAGGGACATTCTTATCTTCCAAGATAACCCTTTAACTTTTTCCGTCCCTTTACTTGTTAGCCTTGGGGCAAGGAGGTGGAGTAGTAGATAAAGTGTCTGGCCTGGAGCCAGGAAGACTCATCTTCATGAGTTCAAAGGTGGCCTTAGATACTTTGTGACCCTGGGCAAGTCACTTAAGCCGTGAGCTTCAGTTTTCTCATCTGTAAAATGAGCTGGAGAAGGAAATGGCAAACCATTCCAGTTTCTTTGCCAAGAAAACCCCAAATGGAGTCACAAAGAGTCAGACAACTGAAAAATGACTGAATAACAACAACCTTGTCATGACATAGTAGATAATGAGCAGGCCTTGGGATCAGAAAAAGCTGGATTTAGGTTCCCCATCTGACACATAGATTATATGACCCTGGGGAGAAACTATCAGCACCCAAGACAATTCTCTAAGACAGTAGACAGTTGTGAATATATATTGGAGGCAAGTTTTTCCTCCCTGGGAGTTCTTCATATCAATTAAATCATAAATCTGGTTTAAAAAAAATATAGGGTAAAAATATATATGGTGAAAATGAGAAGAAATTGGTCTAGCTGGTGCACCAGGAGAACTTGGCAGTATTTTCATGCTTTATAGAACACATGCAGCCAGCATGAGAACCCTCCCACTCCACGCTGCCTTACAACTCTATCAGATTCCACATTATTCATGCATTATAACTCTCTAAGCATTTTGTCTCTTCAGATAGCCTGAGTAAAATTCTTTCCCTGTTGACGATTATAGCACTTATCCCCACACAATCAATAGCTCAGGACACACTGGTCATGAGCTCACGAGTTCAGGTTTCCTAGTTATGTGTACTTCAGTAGATATCTACATTTACAAGCACAGTAGAAGCTTTTACGTGATTAGGAGCTGCCTGGAACTCACCTCCTAAAAGGGGGCCAATTGAAGTTAGCAAGGAACTTGTTCTTAATACTTCAAAGACTTCTTATTTAGTCAGTTTGACAACATCCTCCCTTGAGGAAGAACACAATACTGCTTCCTGTAGGTTCTTGGAACTGGAGTCTGCCCATTCCTCTGGCTATTCTGAGGCAAGTGGGGAGTCCTGGTGTTAGTGTTTGCCTGCTCCACTGCCGTGGGGCTTAGGATCTCCCACTGATTTGCTGAGGTGTGGCTTGCTGCTGGCTTGGTGGGATACTTCCTGTCCTAGACTGTGCTCCCCTTTTACTACAATGAGACAGTTCTTCCTTGCTGATCTTCCAAGTTTCTTGGGCTAAAAGATTGTTTCACCCATCGTTTTGCTGGTTCTGCTGTCCCAGGATTTGTTTTGGGGTGCTATTTTATTGTTGTTTGGAAGTGAATAAGGGAGAGTTACAGAGATTTACTACTTATTCCATCATCTTGGCTCCCAGAAGTTGATCCTATGACTTTTTAAAAGAGCATCAGAGTAGGACTGTAACAGATGAGAAATTGGACCACTGGGGGCTAATCACTTTGTATCACTCTGAAGACGTCAGGAACCATATGTTTTTAGGGGTGCTTGAGAAACCAAAATACCAACATGCCAGGTCCTGCTCAAATGGATTTGATGCAAACTTTCCCTTAGCCAAAGGGAGATAAAGTTTATTACAGATTCACATATTGGGTTATCTTAAAAAATCTCTCCCTTCATGATGCTCATTTTCACAAGCAGGCAAGATTCCAATGGAGGTAGATGGAATCTGAGCACCTTTGTGGAGGAAAGATGAAACTTATATATACAAAGATTGTAGGAGGGATCTAGGGTGGTCCTGAGCAGGGTTTTAGGGAGGGTCTGGAGGAGGAGCTTGCTGGGATTGGGATGAGGTCAGACTCTAGGAAGCAAGAGAATGAGATTAAGGGTGGGAAGTAGCTGAAGGCTACCTGGAGATAACAGACAATGTAGGGCTAGACTAGTTTAAGGGTAACAGATTTAGGTATAGACACTTTGATTGGATCAAGGGTGGAAACTAGCCAGACAACGGAGGGCTAAGCTAGGTTAAGAGTAACCTAGCCTAGAGATTTGGGCCAAGCAATAAGGAAAGGCTTATAGCCTCAGGCAAACGCCTCATCCAGTGGGAAGATTCAAGGGGAGTTCAAGGGGCTCCCACAGTCTAAACCTTGTCAACTCTACTTCTATTTCCTTATCTGTATAAAGAATATAAAAAGTATATGTCCTCTATTTCCCTCAGAGAGAGGCAGCACTGTGCAAAGAATAGAGTTACCTCTGACTTAGGAAGACTTTGGTTCCAGTCATTCCCTTGATACATATCATCAACATCAATCTTTCTGTCTACCCATCATCTATCAATTATGAAAAAATTGTTGTGAGGACAGTGTAGTGCCCATCTAGTGTGCTTTAAATATACCATCACTAACTGTATGATCTTGAACAATTCTCATTTTCCACGTGCAGATCCACCCCTTAGCATTGACATTTTCATTTTAGCTTGACTTCCCTGCTGCTCATAACACCTCTGTATGGCTCTCTTACCATCAGTGGGTATTTGGTCAAGGCATGCAAATGTCTTTTAGATGAGTCTAACTTGACTACAACTAGGAAGAAAAATCAGCCTGCCAATATTGTATAATGAACTCCCCCCAAAAATGATTTTTGTATTCTACTTTTGTTTAGATTATACATTTTACTACTTCTTCCTTTACAATGGAGATTTCATATGGTAATATACATCATGATTAGATTTCTATGTCCTCCTCAGAAGGTTTTGATCAATTACTCCCCCTATTCTCTGAATTTCCAAGACTTCTCCAGTATTTTAATTTTTATTGTCCTCTGCTGTTTCTCTGATTTAGGGTGAGACTTTAGATCTTTTCAATTTTATTTCAAATTTATTTCAAATCCCACTAAGATTCTATTTACATTCAATGATTTAATTGAATGAACAATTTTACATGCTACTCATCAATTAACAGCAGAGACACCCTAACTATCAGCATGTTCTCTAATTAGTTTCAGATTTGATCTCATCTTGCCATTCCCCAAATATTAAAGAAAGATGAATCTAACTTTGCTACCATTTGCTGCTGCAGCTTATGTCCAAAATGTACCCATGAACAAGAGGAAGGAAAGTCTAATAGAATGTGACTTTGTAATTCTTTATTCCCGTTTTCATTCATGGGGATAATTTATGAACAGTAAAACAAATTAATCTCATAAATAACCTTTGTTGTTAATAGCAATAATAGGAAGATGGGGGCTTAAGATCACAGATTGCAAATTTGAAGGGAGCTTGGATACCAGCTAGTCCAACACCCACATTTTTATAGATGAGGAAATCAAGACTCTGAGGGGTCACACAACTAATGAGTGTCAGAGATGGAATTCTTTTATTCATCTATTATTGATTGTCAATCACATCCTTGACAACTTCTTGAAATTTCTCTTCTATCCCAGAAGCTCATTATTGACCCTCTATCTCTCAGTAAATGTGGTAACCACCTATTTTCTTTTTTAAATATTGAAGCTATATATTAGGAGCTCCATTATCTATCATCCTCCACTGCTTACCTTCTCATTATTTTTACCCGTGTTGTCTTTTGCAGTCTAAGATAAGAGGTGAACCTCTTGCTTGCCAATTGAAGCAGTTTGCAGCACAGCGGATAGAATGCTAGGCCTAGAGTGAGGAAAACCTGAGTTCAAATCCAGCCTCTGACACTCAATAGTTGTGTGACTCAAGACAAGTCATTTAACTTCTGCTTGCCTCAGTTCACTCAACTGTAAAATGGGGTTGATAACAGCTTCTACCTTGCAAGGTTGTTGTTAAAACCTAATGAGATAATATTCATAAAAAGAACTTGGCACAGAGCCTGGTACATAATAGGCACTACATTAATTCTTATTCTAATCTTCCTTTTCCCCAACATTATACCTTTTACCTGTACCTTTGATTCAATCACCACTTTCCCAACCCCAACCTTCATGTAACTTTACCTCCTTCTCATTAATCTTTGATTACTTTATCTGATTTTTGCCATGCTTTGTCTTTACCAACAGTTATTTAAAAACAAAAACAAAATTACCAGAAAACAAATGAATTCAAAAAACTTTGCCCTCGCCCTTTTCTCAGGATACTGTGCCAAAGAATAATATAATAATTGTACATGACCTCAGAGTTCATTCAGTCATTCAACAAGCATTTATTAAACACTTACTACATGCAAGGCACTGGAGAAGAGAGGCAAAAACAAAAAAGATCCTGCAAGGAGGGGGCATCTAACCTAAGCATAGAAGGAAAACAAGGATTGGGGAATTATGGTGGTGAAGAAGGAAAGCATTCCAAACAAAGGCAGGAGAAGAGGGGATAGGAGGTCCTCCATGGTTTGGCTGGAATGTAGAATATGTAAAGGAGAGTAATGTGAAATGAATCCTTCAAAGGTAGGCTGGAACAAGATCATTACGGGGATTCAAATACTAAATAGAGGGGTGGAGCCAAAATGACAAATTAAAGGCAGGAATTCATCTTAACTTTCCCCAATTCCCCTCCAAATAACTTTAAAATAATTTCTGAAATTGCATTCTGGAGTAGCAGAGCCAACAAAAGGTCAGGGTCAAACACTTTTCCAGTCTAAAATGACTTAGGAGGTCAGCAGGAAAGGTCTGTCACACAAGGTGGTAGTTGGCCCTAGAGTACAGCACATGCCATGTTGACACCCCAATACCAGCAACAGACATTGGAGGCCTCTGCAACAGTGGCAGCAGCTGTTTCTCAGCCCATAGATGGTAAGAGGGTTGGACAACTGGTCAGAAAGAGATCATGAGGGACTTGTTGCTGGCACTGGGTATAAGACCTTGGTGTGTTATCCATAAACAGTTCTGATTTGCAGGCCCAAGGTGAAGAAAAGCATTAGTGCTTGTGACAGTAGGGGAATAGGAGCCTAGTTAAAGTTCTAGAGCAGAGAGTGCTTGTGATGGCTCGCAAGGGAGCAAGGGCCCTGGAATCAGTTCCGAGGCAGAAAAGAGGACTTCTGCTTGTAGCCACAGAACAGCAAGAACAGAAAATGTGATTTTTAAACACAAGACTGAAGAAAAGCATAAAAAGGTAAACATGAAAGACAATAATTAGGGATTCAATAAGGTTAAACTGTTTACATTCCAAAAGGGAAGATAATACTAGTAACTCCTAAGAACTTTATCATCATTAGAGCAGTTAGGAGTATAATAGACATAGGGCACAGTTTCAGGACCAAAAGGAACAATAGCACTGCAGCTTCAGTGGAGCAAGGGCCCTGATCACAGTTCTAGGGCCAAGAACACCCAGTACATGTGGCTACAGGGGAACAAGGACCTTCCTGGGTAAAGACCAGAGCAAACAGGAGAGCAGTAACCACACTTCTTAGATCATGCCGCTTTGGAAGGACCAAAAATTCGAAGACCCATAGAATTCGCTCTGAAAAGAGCAGCATGAAAAAATCTGAAGATTGAGACAGTGTTCTATCTAACCCAGAAGCAGAGCACAACTTTAATATAAAGTTTAAAAGTCAAGAAATAGGTTAGGAAAAAAAAAACCATGAACAACAAAAGGACCTATCCATACAAAAAAAAAATCTGGTGACAGGAAAGGTCAAGAAGGCACAAATTCAGAAGACAATGATGTCAAAATAGCTACAAGCAAAACCTCGAAGGAAAAAAAAATTGACACAAGCCCAATAAGAATTCCCAGAAGAGATCAAAAAGGATTTTAATAAATAAGAGAGGTAGAAGAAAAATTCAAAAAGAAATGAGAGTGATGCAAGAAAATTATTAAAAGAAAGTCAACACCTCAGTGAAAGAGGCACAAAATACTGAAGAAAATAACATATTAAAAATAAAAAAGGCCAAGAGGAAAAAAGATGTGTGAAAGCTTACAGAACAAAATAATTCCTTAAAAATTAGAACTGGTGGCAGCTAAGTGGTGCAGTGAGTAGAGCACCAACCCTGGAGTCCAGAGGACCTGAGTTCAAATCCAGCTTCAGACACTTAACACACTTAGTAGCTGTGTGACCTTGGGAAAGTCACTTAACCCCAATTGCCTTGCCTTCCCCCCTCAAAAAAAAATCAGAACTGTGCAAGTGGAAGCTAATCACTCCATAAGAAATCAAGAAACAATGAAATAATGTTGAAAGAATGAAAAATAATAGAAAAAAATGTCAAATATTTCATTGGAAAGGCAACTGATCTGGAAAATAGATCAAGGAAAGAAAATTTAAGAATTATTGGACTATCTGAAAGCCACAATCAAAAAAAGAACATAGATATCATATCTCAAGAAATTATCAAGGAAAACTTCCCTGATATACTAGACCCAGAGGATAAAATAGAAATTGAAAGAATCTACTGATCACCTGAAAGAGATCTCAAAACCAATGCTCTCAGGAATATTATAGCCAAATTCCAGAGCTTCCAAGTCAAGGAAAAAAATACTGGAAGAAGCCAGAAAGAAACAATTCAAATAGCATGGAGCCACAGTCAGGATTGCATGAAATTTAGCAGCTTCCACATCAAAGGATTGGAGGGCTTGGAATATGATATTCCAGAAGGCAAAGGCGCTAGGATTAAAATAAAAAATAACTTAACTAGCAAAACTCAGTATAATTTTTTCAGGGGAAAAATAGGTAGTTAATGAAATAGAGGATTTTCAAGCATTTCTAATAAAAAAGACCAGAGCTGAATAGAAAATTTGATTTTTAAATATAAGATTCAAGAGAAGAATAAAAAGGAATAATATGAACAAGGTTAAACTGTTTGCATTCCTACACGGGAAGATGATACTTGTAACTCCTAAGAATTTTATCATTATTAGAGCAGTTAGAAGGAGTGTATATAGACAGAGGGTACAGGTGTAAGTTAACTATGAGGGAATGGTTTAAAAAAATAAAATTAAGGAATAAAAAAGAGGGATGTATTGGGAGAAGGGGGAAGGGATAGAAAGAATGGGGGAAATTATTTTCATATAAAAGAGGCCTGAAAGGAAGAGATTTTACAGTGAAGGGGAAAGTGGGTGGTCATGGCAGGCAGTATTTGATCGTTCCTCTCATTGGCATTAGTTCAAAGAGGTAGTAGCATAAACACTCATTTGGGAATAGAAATCTATTTTACCCTACAGGAAAATAAGAGGCAGTGGTCAGAAGCAAAACAGGAGAGAGAGAGAGAGAGAAAGAGAGAAAGAGGGTGGGGAGGGGAGAGAGACACAGAGACAGAGAGAGACAGAGAGAAAAGCAAGAGGAGAAGGAGGAGGAGGAGGAAAACAGGAAAAAGATGATGGAGGGAAGTAGGGAAGTACACAGTAATTATAGCTGTGAACGTGAATGGGATGAACTCACCCATAAAATGGAAGTGTATTACTGAATGGATTAAAAACCAGAATCCAACAATATGTTGTTTGCAAGAAATACACCTGAAATAGAAAGACACATATACAGAAAAAAATAGGGGCTGGAACAAAATCTATTATCCTTCAGCTGAGGGGGAAATAAGTGGGGGTAGCAATTATGATCTCAGACAAAGCAAAAACAAAAATAGGTCTAATAAATCATATAGGCAAGGAAACTACATTTTGTTAAGAGGTACCATAGACCATGAAGTAATATCACTACTAAACATATGCACCAAATGACATAGTATCCACATTCTTAAAAGAAAAAGTTAAATCAGCTATAGGAGGAAATAGACTGTAGAACTACACTAGTAGGGGACATCAACTATCCCCACTCAGAACTAAATAAGTCTAACCATAAAATAAACAAGAAAAAAGGTAAGGAGATGAATAGAATTTTAGCAAAGTTAGATATGATGAACCTCTGGAGAAAATTGAAGGGGAATAGAAAGAACTATAATTTTTCTCAGCTGTACATGGAACCTTCACAAAAACTGATCATGTATTAGGGCATAAAAACTTTGCAACTAAATGCAGAAAAGCAGAAATGTTAAATGCATCCTTTTCAGACCATAACACAATAAAATTACATTCAATAAAGAGCCTTTGAAATGTAGGTTAAAATTTAATTAGAAAATAAACAAGCTAATCTTAAAGAAAGAATGAGTCAAAGAACAAAACATAGGAATGATAAAAAAAAATTTCACTAAAGAATATGACAGCAATGAGACAACATTCCAAAATTTGTAGGATGCAGCCAAAGCAGTACTTAGGGGAAATTTTATATCTCTAAATGCTTACAGCAGTAAAATAAAGAGCTGATTAAGGGATTGGAGATGCAATTTAAGAAAAAAAACCTAGAAAAAAGAACGAATTAAATATCTTCAATTAGACACCAAATTGGAAATCCTGAAAAATCAAAAGAGACATTCAAACAATTTTAAAAAAGAAAACCATTGAGCTAATAAGTAAAATTAGGAGCTAGTTTGATGAAAAAAATACAATAAATAAATCATTGGTTAATTTGATTTTACAAAGATAGAAGAAAACCAAATTTCCAGTATTAAAAATGAAAAGGGTAAATTTACCATCAATGAAAATGAAATTGAAGTGATTATTAGAAGCTGTTTTGCCCAATTATATGTCAATAACAATAACAATCTAAGTGAAATAGATGAATATTTACAAAAATACAAATTGCCCAGATTAACAAAAGAGGAAATAGAATATTTAAATAACCCTATCTCAGCAAAAGAAATTGAAAAGGCCATCAATGAGCTTCCTAAGAAAAAAATCCCCAAGACCAGATGGATTCACAAATGAACTCTACCAAACATTTAAAGAAAAAATTTTCAAATATTATATAAACTGTTTGGAAAAATAAATGAAGAAGAGGTCCTACTAAATTCTATTTACAACACAAAAATGGTGCTGATACATAAACCAGGAAGAACAAAAACAGAGAGAGAAAATGACAGACTGCTTTCCTTAATGAATATTGAAGCAAAAAAATTTAAGTAAAATACTAACAATAGCATTACAGCTATATATGACAAAGATCATATATTATAACCAGGTGGGATTTATACCAAGAATGCAGGGCTAGTTCAATATTTGGGAAATATCAGCATAATTGCTATATCAATAACAATAGCAACAAAATCTTATAAGTATCTCAAGAGATGCAGAAAACATTTTTGGACAAAATCCAACACTCATTCTTCTTTAAAATACTAGAAATCATAGGAATAAATGGATCTTTCCTTAAGATAATAAATATCTATCTAAAACCATCAGCAAGCATTATTTGTAATAGGGATAAGCTAGAAGCCTCTCCAGTTAAGATCAAGATGAAGTAAGAGGGCCATTATCACCATTATTATTCAATATTAAACTAGAAATGCTAGGTATACCCATAAAAGAAGAAAAAGAAATTGAAGTAATTAGACTAGGCTATGAGGAAACAAAACTATAATTCCTTATAAATGATATGATGATATACCTAGAGAGTCCTGGAGAATCAACTAAGAAAACTAGTTGAAACAATTAACTACTTCAGCAAAATTGCAGAACATAAAATAAACCCACATAAATCATTAGCATTTCTGTATATTGCCAACAAAGTCTAGCTGGAAGACATAAAAAGAGAAAATCTATTTAAAATAAGTGCAGACAATATAAAATACTTGGGATTCTACCTGCCAGGACAAAGCTAGGAACTCTACAAAACACAATTACAAAATACTTTTCATATAAATCAAAACAGATTTAAACAACTAGACAGATATTAATTGCTCATGGGTAAAGCTGAGCCAATATAATAAAAATGACAATTCTATCCAATCTAATTTATTTATTCAGTACCACACCAATCAAGCTACTGAAGAATTATTTTATAGAGCTAGAAAAAAATAACAACAAAATTCATCTGGAAGATCAAATAGTAAAGAATCTCAAGGAGCTCAGTGAAAAAGAAGGCGGTCTAAGCCATACAAGATCTCAAACTATATTAAAAAGTAGTGATCATCAAACAATCTGGCACGAGCATAAAATAGAGTGGTGTATCTATGGAATAGATTAGGTACACTAGACACAATAGAAAATGACCATAGTAATTTAGTGTTTGACAAACCCAAAGATCCCAGGTTTTGGGACAAGAACTCACCATTTAGTGAAAATTGCTAGGAAAGCTAGAAAGCAGTTTGGCAAAAATTGGGTAGAGACTAAAAACTCACACTTTGCATAAGGTCAAAATGGATACATAATTTAGACATAAAAGGTGATTTCATAAGCAAATTAGAAGAGAATGGAAAAGTTTACCTTTCAGACATGTGAATAAGGGAAGAATTATGACCAGATGAGAGATGAATAACATTACAGGGTATAACATGAATAATTTTGATTACATTAAAGTAAAACAGGTTTTGCACAAACAAAACCAGTGCAACCAACATTAAAGGGTACACAGAAAAAAGGAGGAAAGTTTTTACAGAAAGTTTTTCTGATAAAGGCTTCATTTCTCAAATATATGGAGAAATAAGTCAAATTTGTAAGAATACAAGTCATTCCCCAATTGATAAATGCTTAAAGGATATGAATAGGCACATTTTGAAAAAAGAAATCAAAATGATCTATAGTCATCTGAAAAAAAATGATCTAAATCACCATTGATTACAGAAACAAATTAAAACAACTCTGAGGTACCACCTCATACCTAACAGATTGAGTAAGATGGGCGGGGTGGGGAGGGGAATGACAAATGCTGAAAGGGGCGTGGAAAAAGTGGAACACTAATGCACATTGGTGGAGTTACAAACTGATCTAACCATTCTTGAGAAAAATTTGGAACTTTGCCCAAAGGCTGTTAAACTGTCCATACCCTTTCACTCTATACTACCATTACTAGGTCTGTATCCCAAAGAGATCAAAGAAAATGGAAAAGGACTTACATGCAAGAATATTTATTGCAGCTTTTTGTGGTGGCAAAGAATGGGAAATTGAAGGGATGCCCATCAATTGGTGAATGCCTGAATAAACTGTGGTATGTAATTGTGATGGAATACTATTATGTTATATAATAAGAGAGGCAGAATGGTTTCAGAAAAACCGGGAAGACTTATAAGAACTGATGCAAAGTGAAGCAAGCAGAACAAGCAGAATATTGTACACAGTAACAGCAATGTTGTATGATGATCAGTTGTGAATAACTTAGCCTTTCAGAGCATTACAAATGATCCAAGACAATTTCAAAGGACTTGTGTTGAAAACGCTATGCACCTCCAGAGAAAGAATGGATGGAATCTGAATGCAGATCAAAGCATACTTTTTAAAACTTTACTTTTCTTGGGGTTTTTTATTCTGTATTTTCTTTTGCAACATGCCTAATAAGGAAATATGTTTTGCATGATTTCACATGTATAATATATTTCAAATTACTGGCCTTCTTGAGGAGGAAGAGAGAGAGAGAATTAGGAACTCAAAATTTTTTAATGTGAATTTTTTTACATGTAACTGAGAAATATTTAATAAAATAAAGAAAAATATATTGAAGAAAAATACAAATAGAAATTTTCATATTTTATCCCATAGTTGCTAGGGAGCTAGTGAAGATCCTTGATCAGAGGAATGCCATGATCAGACTTTTAATCTATGGCTGAGCAAGAATCTCCTCAAAAATTTTCCCAAAAAGTTTTAATCCAGCCTCTGCTTAAAGGCTACCAATGTTGAGGTGCTTACTAGACACCCAGAATCACGTGATCAGAGGCACCACGTTCCAAATTTGGACAGCTCTAATTTGTAGGAAGTTGTTTTTTTTTTCCCCTTGTTTTAAACTGAAGTTTCTGTAACATCCACTCCCTGAGTGGAGCAAAATAGTTCAATTTTCTCTAGGCTAAAAATCTCAAATTCAAATTATCTTCATATACCATGCTTTCCAGTCACTTTACCATTTTGAGCTTCCTACTTTAGAGACTTTTTTATCTTGGTTCAGAAATATGAATTAAATGAATATAATATACCAGTTGTCTGTTCATGACAGAGTACAACAGCACAATTTCCTCTTTCATTTTTTCCTACTGTGTTTTTATTAACAAATAATAAGATTGAATTAGCACTTTTGGGCACCCAGCCAGGTAGGGAGCTCTTAAAATTCTTCATTATCTTTCAAAGGTCAAAATGAGGAAATTAGCAATTACAGATGGCAACTCTTAGTTTTCTAAGATGTGGTTATGCTGATTTGGGGAATTTGAACTAGGATGGCAACAAGGTGCTCTCTTACCAACTCATCACTAAATATTTAGGGTTTCAATGCCCTGTTAACAATTGTCATACTATTCTTCCAAAATTAAAGATCATTCTTAGAAGAAAAAAGTTGAAGCATATAAAATCTTAGTAGATCTGCCTTCATTCTGCCCCAATTGTCGTTGTTCCATCTACTCCAAGCCTCAATACTTTGATGTTGCTTTTACTTCCCCCCACAAAAGAAACCATTTTATTGCTCCCCCCCTCTTTTTTTGCCAGTACAATCTATGGTCCATCCAACCGACCTTCTTACTCTTCCTCCCACATAACACGGAACCTACCACTTCTATGCCTTTGCCTAATTTATGTCCCATGCCTGGAATAATACGTGATTTGCCTTTATTTCTTAGAATTCCTAGCTTCCTTCAAGGTTCAATTCTTGAGACCCCTTCTCCTTTAAGAGCCAATAGCTAACATTTATGCTGTGCTTGGTGGGGCAGCTAAGTGGTGATGCATTGGATAGAGTGCTGAGCCTGGAGTCAGGAAGACTTATCTTCCTCAGTTCTAATCTGGCCTCAGACAATTTCTATCTGTGACCCTGGGCAAGTCACATAACACTGTTTTCCTCAGTTTCCTCATCTGTAAAATGAGCCAGAGAAGGTAGTGGCAAATCACTCCCATATCTTTGCCATGAAAACCCCAAATTGGGTCACTAAGAGCCAGACAGGACTAAAAAACAACTGAAAAATACAGTGCTTACTACATGCCAGGTACTGTCCTAAGTGCTTTACAATTATTATCTCACTTGATACTTACAAGTATCCTGGGAGAAGGTACTAATATTATCCTCATTTTACAGATGAGAAAATTGAGACAGAGGTTAAACAACTTGTCCAGGGTCATACAAGTAGGAAGTATCTGAGGTCAAATTTGAACTCAGGTTTTCTTGGCTGAGTCCCCAAAGCTGGTGCTGTGTTACATATATATATATATATATATATACACACATATATATACATATATATATATATATATGTGTGTATATATATATGTACACAATACATTTTATCTCCTTTGTTAGAATGTAACTTCTTGATGTGAGGGACTATTGTATTTTTTATCTTTTTTGTCTCTAGTACCTAGCCAACAGTAGGAGCTTAAACATGTTTATTGCTTATTTGACATCTAAAATTTGACTCTAAACTCTATTTCCGGCTTTTTCTCACAATATTTACCTTTACACAGTTAATACCACAGTCAATTTGATTTTCTGATGAAATATTACACATTATCTTCTACTTTTTTTTCATTCTTTTGGTCTTGTTTTATTGTTTCTTGACTTCTCATAAAGTCATTAGTTTCCGTTTGCTCCATTCTAATTTTTAAGGAATTATTTTCTTCAGTGAGCTTTCAGACCTCCTTTTCCATTTGGCCAATTCTGCTTTTTTAAAGCATTCTTCTCCTCCTTGCCTTTTTGGACCACTTTTACCATTTGGCCTAGTGGTTTTTTCAGGTGTTATTTTCTTCAGTACTTTTTTTGTGTCTCCTTTAAGAAACTGTTAACTCATTTTTCATTAATTTCTTGCATCACTCTCATTTGCTCTTCCCAATTTCTTCTCTATCTCTCTTACTTGATTTTCAAAATCCTTTTTGAGCTCTTCCATGGCCTGAGACCAATTTATATTTTTCTTGGAGGCTTTGACTTTATTGTCTTCTTCTAAGTATATGTTTTGATCTTCCTTGTCACCATAGTAACTTTCCGTGGTCAGATTTTTTTTTCTGTTATTTACTCATTTTCCCAGCTTATTACTTGAAGTTTAACTCTTTATTGAAGTAGGGCTCTGCTTCCAGGGTGGAGAGCAAAATGTCTCAAGCTTCAAGGGTTTTGTGTAGCTATTTTCAGACATATTTCTAGAGACTTGTAAGTTTTCAGTTCTCCCAAGGTGGTATGATTTAAGGAGAGGTGTTTACTCCTCTCCTGGGCTGTGCTCTAGTCTGTGAGTGACCATAATTACTCTTTTCTGCCTTGGAATTATGAAGAGGGTCCCCCCTACACTGTGGTTGCAAGCTCTGCTTTGCTAGTGTTCTCGCCCCAGGACTGCAACTCAGATCAGAGTGTGGGCAAAGCAACAGAGGCCTGCCTCAGTGCTAGCAAAAAGACCCCTGTTATCTTCTTCTGACCAGTAGTTCTACCCCCTTACCATCGGCAGACTGACAGCTCTGGAAGCAACCGCTGCCCAACCGCTGCTGATTCAGTCACTCCCAAGGCCCGCTCCTGGTTTGCTGTGGCTGGGGATGTGCTGGCTTGGCCTGCACACTGTACTCCAAAAGCACGACAGACCTTTCCTGCTGACCTTCTGAGTTGTCTTTGGAGTCTGCAGCTGAGATGTCTGGAAACCACCACTGCTGCCAGTGATTCAGTCCCCTGAGGGACTGCTCTGAGTTTGCTGTGGCTGGGGCTGGGGCTGTACAAGGTATGGCCTTCTCTGCTCTTTCACCCTGGTGCAACAGACCTTTACTGTCAACATTCCAGGTTGTCTTGGGCTGGAAATTTGTTTCATTCCATCTTTTTGTAGGTTGTGCTGCTCTAGAATTTGTTTAGAGTCATTTTTTTCAGGTATTGGGAGGGGTTTTGGGGAGAGGTCAGCTGAGTCCCTGCCTTTACTCTGCCATCTTGGCTCAGCCTGTAACTGCAGTCAGTTTGAGCTACTCTACAGCCCTTGTTCTCAGTCTCCCTTCCCCCATTTCTATTCCTTTGTTCAATTGGTGCCCTATGTCTAAAATGAATCTACTGATTCTATGAGTGAAGGACCTAAATATGTACTCTCTCCAAGATTTCAAGAAACAATATTTTATAAACTTCTATTTCAGGAATTCTTTAACTAATGTATTCCATAGGCATCAGCATTTGGGGTGGTTTCTTATTTTTTCTTCAAGGTCTCATTAAAAACAGCCTTGCTCTTGCTAATCTTACAGAGTTAATGATTACTTACATGACATGATTTAAAAGAAAGTTGTACTTGCTGTCCTAAGATCCACCCTCCCCATATCACCTGCCAAGGTGTCTAAAATCCCAATTCTTTTCTTTTCACCTTAGAGGCTTTCTCAACATTTCAGTGACTTCTGCTAAATACAAATGCTCCAGGGAAGGAAACTTTTAAGCAGTTAACAATTCAAGAAGAGGAATGTGTGAGGGGTTAGCTAAGAACAAGACCTTCTGGAAAATGATTCACTTCTAGGACTTGGAGAATATGTACAATGGATTATTCTAAGATTGTTGAGAATAGAAATCCATCCACTTCTCTGAATCACCCATCCTTAGTAGTTCTATATACACTGTAGCTTTTTAATATATATTTTCGATCGCTTGATAGAGTTGGGTAGATGCCAGATGTGAATTTGCCTACCTCCCAGCTTTGCTTACAGTTGAATAGAAATTAAGTCTTCACTTCAAATAGAAACAGGAACAGGGAAGAATCTGGATAATCTCAGCAAGGAGAGGAGTAACCATCCATGCTTTTATACCTTTTTTTGTTTTTTGCTTAGTTGAGAGATTATAAAAAAAAATTAGAGTGGGACATTGGGTAAAAATTACTTTGATAATATAGAATATGACTGACACTTCCTTTCTCTCCCATCTAAGTCAGACCATGACACCATGCCTCCAATAAACAAGCTCTTAATAAACAGTGAGTGAGCGAGTGTGCGTGTGTGTGTGTGTGTGTGTGTGTGTGTGTGTGTGACTAGCAGAATCACAAAATTCTACAGCATTCTGTTAAGGTAGGACAGCTTCTAGGCAGGAAAAAAAGATCCAACCAAGGTTCTTCTGATGGCCAATCCAAAGGGAGGAAAAAGAACATAAGGTTTATAGACAGACAAGATCTTGGAATCATCTAGTTCCCACCCTTTCATAGTTCAGATATAAAGAAACTAAGGTTAAAATAAGAAAAATTATTTATCCACAGAAAATTTGAAATACATTTCAGGTCCTTTAAATGATAATATCTGAAGCTATTCAGGGCAAGACCCATTTCATATCATGAACAATTGGGAAGGGTGCCTGGAGAACAGTTTCTAAAACACACCTGTGAATAATTGTTAGATAGTCTATTCCCTAATATTTTGTAGCAGTAGCATTTGTAATATTTCAGTGTTTGATTTGGAGCAAAATTGGAATGCTAGAACTGTACTAGACCTTTTCTATTCCTCATCACATTTTGTCAGTATCCTCATATCAAATTCCAGCCTTCCTGATGCCCTTTTGCTTGATCTCATTTGAACAAACCATAGCAAAAACCTCATCACTAAATGGGCCATTCTAGCTATGTAATTGACTGCTGATTCAGAGGATACTAAACATGTCTCCATGTCTCCAAAAATTAATGCTACTGTTTCCCAGTCTCAAGATTGTATTTGAAAGATTCTTATAGGAGCTGTGAATTGTTTTGGGGTAAGGATTTCTTCAATTTGCTTGAAATTGCTCTTTTAAAAAATTCACTGTCAATGTTTCTCCTGCTTATGCCAGTCTTTACTTTACAGAAGTGCCCCTGCACATATGTAAGTATGTCTGCTGTTTCCCTCTCAGTATCTCCCTGGAGGTTTGCCTTTGTTGGCTTCTTCTCCTTCAACAGTGATAAACTTCACCCTAATTTTTGTTTAATCTCTTTAAAAATGGGAGAGGAGTATATGTAGAACTGCCATCCTATAAATCAGAAGAGTATGTATGTCTCCATATGTAGATGTTTCATACAACTCTTGCCCAAAATATGTACATAACTTTCAAACCATCTCTATAGAGAAAACATTTTATATATTCATATAGAGTATGCACCCATTAATAATAAATTATGTACTAAACACATTGAGTTCTTTTCTTTGGGGGGGGCATTTTGGAAATAAGATGAGTCTCATGGGGTAGTGTTTTTATCCAGGTATGTATTATAGGTACATGGAATAATCAGGAAAATTACTTATCCTATGTCAATTAGCATAAATTAGTGTAGTTTTCTCTTAATTTAAATGGGACGTATCACTAACAATGATGAATCCACAATAAATTGGATTTAGTTCTCATCATTGTGCGCATTTCTTTAATGGATGCTCTGTGGAAAAGAAAAAAGGATGCAATATAGATTAAAGTCCATAATTACAAACTCCATTGGGAAGCAACCTTTTGTTTAAATGAAATTCCATGGAACGGGAAAGGGTTCTGTGGCATAATACAAAGAAAGCTGTGTTTGGAGTCAAAGATTCTAGTCTTAAATTCTAGCTCTACCACTTATTACCTATATGAAATGTGAAACTCATTTGGAAAATGAGAGAGCCAAACTACATGGCCTTAATAGTCTCTTCTAGTTCCCTATCCATGATTCTATGATCCTATGATTGGGCCCTGGGGAGCGAGATTTTTTTGTATGACTTGACAGAAGAAAGAATGCAAATATCCACCTTTTCACATTCTGAAAAGCCAACAAGAGGAAAAATGGAATATTAGAAAAAAAAACTGGATTAAGACTGAGATTCTAATC
The DNA here is from genome assembly GCA_028646595.1 of Phalanger gymnotis. Classification (NCBI taxonomy): domain Eukaryota; kingdom Metazoa; phylum Chordata; class Mammalia; order Diprotodontia; family Phalangeridae; genus Phalanger; species Phalanger gymnotis. Next base: position 196,722,146 of record CM053625.1, read on the forward strand.
TTATATTTATCACTAACTAACTACATGGAAAAATAATTTTCTGTTTCTGGATATGTTTCCTTTTCTTCAAAATTAATATGTTGGACTAGGTACTCTCTGAGGTTCTTTGTAGCTCTGATATTCCGTAATTCCAAAAATAAAACAGCAAAGACATTTCTTAGATATAAGAACATCTTTTCCCATATGGTATGCATTCTTACCCATCTAAGAGCCTTTTCAAAGCCAGAAAGTCAGCCTCTTGGGAAAGGTTTATTTTCCTTCTTATATCACCTTCAAAAAGATGCCCAGCTATCTCTTAAGTGAACCTACTAAGGAAACTGCCTTTTCTGAATTCCATATAAGATGTGCATATAGGATGAGGTTTCTACTGAAGATAGCCATTGTCCTTAACATAGAACTTGGTGTGTCCAGTTCTGGGCAATATGTTTTAGGAGTGAAACTGATAAGCATGTTCAGGGGAGGGGGACAAAGATGGCAAGGAGATCTTGAAACTTTGTCAATCAAGAAGAGTGTAAAGAATTGGAAATTACATTTAGCTTAGAAAAAGAAAAGAATAATAAAAGTAATCATGATAATGATCTTCAAAAATTGGAAGAAGTATCATATGGAAGGGATAGTATATTTTTTTTCTGTTTAGACCTTAAAAACAGAATCAATAATGATTGGTAGATGTTTCAGAGAGGGAAATTTCAAGGAGAAACATTATAACAATTTTGACTATTTCCAAATGGAATGAGTTCCCTTAGTGATGGGCATTCATGATCTTTAGACAGGGAGGGATGTCTAGTGTTAAACCGCTACTGAGGGATGTTGTGTCTAGTACTCATGCCTTGGGTAAAGGTTGGATCTATAAGAGTCCATTCAATTCTTGGATTTTATGTGATCAGGTGTTAGATGTTTATTTTTGTTATAATTAGTCAGCATAGCTGAAAAAATGTTTTGTTGCATTATTCATAGCAGCAGGGCTATGCTGTTGGTAAATGTTCAACAGGGCAGCTAAGTGGAACAGTAGATAGAACGCAAGGCCCGGAGCCAGGAAGATTCTCCTTCCTGAATTCAAATCTGACCTCAGATGCTAGCAAGTCACTAAACCCTGTTTGCCTTAGTTCCTCATCTGTAAAATGGGCTGGAGAATAGGGTCACAAAGAGTTTGAAATGATTGAAATGACTCAACAATAAATATTCAACAACTGACTCTGGAGAAAATGCCTTTTAAGCTTAATCTGCTTTATTAACATTGTATCTATTCCTGTAGTAAGTCCATACAATCAACTAAATAATAAATCAAGCCCTCATTTATAACTTGCTTATTTCCAAGGTACAAATCTTTACATTTTAAAGTTAACAACAATTGTCACAGACAGTTTTAGCACAATTCTGAGTAGTAGTAAATTTCATCATAAGCCCTTTCTCTGTTGTTCCTTTAAAAATTCTAATGGCATTCATTGCATTCGATTTGGTTTATAGAAATGAGAAACAAGAACTTAGCCTGATCTACTTATATGTTTTGAGGTGATTGTTTCCTATCAAACATTAACATCTTTTTTCACTTTAGTTTCCAGTATACATAATTTCAGATGGTTCCTACAGCCTTTACTTTGAGTTAAATTTAACTCTACTAAGTTCTTATCTATTGAAAGTTAATATTTCCCTCCCAGACCCAGAGAATTTCCTGATGTTTTAAAAAATATACTTAGAGTTTCTATTGGAAGAGTTCTAATAAATCTTTCAAGAGAAAGTAAAATATCAAACCTTGCTAAAACATGATCATTTCATTTGCTTTGCTTCCCAATGTAAGAGTATTATATGGAAGATGGCAGCTCTTATGATCCTCTCTAAAGACTTTTTTTTTTTTTTAAAGAATGAGACTTGGGTACATTAATAATTCAATTTAAAATGACATTTGCATAAGAATTCAATTTTCTAGAAGTTAACAGGCCACTGGCCCAGTTAGCACCTTTGGTTTTGAGGTTGATGAATTCATAAGCAGAACTAGTTATACAGATCTTAAACATGCCTGCACTTTGAATTAGTTAGAAGCAGAGAAGTTAAGCTATTTAACAATGTTGAGGGCAAACCATTGACTTTTTAAAAAATCAATAATTATTTTATTATCTGCAACTTTTGGCTCCACTTAATAGTAATTTTGCAGTTATGCAACTCCAAGAACTCTGCACAGAGGTAGAATCACAGCCCTAGACTGAAACATGACAAAACAAAGCCAAAAAGAAAACAAACACACAAATCCATCTGATTGCAATTTTAAAAAGTCTGTCCTGCTGGTAGATACTATTTTCCCACTAATATTGCTATTTGGCTGTTCGTGAATAGTACAGAAAACATATTCTGGTTTTAAAATGAGGCCTACCGGTCTTTCTTTTTCAAATTCTATCTGATTCCCTCTTGTCTCAGATTAAATATGGCCAAAAGACATGACCAAAATCAATAAAATAATAAGCATTTATTAATCTCTTATTATATGCCAGACACAGTGCCATACCTGAAGAAATAAAGGAAGTCCAAGGGAAATGAACATTCTAATGGAAGACATCACATAAATGATAGTAGTAGTAGTGATAATAGCTAATATTTAGATAGCACTTTAAGGATTGCAAAGTGTTGCTTCTGATCCTCACAGCACCCTGTGTTGTGGTGCCATTATTATCCCCCACTTTGAAGATGAGGAAACTGAGGCAGATGGAGGTTAAATGATTTGCCTAGGGTCATATGGCTAGTGAGCACCTGAAGCTACCTACCGAACTAGCTAGCTGCCTCAGATAACTAGTTAATGCCTGATATATACAGAGTAGATAGAAGATAACCTTAAAGGGGAAGGCATTAGAAGCTGCGAGGACTAGGAAAGGCCTCCTAAAGAGGTTGAGCTGTGAGCTAAGGAATGCAGGGAAACTCAGCAGGAAAAGAGCATTCCAAGAATGAGAAAGAGCCAGAGAGAGCACTTAAAGGGGCCAAGTTGTAGAGATCTTTTTTTTTTTAAACTAATAAGTAAAGCTAATTTTTTTTAAATTTTTTTTATTAACATCTTTAGTTTTCAGCATTAATTTTCACATGCGTTTGAATTACAGATTTTTCTCCCCATTTCCACCCCCCCCCATTCCAAGATGGCGTACACTCTGGTTGCCCCGTTCCCCAGTCTGCCCTCCT
>CM053625.1:196725807-196776457 GCA_028646595.1 Phalanger gymnotis
CTTCCCTCTGCCCCTTTGTGGGTTCTGTAGTTCTAGAATTGGTTCAGAGCCATTTTTTCATAGGTTTTTGGAGGGACTTGGAGGGGAGCTCACGCCAGTTACTGCTTTCCAGTCGCCATCTTGGCTCCGCCCCCCAAGTTGTAGAGATCTTTAAAGGCCTTGCATAGTACTTTACATTTGATATTATATATACTATGTAGCCACTGGATCTTATTGAATCATCAAGTCTACATTTTAGAAATAAAATCACTTTGGCAACTGAGTAGAGGATGGGTTGGGATGGGAAAAAATTCGAGGCAGGAAAACCAATTAAAAAACTGTTGTAATAGTTTGTATGAGAGGTGATGAAGGCCTGAAATAGGATTGTAACTGTAGAAAAGAATATACATGAGAGACATTGTCAGAGTTGAAATGACAAGATTTGTCAAAGGCTTGGAGGTGTAAGGTAGGTGAGGATGTGGATTCTGGGATGACACAGAGGTAGCAAGCCTGGGCAACTGGAAGGATATGGTGTCCTTAATAGTAATAGCGATGTTTGGACGATGGATTGGAGTGAGGGGAAGATAATGAATTCTGTTGGAGACATGTTACTTTTGAAAAGTCTATGGGATATCCAGTTTAAGGTGTCCAAAAGTCAGCTGAGGATATCACTGTAGCTAAAGAGAGAGATTCAGGCTGGACATTCTCATCTCTGATTCTCTCATCTCATTCTCAGACCTGAGAATCAACTGCATAGAGATGATAATTGAGTCTATAGTAACTTGTGAGATTTTCCAGTGAGATAGTATAGAAGGAAAAGAGAAAAGGCCCTAGGACAGAGACTTGGGGAGCCACTCATGGTTAGTGGGCATGATGTGAATGAAGAATGAGAAAAAGAATGAAGAGAAAAAAGTCAGATAGGAGAACCAGGAGAGAATTTACCACAAAAACTCAGAGAGGAAACAGTATCCGGAGAAAAGAGCAATCAACAGTGTCTAATACTCCTGAGAGGTTAAAAATAATCAAAATTGAGTGGGACCATTAAATTTGGCAATTAAAAGATCATTGGACAGGGGCATTTAGGTCAGAAGCCAGATCACAGAGGGCTTATAAGGGTAAGAGAGAAGTGGAAAGCCTAATGGGCTTTGTCAAGTTTAGACATCTCTTAGAGGAAGGGAGATAAAGGTTGACAAATGGCAGTTTGTCAACAATCATTTATTAAAAGTACTTATGTGCCAGTCACTGTGCCAAGCACTGAGAATATAAAGAAAGAGTCAAATAAGATCCTGCCTTGAAGGAGCTCACATTCTAAGAGGGAAGACAAAAATGTGCATATAAAATCTGTATATCTAATATCTACATATAGAGATGTAGATATATACACACACATATACACATAGACATATGTACACATACACAGCATTAAAGGAAAGAAATCTCCAGAAAGAAATACCCTAGCAGCTGGGGTGGAAGGGCTAAGAAAAGCCTCCTGCAAAGATAGGATTTGAGTTGAGTTTTAGAGGAAGCCACGGAAACCAGGTGAGAAAAACAGCATTCCAGGTATGAGAGACAGCCAGTGAAGAAGGGAAATGGAGGGGTGTGTGTGTGTGTGTGTGTAACAGTGAGAAGACCAGTGTCCAACTGAGAGGTGTTTTGTTTTTTGTTTTGTTTTTTAAAAGATGAGGGAGACATTGACATTTTTGTAGGCAGCAGTGAAGAAGCAGTAGATAGGGAGAAAGTGAAAATAAGAGTCAGGATGATAGAGGGGATAATTTACTGAAGAAATTGGGAGGGACCATGTAAAGGGGTTTATCTCTGCAAAGAGAAGGTTGATGGTTCCCCATCAACATATTAACATCTTTTGCATTTTACTTTCTATTATATTTATTTTTGAGTGGTTGGCACTGTCATAGCATATGAGTACATCCGTGACCAATGCCAAATTTGTAAGTTTCACACCACAGAGAGTATTCAGTGTACCCAACTAATGCTTTACTATATTACTATCCCCTTTGTGTTTTTCCCTTTGAAATTTTTTATAATTTTGTTTTGATATGACAGACTCTTCTCAGAAAATACCTGAACAATCTTCCCAAAAATATACTCCCTTGGAGAATAATGGCTAAACACGATGACTTAATAATGTGAATATCATTTTCCACTTGTGTAGTTTACCATTTGTGAATAGCAAAGAAGGATATACAGTCCTTGGTCTACCTTGTATGTCCTAACCACGAATGTTGTATTCTTCCTCTTCTTGTCTCCCTTTGATCATGTCGTGAGCGGTTTGCAGGGGTGTGTACACATGTACCTGTGTTTGTGTATAAGTGTGCAAAAATCATTTTAATATGTCTTTCACAATCGTATCAACGTAAATTGTGCCTTTGGAATGTAACATCAGCAACTGTGTGAAGAATCACTCGGAGAGGGGCCGGTCTTGAGTCAGGAAGATCAATTAAGAGGCTATTAAAGGAATTCGTGGTGGCAAGAGGTGATGAGGGCCTAAATCAAGGCAGTGGTCTTATCAATGTAAAGAAGGGGACTGATGTAATCTTCCGGAGATCGAGTTACAAGCCTTAACAACTGATCAAACACATAGGTTGAGGGAAAGCGAGGAAATGAGAATGAGTTCAAGGTCATGAACGTGTGTGATTAGCAGGATAATGGTGACCTCAACAGAAAGGGAAATTTGGAAGAGGAATGGATTTAGAGCGAAAGTTAGAGTTCTGATTTGGACACGTTGAGTCAGGGGTGCAATGGGGGCATTCAGTTCTAACTATCTAATAGGGATTTGCTGATTTGGAACTCCAGCTCACAATCTCACATTTGTCCCTTGCAGGTCCCAGTTTCAATATTTTAACTGAAGTCTCTTACTGCTTCACATTTATGTTATTGTGTAGTCTCCTGTATAGCTCTCTAGTCTCAACCATCTCCTCTCTAATCCCTCTTACACTGCTGCCAAGCTCTTCTCCCTAAAGCACTATTATTATTATGTCCCTGCTCAGAAATCTTCAGTGGCTCTTGTTACCAATTTGATTCAGTCCAACAAATAAAATCCACATTTCTTATCATGTCATTCAAGGCCCTCCACAATCTAATCCCCAGCCTAATTATCCAGCTTTATCAGCCTTGGTTTTTACTGCAATGTATTTCTTATTCCCTGAACATATATTAAACCTTCTAGCATTGTCTTTGCTCACACCATCCCTCATAAGAATAAAAATCCAACCTTGATTGTTTGAGGCAGAATGATTTCACTTTCCTCTAAACTCTGAATAGCCTTTCATACCTTTCCTTTTAACTTTCATTTCAAGTCAATTCAACCCAACCACATGTCAAAAATGTATCGAAGGGTTTTTAGCCTGGGGTCTGTTACCTTTTTAAAATATTTTTTTTTGAAAACTGTATTTCATTATAATTGATTTCCTTTGTAAGAATCTACTTTAAAAACAATGTCCTTAGAAGGAAGACATAGGTTCCACCACACTGCCAAAGTGGTCCATCTCCCTTCTCTACCCACCAAAAGCCTGAATTATGCAAATTGGGGATACAAAGTTTTACCAAAATGGAAACATTTTCTGTCTTCAAGAGACTGATATTCTAAGGGGGAGTATTCCAACACCATGTATGTTGAAAAATAAATGCAAAATATATCATGGATAATTTCTGGGGAGAGGGTACTATCATGTCAGAAGGGCCTTCAAGATAGGCATCTTACAGGAGATAGCACTTGAACTGAGGTTTGAGAAGCTAGCTAGGAATTTTATTCAATTTAGTAAAATAAGCATTTATTGGGCACTTACGAGCTAGACTTTGAGAATAATGTCTGTTAAATAAATGAAAGAGAAATGGAAGAATCTCTGCTCTCAAGGGTCTTGCATTCTACTAAGGCCAGAGGGAGAAGGGGGAACATGTATAAGGAAAATTAAATACAAAATAGTAGAAAGTAGTTTCCTGGAGAGAAGGTTAATTAGCAGCTTGGGGTGGGTTGGAGTCAAGATAGGCTTACTATAGGAGTTGATTGTTGAACTAATCTCTGGAAAAGGTTAGGGAGTATATATATATACATCTATATCTATATCTGTCTATTTATCTATCTATGCAATTCAATTCAACAACTTTTTAAAACCATATACATATCAGTTACTGTGCTTGGTGCTGAAAATACAAAACCAAAACAAAAAACTACTGCCATATGTTGTAGAGTAAAACGTATTATGTGCATTTCTCATCCTTATTTATCTAAACTCTGAACCTCTTCAAGAACTTATCGGAGTACTTTGCTTAAAGTTTAAATATTTGTTGAATGAATAAGAAAGAGTATTTAAAACTGGAAATTATCTTTAAAACTCATCTGGTCTAACCTGGCTGACTATGTGGTGCAGTGGATAGAGCACTGGGCTTGGAACCAGAAAGATTCCTGTTCCTGAGCTCAAATCTGGCCTCAAACACTTACTAGCTATTTGACCCTGGGCAAGGCACTTTAATCCTGTTTTGTCTCAGCTCATCTTCTATAAAATGAGCTAGAGAAGGAAATGGCAAATCATCCCAGTATCTTTGCCAAGAAAACCCCAAATGGGGTCACAGAGTCAGGCGTAACTGAAAAACAAGAAGATAAAGATAGATAGGGAAGCTAAGGACAGACAAGAGAATTTAGGTACTTTGCCATGTGTTGCTAACAGAGTAAGTAACGGAGCTAGAAATTGAGCCTAGACTCTCTGACTCTCAATCTACCCCCACACCTCCCACCCCAGCACACACACAGGATCTTGGAGACAAGTAATTTATCAGTATCTTTCTACATCTCTCTACCTCAGTATATAGTATACTGTCTTATACATACCACAGATTCAATAAATAACATAAATACATAAGATAATATAAGTACAGAATTTTGGAGTTGTAAGGGACTTCAGCCACTATGTGGTCCAACCCAAACCTGAAAAAGAATTCCCACTAAATGATACCCAGTAAGTGGCTATCCAGTCTCTTACAATGATCCTTGGATCATAGATTTAGACCAGAAGTGTCTTCACAAGCCATGAAGTCCAACTCTCTCGTTTTAAAAATAAGGAATCTGAGGCTGCTGGAGGTTAAATGTCTTGCCTGAGTTCACACAGGTATTCATAAAGTAGGGTGTATGGAGTATTCAGGGAGGATTAGCACCTCTGGGTCAGGGTTTGTTGAGCCATTTTCAGGGCTGTTCATCCACCTTTAGCGTCCACCTGCCACCCAACTCTCACCTGTGGCTCCAAGAAGCTGTAGCACGCACAGTGGCTGCTTGCATGTAAAACTATCTCTATAGACAGGCTAAACCAGGTTCAGAGTAACTAACAGGCCTCAGAGCCTTCAGTGAGTTAAGAAAATGTCTACTCAAAGACTTCTCCTGGAAGAATGGGTGGATGAGAATGATTTATTCCAATGGCCATGAAGGCAGCTTGGTCAGACATCAAAGATGCCAAAGCCATCTCTTGTATCCTAGGACATCACCAGTTAGTTGTCTTGACTGTTTTCTTACCATTGGACTTCGATGAATCTTGAAGAGAGAGTAAGGCTAATGATTGTGTGCAACTCTGCTTCACTTAAATTCAAATCATAAGCAAGTCAAGATTTCACTGCATGATGCCATTGCTCCTTTTTGAAAATGAAGGACAAACAACCACAAACAACAACGTTAATTAAGTATGAAAGGCTGGATTTGAATGTAGGTTTTCTGACTCCAGAAGAGAGAGCCATATCCACTGTAACATTTCAGTTTTATTCCCAACTTTTAAACCCAGAGGGATATTTTACAGAAACCTAACTGAGGAAAACATTAACGCTATAATAAAAATCTAATCTATTTTATTTGCCAACATTAAGAATATAGCTGGTGTCTATTGTCAATTTAATTAGTGTGTAGCTATAACATTATTGATTAATCATGATTTTTTAATAAAATAAGGAATGAAATGAAAGGTTCAGAAAGAGTGTTTCTTGCTCAAATCCAGGATGAGAGTTGCTTTTGTTTATGACACTTGACTCAGCCAGTGGTGGTGTAGTTGAATTGTACAGCATCTCTTTTCAAGCTGTGATTTTTATTTATTTAATGTCTTCAATTGCAATGTGAAAATCAATGAGAGTAATGACTTCTCTTTCATTTCTTCTCTGTTTGCAGAGTCACAGTGTACCCTCTGTGGGGAGCCGGAAGGTGAGTCTGCTTTACCATGCTTACTGGCTCCCCTGGGCTGGGGATGCTAAGAGTAAACTCATGTGATCATTTCCTTTTGTTTGTTCATTTTTGCTGATGTCAGGGATGTTTTAAAAAGATAGTAGGAAGGGGTAGGGAACAGATTCTTGATTCTTTGTGCTTGATGTTCAAAGTAAATTAAATCAAATAGAGTAAGACATAGCTTGGACTTCAGGCTTACAGACCTCGCCTGTCTAAAGTATGATGTGTCCATCAGAATGAAAAATGTGGTATTTACTTTATTCTCCAGTTTGAACATTGTCATGTTTTCTAGATTTTTAAAAAATGGTCATACTTAAAGAGTATTAATTGATTGATTTAAAATGATATCACTAACTGGGAAGTCATGAGTAACATACTAAATAGATTTTCTGCAAATACAGATGCCACATTAGTGATAGGTGAAATGAAGAAGTGTAACCTCATTTGTTGTAATGTTATTGGTGTTATAAGAGAAAGATTGCAAATCTGATTTCCAATCAAGACTTCTTCAGTTTCATCTGAAGGAAAACATTAATTCCTCCAGAATATAGATTGAGATGATTCTACCGAATGTGCAAACACTTTAAGCTGACTCTGAGAAACCTGGGTATCAATGTGACATAGAACATAGACATAGAACAATGTGACATCTTTGAAATGGATAAGGAAAAGAAAACATAGTCTGATGCTGGTTAACTGGAACCCAATCAAATAGAAAATTCAATGAATAGTATTTTGATGATATATTTCATACTGAAGAGAAAAAAGCATTGACAAGCAAACTGATGCCACTGCAAAATGTGAGTTTAGAGTTGGATCCTCAAAACAATCAATTTATTTCAGTTCTTTATGTTATATTTACTAAGACAGGAAAGTGGATTAATGCACTTGGAAAAAAAGGAAAAACTTTTAGCAACAAAGACTGAAATGTAAAGGATTGTTTGTGGCGGGGAGAATTATAATTTAGTCAAACAGCAAACAATTATTATATGCTTACTAGCACTTGGCATACAAAAAAAAGCTGAGTATTGTCCATGCCCTTGAGAAATTTATATTCTAATGGGGGAGACAACACGTTCATATGTATACATACACAAGATAAATATGAAGTTACTTTTGAGAAGAAGGCATTAACGAGTGGGATAATAAAGAAAAGTCTCTTGCAGGTGGTACTTGGGTTTTCTTTCAGGAAGACAGAGATTTAATGAGAAAGTAAAACCATAACACTCCATTTTAGGAAAGTTCTGATTAATTGAATTATTAGTAAGATTTCTAACTTCCTTAAATGTTATTTAGTAAGGATACAAGACATAGAAATGATGCATTACTGACGATTACCATGGTAAAGTCTATTGTAAGATTTTAAAAACTTTTAAATCTCACTTTCGTCTAAGTCTGAATTTTTGACCTGCAAAAGATGATTTTGAAATAATATATAAACTCAAAGGCAGTGATCAAGAGTCTAGGGTACCATGCTCATGCAAACCAAATGAAAGATAGATACAATATTGTATAAATGCTTGATTCTGGACAAATTATTTGAAAAATCTTCCCTAAATTTAGTGTTTTTGCTACAATACATTTTTGTGTCAATATGTTCAGCATTTTGTTTCCTATATTCATTTTAAAGTTATTAATTTTCATGATTAATAAATTTGGACTCACTATAGGTAATTGTGTATACTCTGTGCATAAATGTAATGCATTTCTTTGTATTTAATAATGTTGATGGCTGTCATTTTAAAAGATATTTATAGTTGTATATTCATGTGGATCATTAGTGGATTGACAAAACTTGTAAATGCTAAAGGAAGTTTGTCATATTTGTAGCTGCTTTTCCTTTTTCTCCCTTCTGTGCTTATAATATCAAAAAATATATAAAATAGAAACCCACTAATTGTATAGAATGGAAACCCAGGAATAAACCATTTTCTTCCCTGGGAATTTTCTAAATATCTGCCCAGGATTTTTAGGTTATATCAGATTTTTCATCCAGAATTAACCTAATCTAATTACCATTATGCCTGAATGATTTCCCCATGTGCAAGCCAATTTTTTTTTTGCCTGGAAACTTAATATTTTGGATCAATACCCTCTGTATACATACTCATAAAAGAACACTCTGGAGTCAGACAAGCTAGATTCAGATTTTAGCTCAGCCACTAATCATCTGTTTGGCCTTGAACAAGTCATTTAACTTCTCTGGGCCTCAGTTTCTTTATCTGTAAAATCAGAGTGTTGGACTAGATGACTTCTAAGCTCTCTTTTAAACTAGAAATCTGTGCTCTTGTCTATGATCATTGTAGAATGGGGAGTACATTCCGTTAGACAAGCCTAGAATCAAGTGGTTGGGGGAAAAGCTGGATTCTGACTTAAGGAGGTAAAGACTCCAAACTTTTAACTATTAAAGGTGTTGAACCATAGGAAGAGCTGCCTTGGGAGGTAGCTAGCTCCCTTTTACTTCAAATGCTTCAAGAGAGACTGCATAACCTATAAAGGATGAGGTTAGCCTTGCCTTGGTTGACAATGGTACTATATGCCTGTAAATTCTTTTCCATCTCTCCAAGTCTTAGAATTTTGTGCCTTTCTTTGTATTTCAAAGCAGTGAAAGTGGAACTGTTTCAAGATCAAAGGAGAAAGGCAAAGATTTGATAACCTAGCCTCAGCTGCACTTTATTTTCTGAAGCTGGCTGCTACATGAATATTCATACACGTTTAAATCATTTAAGTAATTAGTGGAAATAAGCACCAGCTTTCTCTGCAGTGTGCAGAATCTAAAAGAAGTCTTCTTTGCTGAGTAATCTCTCTAGGATGGAGTATGAGTTTACCTGCTCCGTGCAGCAGCAGAACCTGCCCCAAGTGGACAGGAACAGACAGGATCTCCAATTTCCTTCTTCCTGCTGGGTGTGAATCTCCTCCAGGAGGTTAAGGCTGCAGCAAATCTCCCCTCTTTCTTGTCAGAAAACTGTTAACGCATTTCACTGGTGAGCCATTGAAGTGGCGAACATCCATTTACATTTTAATGATTAGTTCTGTGGCTACAGATTGAATAATTAGCATTGTCTCAGATGATAATATCTGTCAAACAAATGAGATGAGGTGTCAAGTTTACAAGAATCTTGGGACTTCAAAATTTTGCAATTGATGGGAGAAAATGCGTGCTAAGTTCTCCTTTCTCTCTCTTTTTTAAGGTGGTGTGGCTTATTTTTTTTTCTGAGACCTGGAATTTTAATAGTGTATAAAATGTAGATCACTATTTCTAAGTGCATATCACTTGTACTTTTGAACATACCAGTATTTATTTCTGAGAAACTTAGATGGCCGCATTTACAAATTGAAAACTTTAGTAGTATTGTTTTACTACTTGTGAGACCTGTGATTCAAACTAGGCATTTATAGATTATTTGTCATATATTTTTTTGAATAAAAGGTTGAATATAAGTTATAGAAAATATTTCAGTTCTTATTGGCCTTTTAATTAGTCAAATAACAGAATTCTATTTATATTATTTTATAATTGGTATTATAATAATAACAGTAACAGTAAAGAGCCAATGAAGCATAGAGAATAGACCTGTGGATTTTGAGTCAGGTTCTGGGTTCAGGTTCTGCCTTTGATATATACTAGCTGTTTGTGAATCATTGACTCATTTAACCTCTCAGTGTCCCAGGCAAATCCCTAAGACTTTTAAGAAACAGACAGATTGCTTATCTGCTTTGGTAGATGGAATGTCGACACTCAAAATTCTATTGACCAATGAAATCAGAAGTCTAGGTAAAAACAAAAAAATACTTCTTTAGGTCCATTGATTTATGCTTTCACTAATGTTGGCATTCATTTCACTGGTACAAATCCCAACTCTCAAATGTCTTCTACGTAAATCTTCCATATAAGCAACAGCCCCAAACCAAGAGGTCTTCCTTTGGTCCTTCTTCCAGATACCAGGGTAGCACTCAGTATCATAATTATAATAATGATAATTATTATTATTATTATGGCTGACAATTTTATATTAAGAAATGTGTTACATTTGCTATCTCATTGGAACTTCACAGCAGCTTTTTGAGGGAGGTGGTACAAATTTCATATTGGTCCAAACATAGGACATGTCTCTAAAATGGCCTCTGTTCAAAAGAAACTCAGTACACTGAAGAAGAACTGATTTTAAGTCACAGTCAAGTTTTACATAAGCCTGATTTGGGAATAGAATCACAGTCAGTAAAACATTTATTAAGTTCCTACTATGTGTCAAAACACAAGTAACAGGAGAGGTGGCATGGCATGATCAGAAGAGCACTGGATTGGTATTCAGGAGACCTGACATCCAGGTCTCTAACTTGACATGTTCCCTTGTGCAGTGTCTTCACTTTCAGACTGAGTTTCATTTCCCTGTAAAATGAGGCAGCTGGTTTAGATATTTCTGAGGTCCTTTGCAGCTCTAATATTTGTTATTTTCTATAGTACATGACAACTCAGAAAGTCCATGATCACATATTAGACAATAGACCATCCACTAGTACAGCTAGGTGGGACCTCAGAAATTGGTTGATCCAACTCTGTTATTTTACAATTAAGGAAACTGAGACTCATACAGGGAAGAAAACTTGTCCAAGGTCAGACAACTTGGAGGCAGAGCCAGAATTAGAATCTAAGTCTGATCTAGCCTATGTTGAGTCAGTTAACATCCACTCTCCCATCTTCTATTTCCCACTTTCCTCAATAGCTACAAAGGTAACTAGTCCTCTGTTCCCCTCTCTCACTAAAAAGTTCAAGCATGCATAGTGAATGACCTATATGCTCAGTAAGTCTGAATTCTTAACTCAGTGGTCCTGGTCTATCAATTCATGATTGTTTAAGGTAATAGAAGAAGATGCATTTAATCTGAAACACTGATTAATTCCCATGGTGTTCACAGTTCACTCTAAAACTCATACTTAGTCTGCTGTTTTATTAGATTATAAGCTTCCTGAGGGCAGGGTCTGCCTTTTGCCTCTTTTTGTGTCCCCAGTGATTAGCACAGTGGTTTTGCCATTTCCTTATCCAGCTCATTTTATAGAAGATGAACTGAGACAAATAGGATTAAATGGCTTGCCCAGAGTCATACAGCTAATAAGTGTCTGAGGCCAGATTTGAACTTCCAACCCCAATGCTCTATCCACTGTACCACCTAGTTACTCACGTTGGACTAGATGAGCTTAAAGATAATTTTCAGTTTTAAGTACTCTTTCTTATTCATTCAACAGGTATTTAAGCTTTAAACCAAGTAAGTTCTTGATAAGTTCTGATAAGTTCTTGAAGAGGTTTAGAGTTTAGATAAGTGGGGATGATAAACACACACAATACATTTTATTCTACAGTGTATAAAGAGGCAGTGCTTTTTTATGTTTTAGTTTTGCATCTTCAGCATGAAGCACAGTGACCCACACATAGTATGTGCTTTAAAAAAGTTGTTGAATTGAATTGCATATATACATTCATACATGTATATATGTGTGTACATATATATTATGTATGTGCGTGTGTATACTTCCTAACCTCTTCCAAACACCAGTTCAACAATCAATTCCTATAGTAAGCCCATCTTGACCCCACCCCAAGCTGCTACCTTCTCTCTGGGAAACTACCTTATGCTACTGTAAGTGATTAATAAATGTTTATTGATGGATTAATAAATTGAATCTGCTAATCCTAAATTTCTAAGAATTAATAACACTTCAAGCAAAACAATAAGGTTATATCATAAGTGCTTTTTACTTCATAGAATTTAGAGCTGGAAGTAATCTTGGGATGTTGTTGAAGGAGGTAGCATGGTTCAGTGACATGAACACTGGATTAGGAGTCAGACGATCTGAATTCCAGTCCTGCTTTCACCCCAATGTGACTCTGGGCAAGACACTTTACCATTATTCTCTAATCTGTAAAAAGAAGGGGTTGGCTTCAATGATCTATAAGGTCTCTTTCAGCTCTGAATCTCTCATATGATCCAGTTTGACCTCATCATTTGACACACAGAGCTACCCTCTGCCCTTAGGCTGACACCTTGGGTGTCATCAAAGTGTTATATGGTAGTGTCCTGATTGGTTTAAAAGACTTTTTCCTGGTAGTCAGACTGGGACAAGATAAAAACAATCATATTGGTCTCAATCCTCCAGCTCCTGCCAAGATACTGGTAACATTTACAGAAAGAGACAGTATACACATCATGTGATAGAAATGGAAAAAAAAAAGTGATTTTCGAAACAAGCACAGTGTATAGCAGTGGTTCTCAAAGGGTGTTGAGGTGGCAGGTTTAGAAAATGTAACTTAAATTGTATGGAATTCACACTTATAAATAGATGCACATATGCAAAGCTTCCAATTCTCCTTCAATGTGTTATGATTACTTATGATGAACAACACTGTATCATGAGTCCCTTCCCACCCCCTAAAAGCCAGAGAATTGCTGGTATAATAAAAAGCACACCGATTTCGGCATCAGAAGATGTGGGTTCAAATCCTCACACTATTACCAGCTGTGTGATCCTGGGCAAAGTATTTCAACACATTGAGCTTCTGTTTCCTCATCTGCAAAGTGGAAATGATAATATTAGTTGTACTACTGACCATAAGCATTGTCGTCTGGAAAGTACTGGCGAAAATTCCAAAGTTCTGTGGAACCGGAAGCCATTGCAATTGTAGAACAAGTCCACCACCCAGTAATTATAAGATTGACAGACCCTTGGCAAACACAAGTAAACAATCAGCAATAACAAAACAAAAAACAGCATAATCTCTGCCCCAGAAAATTCAGAATTGGGCAACAATTAAATTCTCTGAACAGATATAGTGGAAATATGATATTGTCTGAATTATGATAACAGATATCAATTATAATGAAAGTGTTAATTTTTAAAATGATTTGAGGAACATGTGATGATATATTGGAAGGAAGGCTAGCTTTTAGCATGGCTAACTGGATCATAAGGACAATTATGTGACTCCTGAAATTAAATATGCAATCTTGGTCGTTTGGCCATTTGTTATTAACAACAAATACTGTTATGTAATAACCTCTATGTGGAATAAAAAAAAATTGCAAAGCCGTCAAAAACTTCTCAACGAATAGAACAACATATACATAAATTGTCTATGGTACATAACATCTAAGGATCACCGACTATTGTACGTTTGTCCAGAGAATGATATGTGAGCACAATACAAGCTTCCTTTGCAATCGATAATTAATTATTGTATCTTTGATATTTAGAGGTAGATAAGTGGTACAGTAGATAGAGAACTAGATTTGGAGTCAGGACGTTGCTGTTCATTCATGTCAGACTCTTTGTGACCCCATTTGGGGTTTTCTTGGCAGAGATACTGGAGTGGCTTGTCATTTCCTTCTCCAGCCCATTTTCCAGATGAGGAAACTGAGGCAAATAAGGTTAAGTGACTTGCCTAGAGTCAGGAAAACTAGCTAGGTGTCTGAGGCCAGATTTGAACTTAAGAAGATGAATCTTCCTGACTCCAAGCTCAGTGCTCTATCCACTGCAAAGTCAGAAAGGCCTGAGTTCAAATCCTGCCTCAGATACTTAGAGTTGTTTGACCCTGGGAAAGTAACAATCTCTCTCTGCCAAAGTTTCCTCATCTGGAAAATGGGAATAATGACTGCCCCTATTTCACTGGGTTGTTTTGAGAATAAAATGAAATAATATTTGTATTTTGCAAATCTTAAAAGACTATGAAATGATATTATTGTCTTTGTTGTTAAGATTTATGTACTTGTTATTGGAATTTTTTTCCCCCAGGAAGAAATGAATATTTTTTTGCTCTGGTCAGTAGAGATTTAAATGTCCTGTGTAATGTTTCTATGTCATTTAGTTGGAAAAACAATGTCAAGCCAACAGTACTCTTGTTATGGCTGTGGTCATTTCCTGAATTTTGGGAGTTCATTTTCTTTTTAAGGAAAGTCTAGATTAAAGTCATCTTTAACATGTTTATCTGTGCTAGTGCATAATGTTTTAGATGCCCAGACTCTTCACAATATTGACTGATATGTCTGGTGAAAGAAAATTCAAGAAGTGTGTATTTAGACAAAAGGTCTTGTGGATCTGAGATGATGTATTTGTTTCTAAATAATAATTAAGTATGATTAAGGGGATACAATTGTTTTCCCTTTGCAAAAAGTATTACTGAAAGAAGACTGATAACAAATAGTACTCTTTTAAAACACTGAAATATTTCATATCCTTCCAAGTTCCCCTGAATTTTCTAAGCCTTTGTGTATATAGACATTGAAACAAAAATGTCAATGTGAAGTATATCCTCATGCCATTTAATATAGTAATAACCAAAATGTTATTGAAGGCAGAGGAACTCTGTGTGTGTGTGTGTGTGTGTGTGTGTGTGTGTGTGTGTGTGTGTGTGTGTACCCACTCCTCCTTCCTATATAAGGAACTAGGGAGTTTTTTTTAATGTACTGGAAACCCCAAGTAATGCCTCCAGTGAGACACCTGTATTACAGACTTTCCTTAACTATATTTTATTTGTGGAAGTGGGATTTAGTAGATTAAGTCAATGCCCTTAATTGAGTCTTAGAGTTTTCAATATGATGATATTTGCAGAACCTTACTGACTGTTGTAGGGATGACACTGTGGCATAATAAGGGTGAGGCTGGAAGACCTCTTCCCAATTAATGTGAAGGAGGGATTAATCTTGTTCTGTTTGGCACAAGAAGATAAAATTAGGCTACGTGTGGGAGAACTTCATAATAGAACTGTCCATAAGTGGAATAGGCTGGCTCAAGAGATGGCAGAGGTGGTGAGCTCAGTCTGTAAACATTGTCTGATACATTATTGTGGGGATTCTTTTCATGTATAGGTTGGACGAGATAGCTAACAAAGTCCTTTCCAACTCTTAGCTTTTTTGATTCTCTAGAATGGTGTTATGATGCTGAGTTTCAGTCTCTGCTTTGCTGCTTACTACCATGTGTCCCTGGGCAAGTCAATGCTTTTATCTCAGCTTCAATTTCCTGATGTATCAAAGGACAGGGCTAAACCACATGCTCTTAGGTCCCTTTCCGGTCATAAACCTATGATTCCAGATTCAAGACCAAATGCTCTTTAGCTCTGAATTCTGTTTGCTGTTGAATTTAAATAATAGTGGCATCACTAAACTTGTCCAGTCAGTTCCAGGCACTAGTCAAAGGTGGGAACACTGGAGGAAATTAAAAACAAACAAACAAAAGCCTCATGCTTGAAGACTTGTTCATTCAAAGTATACATTTTGGGCATCTGAATAGCCTTAGACTTATAAACTCCACTTTTCTTCTCCTCTCACCAATTCCTAGTTTCAGGAAATATTTGGGCTGAGTTTTAGTTGATATTTCTTAGTTTGAATGACTGACAGGATAAAATGACCTATTTTTTCTACCTCTACAAGTAATTGAAGAGGTTAATTTAATGTAGAGAGGCATAACAGTACAATGGAAATAAAGTTAGTCTCAATGTCAAGAGGAGTTTGGTCTAACACTCTCCTCTAAAATATGCTGCCCTTGTGACCATGGGCAAATTACTTAACTTATCAGCATTCCAGCAACTCTGTAAGATTATTAATTGCATAGAAGTTGCCAGTCTTTATAGGCTGAGTTGCCTCAAAGTCCCCTATACTAAGAATCACAAATAAGAACCAAACAAGAGAAATCTAATGCTAGTTTTGCTTTATTCTCTGTTATATCTCATTAAGGACTTTCTAGGTTTTATTTTTCTTGCAAGAGCTTGACTAGATAATATTTAATATTCTTTTCCAGTTCTGTATCCTGTTACATACATATACAAATATATGTGAACAATTAGAAATAAATAAATTATACATTATAAATAAATAATACTCAAATGAAAACAAAATTCATGTAAAGGCACAGACAATACAATACATACACAAAGTCTTTTTGAGACAAAGTTTAGCAGTTTAGACTTCTTTGCCTGGCATTCAATTCACACATACTCCCATCCCCCAATCGGGCTCCAGTTCATCTTTCTAGCCTCACTAACTCCAGTTCACACATTGTGTTGATACTCTGTGCTCCAGTCTACATCCTCTGTCCTCTAGTCAAGCTGAACTGCTCTCTGCTCCTGCCTGCTCCCCCTCCACCTGATATGCTTCATGCTTTCCTACTCCATGCCTTTTCTCAGGCTGCTCACTATACCCAAGAGGAACTCTAGAAAACCATATACAAAGGTAGAGAGGAATTGCAGTATGTGTCAATGGACAGAGTTTCCTAACAATCAAACTAGAGATACTCAAAGTATTTTAGTACAAGTGTGGTACAAGGGAAACAATATTGCATTTTCAGTCAGAGTACCTTGGTTCAAATCATGTTTTCTGCCACTTAATTGCTATAACTTTGGGCAACTCATTTGAGGATTCCAGACCTCATTTTCTGCATCTCCAAAAGCTTAAATTAGATGGCCATTAAAGTCATTCCTGGCTCTAAATTTATGATCCTAAATTTCACTTTAGTGCCCCAAATTTTCATTGATCTTAACCATTGCCGTGGTCAATGACGATGTCTACGTGTTATCTGTGTTGCAAGAATAGGAAAATGAATAAATTCTATAGAAGGAAGCTATCATTTGGATAAGAAACTGAGATGGAATTTATCAGTACTGAGCTAAAAATATGCTTATGACTTCAAGATCTTTAATTTTGTAAATGGAGAAAATCCCTCCAATTATATAAGTAGTACACATCTGCCAAACATTAGTACATAGGTTGCCTCAGCACATATGGCTAACAAAGTCATCATTCTGGGGCCAACCTTTTGGTGATGAGCCTCATGAAAATTAAGATCATTCCTAGATGACAAAAGTATCCTATCATCTGACCCAATGGGCCTAAGGACCTTGTGTAACTTCTGACAAAATACCTTTCTAATTAAAATTTCTCTTCACTTTTATTGTATTTTAGCAAGTGCTAATAAGAACACATTGAAGGAAAATGACACTTAATCAACAGCATTTATTAAATGCCTATTATTTGCCAGGTACAATGACATAAAAATAAAAAATGGAAATATCCCCTGCCCTCAAGAGGCCTATATTTTATGGGTAGACAATATGTGCTCATTTATGCATATAAAAATGTGCATGCAAATTGTATACCAACTAAATATAACACTAGAGTCACCACATGGAAGTTAATATAGATGTGGTGGTGTCTGAAGATTTGAGTCTGAATCTTGGCTATGCCATTTGCTGCCTGCATCACTTTGGTTTAGTCTGGTTTTCTAGTCTGTAAAACAGGGTTGTTGGACTAGATCAATCAATTGCTAAGAATATATTTAGCACCTTGTACATGACAGATATTTAATGCTGGAGATTCAAAGACATAAAGTGAACAGTCCCGGAGCTCAAGAAGCTTACATTTCCTCGGGTGAGACTGTATATAAAAATAAATAAAAGATCATGTCAATGTAGAGTACTAGTTGAGGATGGGGGGAGTAATCAGGAAAGGGTTTGTGCAGAGGGTCACATCTAATCTGAACTTTGATGGAAACTAGGGGTTTCAAAGAATGAAAGTGAGGAGCTAGTGAGTTCTAAGCATGGCGTACGGGGTGGATAAAGGGATGGAGATGAAATGGAGTGTGGGGAACAGCAGGATCAGTGTGGATAGTCTGAAGAGTGGGCAAAGGAGAATAATAATATATAATAAGGTGTGAAAGATAGATTGGAGCCAGGTTATGAAGGTTTTAAAATGCTAAACATAAGAATTTGTAATCAATTCTAATGGGTAAGAGAGAGTCCTTGGAATTTATGGAGCAAGAGTGACACAATCAGACCTACGATTTAGGAAAATCACTTTGGCAGCTATGGGGAAGATGAAGTGGGCAGAGAGAGGCTTGAGGCAAAAAAACCCAATTAGCAGGCTATTGCAGTAATCCAAATAAGAGATAATGAAGACATGAACAAGGCTACTATCTGTATGAGTAGGAAAGGGATACACAATGTGAAAGATCACCTCCTGCACTAAAGTTCTCTGATTTGAAATAGACTGTCTTTTGTATGTGTCAGTGGAATATTAGATCAAAACACAACTCCTGGGATATTTTCTTTGTTTGGATGCTCTTCTAGTAGAGGATAAGAACAAAATCAGATGCAAATTTTCGGTCTTTAATAACTGTGATCCCATTTGTTCAGCTCTCAGATATTTTTTCTACTGAAATAATGAGTCTTCTATCATCTACATTTTTCTATTACCTCATGACAACTACACGATAATGGTCCTGCTTTCCAGTTTATGGTGTTCCATATTAACTTTATATTTATTCTGAATTGTAGAACTTTGGGGTTATACTTAGAATCTTTTATTTTGTTATTATTAAAAAGTTCAAAATGAATAATTGAAAGTTATCTGTCCAGTAAACTGACAAGAAAATTTAAAGTCAAGATTTTGTTTCAACATTTATTGCAAGTTAGGACAAATCCTTTACTCTAGCTTTTACAGAAAGCATGAATAATTATTTTTAAAGGATTTTTCTTCTTTGAGGAAGGAAATATAACCTTAAAATATTTCAAGGAATCATGATAAAAATACATTAATTTTATGTTAATAATTAATTTGAATGATAATGATTTTAAAATGATTTTTACTGTCAGTAAAAACAACTTAGACATATTTTAAGGAAATAATAACAATGATTTTAAGAATAACAGTGACTTAATAATGCTTTATTTAAATAATAATATTTTAAAGTATGAAGCTTGACTTTTTATAAGACATCATATAAGTATTTGAAAGAAAACAATTGTAGTCATTGCATTCTAAAAGATTTATTTCTATAATGGTTTAAACAGTGGCAATAATTTAATATGTAATACTTGACTTTCAGTAACAAGTATTTTGAAGAAAAATAATTATGTTTATCATCAGTTGTTCAAAATAAATGTTTCCCTACGTTTGATTCAATTGATTACAACAAATATCCATTAAACACAAACTCTGTATCAGGTGAGTAGGCAGAGTTGTAGTGTAGTTGTGGAGAAAAAACCCGGGTATAAACAAACAAAACACAAACCTATAGTCTAAATTAGAATGTGGCCAATGTACAGTAGAAACTTTTCTAGATTACCTTGGTGATTTCATAGCTATTAACTCATTGATTCTCAGGCCTACAACTGACTGGTCAGATCTTTGGCTTCAGGAGTGTAGGGAATCCTTACTTCATTGGTGCAAAATACTCCTTCTGTTGGTACAAATGTCTGGGAAAGTCACTTGACCTCCCTAGGAAGCTCAGTTTCCTCATCTCAACTACATGACCTCTGAAGTTCCTTCCAACTCCAGGTCTCTGATCCTGTGCCCCTGATGTTACTGTTCATTGTCACTCTCTGGGCATAAGTCATTGTTTTTTGGGTACTGTGGCAAGCTTACGCACCATGATTCTTTCCCCTGACTCTTAGGTCACCTGTATTTTGTTTTCTCTGACCTCATGGTGTTCTACCATTTGAAGCCATAAGTAATGGTTTCTAGGCCTTATTTTATAACTGAAAAAAAAAAAACTAAGGTATGGTACACATGAATGTTTTAAATAGAATCATACAGTAAATTTTTAGCAAAGCCAGAAATATGAAGAATGTCTTTTACTAAATTAAGGGCCACAAAGTATATTTTTGTCAAGGGTCTGGGTAACACTGGCCTATGGGAGGAGATACAGAGAAAACTGGGCATTGGCAAAAAGCCACTGCTCTGGGATGGCTGGAGGCCAGGACAGGGATGGGGACTGAGGAGTTCTTTAGAGTCTGCCATCTAGTAGATTTCTATTTTAACTAATTATTCTTGCTAACTAGGTACTACATTCTCTTATTTCCAAGCTGTTAATTAAGTACTATCCACACTCTCCAAATTCAGTGCCCTTAGACAAAGCTCTAGTGACCCATCCCTAGTTACTGCTCTGAGAAAAGCCAGGAATAGAGTTTTCTGATTCTGAGCCCCAAGAACCTTTCATCAAATTTTTCAAGAAATAAGCCAACCAACCAATCAACAAGGATGAGTTATTGTTAGTTCCTTGAAAGTAGGGATTGTTTTAGTTTTTGCGTTTTATTTGTATTTTTTAATTTGTATTTGTCTATTGCATTTCATATATTTAGCACTGTCCACAGTTCCTGGCACTTAAATACTTAAATGCCAATCAAATGATGTATTTGAATACCTACTCTGAGATATTGTGGCTAGGCATTGAATAATTCTCTCTCTCATTTTATGCCTAACAAACATATCCTTGCATAGCTCCTCTTGAGAGATAATTTTCTCTAAATTCAAGGGGAAGCCCTGACTAACTTCCAATCTTATGTTGCTTTCCCTAATTTTTTTCTCACGTACACAATACATATAATGTAAAAATCTTGGTTATTAAGAACAAAAAGAAGCAGCAGCAATGTCTGTGTAGCTGTGAATCTTTTACATATTTGCATTATATATCTGTGAGACTGTGGCTTTATGGTGTCCATAGATCACTTAAATTTTCACTGAAAGCTTTCCAAGTAACTGAGGGTCCTCAGAGTTTACCACATATAAGTATTGAGCTGAATTTGAATTGAATCCAAATTCTCCAGTCACTTTGAGTGTTTCATCTCAGAAGCTGCTTTTAATAAACTTGGACATATATTGCATGTTAAATCAGGGTAATCTCAGGGTAGAATTCCCACTGAAATAAATCGGATTCAGTTCAAAGATTGAGGAGGGGATAGGGCTGACATATAATTACAAATGTGAAACCATAAAGGAGCTGAGCAGAGTGGAATACAGCTGTATATGCTAAGGACCTATTCAGACAGTGGGTAGCTAGATGGGTACTTCTTAACACATTTACTAATTTTTGAACTAAATTCAAACTTTGAGTCACTCAGAGACTATTTTTCATGCATAAAAGAGAAGTCAATTTAAGTAATAGCTTCTGATAAAATCATTAATAATGTGCTATTGTCTCAGGGTAATGGCTGTCCATTTGTCACTGGTAATTGACAAACCTGAAATTCCCTCTTCAATAAAGATATTCATAAGACTTGCCTTTTAAAACGTGTTTTGAATGAAACACCCTCAGACTATTCTTCATCTATAATTTATTTTAACTAGTGGAATCTTTTAAAGTAGTTCATGTGTCCCCAAATAGAAATACAACATCACAGGAGGAAATTTGAGATTTTTCAGCCTTAAAGCAGGGAAATAAGGGGCCATTTAGGTATATCCATTGACAATATGTTATTGTGAATGCATTGTTAAAAATACATTTTTAGCATAAGGAAAAAAAAATTAGAGAATATACTTTCTCTTGGTTTCTTACTCAAAAAACATCCTATAACTTTTTAAACCCATTCACTGGTAATCAGAATTTAGTTCTTTAAAGGATATTAGAGATCCCAATTCTGTCTCTTCATTATAATGATGGAAAAAAAACCCCAATTCCCTATGAGGCTCACAATCCTACCAATATATTGTACTTCTAAAGAGTTTGTGAAATTTTATCACATATATTATTTCATGACTTGCCTAAGATCACATAACTAGTGACAGAGAACCTGTTTTATTTCTCATGCTATATCATCTAGAGAACTTGCTTGATGGGGTCAGGGAAGGATTGGCATCAAAATGGTTTACTTCTATTCAACATGGAAATTCAAAAACCATTTTTTAAGTATGCCAAAAATGTTAAAAAAAAAAACAAAAAAAAATTGATGATCTAATCCCCTTAAGTGTTTCCTTTTAAAATTTCTCATCAAAATCAATTTTGTGTATTCTTTATATATTTAGAAGCTTTATAAGCCTATATTTCTTTTGTGTGCACTAAACAGATTTGTAATTTTAATTCTTTATCCAGAATGATAGATACTCTCCAGTGGTAGAGATTAGAAGTCCTCCATTCCTTTTTAATATGGATAATTCTTGTCCATATATTTTCATAATATAAGTTGCAAGTTGATGTAATATATACACATCCATATCACATGTATGTGAATACAAATATGAATATACATATACATATCAAGCATATATTGATTAACTAGTTACAGTAATTATGCTAGAGTATAGGCAGTATTTTTTTCATCCATTTTGTTTTTCTACTATGAAAAATTAGAGCAATATATTTCCTGATGTAGTTTTCACCAAAGAGACTTTGTAGTATATCAGGGGTCAATGTAATTAGTACATGGCCATCTGGAAATGAAAATTTTTATAGAATTTCACCTCAAAAATCCTTTTTTTTGCTCAATTTCTGTTCAGGACATCTTCTATGGCACAGGAGAATATCTAAGGTGAATATATACCCTCTTATTTTACCCCTTGTTTGATGTCATTACTCAAGAAATTTTTAAACCAAGTCAGGTCCATAAGTTCTATGTGCCATGGTTTTTTTTTTTAAATAATTTTAATATACAAATGAAAGATGCTTTGTTTTCTAGAGAGCCTTCAAAAATTAATTTTATTCCACTGACTCAAATGTTTATTTAAATATCTATGAACAGTAAACATAATGAGGTCTTATAATCTCTATACCCTGATTAAAGAGTATAATAAATAATAGCTAACCTTTGAATAGCACTTTAAGGCTTGCAAAGCAATTTGCGTATCTCATCTCGTTTTATGCTCATGACAACCTTGAGAGGTATGTGCTATTATTACCTACATTTTACTGACGAGAAAACAGAAGGTATGGAAGCTAGATTTGAATTCTGGTCTTCTTGATTCCAACTCCAATATCCTCTAGACCAGAGGAAGGGAAACTATAATCTCCAGGCCACATGTGCCTTATAGGTCCTTGGGTGTGACCTTTTCACTGAGACTAAGTTTTACAGAACAAATCCTTTTACTAAAGGGATTTGTTCTGTGAAGTTTGAATTCAGTCAAAGGGCCCCACTTGAGGACCTTAGAGGGCCATATGTGGCCTTGAGGCTGCAGGTTCCCCACCCCTGCTCTAGACTGTACCACCTATCTATGACAATAGTGTGGACTATTACAGGTAATTGAATGTAAAAGCCCACCTATTCACTTCTGATATTTTCATTAAGGAGTCCCTTAAAGTATAAACAGACCATTTTCCTAAGATATTTGTAGAAATAAGAAAGCAAGGATGATTAGGCAACTTCCATGTCATCCCTGATTCATTTTGCATACTCTACAGATAAAGTAAACTATCAAATTTTGTAATTTCTACCAGCACAGAATCTTTGAAATATGTCCCCTTCCCTATATTCACATAGCCATAATTCTATTTTAGGATTTCATTACCTCCCATCTAGGCAATAGCCTTCTGTCTCATGCCTCCCTTCATTCTGGTCCATAATCCACTCAATTGCTAAAATGATTTTTCTAAAGTGTAGGTCTGACCACATTACCAACCCCTGTTCATTGAAGTTCTAATGATTTCCTATTATTTTTAAGGTCAAATCATTTGAAGCACTTTACAATCTTATTACCACTTGCTTTTCCAGCATCACTTCTCACATTCTATGATTGAACTAAACTGACTTACTCGTTGGTCTCACAAGATAACCCATTTCCTCTCTCTGTGTTCTTTCACCAACAGTCTTCCATAACTAGAAGGCCTTCCCTCCTCTCCTTAGTACCTTAGAATCCTTTTTAGAACTAAGTTCAAGCAAAACAGACCAGTTTGACCGACTAAGGGCAACAAGGATGCCCACGCATATTCATGAGAACTGAGGGTGACATAAGATACATCCAAAGTTCTAAGCTACATATTATAAAAACCAAATCAATCAGACATATTCCATATCTAGCAAAATTACATTATTGAAGAACTTTCATCTTGCATATTAGTTTATTTAATATTTTCACAGGTGACTGGGGAAGTTCAGAAGACGTTGGAAAGGAAAATAGAAAGTTGATGGATTAAATGTACATTAGTTTATAGATGCTGTGTAATTAATTGGTCAGGCATGTTCATTGAATAACTGCAATGTGCCTAACACTGTGCTAGAGACAATAATGTGTAAAAACAGAATGGCATAGTTTAATGAACTCTGCATTGGAAATTAAAAGGTCCAAATCCTTCTACTGGCTCTGCCAATAGCCAGCTGTGTGATGTTAGTTATTCATTTGCCCTCTCTGTGCTTTTCAGTAAAATGAGATGAGATCAAATGATTCCAAAGATTCTGTTCCCAAATCCTACAATTTTATAAAGACATTCATGACATCATTTCTGTCTACAAAAGGCTTAAAATCTATGATGGATAATTTATTCGACCAGGTCACCTGATAGAGTACTTTGCACATAGTATAAGATGAAGCAAATATTTAGGAAAAAATGACTAAACAAATGATTGAGTTGCAACCTGATTTGAGCCCTTTGCCAACTTTTTTCAAAGCACAACAGTTTATCTCATGCCATTCAATTCAGCTTACCAGTACAGTGGATGAGTCTTTGAAATTCAAGTTGCAGTTAAGCTGTGATGTGTTTATCTAGCCCATCAAGTAATGGATTTATTGAAGAAGAAAAATCCCTGCTGTAGCTGATTGTACTTTGAAAAATGCTTTAGACTGTGCTAACTACTTAATCAGCAGTGAAATCATCCCATATTTATATTTTATGCATATGCAGTTATAAAATTTGATAAATGAATCATGTAATGAAGCTCCTCTGACAATTAAAGATTTAAACACATAAAAGTACAGCAGTATTACATTTGGTGGAAGCATTAACATTTTTCAGTTCTTCCAGAGGAGATGAGGGCTATATGGCTTTCTCAGTAATTTAGGTACCAAGATAAGTTTCTGCAAAAATATTTAATACCTTTAATAATTCCTAACCAGCATCTGAATATTGGTTCTTCTATGTAAAATGGAAGGAAGAAAAACAGATTGAAAAATAACAAGAATTAGGAAAACAGTATTCTTTATAGCCATGGAAATAAATTTCCATGTCTATGTTGTATAATAAAAAAATAAAGAAGAAACTTCTCCTATTTGGAATTGGATGGAAGTAACCAAAAACTTATATTGCTTTCGAGTTATTGTCTGGTTGGTACGAATGATGAAGTCTGGGTTCTAGCAAAACCAGTTGTACTGCTATGTCCTTGGTTTGTTGAATAAGTAAATGTTTGTTGAACAAATGAATGAATAGTTGACCTATTTAATCTGATGTAACAGAACCAGAATAAATTACTTAGAACATCTGATTAGACACTAAGCACTAATATTAATTCCATTGATTTTTTTAATCATTAGGAAAATTCTCCCTATCATGGCTATTGCTCTTTTTTGTGTCGATTGTTGTTGACATATATGACACATATTGACATATACGTGCTTATGTATGGGCAACTCTGATTTAAGAGACTAGTTCAACAAATTCCACTATGATTAAAAACCTATAGAAGGATGACATTGACTGATATTTATATACTGTTTTAGATTTATATGATAGATATAGATCTATGTAATATTTATATATTTATGTATAGGGCAGCTAGGTGGCACCAGGCCTGCAGTCAGGAAGACCTGAGTTCAAATTTGGACTCAGACACCTACTAGCTATGTGACCCTGGTGCAATGGCAAGCAAAGTGGGACTTTTTGCTATTTTTTTTCTTTTGGAGTGCTTCTCAGCACTAAGGCAATCAAATGCCTTTGATTGAGTCTTGCCTTATTTTGAATCAAGAGTCTTTGATTGGAAACAGTATATACACTCTGAGGTTAGCGTTTTGTTTTGGGGCTCACTCATTGGAAGAGTTTTCATGTGATTTGGTCAGATGAGACTCTGGATAGCTGTTAAGGAGCCCCCTGGTTTTGAAAATCCAAATGTTGATGCTTCTATCTCTCTAGTAACTATATATGTATTGCTATGGTCAGACAGAAGCCTGTCTGTTGCTTGTGTTATTTTCTCTGTTTGTAAAGTTTGTTTGTATTTGTTCAGAAGTTCAGGGTCCTGATTTTTTCCCCTGAAATAAGTGAATGATATATGTATGTTTAATTAAAATAAGATTGTTAACCCCTTAAAGTTGCTTTCCTTTAGAAAAGCAGATCAAAGAACCTGTGCTAGCAGCCCTCCCATGTGCTGATGTTATTGGCCTTACACCTCCACAGCAGCTGCAAGTAACATTGTTTTTATACCTGGACAAGTCAGTTTCCTCATCTGTAAAATGAGCTAGAGAAAGAAATGGCACATCACTCTTGTACCTTTGCCAAGAAACCCCCGAATAGAGTCACAAAGAGTCAGGCATGACTGAAATAACTGAATAACAACAACAAAAGATTTATATATTTTGACACATGATTTCATTTGAGCCTCATGTAAGGCATATACTAAAGGTATTGTTATGCCCCTTTTATAGGTGAGAAAACTAAAGTTCAGAGAAATAAAGGGGTGTGTCCATAGTAACCAGCTTATACATTTCTAAGGTGGGAAATGAACTTAGATCTCCCTGCCTCTATCTCCAACACACTGTCTTCTATATGCACTAAGTACCAATAGGTAGATTGGAGCCAGATTGTAGATAGTCTTGAAGCTAGTCAGTACAAATTTTATCTAGTAGGCAGTAAAGCCACTGAAATTTTCTAAGGAGAGGAATGGCATGATTGTAGCAGTATATTAGAAATATTGCTGTAATTGTGTTTTAAACTAGAAGATAGAATGGAAAAAGAATAGACCACAGTGTTTTCCACAATGCTTAAATGAAAATAATTTTCTGTGCTTTTTTAGTCAAGTAACTATGTGTAGGTGCCTTGTGGGACTTTATCTATGCTTCACAGTGTGCTTAGTTTATTAATTAAAAGAATGCACCTTGCCTCCAATGGCTAATTACTAAGCTGGTTTGTCTGCTGCTGTGATTTCCTCGGAGTATATCACATAACAGTATTAACGCACTTCAGGAGACATGAGCTTTGAGTTGTCTTTCTAGGAGCGTTTATGGATTTGTCCTGATATATCCGCAGATTTTTACAGTTTTCCCTTTGACCAATTATAGTAGTATGACTAGAAGAACCCAATAGAGTCACAGAAGCAAGGATATCATGTTACAATATTGAAAGCAATTATGTCATCATCTCAGCAAACATGTTGAGGTTATATTTATTTGGCCTGACTGCTACTCTCTGTTTTGACAGTGGAAAAAAGAGATGACTCTTCCTGGAACAGGGAAAATCTGTGTGAGGCACTCAGGATCTTCTGTTTCATATTCACTTCATGTGGTCTTGATGTTTTACTTACTGGGAAGGCAGTAGAGGGGGAAAGAGTGTTATATGTTGGTAATCTCTCCTCTTATGCAATATGTCTATGTGTGATATCTAGGAGCAGTGGGTCAGTTAATTGAAGGAGTAAATCTTTGATGACACAGTAATTCACATGAAATTCAGGTTCAGTATCTGTAAAGACAATGGATCTAACACTATAGTTCATCCTTATATGAGTTCAGCAAAACCAGATGATATACCAATAACAAAGTCTGACCACTAAAGAAACACAGCAGAGGTGCCCATTTAGAGAGCAGATCCAGGATTAGACTCATCAGTGCTTATTTTCTGCCTATTATCCAAGTCTTCCTGTCAGAATTCAAGATTCCCTTACCCTTGACAGATAAAATAATTAATCAACAAGCATATACAAAACATCTACTTCATGCCAGGTACTGTACTGGGACCAAAAAGACAAAATTGAAAATAAAGAAACTTATAGTTGTTAATGGCATTATAGAGATTTTTTGGCAATATTTCTTATTGTAGTCGTTATAATGTTTCCTAAAACAAACATTTTGTTAAATTCAAATGTTTAATCTGTCCATTTCCATTTTATGGGTAAATTTGTCCCATTCACATTTTAAGCTACAATTATTTGCATATTTTCTTCCTTCCTATTTTTCCTCACTGTTCTCTCTTACCTTATTTACCTTATCCCAACTCATTCCTCTACTTTACTTCTCACCACTACCTTGCCTTCCTATTCCTTATCCTACGTACCTCACTAAGAGCCTCTCCCCTATCCTCTCCCTCCACCCTATCCCCTTGTGCTCTTATTTCTTTATTAAATTAGAAGATTTTAGACCCTTCTAAATATATATGCTGTTCCCTCTTTAACCCATTCCTGATGAGAGTAAGATCCCAGAACTACCCGCCCTCCCCCTACTAGCTTCTTCTGTATCAATTTTTCCTTTTATGCCTCATTTGAATGAGATAATTACTTTTTTTATCTCTCCCTGCACAGTCTTATTTTTTCAGAATCATCCCATCATACTTAGCTCAACCTATGCCTTTATTTCAAACTACCCAAATAATGATGACAATCATAAGAGTATTGCTAGTATTTTCACAAAGATGAAGTAAACAATTTAACCTCATTGAGTCCCTTATAATTGGTCTCATGTTTATCTTATATTTCTCCTGGATGTTATATGTGAATTTTTCACCAAGTTCTGTGGGTTTTGTCACAAAAACATGAAAGTCTTTGAGTTCATTAAATACCCATTTGTTTTTCATTTGGGATTATACTTAACTTTGCTCAGTAAATTGCCCTTCATTGTAACCTCAGTTCTTTTGTTCTACAGAATATAGTATTCCAAGATTTATGTTCCTTCAATATAGCAGCCCCTAGGCTTTGTGCAATCTTTATTGTAGCTCCATGACACTTAAATTGGTTCTTGTTGCTTCCAATATTTTCTCTTTAACCTGGGAGATCTGATGCTTGGCATGTTACTGAAAGTTTTCCTCCTGGGGTCTCTTTCAGGTGGTGATTGGTGGATTTTTTTCTCTTTCTACTTTGCCTTCTTATTCTAGAACTTCAAGGCAATTTTCACTAATAATTTCTTATAATGTTGTATCAAGATTCTTTTTTAATCATAATTTTCAAGTAGTCCAACTATTCTTATATATTACTTTTCCACTATCTGTTCTCCAGATCAGTTATTTTTTCTGATTATTTCTCTTCCGTTTTTTCATTCCTTTGATTTTGTTTTATGATTTCTTGGTTTCTTAGAAAGTCATTAGCTTCCTCTTGCCCAATTCTAGTTTTGAAGGAATTATTTTCATCCTTAAGTTTTTGATTCTCCATTTCCAGTTGGTTGTCTTTCATACTTTTCTTGATTTCCTTGGATTGCATTTTTTTTCCCTAATTTTTCCTCAATCTCTCTCATCTGATTTTTGAAGTCCTTTTAAACTTCTTCCAAGAAGTCCCTTTGTGCCTTGGACCATTTAATATTTCTCATTGAAAAAGAAGTGGCTTTTTTAGTTCCATTATCTTCCTCTGAATAGAAACCCAGATCTTCTCTATCCCCATGGTAACTTTTTATAGTTGGGTTCCTTCTCCTTTGTTTACTTATTGTTATTTGTTCTTTGCTTTATTTTGTTTTTAGCAGCTATTAGTGCAATCAAGTGTAGTCCCAAGATATAGGGAATGGTGCCCTAAGCTTCAGGTCCTTCTTACTGTTATTTTCTAAGGTCTGCCTCAGGGCCCAACCTTGGGCTCTGCTCTCCTCTCCACCCCTTGGCTCTCTAAGCCATGGCTAAGGCCCCCAGCCACAATGTCCCATAAATGATCTTGGTCCCTGCAGTCCTTCAGGTGGCTGCAAAACATCGCTTTCTTCTCTACCCCAGAACTGAAACCAAAGATTCTGCTCTCCTGCAAGTGCCCACAGGCAGCAGGGTCCCTTGCTCCTCACTAATGTACTCACCAGGTGTGTGCTAGCTTCTTCTTTCTGCAGCCACAGCCAGGACCGGTCTGGTCAGCACAGCTCTGCTTGGTGTACCTCAGTGAAAATGACAATCATAAGAGTATTGCTAATATTTTCACAAATATGAAGTAAACAATTTAACTCCGCAACGTATAGCTTGTGCAAAGGCTGTGTAGTGAAAAGAACATAAGAAAGGCAGCCAGGATTCATAGATTCTGCTCCTGCTAAAGTCCTAACTCTTAGATCCTAGACTCAATCAAATGTATCTGATTTTATAAATGTAGCAATGCCTTTCCAGTGATGCATAGCACAACTCATCCATGCATGCCTAGCCTGTGTGACCCTTGTCCATGATGTCCCATAGATAAGCCTATGTGGGTTCACTCAACATGCCAGAGGCTTTCTTCCATTTCTTCGGACATTAAGAGGAAACATTCAATGTACCTACCTATCATCTGTCACCCTCACAATTATCATGATCAGTTGTCCCAAGGAAGATATAGGGTAGCTAGCTATAAGTGATAACAAACCACAAGATGAACACATCTTTTCCTATCATACAGTGATCTTGGGAAAGTCATGTCCTTCAATCCTTTCCTACTCCCCACTCAGACACCTGCACTATCTGTGAGATAAAAATTTCTAAGGCTGAGGCCTCTTTTCAACCCAGTTGCCCTCAGGGCTTGTTTGTTGATTTTTTTGCAAAGTAGGCCTGGAAGTTTTTCCACTTCACTCAGGCCCAACCTCTGCCCCTAGAGGTCGGTCTTTCCTGGAGTCTTCTCAAATTGTCTTAGGAGGACAATTACTTTACCCCATGTTGATTTCTATTGCTTTGAGGTAACTTTTTTTGGGGGGGGGGTAAAGGAAATTTGGAGAGCTGAAAGTTTTCTGAATGACTCTGCCATTTTCCCAGAATCCTCTTCTAGAAAATCTTTAATGTAGTAAAAAGACCAATCATAATAATTAACATTTATACATTACAATTTTCAAAGAGCTTTCCTCATAATGGCTGCATGAAATAGGTCATGTTTATACCTAGGTTAATATTTTAGTTGTTTGTTTAAGCAACTAGTAATCATTACTTGGTGATTAAGTTTTTAGTACTTTAACTTTTTTTTTAAATAATTTTTGCTTTTTCATTCTTTACTATACCTCCTCAAAAAATTATTTTTTGAATGGTAGGTCTTAGATTAATAGCTAGTTCACTGAGCCTTTGCTTTTAAACTTCTGCATCTCATTGCTCCTCTTCCAGATGACAGAATACAGGTGCCTAGGTGTTTAATTCAGCTTATTCATGTCGTAAGGTAGTAGGTATAGAGGAAAGTGGAATTGAAGCCAGGAGGGATGAGTTTTGGCCCACAAAATTAGAAGCATAGGGTAGATCGAGACCTGGTATAAAGAGTAATCATTAATATTATTGAAAAGTAGAATGAACTGACTCTAGATTTAATGGGTTTTCTTTCACTTAAGATCCTTAAGCCAAGACTGGGTAACTACTTTTTGGGCATGTTGTATATAGACTTCCTTTTCAGATACATATTAGATCAAATGCCCCTTAAAGCTATGATTGTGATTTGAGGACTTAGAGCATCCCACATGTTCATCTCTTACAAGTTTCACCATTATTTTTATGGGAAAGAAAAGCCTTAGGGTGATTGTCTAAGTAAATGACACTTCTGCAACTGGCCCTGATCTTTTCCCTTTTTTTGATACAAAAGCTTATGTTTTCATTTTTTAGAAACCTTCTATGTATGTGGCTGCTGTACCTCCCAGCCAGGGCTAGGTTATTGAAGGAAGAAACTTGGGGCGGGGGAGATGAGGAGGAATGATGAAGAGCAAAGGAAAGGAAGGGAAAGGAGAGGAGTATAAGAGCTGCAAAGGACCTTAGAACATAGGTCATAATATTTAATCTGGAAGGTACTCTAGTCATCGTATAGTCTGACTCCCTTGTTGTACATAGGAGAAAACAGATTTCCAGGAATGGAAAATGACTTTCCCAAGATCACTGTATGATAGGAAAAGATGTGTTCATCTTGTGATTTGTTATCACTTATAGCTAGCCATCCTATATCTTCCTTGGGACAACTGATCATGATAATTGTGAGGGTGACAGATGATAGGTAGGTAGATTGAATGTTCCCTCTTAATGTCCAAAGAAATGGAAGAAAGCCTCTAGCATGTTGAGCGAACCCACATAGGCTTATCTATGGGACATCATGGACAAGGGTCACACAGGCTAGGCATGCATGGATGAGTTGTGCTATGCATCACTGGAAAGGCATTCTTATATTTATAAAATCAGATGCATTTGATTGAGTCTAGGATCTAAGAGTTAGGACTTTAGCAGGAGCAGAATCTATGAATCCTGGCTGCCTTTCTTATGTTCTTTTCACTACACAGCCTTTGCACAAGCTATGCATTGCAGAGTTATCAAAACACACAACTGATATGTTTATCATAATATTCATGTCCCCCACCTTCGTAAGAAGTGGTCAAGACAGTAGAAATTTACCATCTCTATTTTAAAATCTTTGCCAGTCAACCAAAAAACTGACCTAGAGAAATGACTCTTCAGATCAGCAATTCCCACACCCCCTTCCACCACACTCCACTACTTTCTCTTTTATCTATTCTTGGAGAAAACTTAGAACCATAGCAACAGTGTCATCCTCATGATTTGGATAAGTGTTAACTAATGACTGCACTGCAGCCTTGAAGCATATTTCATTAAAGGATTTGAATGTGATCTGAATCTGTTGTCTGGGAGATTTATCATTGTCCCTTTTCCCTCAACAGTGTGCTGATCATTTGATGTGCAGCAAGGAGAAAGCATGGCATTTTAGGTACCATAATTTGTTTTAATTTGTCAAAGATGAGTTATTTTGAAACAAAACAAATTGTTTTTTCTTCATATTCACGAAGAAAATGGAAAATTTTAGGAGCAGGAAAAGTCAGAGGTCACCAGGCTGCTCCCTCTTCACATTGTTTTGTTTAATCTAACTACTGCTTTGTTGGTTGCTTCTTCCCATCAGGAAGTAAGTAGTGTTTATATCTAGGTTGCTTTTTAGTTATTTATTTAAGCATCTACTAATCATTACTTGGCAATTAAATTTATTATAGTTTAAATTTAACTTCTTTGAAAAAAAATCCTGATTGCCTAACATTATCCTAACAATAGTGATGGGCAGGAGAAGCACTTGAGGCAGTACATCCTAAATTGCTTTCTCCTTTCATCCAGTTCCAAGCTGGAGGGGAGCATCAATTTCTAGGACAAATAGGCCTGATGGCTACTCATAGTCATTGAGAGAGTTCACATTAGGTTTATATTTTCAGTAGAGGTTTTTGGAGTTGTTACAAAGGAACCCATTGGAATGATCCTATCATTATAATTGAAGCCCAAGATGAAAGAAAGTCAAAGAACAGAGCTCCCCCAATCACTGGTCCAACTTCTTTCAGCAGCAATATGAAAGAGAGGAATATTTATTAGCAGACAAAAGGACAATTTCAATATTAAAAATAAAGAAGTTATCAGCCAGAGCTAACCCTCCTACATCTTCATTGGGCCAACCGATTACATTCTGGTTGTGTCTGGCTCCTTTTGTGTTATTGTAGCCAGTCTCTTCCTTGTTTTCTTTCACTTGAGATCTAACACACTCACCTCCATATTGCCTTTTTGACAGTCTGCAATAATATCCCCTAGCTGTCAATAATGCTCCCATCTCTCCAACCTTGCAAACTGGATTTTAAAATATTTTTTCTATTGCTTGCCACTTTTTACCCCAAGCAAAAATAGCCTTCTTTCACTGCATGTTGATTTATGCATTGTTTAGCATAGTATTAAAATTTGGGGTTGAGGTTAGGGCTTAGGCTGCCTTAATTACATCATATAGCATGCACAATATCATGCCATGAAGTTACTTCCTGAATATAGTTTACTGACTAGGAGCTCGCCTGGGATCATATCTTCTTCATTACTCCTTAAAGTATAGTATATTTTCAGTGGTTACCATAGTTGAGTGAGAATATAAGTACATGAAAAGAAGTATTTAAAGTTAAAACTTTCTGACATCTGGAATATGAATCATTTTCTTTGGTGTTCATTGTTAAAACAACAATTTATGTTGTTTTAAATACTTTAAAAATACTCTGTAATTCATTTTCCTGAATAAGTGGAACCATATTTCGAAACTAACAAATGCATGTAACTAGGCATCTAGAATGGTTCGGGTGATATTTGGAAAGAGTATGCTTGTAAGGGGAAATTGTCCCATGGATGATAGAGTATATGCTTTGGATTTGCTGCATAATGCTATCTAGTACCTTTAGAAAATAATGGGACATTGTCCTTTCAGGTGGACAATAGCACATATCCTGGAAAAAAAGCTAAGTGAGAGATGATGAATTGTTTAAGCACAAAAAAATGCTGTAGAAATAGAGGCAATTTTTCCTGGGTAGCAAAATTGCAAAGTGTACCTTAAATCATCCCAGTTTTGACATTTCTGCTCTCACACCTCTTTTCCATAGAACATTAACAAACACAATTGAAAACAAAACAAACTTTAAAACATTTCAAACACCAAATCCTTACACTCTACTCCATTCTTCGAGGGGAAGGGAAGAGGGGGCAGGAAATCATTTCATTAGATTATTCGCAGAACCACATACTGAGAGTTGGAAAGGATGTCATGTCGTCCAGTCTTTCAACAAAGGGAACTCCCCCCCGCCCCCGCCCCATAACACCTGAGACAAGTTTTGAAGGAAGGGAATTCACCACCTCTTGAGGCAGCTTATTCTACTTTTGGAGAGTTTTAATTTCCTGACAGCCAACTTAAACTTTCTTTCCTTTCTAAGTTCCACTGATTATTCCTGTTTTTTTCCAACTAGAGATAAACAGAAAAATCCCTCCCTTCACATGGAAGTCCTTCAAGTACTTGACAACTACCATGTCCTCCTTGAGTTATCTCTTCCCTAGGCTAATCATGACCATTTCCTTCACCCAATCCTCATATGTCATGGGTTCAAGACCCTTTATCATTTTGGATGCCATCCTCTGGATTCTGTCCAGCTTTTCAATGTTCTTGCTAAACTGTGTTGTTCAAACATGAACATGTTTTTCCAGGTGTGGTATAACAAAGGGATATAGTTGGAATATCACCTCCTTTTTCCTTGGAGCTATGCTTCTCAGCCCTCTTTTTTTTGAACTTATGTCACATTAATTTCATAATAATTCCGGGTGATATATTTTATTTTTTAATACAAATGCTGAATATTTATATTTAAATCTGTGATCTTACCTGTTTAGGAAATTTCTGGTAGAGAAACTCTCTTGAGACGCAAATGGGTACCTGCTCTGTAACTTATTTCCTTAAAAGACTTTAAGAAATTTAGCAACTTTCCCAGGACTACACGGGCTAGATGTGTCCGAGGCAAGACTTGAACCTAGTTTTTCCTCACTCTGAAGTCTGCACTCTAGTCACTATTCAATGACTACTCCTTCTCTTCCCCTCTTGTTCTGCCTCTTCCCTTTCCTCTCCATCTCTCTCTCTCTCTCTCTCTCTCTCTCTCTCTCTCTCTATATATATATATATATATATATATATATATATGCACACATACATATTTTATATATCTATATATACATATATACACATGATTATTTATATTTGTATCTATGTGTGTATATATGTATGTAGTCACAGAAAGCTAAAAACTCCAAATCATTTACAATTTTAAAAAAGGGAAGGAAAAAGTACATCGCAAAACCATCTTCTTGGCTTCTGTCCTTCCACTTAATTTCTACTGTGTGCTGATCAGATTTTATTAGGGGAGATAAGTGTTTATAGCTTTATGTAATAAAGAATATTTTCCTACATGATATTGTGGATGGTAATAATAATGGTACCATTGTACATTTAATAAAAGTTTTACATAGAGAGCATTTCATCTTTGTTATATATAGAACGTGGAGCTAGGACTTCCTTGCATGCTACTATACCTACGTTTTGGGTACTTGTTTTCAGAAATTTCACTAAATTTAAATATCTTTTTATATAAAATATCTAAATATCTATTTTGTCTTCCTCATCTCTATCCACTGATTTTTGCTCCCTGTTATATGACACTCAGAGGAACAAAATGCTAATATTAAAGTTAATTAGGGTCCTAGAGTAAAAAATTCAATATAAAATGTTAGAAGACCTTATGGTTCAAATACCAACTCTTCTTTTCACCACCAGAATGACTGTGGCAATCCATTTCCCTCTCTGGCCCTCAGTTTCATTCACTATTAAAAAGGAAGGGGCAAGAAGTTGGAATAAATTATCTCGAAGGTCATTTTCAGCTCTAGATCCTATAAATACAGATTTAGTCATTTAACATTATTTAATATTGGAACATGCCCCATGTAGTATATAGTGACTTTTATTGAGAATAAGAAATTCCTTTTCTGCTTGAAATCCCTTTATTTAAAGAAAGAGAAGAGATATGTGCCATTCTGATCAAAGCTAAAATTTACACTAATCCTCTGTACCTGATAGTTTGAAATCATGTTAGGAACTTTAATTAATGAAGCATCCCAACATGCCTGTGGGTGAGAAAAGAATTATTATCCCAATTTTGCTGGTAGACAGACCTATACTGGGGGAGGTTAAAACAACCTTCTAAGGTCACCTACCAAGTTAATGAAATCCCTATGAATGTATCTTGGAACAACTTATTTCCATTCCTACTACTATAGGAGTAGTTTTGAAACTGTCCTACTGAGACCTAGTTTTCTGCAAGGGGCCTCTAAGTGGGGACACTTTATTTCTAGTTCATGGGCTAAATGCTGAACCTTCTCTAGGGGCTAGAAATCCTCAACACATAAAACAATTGTCCAGATTGTGAATATGGCTGGATTTCATTAAAAAAAAATACTAATTGAGTACATAGACATTGGATTAGACTAAATTAATTCTCACATCTAAATTGTAAGTCATTTTAAAGTTTAAAATAAATGAATGTTGGAGCTAGAAGAGATATCAGAGAACATCTAGTTCAGTCCTCTCATTTTCCAGATGATGGAGTTGAGTTTTAGACAAAGGAAGTGACCTGCAAAAGACTATAGAGCTGGTATTTGGCAGAGCCAAGACTGGATTTTTGGTCGTTTAACTCCATATTTTGTACTTTGCCCAAACCTCTTCTACAAAACAATAGAATAGTCCATATGGAAGGCTCATTAGTGGCCATCTGGTAGAACTTTTCCTTTTAAATTATTGGTTAGAAAACTGATATCCAAAAAGGGGAAATGACTTACAGTTACTCAGTTCATATAGATTAAAAAATAAGAAGAATACAAAACTATCATGGTTATCACGATAAGGAACTTCTAAAGTTCTAGGATAACATTTAAAAGCAAAGGGAAAGTTTATCAGATTCTATTTTTATGGCCAGCATTCTTGTATATGCCTCAAGAAGGACAGCAACAGAATGTGTATGAACTTCTGCCATGGCCTGCATAGAGAACATGCTTTGTATGAAATGCTTTTTGAAACTCAACATAAATAAACATCAGCCTGAAGAAGAAAGTTGGTTTCATAACTTGTTTGAAGTCTTATTGAATTATGAATTTTCTCATATCCAATGAAAAAGAGAATTCCATTTTTTTCAGTTTGATTCAATTCATTCCCACAAGGATTCATTAGGCACCTGCTATATGCAAGCTCTTATTCTAAGTGCTAAAGATAAAAAAAAATGAAAATCTGCTCTGCCCTCTAGAAGCTTATGCTCTACTGGGGAATAGACGATCTATGTAGGAAAAATAAATACAATATAATTTGAGGGGCCAGAGAAAACTAACAACCAAGAGGACCAAGAAAGGCATACTTTAGGGGCACCTGCACTGAACCGTGAAGAAAGCTAAGGAGTCCAAGACACTAAGATTAGAAGGGATATACTCGAGGCATTTGGGACAGTCAGTGGAAAATCACAAACACAGGAAATGAAATGCCAGTGTTCAGAAACAGCTGGTAGGCTGTGTGAAAGGAAGTAATGTGAAAAAAAATCTGAAAAAGACAACTTAGGGCTTAATTTTGATCAACTTTAAAAGCTTAGCTGAAGAGGTTCCATTTTATTCTAGAAGCAATAGGGTACCAGTAAAGGTTCTTAAGGAGGGAAATCATATGGTTAGATCTGTTCTTTAGGACAATTATTTTGTGGTATTTATGGAAGGTGAATTGGAAAGGCAGTGTGATTGGAAGCAAGGAGACCAATTAAAGGTCCATTGCAATATTCTAGGTGAGAAGTGATGAGGGTACAAACTAGGATGGTGGCTAAATGAGTGGGGAAAAGGGGGCACATGGGAGAAATGCTGTGAGAGTATAAATGACAATCAATAATCAGTAGCATTTTAGTCATCTACTATGTACCAGACACTATGGTGTGAGTTAGGGATTCAGGAACAAAAATGAAATAATCCTTGTCCTCAAGGAGCTGTCATTCTACAAGAAGAAACATCATGTAAACATATAAGTACATAAGGAAACAGGATAAAATAAATACAAGGCAGTTTGGGAAAGGAGAGCACTAGCAGTTTGGGAGATTGTTTCAATAATCCGGCTAGCAGCTGCTATGGGAGTGTAAAACCAACAACAACCAGCACACAGAACGCTGTAAAAGCCCAGGTTCTTTTGATCTGCTTTACTAAGGAAAGCAACCTTAAGAGGTTAACAATCTTACTTTAATCCAACATACAAATATCATTCACTTAGTTCAGGGGAAAAAGCCAGCACCCTGAACTTCAGATCAAATACAATCAAATTACAAACAGACCAAATACAATTTGTAGTTACCAACATCTGAGCTCAGCAGGGGAGCTTGACAATGGCTGGCCCAGAGTCACGCATCACTACTGCTGCAGCTCAGAGCTGCGAAAAAAGAAAGCCAATCCCTGGTTTTATATATCTTGTTCAAGGTCAAAGGTGAGTCACACATGCGACTCACCCACATGATCTAAAATCGTCGCAAAAATGTGACTTAAACTCACGTGGTCTAAAAGCCTCTGATATCACAAACATGTCACTCAAACCATGTAAACTAGGCTTTCCCTTAAGGCAAGGAGGCCATCAAAGACTCCTAATTTAATCAAGGAAACAAAGGCCAAACTCTTCAAGGGCACTTGGTTGTAAGAGCCAATCTTGATTCCCAATACAGAGATCAAGAACAGTTTCATGTAGAATGGGAAGTGAGTCTTAAAAGAAGTAAAGGATTCTTAAGAGATGACAATTGTTTGGATATGAGAATTGAGAAATAATTAAGAAACGAAGATGACTCAGTGGCCCTTAACCGCTATAGAGGCAACTAGACAGCACAGTGGCTAGAACACTGACATTGGCATAAGGAAAACCTGAGTTTAAAGCCTTACTTAGAACTTTACCAGCTTTGTGATCCTGAGAAAGACACTTAACCTTTGTCTGTCTCAGTTTCCTCAATGTTAACAATGGGACTTCCTTCCTAGCATTGCTGTGATGTTCAAATGAGCTGATATTTATAGACCACTAAGCACAATCCTGGTACATAGCAGGTGTTTGATAATACTTTCCTTCCTTCCTTCCTTCCTTCCTTCCTTCCTTCCTTCCTTCCTTCCTTCCTTCCTTCCTTCCTTCCTTCCTTCCTTCCTTCCTTCCTTCCTTCCTTCCTTCCTTCCTTCCTTCCTTCCTCCTTCCTTTTCTCTAGGTGACTATCTCTACCAAAATGGCAAAGTTTAATAGAAGGATGGGTTCCATTTTGTGTATGTTGAGTTTGAGAATTTTTTGAGATGTTCAGGTAAATATGTGCAATGGGCAGTTGGTGATGTGGGACATAAATGAGGGTTAGATGTGTATATTTGAGCGTAATCTTCATGGAAATGATCATTAAGCCCACAGGAACTTATGAACCCATCAAGAAAAAAAAATAGAAGAAGAGAGAGAGTAGATGGCAAATGGTATATTGTGGACTACCAAGAGTGAGTGAGAGGGACTTTGAGTATCACAAGAGATTTAAGAGTCCTCAAATAGCTAAGAGAACTAGGAGATTAGCTCCATGGAAACTAAGGGAGAAGGCAGTAAAGTAGAAGGAGGGAGGAATCAAGTGTCAAAAGCTACAGACATCTCAAGAAGAAAAAGGACTGAGAAAAGATAAGATTTCGGAAATTAGAATTCATTTAACAATCTAGGCTTCTCTGTATTCATTCATTGATTCATTTACTCAGAATAAATTTTCTAACTTGCTGTTGTGCTGCTAGGTACTATGGTGGTTACAAAAAAAATGAAAATGAAGAAAAGACCTTGTCTTTAGGATGCTTATAATCTAATTCAGCAGATATGATAATTATAATTAAATCCCTGGATAACAATTTCAAAGCAACAGAAATGCCGGAAGAATTCAAAGTAATGAATAAATCATTATAGATGTCTTTAATTATGATAATATTACATTTTAATTTTCAAAAATGCGTTCTCTCTCCTCAATTGAAGATTGGTCAAAGGACACGAACAGAAAATCTCAAGAGAAAATGTTCTTTATGCTTACATGAAAAATACTCAAATCTCTAATAATTAGAGAAATGTCAATGAAGGCAATATTAAGATCCCATATTACCTACTAGAATGGCAAAAAAGTCCAACATTGGTGGAGTTGTGGGGGAAAAACCATCACTCTAATACAGAGTACCTTGTAAGCACGACTGTGGACTGGTGCAGATATTTTGGAGGGCAATATGCAATGAGCTTCAAATGTAATTGTACCTTTTAGTCTCAGTGAGTGCATGGGTATGACAATATCCTAAAAACATTATAAAATGGAAAAATATACATATATATGTACATATAACATCCATATACATAATATTGAAATATATATAATATTCATGTTTCAATCTGGAATTGTGGAAAGGTAGCATGTTGTAGTGGATAGAGAGCTAGACTTGAAGCTATGTAGATGGCTTCAAGGCCTGAACCTGATAATTAGTAGTTATGTGTCCAAAGGTAAGTTGTTTGATCTTTCAGTGAACTAGGGAAAACTCTAAGACTCTAAATTTCTGAGATGATGTTGAGCAGTATTGGTGACAGGAACTTTAGCAGCCAATGTATCCATTTCCCACACCCCCAAAGTATCTATACTATAACACATCTAATAAGTGGTTGGTTATTCAGCCTCTACTTGAAAACCTCCAATGAATGGGAGCTTAGCATCTTTCTAGATTGCCCATTCAACTTTTGGAAAGCTCTAACAGATCAATAAAGGATAATTGTTTGGGGATATGCTCATAATATTTTGAATTTGTTATATTAGAGGAAACTATTCTCTACCAATATATGTTCTTCCATCAGAGGCAGAATGCTTGGTTGTTGGTCTGAAGCAATGCAGTATTTCTGGTGATCTTTCGTAATTCCATGCACAAAGTATCCGTGACTTTGTCAGTGTCTTTATGATCCCTGCCAATGCG
Source organism: Phalanger gymnotis (assembly GCA_028646595.1). Classification (NCBI taxonomy): domain Eukaryota; kingdom Metazoa; phylum Chordata; class Mammalia; order Diprotodontia; family Phalangeridae; genus Phalanger; species Phalanger gymnotis. The sequence goes on from CM053625.1 coordinate 196,767,107, forward strand.
GATTGAAGTCCCTTTCTGTACCTCAGTAGATGGACTTCATAAATTGCTATGGTCCTGCAGTTAGCCTCATGATAAGCCTTGTCAAAAGAGGTTGGGATCATCCTTGGATGACAAACATGCCATCTATTACTGAGTATATACAGAATAAAATTCAGTTTGGTGGAAATCAGAGCTCTGTCCAACTGGGATAGCTTCTATGAATTAGGCATCATGTCCATGCCACAATGAGCCATTTCAGAGTAATTTTTACTGCTGATCCTTATGCAATAAGCTTTCTTATTAGTGATTGTTCTTGTTTTTTAAGTCCACTTAATGATTAATCAGTCAAATGATCTGAAAATAAATTTTGCATTAATTTCCATAAATGGACAGTTCCACAGATTGGTTCCGCTATATCTCGCAAGCGTATTGCTATAACTGCTTTGTATTCATCTCCTAATGACATGATGATGAACAGGTGAATGGATTGAATAGAATAAGTATCTAAAAGATAGAGTAGTGTAATCACTCCTGTTTTAGGAATTGGATAGCTGCAGTCTAGTTCCAAATTCCTGACTGATAGGTGATGCCATGCTAGGTAATTCACTTTTGCCCAAAATCTTCAGTGGCATATTATCTATACTAGAGAGCATAATTACCTTTGTAGCATATCTTTAATCTAAGAAAATCATGTGCTGTGAGTTCCTCAAGAAAAAAAAATCCCTGTAAAAATTCAAGGTATCCTAATTATTGCCATTAAGAATTCCCTCTGGACACTAGTTATAAAATAGGTCAACTTTGTCTTAACTTAATGTAAGTAATATTGGAAGGTATACCCAGCCGAATTCCAAGACTTAAATTACTACCTAACAATATATCAATAGGATGAAAAGAAAGAGTTGACCCATTGAGGCAGCATGATAGAGTGAAATGAGCTCTGACTCTGAGGTCAGAGGCCTCAAATTCAAATCATATTTCTGATCCTTATTTCCTGTGTGACATTGAGTAAGATACCTAACCTCCCTGGGGCTCCCTTTCACTATCTATAAAATGAGTTAGACTAGATGACCTTTGTGGTGCCTCCTAGTCTTGCATCTACAATCTTGTGATGTTAGAGGGAATGTGTTAACCCTTCTCTAACTGTATTCACAGGATATTGAGTTTGCAAACAGCATGGAAACTGCACAAAGAAAAAAGTAATCATGCCTATCTGCCACATCTCTAATGCATAAAATAAGACCAGTACCTGTCCTCTTTTCAAAAAGACACAATTAGATTGCTTGAAGGAACCAGAAGTGTCCATAAAATTCATGCTTTCACACTTATGAAGGATTACACTTATGAGATCCTAGAAATAGATCTTTTTCTTTAAAAATCTCCCCATAAAATGAGATTATATACCTTTTGTAAGAAAGAGTATGGTTTTACAAGGTTAAAGACTTTCTAATTTTTAACCTGAATCCTTCCTTCAGTTACTCAAATTCCATTTTGTCTTCAATGGAAACATAAACTCATTATCATTTGCATTTTATATTAGTGCCGAAAACTGGTAGAAATTTTCTAAACATTTGCTTTTCAAGGTTAAATAAATGTTATGCCTTTAACTCTGAAGGGATGCCTAGCAAAGTACCTGGTACATAATAGGTGCTTAATCAATGATTATTGAATTGATTCAAATTGAATTGATAGGAATTGTAATGTATGTATAGAGTACTCATACCAATGAAATCATAATTCCTTTGGAGTACTAAAGTAAGGTATATGGAGCATTGGTTCCCAATTTTTTCAAGTATAAGGACTCAAATATGAGGACCTCAGAAGAGTTCATGGACCTCATATGATAGTAATTGTACAATTGTATCTATCAATTAAGAAAATATGTAATGACAAAAAGCAATCATGAATTGAGTAATGTTGATATGGTAATCTGTAATTTATTGGTCACTTCTAGTCCACTTGAAAAATAGTTATATATAGGTAAGCTATATAGAGAGATATACATAAATATATATAGTATATACATATATGACATTTATTTAGTCTTCAGATGATATAATAGCTTTTTATGGTTTGAAATATTGATACGTGAAATTTTTGCAAAGCCCTTTTGGTATGGATACTTGGCCCATAGATTGGGGACCACCAATATATAGTATAAAGATAATGCTGTTGAGGAACTAGAAAGTGCACCACTGATATTCATCAGGTTTTAAGGCAATATCCTTTAAGACACATATATACTTTTTTGTAAGGAGAAATCATTAGGTATAAGAGTGCTTAACTCTTCTGGTTTTCTGCATAACCAAATTTTCCATCCTAAAAAGGCATCCAAGTTATCAGAATTGTTCATTTGTTAGAAGGCGTAGTTGATTGTGGGACTGAATCTCCATGAAGCTGCAGTTTAGGACATTATATCAGTGACAGAAGTAAGTTGGGATTTGTTTCCTTCTCTCAAGGCAACTGCAACAAGTGAAGATTTTGGTGTACTTTCATTTAATAATATGGTAATACAGGAGGATTTCAAGGGATTGAAAGGCTTGGCTAACACTGAGCCCTGAGCCAAGTGTGATTATGGCATATGGAAGTAAAAATAAATGGCAACACATGTCATAGGGGATGCTCTATTTCCTAATGTGACCTTGGCCATAATAAAGGAAAAGACATCCTCAAGTTTAAATAGCTAGCGTTACCAGCTAGCTAGTATGTGACCGCCTTAGTTAATATTTTATCACAGAAGCAGAGGGTGATCTTACTGGTTTGCCATATTTTGGCCAGGTTGCTTGTTATAAGCTTTAATTTTAATAAATCTCATAGTGACACAGTAGTAAGGAATGCTTACAAAGCAGAAATTATAGGACTTCATTCATAAGGAAATAGAAGACAGGGTGTGTTTAGCCTGCTAATCATGCTGGTCCTAGAACCAGAAGGCCTGAGTTTGAATCCTGACTTTGCTACTTATGTTCAGTTACTTAGACACATAATTTGACCTGTTTGGGCTTGAATTTCCTATTTTCAAAAATGAATGGATTAGAGTAAATTCAATTCAATTTACTATTAAGCATCTTACTACATGCATGGCACCACACCAGGCACAAGGGATACAAAGACAAAAATGACAGCCCCTACCCTGAAGGAGCTTACACTGTGCTGGAAAGATCCAGGTACCCTAGAAAGGTGCCTATGAGGCTGTTTCTAGAGAGAGAAAGCACTAACAACTGGGTGACTCGATAGAACTTGATAACACGTGATGATGAGCCTCGCAAGAAGCTGAGGATTCTAAAAGTGGAAGTGAGAAGAGAATGCGTTAGAAATTAAGAGCATGATTTCTCCAAAGCCATTGAAAATGGTGATGGCATATGAAGTTAAAAGAACAGCTTAGAAATTCAATATGGCTGGAACACAGCATTTTATTCCAGGTAATATGAAATAAGGCTAGAAGGATGATGGAGTGGAATCAAATTATGGAGAGCTTTAAATATTAAGCTGAAGACTGTGTATTTTATGCTAGGAGTAATAGGGAGTCACAATATTTGAGAAGGGGTGTGACAGGGTCAGATCTGAGCTTTAGAAGATGGTAGCCATGTGATTGCATTGTAGATACATGGATTGTAGAAGGGAGAGACTGGAAATGAGGAAACCACAAGGCTCCCTCAATATTTGAGTCTAGAGTCAGGATTCAAATTAGATGATCATTTTCAGGCTCTAAATATAATAGAGAAAAACAACCTTGGATGATGTATCTTGAGCACATGATACGAATGCTAATGTTATATATTCAGCTTAATATTTAATGAAACACCTATATGCCCAAAGTGCTATTTTTGGCATTGATGATGCTGATATAAAAAGTACTTAAAAGAGCTTAATTTAGAATGCTAAGGTGAACGACTATGAAAATGAATCTGAGGCTTTTTTAAAAAAAGACAAGAAGAACGTGACTTTTGTTTTTCTAGATTGTTTTTGTTCAGTTGTTCCAGTAGCGTCTAACTCTTCATGACTCTATTTGAGGTTTCCTTGGCAAAGATACTAGAATGGTTTGCTATTTCCTCCTCCAGTTCATCTTACAGACGAGGAGACTGAGGCAAACAGGATTAAGTGACTTGCCCAGTATGTGAGGCCAGATTTGAACTCAAGAAGATGAGTCTTCTGACTTCAGACCTGGAGCTCTACCTACTACACCACTTAGCTTACTGTTTTTCCTTATACAGCAGAGGAAAAAAAGGGAATGATAGTTGCCCTTTATCTGATAGGCCCAAATCAGTTCTGTAGACTATTCCTCAAAGTAAATGAATTAGATAAAATTTCTCATGGACCTTCAAGGTAGATTATGAATTGAGATGTTATGCAAAAGCAGTGGAGATAATTTATGCAGCGGCTAAATAACTCTTATTACAGGAATGCTTTGAAGAACAATACCTGGCTGTCAGTATTTTGTAGCTCATCATTAGCATCAATTAATATATATTAAACACCCTCAGGCGCTACACAGAATAAGTCAGAAAGGCACAGATCTTTTTTCTCTGGGACCTTATTTCATAAGAGGAGATGTCATTTATTCAGACACACATAACAAGAACATAATCAGGTGCGTGGCATAGTTGAAACAAGATAGATACAGGCCAGGCAAATACAAATGAAGAATAATTGTGACATTCATTGTTTTAAGTAGTGTTTTATAAGCAGGAAGATAATGGTACAAATATCATATGAATAATTAAACATGGCACCTTTGCTCATTTAGGGGAGTACTGACCTAAAGGATATAGGCAAGAATACTTTTCATGGCTCCTTATAGCAACAAGAACTCAAGGATCTATTAAGGTTAGTTTATTTGGTGTGTATTACCAGTTTCCTTACATTGTGATTCACAAACACCTTAACATAAGTTGATTAGGAATTTAAAAATTGCTTGTTGATAATGTTATTTTTATTAAATATAAATATATCTGATAAATATTTTATTTTTATTAATCATTAATAATTTTCTTTATTGTTACATTATATAAAACATATATAATATATATTATATAAAATATTTTTATTTGTTTCACATTTCATCTCCCCTCCCCTTTTTCTACCCCATTTGGATGTGTGATTTCATCAGAGTGGCAAATTCCCAGAGTGGAAACTCCTTCCACCCGTGCAGATTGGCAATTTATTTGCAAATGATAGCCTTACAGAGTTGCCTGAGGCACATGAAAGGCTAAATTACTTGGCACTATTTGTGCAATTGGCATGTATCATAGGCAAGGCATGAACCTAGGCATCTCTGACTAAAAGGCCTGACCATCTCTATTTCTTTTGGATATCTTTCCCCAGTAATAGTGAAAGTCCTATTATAGTGGGGACTGTGTCAAATACTTCTTATGTATTCACCTCATCTGGAGAAGGAAATGGCAAACCACCTCAATATTTTTGCCAAGAAAACCCCAAATGGGGTCACAAAGAGTCATACATGACTGAAATGACAGAAGAACAATAAAATTCATTTCATAGTGCCTAACATGATGCTGGGTTATATAATGGTCACAGAAAATATGTATCGAATACCAGAGCATATCATTACTAAAGTTTTTAAACTAAGTAGAATATGCTTAAGTTTATATTTCTTTTCTGAAAACCAGATTTGACTTAACTGATGACTGTAGTCCTAACCAGAGTCCTTAAAATGTCTTTTGAGCTTTGAAAAATTATAAATTATGCTTTTTTACTGTTTGGTTTGTAAAGATGATTATTTTAAACATTAATTTAATTTCCTTAAATACCCTCAAGAAAAAAGTTATAGATACGCTCTAATGAGACAACTTATATGATAAGAACCTACAGTGATTAGTTGAGGCTGCTTATTGAAATAATATATATATGTATATATATATACATATATGTACATATATATGTGTATATATATATATAGTTTAACATGTCAGTGAATATAATACAAGGCGCAACTAAGGATCCTTGTCTTACTTCATGAAATGAGCTAGAGAGATCATTAACTCATAGTCATCTGGGGAAATGGGAGACAAAGATACTAGCCAAAATAAACCTCATTTTTGACAAATTATTTATTTTATTTAAAAAATGTATTGATGCTCTTTGTTTATTTCTTTTCCATTTCCCAATAAGCCCCAATACATAAAACCTCCCCATATGGCAAATAAATACAATCAAGCCAAACAAATTAACATTGTTCATGTCTAAAAATGAACTCCTTATACTACACCTGACAACTGCTAGTTGTAGACTGACTAATAGATCAACAAATGACTAGCTCTTAAAATACCTAGGATGTAACTCACTTGTTCCTGTTGATTCACAGAGTCAATAATAATTATGTTGACGCTAAGAAACATAATAATAATTGCCATGCAAAATTGCACTGATTATAATTAATCTTACTAGGTTACTTATTAGATGGTTTCTTGTTGACAAAAATGCATTCATACCTTAGGTCAAATCTTTTTACTTGTCTAACAGTTTGTTTTAAGGGTTATATATAAAGCATGTTCCTTATGACAACCTTGTTAGGTTAGGTAGTTTAAGTATTCTTATCTCAATTTTACAAATGAGGAAATTTGCCCAGATTTGCTCCAAAGTCACATAAATAGGTAGCAGTGGAACCAAGATTCAAAGCTTTGTCCTAGGAGGAAAAATTTATACTTTCTACTAAAATAGGCAGATTTTTTTTTTGCTTCCAGGAGAATGTGAGCTCTTTTTATTTTCCTCTTTGTATACACTGCATAATGCCTCGCACATTGGAAGTTCTTAATAAATGTTTGTTGAATATGAATTGCAGGTATTATTAAGGACTACACTAGTTTCCCCTCCTAGCACAATGGGGCTGAATGAGATGACAGAGGAGAAGATGTATCTTTAAAATTATATATATATATAGTATATATGTAAATATGTATGTATAAACACACATATGTATATATGTACATATAAATCAATACATATGCATCCATATTTGTTCAGTTGTGCCTAACTCTTCATGACCCCACATGGAGTTTTCATTAAAGAAATGGGAAGAGCATGGGTTTTGTTTTGTTTGCTATTCAGTCATTTCAATCATATCCAACTCTTGGTGGCCCCATTGGGGATTTTCTTCACAAAGATACAGGAGTGGTTTGCCATCTACTTCTCCAGGAAGGAAGTTTGTTTATTTTATTTTTGTTATGTTTTTATGTTGTCCTTCTACAGTAGATTAGGCAAACAGAAGTAACTGGATTTGAACTTAGGTTTTCCTGACTCCAGGCTCAGTGCTCTATTCACTCAGAGTTCTCGCTGTTAAACACACACACACACACACACACACACACACACACACGAATATATGTACACGTACATATGTGAGTACATATATGTAAGTGTATATACGCACGCATATATACACATACATATATTAATGAAACTTTAGGAAAGATGTATTATGTATATTATTTTAATGACAACAAAAGGTTTTCAATTACCCATTTTTAAATTAATTTAGTTATATAATTAATATACTATTTTAAGTAAGCCATCACTCATGTGACTTATTATTAATTGACCCAGAGAAAATTGAGGTCCTAGACCTACTGAGGGTCAAATTCATTTTATAAGTAATTGAAGTGAATAAAACATGAAACTTTGTACTGAGGGATGATATCTTGTATACCAGTGCAATTAAAGGTCATTCAATACTTTCTCAAAATCCATTCAGTGTGTATGGATATCTATGGCTATGTGTGCATGTATGTATGCATACATACACACATTTTCCCCAGATCTGTGATTTTATTTCAGTAAGGAGCTCCTAATGAGAAAACTCTTTCCATCAATGTGTATTGATACTGGTTTTTCTTTGTTTGTTTTGGGTTTTATTTTGTTTGCAATTTATGGTCAGGGAGAGTTTCCTAAAGGCACTGAGGGGATGATTTGCTTAGGATCATACAAACAGTATATGTCAGATGCAGGACTTGAACTCAGATCTTCCTGATGCCAAAGTTGCCCATGTTTCTGCCAGAGCATCCTTAACTGATCTCCTTTGTAAACCAACATTTAAATTTTTCATTCTCCCTGTGTATTATTGGATAAAACTTCCTATACAGGACCTCCACCAAGAATTAGAAATGTGAAAAATATTTGGGTTCAACTAGAAATAGTTTTAGCTTAGCCTTAAAGGTTCTCCATAATCTAAGTTTGCTCTGTCTACTTAACTTGATTCCTCTGGGCTTGTCTCTTTATGGCGTGACATATGATAGTCTATTCCGCTGGACCTGATTTTGTTCTTCCTTTGCAAATGCCGACCTGAGTCAACCTCTTTTTTTCTGCTCTGCCAGTCCAAGCTCAAATATCAACTATCCTGCACATATTTTCCTGACAGCCCAGTTCACAAGAATTTTTCCTTCTATAAATTCTTATTGTACTTTTAAGCCATTATCACACAATTATGCATACACTGGCCATTGAGTCATCAAATGTCAAATTTGTGATGAACCCTAGAACACAGAAAGTAGAATTATAGAATAGAAGAGATCTTTGAACATTGAATATGAGAGACAATGTGGAATAGCAATTCAAAAGCTGGTTTTGGAACCAGGAAAACCTTACTTTGAGGCCCTACCCTGGCCCCAACATATATTGACTATGTCACCCTTGACAAAATTCTCAAATTGTTCCTTTCTAGCTGCTTGCAGTATTTTCTCCTTGACCTGGGAGCTCTGGAATTTGGCGACAATATTCCTAGGAGATTTCTTTTTGGGATTTCTTTGAGGAGGCAATTGGTGGATTCTTTCAATTTCAATTTTGCCCTGTGGCTCTAGAACATCAGGGCAGTTCTCCTTGAGAATTTCTTGAAAGATGATATCTAGGCTCTTTTTTTGATCATGGCTGTCAGGTAGTCCAATAATTTTGAAATTATCTCTCCTGGATCTGTTTTCCAAGTCAGTGGTTTTTCCAGTGAGATATTTCACAGTGTCTTCCATTTTTTTTCATTCCTTTGGTTCTGTTTGATAATATCTTGATTTCTCATAAAATCACTAGCTTCCACTCACTCCGATCTAATTTTTAAGGTAGTATTTTCTTCAGTGGTCTTTTGGACCTCCTTTTCCATTTGGCTAATTCTGCCTTTCAAGGCATTCTTCTCCTCATTGGTTTTCTGGAGCTCTTTTGCCATTTGAGTTAGTCTATTTTTTAAGGTGTTGTTTTCTTTAGTATATTTTTCAGTATTTTTTGGGTCTCCTTTAGCAAGTCATTGACTTGTTTTTCATGGTTTTCTCTCATCCTTCTCATTTCTCTTCCAAATTTTTCCTCTACTTCTCTAATTTGCTTTTCCAAATCCTTTTTGAGCTCTTCCATGGCCTGAGACCAGTTCATGTTTTTCTTGGA